>CM039673.1:66908444-67508444 GCA_022496015.1 Hordeum marinum
GTCCTTCACATGCATGCCTTCTTGTTTATTCACCTAGCTTGACTTAAGTCCGTTGATCATGAAACTTTAATTAATTTATATGTAAGCACCATGATAATTTACGGCTCACATATCCGATAACTTACGTACAATGATAACTTCCATCACAAAAGGTTTGTTGAAATATATCATCGATAATTTATGTGTAAATAGCATGATAATATAGACATAACAGAGGTGATAACCTACTCAGTCCAAGCGTGGTAACTTTTTGGCCGGGGAAAAGTGGCGTTGCCACATACGTCCAAAATTGATGTGTAAATAGTACGGTGATATAAGCACCACAGAACATGATAGCTTACGCACAAATACCATGATAACTTTCACCCGTGGGGTGGGTGTGTTCAAACGTACCCATGTAACTTCTATGCAAATAACATGGTATTATATACACAACAAAGTTGACAACTCACTATAAATACCCCGATATTTTTTGAATCTTGCATAAAAGTTTATTGAAAAAAAACATAATCTTGATAATATCTGTGTAAATAACACGGTAATATACGCACAATAGATCTGATAACTTATTCAGTTCAGGCGTGGTAACTTTTGCCCTAATGATAAAATGTGTTGACAAACATCTCTAATAACTAATGTGTAAATAACATGGTAATATACACAGAACAAAGCTCATAAGTCATGTGCAAACACTGCAATAAATTTTGGTCTGGGAAAAAACTGATGAAAAATACACCTCGGTAACTTTTATGCAAGTAACATGGTAATATGCACACAACAAAGCTGATAAGTCACTAGAAACATCACGATAACTTTTGACCAGGGATAAAAGTCGGTGGTAGCTTGTTTGTAACTAGCATGGTAATGTACGCACAACTTAGCTGATAACCGACTCAGCTCCGGTGTGGTCCCTTTTCTGTCCCGGGAAAAGGTTGTTGAAAACACCCCTCATAACTCATGTGTAAAAGGCATGGTCATACACGCACAACAAAGTTGATAACTTACTTTACCCATGCGTAATAACCTTTTTGACACAGGATTTTTTAATTGAAAAACACTCCCTCCCCGGTTACTTATGTGCAAATATCATGGTAATATATGCAAAACAGAGCTATAACTTAGGTAGCTTAGGTGTGGTAACTTCTTTACGAAAAAGGTCGACATAACATACTAACATGGGATCTAGTTTTGAAAGTCTCGCTTTGAAAACAAATTCTGAATCAGACAAACTGTTTAAGCTACAAAACTTAATCAGTTTTCGAAATAGGGAGAATATATGATGTAGTTTAACTTTTTCCGCCTCTAGTGTATGCATGTGGTGAGGATGTTGGAGGAACAATATTATATGCCCAGGTAATTCCAGTGTAAATAAAATGGTAACTTATGTACCACATGATGATAACTTGTGTTGCTCAAGCGTGATAACTTTTTAGTTACACAACTGCACTGTCCATACTACACAGTTGATAGATAATTATTCTTGTTGTTGGTTATTACTTGTCTGCACATGAACTTTGATCCATGAAACAACATATTTTGAAATAAACTCTGGGAACTTTCGTGTAAATAGTATGATAGTTGGCACATCGTAGACCTGATAAGTGTTGGAAATATGCCATAGAATCAATAATAAAATGGTTATTATTATATTTCCTTATTCATTATAATCGTTTATTATCCATGCTGTAATTGTATTAATTGGAAACTCAATTTCATATGTGGATACGTAGACAACACTATGTCCCTAGTATGCCTCTAGTAGATTAGCTCGTTGATCAAAGATGGTCGAGGTTTCCTACCTATAGACATGAGATGTCATTTGATAACGGGGTCACATCATTAGGAGAATGATGTGATGGACAAGACCCAAACTATGAACGTAGCATATGATCGTGTTAGTTTATTGCTATAGTTTTTTGCATGTCAAGTATCTGTTCCTATGACCATGAGATCATGCAACTCACTAACACTGGAGGAATACCTAGTGTGTATCAAACGTCGCAACGTAACTGGGTTACTATAAAGATGCTCTATAGGTGTCTCTGATGGTGTCTTTTGAGTGGGCATGGATCAAGACTAGGATCTGTTACTCCGTGAGATGGAGAGGTATCTCAGGGCCCACTCCGTAATACGACATCACAACAAGCCTTACAAACAAAGTGACTAAAGTGTTAGCCACCGGTTCTTGTATTACGGAAGAAGTAAAGAGACTTGCCAGTAACGAGATGAACTTGTTAGAAATATGCCCTAGAGACAATAATAAAATGGTTATTATTATATTTCCTTGTTCATGATAATTTTCTATTGTTCATGCTATAATTGTATTAACCGGAAACCTTAATACATGTGTGAATACATAGACCACAACATGTCCCTAGTGAGCCTCTAGTTGGCTAGCTCGTTGATCAATAGATGGTCACGGTTTCATGACCATGGACATTGGATGTCATTGATAACGGGATGTGACAGCCCGGGACCGACGCTCTAGAAGATTCCAGAAGATTCCCCTTTTATTTCCATTCTCGACTGTGTTTCGTTTGGTTGTTGCATTCATCATCGCATCATTCGCATCATCTGCATTGCATCGTCACTCGTTTTCAAACTTGCATCCGTTGGTAGTTATCGGTTCTCTCCATTCTTGCCGTTGCCCGTTTCGAGCCCAACCACACATGCCCGCGCCCGCGACCTCATTTAAAATAAAACCGTTTTTAAGGCATGCGAAAAATATTCTCGGATTGGGGTGAAACTTGGCGTGCGGTCTTATTATATTGTAGGTAGACCGCCTGTCAAATTTCGTCACGTTCCGAGTTCGTTTGATACCCCGCCGGTCAGTCGTAGCAGTGAGGTTATCTATAATCGTTGGACGTTTGTCGGTGTTTTAAAAACCTTCTTGTCACGGGCCGCAAACTTCCCTCTCTTCCCCTCCTAGCCCCTCTGCACAGCCGCCGTAGCCCCTCTTCGCTTTCGGTCCGTCAAGTCGACAACCGATGGTCCGAAAACGGACAGCGTCAGCTAGCCCTAGCCCCTAAACATATATATAGGACCCCTAGCCCTAATCCTTCTCGTCTCCCGTGCCAAACCCTCTCCTTCTTCCTCCTCTAGCCGTCAGGCCCGCTCGAGCCCATCTGAGCCCGTCCCCGAGCTCTCCCGCAGCTCCCATGGCAGCCCCGATTCCTGCAACTCCGTAGCCCCATGGCCAGCCGGCCTCGCCGGAGAGCAGCCGCCCCTGGCCGGAGCCGCCATCGCTGGAGCCCCGCCGGACCAGCCTCTCCTCCTTCTCCCTTCTCTTCCTCTCACTAACCCCCACCGGCCTCTCTTCGTTGCAGGTCGCCGCAACCACCGCCGAGCTCCGCCGCCGTTTGCCTCCCCGCCGCCGGGGATGGATGGATCCGGTCGCCCCGGTCCGATCCTGGCCTGGCCGCGCCCGCTGGTGCCGCCCCTCGCCGTGGTCGCCGCCTTGCCTGCCTCCTCTGCTCGGGAGGAGGAGCACGACGGGGCTACGCCCCAGCGCCCGTTGTCCCGAGCCAGCGCCCGCGTGGGCCTCCTAGCGGCCCAGCCTCCCTTGCCTACCGAGCCGGCCCAAGTGGCCTCGTCAGCAGCCCAGCCTCCTTTTGCGTTTTTTTATTTCTTAGGCCCATTACATTTTTAAAACGTCTATATATAATTATCCGTGCATCGTATTAAAATAATTTTAACATGAAACATGCTTAGAATAAAACGCTGATTAATAATATGTCATTTGCATCCATGCTAAAAATACTTAACATGTCATTTCCTACCATTTTGCATATATGTCATATTTGCATTTTCGCATAATTAGTTATCGTGCATCGGGAATTAAATAAAATTAAAGTATTAAAAATGTTCATATCATCGGCGTCGCATTTTCATGCATGATAAGATTGTTGTCATGGTGGTTGCATCTAATTTGCATTAATGATTTGTTATAACATGGTTAGGCCTAATACTCGCATATTTAATTGTGATTAATTTTCTACATGAACCTATGCATATTATAGATGTTTTGGGGGTAGAAAAATCCATAGAAATTATCGGTGCATTTAGTTTTGTCATTTGAGCATGTTGGTGTGCATGTCATTTATGCCGTGATGCCTTTTTGTTAATTTTATGGGATTTAATTCGTGCATGATATGAATTAAGTTTGAACATGGAAAATGCCCTTTGATATGTGTCCTAGCCCCTGGACATTTTGTTTTCCTTAGAAATGCATGTTTATGTGTTATTTCGTTGTTGTCAACTTGCTATAAAATTCTGCTATTTTGAGGGACCAAAATATTTCTAAGTCTGGAATCTATGACATTTTTTTGCTGTCTTGCCATGTGATTTGCTAGTGTTCTAGAACCCTTTTGTGGTTGGTGTAATGGAGTTATCTGTAGTTGATAACATCCTTTAGTATGCTGTTAAGTTTCATGCCATAATATGCCCTGTAGCATATAGTTTCACTGCTGTCAATATGCCTTCGTGAAAAAAACTGCACGGTCAAAAACTGCTATTTTCTCTAAGTCTGAAACTGTTTTCAAGTAGCCTCCTTGTGAGCTTCCTACCAAGTGATCCATACATGTTTTGCTTATGATATATGAAGATGAAATGAAGTGTGTATTATATACTATTGCCCCATGCTTAGTTTGTGCATTTTAGAATAGTGTAACTTGTTATTTTCATACGCGCAAAATGCTATCTTACTGTTTTGGTCAGATTTCAACTAAAACTCGTTTTGTTGATTGTGGTTGAACCGTAGCTCCGTTTTGGACATGTTGCATATGAAACTTGCTTAGAATCTCATGTAGTTTCATAATAACTTGCTGCATTCATGATTTTAAATGTTTGTGATTGTATTTTCCATACATTTGCATTCATGAAATGTGCATCTTGTGTTGCTTATATCTTTTAGACCGTAGCTCCGTTTGAGATGTTCTTTATATGTAAATCGACTAGAATGACGTGTAGAATTGCATGGTATGCTTTATTTTGTTGTTTAACAAATATAAAATACGTTTAGTTCAGATCTGGACCTAATTCATAATTTGCATATGAGAACGTTTTGGAAATGCTATAAGTTGTTTCCGACCTCATTTAAGATGCCTAGATAGATAGTTTACTTATGCTTCACCTCTTGCCATGTTTAACAACATTTCAAGTTGTCGTGTACCTAACGGGAGTGAACTAAATAATTTAAACGTGGAGTATCGTCAATATGCAACTCGTTGCATATTGAGCTTCACTTAATGTGTAGTATTTAATTGTTGTGAATTGTCATGCATTGCATATTAAACAGGACATGCATCATATTGTTTGCGCATCATGTCATGCATATGTTGTGGTGTATCTTGTGTTGATTGTTTGTTTCGGATTGCTTCTTCTCGATAGAGTTCCGAAAGCGTTCAGAGTGTGAGGATTCGTTCAACTACGTTGGCTCGTCTTCTTCATGGACTCGATCTTCTTCCGAGCGGGATCTCAGGCAAGATGACTCATTTCCTTGGATGCCATTACTATCATTGCCATGCTAGTTGTCTCATCTTTATATCGCTATGTCGCGCTACCTATCACTTGTTTGATAAGCCTCCCAACATTGCCATGAAAAGCCTCTAACCCCTCCACATCCCAGCAAACCTTTGTTTGACTATGTTACCGCTTGCTCAGCCCTTCTTATAGCGTTTCTAGCAGCAGGTGCAATTGCTTCCATGTGTCAACATGGACATTCTTTTGTTATATCACAATATTGCAGCTATTTAATTTAATGCACATATATACTTGGTAAAGGTGGAAGGCTTGGCCTTTTGCTCGGTGTTTTGTTCCACTCTTGCCGCCCCTAGTTACTTGTGAACCGGTGTTATGTTCCATAACTGAGCACTCCTAACATGCTCGGGGTTGTTATGGGGACCCCCTTGATTTTCGGGTTGGAATAAAACTTGTCCAGCAAGGCCCAACATTGGTACTACATTTGCCTAATAATTAATGAACTTGCATAGGGGATTTTGCGGACCCCGTGGATAATTAATCAACAACCCGGGCCAGTGCTCCTCATGAGTGTTGGTCCAAACTAGAGCACTGTGTGGGGCTAACCCGGGGCAACTCGGGAGATTTCTATCAGGCCACCGTACACTAGCTTATCCGGTCGTGTCCTGAGAACGAGATACGCGGCTCCTATCGGGTTCGTCGACACGTCGGGAGGCCTTGCTGGATTTGTTTTACCTTTCTCGAACGTCTTGAGTGAGGAATTTCGATTATTCTTTGGGCTATCTCGAGGTGTCGGATTTCCTTTGGAATTGCCTAGGAAGATCACGAGATCCGTGGTTGAGGTTATTCCCACTGTGTGTGGTTAATTTATGATGGATGAGTTGGAGCACTCCTGTAGGGTTAAATGTTTTTGAGAAGCCGTGTCCGCGGTTATGTGGCAAACTTGGAAATTTTGTTTAACACCCGGTCATAGCAAACTTGAAGTAAACTCTAATAAAATACACCAACTGTGTGCGTAACCGTGACTGTCTCTTTTCGTGAGTTCTTATCCGAAAGAGGACACGGTGGGGTTATGTTTGACGTAAGTAGGTGTTCAGGATCAGTTAGTGATCATTACTAGTTCACGTCCGTTATGTGTAGACCACCATACTTTACTTTCTGTACTCGTAAGTTAGCCACTCAAATAAATGCTTAATCGCTTGCTGCAGCCTCACCACTCAACCATACCTTACCTATTAAGCTTTAATAGTCTTGATACCCTTGGAGACGAGATTGCTGAGTCCCTGTGGCTCACAGATTATTACAACAACAGTTGCAGGTACAGGTAATGTGATGATTTGCCGTGAGCGTGTTGCTTGATTTGACTTGGAGTTCTTCTTCTTCTTCTTCTTCTTCTTCTTCTTCTTCTTCTTCTTCTTCTTCTTCTTCTTCTTCTTCTTCTTCTTCTTCTTCTTCTTCTTCTTCTTCTTCAATCTGGGATGGGTTCCAGGCGGCAGCCTGGGATAGCAAGGGTGGATGTCATTTTATCGTTTGATTTCGTCCGTAGTCGGACCCTGCTCTTCTGTATGATGATTGAGTATGTTGATGAATTGATGTGACTCTGATGTAGCTTGTGGCAAGTGTAAGCCAATTCCATATACTCATCTCTTCTGTACATGTACTTGTAATGATATCCATTCTTGCGAACGCATCGAGATGCGCTTCTATCCCCATCGAGGCCCTCGTGCCAAAATAAGGATAGGACCGCATCTTGGGCGTGACATGGGATCACATCATTAGGACAATGATGTGATGGACAAGACCCAATCCTAAGCATAGCACAAGATCGTGTAGTTCGTTTGCTAAAGCTTTTCTAATATCAAGTATCGTTTCCATAGACCATGAGATTGTGCAACTTCCGGATACCGTAGGAATACTTTGGGTGTGCCAAACGTCACAACGTAACTGGGTGGCTATAAATGTACACTACAGGTATCTCCGAAAGTATCTGTTGGGTTGGCACGAATCGAGACTGGGATTTTTCACTCCGTGTGATGGAGAGGTATCTCTGGGCCCACTCGGTAAGACATCATCATAATGAGCTCAATGTGACTAAGGAGTTAGCCATGGGATGATGTGTTACGGAACGAGTAAAGAGACTTGCCGGTAACGAGATTGAACAAGGTATAGGGATACCGATGATCGAATCTCGGGCAAGTGTTATATCGGTAGACAAAGGGAATTGTATACGGGATGGATTGAATCCCCGACATTGTGGTTCATACGATGAGATCATCATGGAGTATGTGGGAGCCAACATGGGTATCCAGATCCCGTTGTTGGTTATTGACCGGAGAGATGTGTCGGTCATGTCTACGTGCCTCCCGAACCCGTAGGGTCTACACACTTAAGGTTCGATGACGCTAGGGTTATAAGGAAATAGTGTATGTGGTTACCGAAGGTTGTTTAGAGTCCCGTATGAGATACCGGACATCATGAGAAGTTTCAGAATGGTCCGGAGGTAAAGATTCATATATAGGAAGTGAGGTTTGGTTAAAGGAAGTGTTTCAGGCATCACCAGCAACGTACCAGGACCACCGGAAGGGTTCCGGGGGGTCCATCATGTGGGGCCACCGGCACCATAGGGTTGCATGGGCCGTAGGTGGGAGGGAACCAGCCCCTAGGTGGGCTGGTGCGCCTCCCACAAGGGCCCAAGGCGCAGCACAAGGTGGGAGGGGGGCAAACCCTAGGGACAGATGGGCCTTAGGCCCACCTAGGGCGCCGCCCCTCCCTCTCCCTCTCTGGCCGCCGCACCGGGAGCCATCTAGGGCTGTCGCCGGCCCTAGGGTGGAAACCCTAGGGGCTGCGCCCTCCCTCCTCCTCCTCCTCCTATATATAGTGGATCCCTTGGGGCTGCCGGAGACATGCATCTCTCTCTCTCTCTCGGCGCAGCCCTCCCCCTCCTCCTCCTCGTCCTTCGTAGTGCTTGGCGAAGCCATGACGGAGTACCACGCAGCTCCACCGTCACCACGCCGTCGTGCTACCGGAGCTCTCCCTCAACCTCTCCTTCCTCCTTGCTGGATCAAGGCGTAGGAGACGTCACCGGGCTGCACGTGTGTTGAACTCGGAGGCGCCGTTTTTTGGTGCTTAGATCGGAATCCACCGTGAGCTGAATCATTGCGAGTATGACTCCACCAACCACGTTCTAGTAACGCTTCCGCTTTGCGATCTTCAAAGGTATGAAGATGCACTCACCCCACTCGTTGCTGGTTTCTCCATAGCTTGATCTTGGTGACACGTAGGAATTTTTTTGATTTACTACTATGTCTCCCAACAGAACTAGGTATGGAGATACCGATGATCGAACCTCGGGCAAGTAACATACCGAAGAACAAAGGGAAGAACATATGGGATTAACTGAATCCTTGACATAGAGGTTCAACCGATAAAGATCTTCATAGAATATGTAGGAACCAATATGGGCATCCAGGTTGTGCTATTGGTTATTGACCATAGAAGTGTCTCGATCATGTATGCATAGTTCTCGAACTCGCAGGGTCTACACACTTAACGTTTGGTGACGATATACGTATAGTTGACTTATTATGTTGGTCACCGAAAGTCCCGGATGAGATCCCGAGCATGACGAGGAGCTCCGTAATAGTCCGAAGGTAGAGATTGATATATGGGATCACAGTGTTTGGTCTCTGAAAGGGTGTCAGAATTCACCGGAAGGAGTTTCGAATGTTTCCCGAAATGTTCGGGTACAAGAACACTTTATTTGGGCCAAGGAGTAAAGCCCACGAGGCTTTAGGAAGGTGGAAAAGGAGTTTTGCGGAGGCCAGGGGCCAGATGCTAGGGAACCTTGCATCTAGCACCACACGCCGAGGACCCTGGCATCTTGTGCTAGAGTCCAAGGAGGACTCTTGCCTTGCATGCCAAACTGAATTTGAGGAGGCTCTTTCTCCAAGTTTCGACCCCAAGGCTCAACATATACATAGAGAGGCAGGGCTAGCACCCAGAACGCATCAAGAATTCCCCAAGCCCTGTGCCGGCAACACAGACCCTCTAGTTTATCCTCCGCTGTAGTTTCCGTTGTGCTTGGTGAAGCCCTGCGGAGATTGTTCTTCACCACCATCGTCACCACGTTGTCGTGCTGTCGGAACTCATCTACTACTTTGCCCCTCTTGATGGATCAAGGAGGTGAGGTGTCATCAAGATGTACGTATGTTGAATGCAGAGGTGCCGTCCGTTCGGCGCTAGATCGAGATTGGATCGCGGGACGGCTTGCGATTTGGATTGTGAAGACGTTGGACTACATCAACCGCGTTTCTTAACGCTTCCGATTAGCGATCTACAAGGGTATGTGGATCCGATCTCTCCTCTCGTCGATGCTCATCTCCTAGATTGATCTTGGTGAAGCATAGAATTTTTTTGTTTCCCATGCAACGTTCCCCAACAATAACTTGGGTACAAACAACGCGGTAATTTTGAGAAATAGTTGCTGACATATACCCCGTCAACTTCTGTGTTATTGACATGGTAATATATACACCACCAACTTGATAACTAGGTACAAACACCATGATAACTTTGATTCGGGGAAAAAGTTATTGAAAACATGCCTCGAGCACTTTTGTATAAATAGATGGTAATATACACACCTTGGACCTGGTAATTAACTGTGACGCCCTCGAATTGTGCTACAATAATGATTGTAATTAAGCTACAGTAATGAGCTTGATAAAGCTTAGTTATTTTGATAATCTAATTATGATCACTGTTGGAATCAACCCTGATTCAAATTCTTATCCAATTCAAAATTCATTTGAAAGGTGGTTTTGGAAGTTTTACCACACTTCAAATTAAAAATCATGTTTGGGTTGCAAATATTCCCTAAGCTATTCCAAAATTGGAACCACCGTTTTATCAATTGGTTTGGTGCCTCTAAAGCTTTTATATGAGAGGCCAAAACAATTATTTAATTGTCTTTTGAATTATAAAAATTTCTAAACCTTTCAAAAGGGGCCCCAAACTTTTTGTGTCAGTACCAAATATTGCATGGAAAATATTGGGCCCTATCCCATATTTTTTTGAAAGTCATTTAGTCCTAAAAAAATTTCAAAACAGAAAAGAAATAAAAGGAAAATAAACTAAAAGAAAAACAAAAAGCCCCCCGGTCCAACTGGGCCGTGGCCTAGCTGGCCGGCCCAACTAACCCTCGGCCCATCTCTCCTCCCACCGACAGCCACCCCGGGTCTATACCCTCCCATGCCCGAAACCTAACCCACCCACTCACCCCACTCCCCCGATCCCCTCTCTCGCCCCCTCTCCGCCCTATCCAGATCAGATCAGGGAAGAGGCCCCGCGCCTCCCTGTCGGCCGCCCCGCCCCTTCCCACGACGCCTGACATCCCGTTCCCCCAGCCGACGCCACCCGCTATCGCGAGCACCCCCGCCGGCCCTGCCTCGCCTCCTCCCCGAACCACCATCATCGCGTCACTCCACAAGGCCTCCCCCGAGTCCGCTGTCACCCTCTACCGCTCTGAAGTGAGCTCTGCCTCCCTCTCCATATCTCCCCGGCCCCTCCTCGTAGCCGTAGCCACGCCGCCACGACACCGAGCTCCGGCCGGCGCCATGGCCGATGAGCTCCTCGCTCCAGGCCCCATCCGCTCGAGCTCGACGCACCCACGGGTTCACGACGTTCCGTAGGTGCCACCGGTGCCTTTAGCTCGCGCGCTCGCCTCGTGCGTCGCCGTTGCCATCGTAGCCCGAAACCGTCGCCGCTCGCCGTCGTTGTGCTGCCCGATTCCGACCTCCCCGGCTCTGGCCATGGCCACCACCAGACACGGTTTGGAGCGGTCATTCTAGAGGACCTGGCCGCGCACAAATCCATCCATCGTAGCTGAAATCCGAGCTCGCCGGAGTTCGGCCACCGCGCACGGCTCGCCGGCGAGATTCCGGTGGCCGGTGCCGACATGGCTGGCTAGGCCCCGCCTCCATGTCACTGCCCACGGGCCCCACTGGCCCACTTGACCAGGGTCAATGCTGACTAGATGGCCCCGTGTCTATGACATGTGGGTCCCACCATTTAAAATGATTTTAGATAAATAGAAAGTCTACTAATTAATTAATTAATTAATTAATTAAAACACTAATCACTCACTGACCAGTAGGCCCCACCCTTAATTAATCCTAATTAGTTAAATCTAATTCTGCTTAATACTAACAAAGGCTGACATGTGGGTCCCATTGACCCCACATGTCAGGTTTGACTCCCATCAGCGAGAGTTGACCTGCTAAATTCATGGTGATGTCATGATGGTGTCATCATTTACTATTCTAGATAAATCGAATTTAAGTAAATAATTAAATTCCAGAAACTCTTTAAAACTTTAAAAAATAATAAAAAATAATTCGTAACTCGAATGAAAATAATTTATACATAAAAGTTGTTCAGAAAAATTCTACCAATCCAAATACGCTATCTGTTAGTCTGTCACGTGTCCCTATCATAACGAATGTGGGACATTTTCATCGTTTTCATCTGTCTAGTAGAAGCCTAAGACCTGGGAAAATATCGTCAGATATTCTTCCGACCCGTCTGTGACGTGTAATACTGCGTTAGTGCATGCCTAGCTCTGCATATTGCCATGTCATGCATCGTGATGCATTTGTATGCTTTATATTTATTGTTTCTCCTCCCTCTTCTTACCGGTAGACCCCAAGGCTGATGCTGCTGCCGGATACGACTACGCCGTTGAGGATCAGCCTTTTGCCACAGAGCAGCAAGGCAAGCAACCCCCCTTGAGCATTCCGATATCGCCCATTCTTCCCTCTCATTCTTGCATTAGATTTTGCAACTACATTAGCTAGATCCTATTTCTGATGCATAGCCTGTTTTTGACAAACTGCTACTATAGCTGCAATCATATCAATTGTTTAGTATAGGTTGATCAATAAATCGCAGTGACCGCCTTAGTCCCAGTTTCCCCCTGCTTCTTCATCGACGACTCGAAGACCCGAAGACTCGGTCAACCGACCGAATAGCCAGGCCCCTCACATCACCGCACACCCCTTTAGTATGGCACTGCAGAGCTACTACCGAGTGCTGAGGGTGATACCTCACTTAGCACTCCTGGTGTAACTTCTGTAGCATAGCTAATCGATCATGGGGATCGAGGGTGATTCCTCCTTCCCATTCATCGATAGCGACTCTTGTCATACACATACCTCGAGTGGGATCCATAGAGGGTGATTCCTCGAATACCCACTTGGTGTATAAACAAACAGTTACTTCAACTTGACCTTGTTTACATGTGAAATATGGGACTGGAGGGACAGGCGGTACCACCTTGGTTGAGGTGGACCTGAGTTCCCAATAGTCTTGAGACGGGTCGGTCCCAAGGGTACCCATCTGTAAGATGTGGTGGGATGCGCCGGTATGGCATCCAAAAGGGTGATGATGAGGCGTGGACTGGCGAGAGAGGCCTTTGCCCCACATCCTCGAGACGGGGCGACGGGACCGCACTTTCTGGGTCGCGCTTTCCCCGCGTTAATAAAATGCTAATGGGTTGGGTATTTGATCAGAGTTGGCTATTTGAAATTTTAAGCACCAAACCTTCACGTGGGAGAAGTAATGGGTACTCAGCGTTGTTGTATTAGCCGAAGCTCTTCGGGCGTCAGCAATGGAGCGATGCGCGCCATATTGGGCTGGAAGGTACAGCTCTCGGACTAACTATACTAGGTCTGCTTGCGGCCGCCTTCACATCGTGCAGGAGTGCAAGGGAAAGTGGGCCCACGAACCTGTGCGCTTAGGATTTAGACCGGCGGGCTGGCATCTTTGTTGAGCCTAGGTGGCGCGACGACGTTTTGGATCCCGAGGCCGGGCATTACCCAGGAAAGTGTGTCCGGCCGGAGGTGATCAAGCGTGTTGGAAATGTGGTGCACACCTGCAGGGATGAATTCATCTATTCGAATATCCATGTCCACGGTAACAGGACGACTTGGAGTTGTACCTTGACCTACTACAACTATAATTGTGACTCTAATTTGAAATGAATGTTGGTTTCGGGATTGCTTGCTTGCAGGGAGTCGAGGAAGAATCTCTGGGTGTGGTTGTTTAATAAAATTTGCTACAATGAAATATTGCTATATATGAGTTGCCGATCTACTCTCTTCTAACGCTACAAGAGGTTGAAGATGCTAGTATTCGATAGGACTATGCCTTCCCCCTCTTTCTTTCTATTCTGAAGTCAGTCTAGATATAACCCCATTCCATGATAATGTTACATACTTATCATAGTTTTGATGTCAGTCTTGCGAGTACTTTGGATGAGGACTCACCGCTGCTTTGCTTTCTATTTGCCCCTCGATTTGATTGTGCATCCAGACGATGGCGTCCGGGAGATGGAATACGTCAGAGATGACTACTACACCACTGCTAGAGCCTACTACTACGTGGAGAGTGCCAACGCTCAGGAGTAGTTATGAGGTTCCCAGGCAGGAGGCCTCACCTCTTTCGATCCGTGTTATGTTTGTGCTAGACTTCTTAAGGAAAAACTTGTTTAACTTATGTCTGTACTCAGATATGTTTTACTTCCACTGACTCGTGCTTATCGAGCTTTGTATTCAAGCCCTCGAGGCCCCTGGCTTGTAATATGAAGTTGTATGACTTTGATTTGTGTCTAGATTTGTGTTGTGACATTGATTAGTGAGTCCCTAATCTTGGTTGTATGCATTGCGTGTATATTTAGTGTACGGTCAAAATTGGGGGCATCACAAGTTGGTATCATAGCCGACTGTCTATAGGTAGCCCCCTTCCAACTCCTTTGTCGAAGTTGAGTCTAGTACTTGAAAAATGTTTACTAATATTGTTGTGTGGCTTACGGGCCCACATCTCAATCGGGTGGTATTAGGATCTTTTATTCCTCGTCTATACTCTGGGTGTTGATCTCTCTTCTCTTTCGGGTTAAATATTTTACTAACTCTAACTCTAGGTTCTCGTATCTACTTCCTCCCGGAGAGCCCCGCATTCCAGATGACAGCTAGATTCATCAGAAGACCCCAAAGATATTCTTTGATGTTCTCCCGAGAACTTATGCTCCTCGCTTTTGTGATTTCCTTCCACTGTCAACCCCTATGGATGATTACATACATTTCTCTCTCTTACTTTCTTATCCAGTTGCCCTTCTTATTACAAGGTACATCGAAGTATCTTATCAAAGATTTGTTCGTCCTTAGTTGTCATGAGTTTCACAAAAATCATTAGAATAACTATTCGATCTTCCGAAATCCTCAGTAGCCTTTTGCTCTTGACATATTCTCACCTGCTTGCATTATGGTTAATTCCATATGTCTAGCAATATTAAGTAAATCCTTTGTGGTTTTTATTTGATTTTATTGATTCAACCTGCGTGTGAATGCACGCAGTCATCAGTTGTTTATCATAAATTATCCGTCCGGCTCAGACATCTTTCCAAACATATCGATTCTTGATAAATCAACCTTGATTGATTGTCCATCTAATTCCATTCAACTTATTTGTATTTGATCGGAGCATCCGATTCTGATACACCAATTCGAAAATCTTAATTCCTTTGGTTAGTTAAGCATCAAATTATTTGGATGTTCTATAATGTGATGCCTTGTGTTCTTTCTCCCTCTGATTGAGTACTGATACTCACATCGGGTCCTTTGTGGATCGCAAGACCCATTGTTTGGTTATTATCTGATAGCATCCTTCACATTCAAAACTCTTGTGATGTTCTTCCCTGATACATGATGCCATTGGTAAACTATGTCTTGTCCCTTTGATACGTTGTATCGTGCTTTTTCATCCATCATTTGTTGTCAAGCATGTGTTACTACTCTTGAAATTTTTGGTATATGTTTCTAAGATGCCCCGATGGGTTGAACCTATGCCTTCCCTAATCCGTGTGAACTCAAGAGTTTTCACGAGTCATACTCTTCTTGTGTTTTGCCAGATAAGCTTTCAATACTACAACTTCATCAAAGGCAAGGAGTAAATGGAAGGTGATGCATTGATGAAGTGGGAGTTGACCTTGAACCTTGTGTTCATGCCCATGGAAACGATGTTGATCTTATCATAGAAGCTTCTCCTAATAATAATCTTCCCTTTGTTTGAGTTGATCTTGTATCTATGATTTGGGCCCTTGCAACCATCGTTCCCACCATGATTGTTCTTCTTTGATCTCATTTTTGGACAAGTTGAAGCACTTGTCATATGAGGATCAGTACATCATTTTCCAAGCTTTAATTCTGATCTACATCCGAGTATTACCCCTGGTATCTTAGGAAAATCATGGAACTACATAGCTTCTTATAATGCTCCTCATCAGCTATGTTTCCTTCACTGATTCCAGTTTCCTCGTGTTCTAAATTGTTCGACACTCAAGGACTCCAATAATTGAATCGAGTCTGCGTGGCGATTAAACAACTCGTAGTAATCTTCTTTGCTTATGAGTTTATACTCGGTCATGCCTGTCCAAGCTGTTAGGATACATCATCATCGTCATGCTAAAGATTGACCATGTTATCTATGTCCCTCATCCTTGAAGCACCATTCCAATAGTGCATTAAGCTTACATCGATATTTCAACGTCATGTTGGTTATCTTGAAAGGCTATTTCAATTTTGAGCCAACACTCTAATTTGTGGTCCCGACCACCCTTCACTTCATCTTTTCCTTTTTTGATGTCGTCACTGATCGATTATGTCTTCAAGAGACTACTTGGCAATTGTATGTGATCATCACCAACATTCTGTGCTCTTCCAGAATATCATTTGAATTCATGATGATGAGTAGCATCCTCGCCCCTTGGTAATTGGTGTTGTCGTTGACGACACTCGTACCTTCCTTCCAAACACAAACTTGGTCTTGTTTTGGTTGAACCTTAAGTTCCTTGTTAGCCATCTTGTGATATGTTGTATCTTGGAGTATTACCATCCTTTGTCGAGAATGTCGTGATAATTGCACACGTCTTAAAATTCTTGATATAGTGATACTTCTCGCCGTTACCTTTCATTTCGTAGTTCCTGTTTTGTTTCTAACCGGAATACCGACAAATGGACCATGATGTGTAAATTCAACAGTCCATTCTTAGTGTGTTGGCTGTTGAATCAACATCCTAACCTCGGTCGTGCTACACAATCCATATTTTCGGGTGCACTTTTTATTCAATGTTTATTTGTGGATGTTCTCCTTAAGCATACATCATTATATCATTGGGTCTGACCAACACTATCACCTCGTTCACACAATCGTGGGAATCCACCCTTGTGGAAATCTCGACGAATTGTTGCTGATCCATGAACCACATTCTCTTCTTCTTTGTAGTTCATGATGAACATTTAAACTAGTGTTGGAAACCTTGAAAGTATTATCTTTGTGCCTATCTCACAAAGAAAATGTTTGATAGGGGAAGTGTTTTCTCCAAGTTCACGTGCATTTTTGCCTCCGTGATTATGAGAAGGTTTTGTCTCGCTTCCTCTGGAATCGTTCCAATTCATTCATGCATGTGCGGAGTATTCTATGGGTTAATAGATTTTCTACCTTCACTCCATATGCATTTCCTAGCATGCCAAGCCACTGATTGATTTGATCTGGGAAAGGAAGTTCCTTCATAAGAGCTAACCCAGACTTACACATGAAATTTTGATATCCTCGATGATGGTTCCTAACCAGAACAAGGTTACCTCTTCATTGTAAGACTCCCATGTGTTCACGTCTTCCCTGGACAATGTGTTCACGTGTGTCATGCAATCTAGCTCATGTTTCAAATCTTTCTTTTGAAGTTCATCTCCCGAGAATCTTACAATGTTATCTCGTCGATTTATGTTGCATCCCTTCTATTCTCACACATGCTGAGTCAGAAGTATCTTGTCACCAAGTAGATCTGTATCTCGGGCAGATATGATGGTTGGAACATTTTCCAAGAATTATAACATTGGTCTCTATTACTCGGTAAGGTGACGTTATAGCCAGCACACCTGGCCGGAGGACCTATTGTTATAGTACTTTGTTCAACAAGAATTGTCATTCTTGCATGAGGAAATTGTAAGACTTATTTTATAAGTTGTTCCGATGGATCCTTTGTGTATCCAAAGTCTGATCTTTACCTATTGACCATGTTGATGCTTCCCCGAAGCATGACTGTGGTACTCCGATCCTCAACAAGAACATTGGGAGCACAATGCTAAATGTTTCTTGTTCAATTTTCCAAACAACGTTATATGGGTAAACATCTTATTTTTCCTTGCCCCCTTATCTAAAGGGATATGCGCTTGTTGATTTGTCATGTATATCATGCTTTGCTTGTCCTTGGGAAAGATATCCTCTTGATATTTGTGTTTACATTCATTTTCCTTTCCATTGGTTTGGTTAATCTAATAGTCACATTTTCCTTTCCATTGGTCTGTTTAATCTTTCTTGTAATCTAAACTTATCCGAGCAATGGTAATTCCCTGCTTAGGTAAACACCTCGGTGAACAACTCTGTCAGTAAGACTATGTTACTATTGTTGATGAAATTCCGGTAACCGCCAGTGGACAAGAACTTTGCCAATTGGTCCGCCTCGTTACAACGAGCAGGAAAATGGTTCTATTCGTCCCTCGCCCTTGGTACCGACGTTGTTGCCAACTGAACTGGCATGATCTCCTCTGGCAGATCTTGCTTCCATGATCGTGCAAGATGTCACCACTCTTCCTACTCTTAACCCGCATGGCGGGCCCGTAACCCAAAGTTCCACAGGATCGAAACCTGACTTTCTTGTACATCCTTAAATCGAAAGTTTTGTTGCACTTGGCTTCGTATGTAAACCCCGAGCCACCATCCAAGGTAATGACGCTATTCTTGTTGTCATTGACCGACTGTCCAAAGTTATGCACTTTTGGCCGTCAAGGAAACTATCACTGCTAGTCAGCTGGCATATCTATATATGTCCAGAGTTGTCTCGCTCCATGGTATTCCATTGGTGATTAGTTCATCCGTGGCAGCTTATCCATTTCGAGATTTTGGGCAAGTTTCCAAGAAGCTATGGGAACTCATTTGTCATTCAATACCGCTTTTCACCCTCAATCCCAGGGACAAGTTGAATGAGTCAATCGGATTCTTGAAGACATGCTTCGAACTTGTGTCATTTCTATCGACAAGAAATGGGAGGAATCTCTCTCGTATGCTGAGTTATCTTACAACAATAGCTATCAAGCTAGTCTGGGGATGGATCCCTTTGAAGTGTTATATGGACGAAACTGTCGGACTCCTCTGAATTGGTCAGAAACTGGGGAACGTACACTTATCGGTCCGGATATTATCCAACATGCCGAACATCAAGTCCGCATTATTCATGCAAATCTGAAGGTTGCTCAGTATCGTCAGAAGAGTCAGTATGACCGTCATCACAAACATATGGTCTATCAACAAGGCGAAAAGGCTTATCTTTGAGTCACGCCAATGAGAGGTAGACACCGTTTCGGGATCAAGGGAAAGCTGGATCCTCGATATATTGGTCCTTCTACCGTTCTCAAAAGGTGTGGTAAAGTGGCATATGAACTGGAAATACCACCAAACATTTCTCAGGTTCACGATGTGTTCCACGTGTCACAGCTTCGTTGTTGCTTTAAGGATCCTATCCAAGCAGTGGATCATAATATGCTTGAACTACTACAAGATCTCTCTTACAAAGAGCAACCGGTCCTTATTCTTGATGAAACTGAATGTCGGACTCGTCAGTAGGTTACCAAGTTCTTCAAAGTGTAGTGGGCAAATCATTCTAAAGATGAAGCCACTTGGGAATGTGAAGATCATCTTCGTGTAGAATACCGCAGGCTCTTTCCTTCTACTTCTTAATTCTCGGGACGAGAATTCTTTTTAGTAGGGGAGAATTGTGACGCCGTGGAATTGTGCTACAGTAATGATTGTAATTAAGCTACAGTAATGACCTTGATCAAGCTTAGTTATTTTGATAATCCAATTATGATCACTGTTGGAATCAACCTTGATTCAAATTCTTATCCAATTCAAAATTCATTTGAAAGGTGGTTTTGGAAGTTTTCCCAAACTTCAAACTAAAAATCATGCTTGGGTTGCAAATATTCCCTAAGCTATTCCAAAATTGGAACCACCATTTTATCAATTGGTTTGGTGCCTCTAAAGCTTTTATATCAGAGGACAAAACAATTATTTAATTGTCTTTTGAATTATAAAAATTTCCAAACCTTTCAAAAGGGGCCCCAAACTTTTTGTGTCAGTACCAAATATTGCATGGCAAATATTGGGCCCTATCCCATATTTTTTGAAAGTCATTTAGTCCTAAAACTATTTCAAAACAGAAAAGAAATAAAAGAAAAACAAACTAAAAGAAAACAAAAAGCCCCCCGGTCCAACTGGGTCATGGCCCAGCTGGCCAGCCCAACTGACCCTCGACCCATCTCTCCTCCCACCGACAGCCACCCCAGGGCTATACCCCCCGTTCCTGAAACCTAACCCACCCACTCACTCCACTCCCCCGATCCCCTCTCTCGCTCCCCCTCTCCTCCCAATCCAGATTAGATCGGGGAAGAGGCCCCGCGCCTCCCTATCGGCCGCCCCGCCCCTTCCCGCGACGCCCGTCGCCGCCGGTCCGCACCGACGCCGCCACCCCGTTCCCCCTGCTGATGCTGCCCGCCGTCGCGAGCGCCCCCGCTGGCCCTGCCTCGCCTCCTCCCCGAACCGCCATCGCCGCCTCGCTCCACCAGGACTCTCCCAAGCCCGCTGCCACCCTCTACTGCTCTGTAGTGAGCTCCGCCTTCCCCTCCATATCTCCCTGGCCCCTCCTCGTAGACGTAGCCACACCACCACGACACCGAGCTCCGGCCGCCACCATGGCCGATGATCTCCTCACTTCGGACACCATCTGCTCGAGCACGACGCACCCACACATTTGTGGCGTTCCATAGGTGCCGCCGGTGCCTTTAGCTCACGCGCCCGCCTCGTGCATCGCTGTTGTCGTCGTAGCCCGAAGCCGCTGCCGCCGCCGCTCGCCATCTTCATGCTACTCGATTCCGGTCTCCCTAGCTCCGGCCATCGCCACCACCAGACGTGGTTTGGAGTGGTCGTTCCAAAGGACCTGGCCGCGTGCAAATTCGTCCATCGTAGCTCAAATCCGAGCTCGTCGGAGTTCGGCCACCGCGCACGGCTCGCCGGCGAGATTCCGGTGGCCGGCGCCGACATGGCTGGCTAGGCCCCGCCTCCGTGTCACTACCCACGGGCCCCACTAGGCCACTTGACCAAGGTCAGTGCTGACTGGATGGCCCCGTGTCTATGACATGTGGGTCCTGCCATTTAAAATGATTTTAGATAAATAGAAAGTCTGCCCGAACGCGTCGCCGCGGCATAGGATGGTGCAACGCTCCCCCACCTCCCATCACCCACCCCCAATGGCGATCCTAGGGTTTTGGCCTGAACCATCCTCCATAGTGACCTCATGGAGGGGCTCCTCCATTGGGACTTCAATCCCGGCCTCGCGGTGAAGGCTCAGGTGCGCTCTCATTTTCAATCGACGGTACACTTTTATTCCTATGGTTTTGCGAAGGAGTTCTTCTTGGTGGTTAGTTTTTCCTCTGCTTCATTTCCCCTCATGGAGGAATCTGTGGGTCTTGCCCTTCAGTCCTGCATTGGAGGCCTCAGTTGTGGCTTTAGGGTTTTGCGCTTGAGTGATCGGCGATTTCGTTTCTCGGTGGCATCTAGCAAAGTGGGTCACTTCATTTATGGGAACAAAGACCGCATTTGGTCGGATTTCATCTGTCACTTTCATCTGTTTCTTGGTGATCATATTGGGTGCTTTAGTTTTTTGGGTTTCTCTTGGCATTTTGATCGGGAATTATCTGATCCTAGCCATGGTAAATGTTTGGCTGTTCCGTCAAAATGGCTTAAAGCTCAGAGCAACTCTGTGAGTCATTCGGATTCCCTATATGCTTTAGGGAAAGTTGGTTTGTCACCGCCGGGGAGGATGGCCAGAGTGCCGTCGCCGGAGCACTCCATCTCCTTCGGTGGTTTCAATTTCCCGACTCCTATGGGGCCGGATAGTATTATTCGGATTGGATCTCTTGCCTTCCCACTACCCGCAATCAGCGCAATTGCCGTCAGATCGTTCAAGGGTTTAAACTTCAGCCGGAATTATTGGGATTCCATACCGGATGAATCTCTGTACCATATCATGGATGGTTGGCAAGCTGGGTATTTTTAGCCAGATATCAAAAGTATGGTTCACATTTTGGATGTCCCGTCTCAGGAGTACATTGATCAACAACTCTTGAAATGCTCTAAATATTTGGGTCATGGGAACATTTGGTCCAACTGTCCAGGAATTTTACGTCATTGTTGCTTATCACCAGTGGATAGTTGCTCTTGTTCTCATCGTGTCGATGTCATTAATCGCCAATGCATGTTGGGCCTTGATCCTACTGTTAAATGTTTTATTTGCAATCATTATGATCATGGCTCCAATGGATGCCCTGGGCTTCTTCGATGCCAACACTATCATAGGGTGGGCCACAAGAAATGGTTTGGGCTTCCACCCCACTCATTTATCTGGAGGCTCATTAACCCTGGCCACACCCTTGTTTCAGGAGATTTTTGAGCGTTTGCGGCAGAAGGATCCTCTTCACCGTCCCCCATTTGGCAACCTCCGCAGAAGATCCTAGATTCGCATGATGTGGCAGCTTCCTATTGCATGTCGATACGCCTCCCCCCGGTCTACCTGACAATGCTTTTATGGGAAACACATTGACCGGGGCCCCTGTTTCGCCTCCAAACCCCTCTTGCCCAACTCTGCTTTCGCCCTCGAGAAAACCCTCATCGTCATGGTTTGCGGCGACCTGTAGGTTAGCTTCAATGGGCAACTTCCCAGTGCGTCCGTTTGCTTTCGCTCCCCTGGGTTCACACTTCGAGAACGGTCCTCCTCACCGGGTGCAGCGCCGTCTCATGGTGTTGGATGATTCGCGATTGAATCATGGTCGGTATGCTATTGTCTTAGTCAACCCTTCGGTCCTCGATCATCCTAAGAGGTTATGGCTCAACGAGGTATGTCGCATCCTTACGAAAGACCCGCAATATCAATTATCAGAGGATTTTGTCTATCCACTTGGTATTGGCATGGTTGCTTTTGCGGATGTCGAAAGCAGAGATGAAGCGATTAGGGAAAGCCCCCATGCTCTTGAAGAGGACTCCTCCTTCTCACTAATTCCACATGATGAAGGTCTTAATATGAGGATGCCTGCCTTTGAATATGAGGTTTGGATCATGATGCTTGCTTTTCCTTTGGACTACCAAACAGAACATTATGTCAATAAGGCAGTTTCCAATTTTGGGAAGCTGTTGTCCTGGCCTAACAGAGGGGGCAATAAAGCAAGAATATTAGTTAAGTGCCACATTAAGGATGTGTGAGAGGTGCCACATAGTTTGCTATTGACTCGAGTGGGTATGCTCCCAGGGTTGGGGCGCTCATGGTATGTTCCTGTGTATGTTCTCAATGGCAAGATATTGTCCCAGGTCTTTTGGGTAATGAGGATGAGCCACCAATGCTCAATGTTTCCCCTCACCCCTTCCACCTACCATACTACACAATCCTCCAGCAAGCCATGATTGATGCATTAGCACAGCAGCAGGCTGCAAATGAGGCTGCTTGGAATGTGGCGCCTGCAGAGGAGGAACAGATTCAGATTAATGGATGGGGGAGTGGCCGGTTGTCCAGGCTCCATATGCTAGATTCAGCTTTCGACAGTTTTTTTCAATATGATGGGCCATCTTTGGTGGATGGGGTGCCCCAGAGCACAATGTGATTGACAATCTCTCGGATGTTTGCTCGGAAGCCTCTTATGTGGAGAATCTGGCTGATGAGTTCATTTTTGGAGTGCCAGCAGCGAGGAATGCCTTTTCTCGGGCACATGGAGGTTTTGTGCCAATTGTCCTGGAGATGAACAACGATTTCCTCTGCTGGATAGGTGGTATGTTCAAGAGAATCTACACTCAAACCTTGATGCCACCTCAGGTGCCTGATGTGCCTCCCCCTCTGAACGCTGCTATAGTTATCCAACAGATTGCTTCTAACATTAGTTAGCACATTCTTCCTTCGGGTTCTGCGGCTGATAGCATTGATCAGATGATCGCCCAAGAGGAGGCACACGTGGATACTGTGATGCTGCACCGGAGTACTCGTTCCACCAGGTATGATGGTTTCTGTTGGGGAACATTGCATGGGAAACAAAAATTTTCCTATGCACACGCAGATCTATCCATGGTGATGAGTATCTACGAGAGGGAGAGTGGGTCTACGTACCCTTGTAGATCGCTAAGCAGGAAGCGTTAAGAAACGCGGTTGGTGTACTCGAACATCTTCGCGATCCAAATCGCCGTGCGTCCCGTGATCCAATCACGATCCGTCCCACGATCCAATCACGATCCGTCCCGCGATCCAATCACGACCCGTCCCGCGATCCAATCACGATCCGTCCCACGAACTTGATCACGATCCGTACCACGAACTTGATCACGATCCTTCCGATCTAGCGCCGAACGGACAACACCTCCGCGTTCAGCACACGTACAGCTTGATGACGATCTCCGCCGTCTTGATCCAGCAAGAGGGAGCGGAGAGGAGGAAGAGTTCTCCAGCAGCGTGATGGCACTCCGATGATGGTGGTGGAGCTATTCCGACAGGGCTTCGCCTAAGCACTGCAGAAAACCGATCTAGAGGACAAACTATGCACGGGAGGAACGGGCAGCACGTGGCTGAAAATTCTGTGCAAAACCCCTAAATCCTCCAGTATATATAAGAGGAAGAGAGGAGGAGGCTTGGCACAAGGGCCAAGGCTCCAAGGAGTGGGCCGAACCAGGTGGAGGAGGTGGACTCCACCTCCAATCCTAGTAGGACTAGGATTCACCCTATTTTTGCCTTTTTCCACTTTTTCTCTTTAGGCCTTTTTCCCTGAACCGCATGGGCCTTGTGTGGGACTTCCACCAGCCCACTAAGGGCTGGTAAACACTCTCCCACAGGCCATGGAGCCTCTTGGGTCGAAATACCCCTCCCGATGGTCTCCCGGTACACTACCGGCACTCCCGGTACACTACCGATGAGCCCGGAACTTTTCCGGCGACCAAAATAAGACTTCCTATATATGAATCTTTACCTACGGACCATTACGGAGCTCCTAGTGACGTCCGGGATCTCATCTGGGACTCCGAACAACCTTCAGTAACCACCATACATAACTCTATACTACCGAAACGTCACCAAACCTTAAGTGTGCAGACCCTGCGGGTTCGAGAACTATGTAGACATGACCGAGACACCTCAATAACCAATAGCGGGAACTGGATGCCCATATTTGTTCCTACATGTTCTACGAAGATCTTTATCGGTTGAACCTCTATGTCAAGGATTCAGTTAATCCCGTAGGATGTTCCCTTTGTTCTACGGTATGTTACTTGCCCGAGATTCGATCATCGGTATCTCCATACCTAGTTCAACCTCATTATCGGCAAGTCTCTTTACTCGTTCTGTAATACAAGATCCCGCAACTAACACTTAGTCACATTGCTTGCAAGCTAATTGTGATGTCTTATTACCGACTGGGCCCTGTGATACCTCTCCGTCATATGGAGTTACAAATCCCAGTCTTGATCCATGCCAACTCAGCAGACACCCTCGGAGATACCTATAGAGCACCTTTATAGTCACCCTGTTACGTTGCGACGTTTGATACACACAAGGCACTCCTCCGGTATCCGTGAGTTGCAGGATCTCATGGTCATAGGAACATATACTTGACATGCAGAAAACAATAGCAATAAACTCACACGATCATATGCTACGTTTGTAGTTTGGGTCTTGTCCATCACATCATTCTCCTAATGATGTGATCCCGTTATCAAATGACATCACATGTCAATGGCTAGGAAACCTTGACCATCTTTGATCAATGAGTTAGTTCACTAGAGGCATACTAGGGACAAAGTATTGTCTATTTACCCACACATGTAATGTGTTTCCAATTAATACAATTATAGCATGGATAATAAACGATTATCATGAACAAGGAAATATAATAATAAACACTTTATTTATTGCCTCTAGGGCATATTTCCAACAGTCTCCCACTTGCAATAGAGTCAATTATCTAGCTCACATCACTATGTGATTTACATTATAATGAATCGAACACCCATGCAGTTCTGGTGTTGATCATGTTTAGCCCTTAGAAGAGGTTTAATCAACGGGTGTGCAACATTCAGATCTATATGCACTTTGCAAATATTAATGTCCTTCTCCTCGATGTAATCGCGGATGGAGTTGAAGCATCGCTTTATGTGTCTGGTCCTCTTGTGAAACCTTGGTTACTTGGCCAGAGCAATGGCACCAGTGTTGTCACAGAACAGGTTCATTGGATTCAGTGCACTGGGCACTACTCCAAGATCTGTCATGAACTGCTCCATCCAAACACCTTCCTTCGCCGCCTCAGAGGCTGCAATGTACTCCGCTTCACATGTAGAATCGGCTACCACACTTTTCTTGGAACTGAACCAGCTTACCTCTCCCCCGTTAAGAATAAATACGTATCCGATTTGTGACTTAGAGTCATCCGGATCAGTGTCAAAGCTTGCATCGGCGTAACCCTTTATGACGAGCTCTTCATCACCTCCATAAATGAGAAACATTTCCTTAGTCCTTTTCAAGTACTTAAGGATATTCTTGACCGCAGCCCAGTGTTCCATTCCAGGATCACTTTGAAACCTTCCGGCCATACTTATGGCAAGGCTGACATCCGGTCTTGTGCACAACATTGCATACATGATAGAGCCTATGGCTGAAGCATAGGGGGTGACACTCATGTTTTCTCTATCTTCTGCAGTCACTAGGCATTGAGTCTTACTCAACTTCACACCTTGTAACACAGGCAAGAACCCCGTCTTGGACTGATCCATTTTGAACTTCTTCAAAACTCTGTCAAGGTATGTGCTCTGTGAAAGTGCTATTAAGCGTCTCGATCTATCTCTATAGATCTTAATGCCTAATATGAAAGCAGCTTCTCCTAGGTCCTTCATTGAAAAACTCTTTCCAGCATTTCTATATTGTTTCCAATCAGAAATATGTCATCCACATATAATATTGGAAATGTTATAGAGCTCCCACTCACTTTCTTGTAAATACAAGCTTCTCCATAAACTTGTATAAACTCAAACACTTTGATCATCTCATAATAACGCTTATTCCAACTCCGAAATGCTTGCACCAATCCATAAATGGATCGCTGGAGTTTGCAAACTTTGTCAGCATTCTTTGGATCGACAAAACCTTCTGGTTGCATCATATATAACTCTTCCTCAAGGAAACCGTTGAGGAACGCTGTTTTGACATCCATCTGCCAAATTTCATAGTCAAAATAAGCAGTTGTTGCCAACATGATTCTGATAGACTTAAGCATCGCTACGGGTGAGAAGGTCTCATCGTAGTCAACTCCTTGAACTTGTGAAAAACCCTTTTCCACAAGTCGAGCTTTATAGACGGTGACATTATCGTCCGCGTCTGTCTTCTTCTTAAAGATCCATTTGTTCTGAATGGCCTTTCGCCCTTCGAGTAATACTTCCAAAGTCCATACTTTGTTTTCATACATGGATCCCATCTCGGATTTCATGGCCTCTAACCATTTCTCAAAATCCAGACCCATCACTGCTCCTCCATAGCTCGTAGGTTCATTGTTGTTCAACAACATGACCTCCAAGACAGGGTTGCCATACCACTCAGGAGTAGTATGCGGCCTTGTCGACCTACGAGGTTCAATAGTAGCTTGATCGGAAGCTTCATGATCATCATCATTAACTTCCTCTTCTACCGTCGTAGTTTCCACAGAAGCATCTTTCTGCCCCGCGCTACTTTTTGGTTGAAGTAAAGGTTCAATAACCTCATCAAGCTCTATTTTCCTCCCACTCAATTCTTTCGAGAGAAACTCTTTCTCAAGAAATGTTCCGTTCTTCGTGACAAACACTTTGCCTTCGGACCTGAGATAGAAGGTATACCCGACTGTCTCTTTCAGGTATCCTATGAAGACGCATTTTTCCGCTTTGGGTTGCAGCTTTTCAGGCTAAAGCTTTTTGACATAAGCATCACATCCCCAAACTTTAAGAAACGACAACTTTGGCCTCTTGCCAAACCACCGTTCATATGGCATCGTCTCAACGGATTTTGATGGTGCCCTACTTAAAGTGAATGCAGCTGCCTCTAATGCATAACCCCAAAACGATAGTGGCAAATCAGCAAGAGACATCATAGAACGCACCATATCTAATAAGGTTCGATTACGACGTTTGGACACCCCATTACGCTGTGGTGTTCTGGGCGGTGTGAACTGTGAAACAATTCCACACTGTCTTAAGTGACTGCCAAACTCATAACTCAGATATTCACCTCCTCGATCAGATCACAGGAACTTAATCTTCTTGTTACGATGATTCTCAACTTCACTCTGAAACTGCTTAAACTTTTCAAACGTTTCAGACTTATGTTTCATTAAGTAAATATACCCATATCTACTTAAGTCATCAGTGAAGGTGAGAAAATAGCGATATCCACCACACATTGTAACATTCATTGGACCGCACAAATCAGTATGTATGATTTCCAATAAGTCACTAGCCCGTTCCATTATTCTAGAGAACGGCGTTTTAGTCATCTTGCCCATGAGGCACGGTTCACATGTGTCAAGTGATTCAAAATCAAGTGACTCCAAAAGTCCATCAGCATGGAGCTTCCTCATGCGTTTTACACCAATATGACCTAAATGACAGTGCCACAAGAAAGTGGTACTATCGTTATCAACTCTACATCTTTTGGCATCAATGTTATGAACATGTGTATCATCACTATCAACATTCAATATGAATAAACCCCTCACATTGGGTGCATGACCATAGAAGATATTACTCAAATAAATAGAACAACCTTTATTCTCTGATTTAAATGAGTAACCGTCTCGCAATAAACAAGATCCAGATATAATGTTCATGCTTAACGCAGGCACTAAATAACAATTATTCAGGTTCATCACTAATCCCGATGGTAATCGAAGAGAGAGCGTGCCGACGGCGATCACATTAACCATGGAACCATTTCCCACACGCATCGTCACTTTGTCCTTTGCCAGCCTTTGTTTATTCTGTAGTTCCTGCTTTGAGTTGCAAATGTGAGCAACCGAACCGGTATCAAATACCCAGGCACTACTAGGAGAGCTAGTAAGGTACACATCAATAACATGTATATCATATATACCTTGTTTGTCGTTGGCCGCCTTCTTGTCAGCCAGGTACTTGTGGTAGTTCCGCTTCGAGTGACCAATTCCCTTGAAATGAAAGCACTCAATTTCTGGCTTGGGTCCATGCTTGGGCTTCTTTACAGGAGTAGCAACTGCTTTGCCATCCTTCTTGGTTTTACCCTTCTTGCCCTTGCCCTTGACCTTGCCATTTTTCTTGAAACTAGTGGTTTTATTGACCATCAACACTTGATGTTCTTTCTGGATTTCAGACTCAGCGACTTTTAGCATCACAAACAGCTCGGCGACTGACTTGTTCATCCCATGCATCTTATAGTTCATCACAAAGCTCTTGTAACTAGGTGGCAGTGATTGAAGAACTCTATTAGTGATCACCTCTGGCGGAAGGGAAATTCCCAACTCTGCTAGACGAGTTGAATACCTAGACATTCTGAGTATATGTTCACTAATAGACTAGTTCTCCTCCATCTTGCAAGCGTAGAACTTCTCAGAGGTTTCATACCTCTCGATCCGGGCATTCTTCTGAAAGATAAACTTCAACTCCTGGAACATCTCATATGCTCCATGACATTCAAAACGTCTTTGAAGTCCCGGTTCTAAGCCATACAATATTGCACATTGAACTATTGAGTAATCTCTACTACGTGCCTCCCAAGCGTTCTTAACGTCTTCGGAGGTCATATCTTCTGGTTGGTCACCAAGCGGTGCATCAAGGACATATGATTTTTGGGAAGCCGTGAGGACAATCCTCAGATTACGGGCCCAGTCAACAAAGTTACTTCCATCATCTTTCAACTTAGCTTTCTCTAGGAACGCATTAAAATTCAGGGGTGCTACTGCGCGAGCCATTGATCTACAACATAAATATGCAAAGTTTACTTAGACTATTGTTCAAGATAATGAGTTTAGTTAATCAAATTACTAAAGCTCCCACTCAAATTGACATCCCTCAGGCCATCTGAGTGTCACATGATCCAAATCCACCAACTCAAGTCTGATCATCACGTGAGTTGAGGTGGCTTCAATGGTGAACATCATTATGTTGATCATATCTACTATATGACTCATGTTCGACCTTTTGGTCTCTTGTGTTCCGAGCCCATGTCTATACATGCTAGGCTCGTCAAGTTTAACCCGAGTGTTCTGCGTGGATTTGCACCCGTCGTACGTGAACATAGAGTCTATCACACCCGATCATCACGTGGTGTCTCGACACGACGAACTTTCGCAACTGTACACACTCGGGGAGAACACAATTCATCTTGAAATTTAAGTGAGGGATCACCTTATAATGCTACCGTCGTCCTAAGCAAAACAAGGTGCATAAAAGGATTAACATCACATGCAATTCATAAGTGACATGATATGGCCATGAACTTGTGCTTTTGATCTCCATCTAGAAAGCACCGGCATGATCTCCATCGTCACCGGCATGACACCATGATCTTCATCATCTTGATCTCCATCAACGTGTCGCCATCGGGGTTGTCGCGCCCAACATGCTTCTACTACTATTGCTACCGTTTAGCGATAAAGTAAAGCATTACATAGCGCTTAATGATTGACACGCAGGTCATACAATAATTAAAGACAACCCTATGGCTCCTGCCAGTTGCCGTACTCATCGACATGCAAGTCATGATAATCTATGCATCACATGATCATCTCATACATCACATATATCACATCATGTAATTGGCCATATCACATCACAACATACCCTGCAAAAACAAGTTAGACGTCCTCTAATTGTTGTTGCATGTTTTATGTGGCTGCTACAGGTATCTAGCAAGAACAATTCTCATCTACGCAAAAACCACAACGGTGATACACTAGTTGCTTTTCAACCTTCTCAAGGACCGCCTTTGTCGAATCCGATCCAACTAAAGTGAGAGAAACTAGCACCCGCAAGCCATATATGCAACAAGTTGCGGTTGAGGCAACCGATCTCTCGTAAGCGTACGAGTAATCTTGGTCCAGGCCGCTTCATCTCACAATACCGCTGAAGCAAAATCCGACCAAGGGAGGAAGAATTCTAAGCATCAACGCCCACAAACATTTTGTGTTCTACTCGAGATCTCATCTACACATAGACCTAGCTCTGATACCACTGTTGGGGAACGTTGCATGGGAAACAAAAATTTTCCTACGCACACGCATATCTATCCATGGTGATGAGCATCTACGAGAGGGAGAGTGGATCTACGTACCCTTGTAGATCGCTAAGCGGGAAGCGTTAAGAAACGTGGTTGGTGTAGTCGAATGTATTCGCGATCCAAATTGCCGTCCGTCCCGCGATCTAATCATGATCCGTCCCACGATCCAATCACGATCCGTCCCGCGATCCAACCACGATCCGTCCCATGAACTTGATCACGATCCATCCCACGAACTTGATCACGATCCTTCCGACCTAGCGCCGAACGGACGGCACCTCCGCGTTCAGCACACGTACAACTTGATGACGATCTCCGCCATCTTGATCCAGCAAGAGGGAGCAGAGAGGGGGAAGTGTTCTCCGGCAGCGTGACGGTGCTCCGGCGATGGTGGTGGAGGTATTCCGGCAGGGCTTCACCTAAGCACTGTAGAAAACCGATCTAGAGGAGAAACTATGCACTGGAGGAACGGGCAGCACGTGGCTGAAAATTCTGTAAAAAAACCCTAAATCCTCCAGTATATATAAGAGGAAGAGAGGAGGATGCTTGGCACAAGGGCCAAGCCTCCAAGGAGTCGGCCGAACCAGGTGGAGGAGGTAGACTCCACCTCCAATCCTAGTAGGACTAGGATAAACCCTATTTTTTCCTTTTTCCATGTTTTCTCTTTAGGCCTTTTTTCCTAAACCGCGTGAGCCTTGTGTGGGACTTCCACCAGCCCACTAAGGGCTGGTAAACACTCTCCCACAGCCCATGGAGCCTCTTGGGTCGAAATACACCTCCCGATGGTCTCCCGATACACTACCGGCACTCCCGGTACACTATCGGCAAGTCTCTTTACTCGTTTCGTAATACAAGATCCCGTGACTAACACTTAGTCACATTGCTTGCAAGGCTTATTATGATGTTGCATTACTGACTGGGCCCTGAGATACCTCTCCGTCACACGGAGTAACAAATCCCAGTCTTGATCCATGCCAACTCAATAGACACCCTTGGAGATACCTGTAGAGCAGCTTTTTAGTCACCCAGTTACGTTGCGACGTTTGATACACACAAGGCACTCCTCCGATGTCCGTGAGTTGCATGATCTCATGGTCATAGGAACATATACTTGACATGCAGAAAACAGTAGCAATAAACTGACATGATCATATGCTACATTTGTAGTTTGGGTCTTGTCCATCACATCATTCTCCTAATGATGTGATCCCGTTATCAAATGAAATCACATCTCAATGGCTAGGAAACCTTGATCATCTTTGATCAACGAGCTAGTTCACTAGAGGCATACTAGGGACAAAGTATTGTCTATTTACCCACACATGTAATGTGTTTCCAATTAATACAATTATAGCATGGATAATAAACGATTATCATGAACAAGGAAATATAATAATAAACACTTTATTTATTGCCTCTAGGGCATATTTCCAACAGTTTCTGTGTACCTCAACCTTCAAACACCCGTCATGGGGCCTCCAAGGTCAAGGCCAGAATCAACCCCACGATCAAAATTGCTGCACCCAATACTGCTCCGCTGGATCTTGATGGTTCTAGCAGTTCAAATGATGTTCCTCCGCTCACACCGATACCGATGATGTAGACCATTGGTACCAACCTCTGTGGGGTTCCTCCAGCTCAGTTGACTCCCGAGATTCTACTGGTAGAGTCACCTCAAGAAGCCGCTCTTCCTGAAGCTCATGAGTAAGCATCGACAGTGGTCTATCTTGTGTTGGAATGTACGGGGCATTTATTCAGAGAAGAAACACTTAGCTATGCGTAATGCTATAGACCTTAGTGGCTGCTCGGTCGTTTGTTTCAATGAAACCAAACGTGCATCTTTTGAAATCTCTTATGCCAGGCTCTTTTTCCCGAAGAAGTTTGATAAATTTGCTTATGTTCCTTCTATTGGTAACTCTGGGGGTATTATTACTTCTTGGAAAAGTTCTGTCTTTTCAGGTGTGATTGAATCCTCTGAACCTTTTGCTCTCCATGTTAGATTCTCTTCCCTTCACACAACTAATGTCTGGTCTTGTGTGATTGTCTATGACCCTTGTGAGGGCCAAGCAAGGTATGATTTTGTCCAATGGTTATTCAGACTTGATACCCCGACGGCTAAGGATTTTCTTTTGATTGGGGACTACAATTTCATCTGTGCTCCTGATAATAGGAACAAACTGGGAGGAAATGCTAATGATATGCTCATATTTAATGATTTTATTAGAGCCCAGTCCTTAGTGGAATTACCCATCAAGGGTAGGTATTTTACTTGGAGTAACATGCAGGATGATCCTCTTCTTGAACAACTGGACTGGCATTTTGATGGAAATATGCCCTAGAGGCAATAATAAATTAGTTATTATCATATTTCCTTGTTCATGATAATCGTTTATTATCCATGCTATAAATTGTATTGATCGGAGACTTAGATGCATGTGTGGATACATAGACAAAACCATGTCCCTAGTATGCCTCTAATGGACTAGCTCGTTGATCAAAGATGGTTAAGGTTTCCTAGCCATGGACATGAGATGTCATTTGATAACGGGATCACATCATTAGGAGAATGATGTGATGGACAAGACCCAAACTACAAACGTAGCATATGATCGTGTCAGTTTATTGCTACTTTTTCTACATGTCAAGTATATGTTCCTATGACCATGAGATCATGCAACTCACGGACATCGGAGGAGTGCCTTGTGTGTATCAAACGTCGCAACGTAACTGGGTGACTAAAAGGCTGCTCTACAGGTATCTCCAAGGGTGTCTATTGAGTTGGCATGGATCAAGACTGGGATTTGTTACTCCGTGTGACGGAGAGGTATCTCAGGGCCCACTCGGTAATGCAACAACATAATAAGCCTTGCAAGAAATGTGACTAAGTGTTAGTCACGGGATCTTGTATTATGAAACGAGTAAAGAGACTTGCCGGTAACGAGGTTGAACTAGGTATGGAGATACCGACGATCGAATCTCGGGCAAGTGAACATACCGAAGAACAAAGGGAACATCATACGGGATTAACTGAATCCTTGACATAGAGGTTCGACCGATAAAGATCTTCGTATAATATGTAGGAACCAATATGGGCATCCAGGTCCCGCTATTGGTTATTGGCCGTAGAGGCGTCTCGGTCATGTCTACATAGTTCTCGAACCCGCAGGTCTACACACTTAAGGTTTGGTGACGTTTCGGTAGTATAGAGTTATGCACGGTGGTGACTGAAGGTTTTTCGGAGTCCCGGATGAGATCCCGGATGTCACGAGGAGCTTCGGAATGTTTTGGAGGTAAAGATTGATATATAGGAAGTCCCATTTTGGTCGCCGGAAAAGTTTCGGGCTAATCGGTAATGTACCGGGAGTGCCGGTAGTGTACCGGGAGACCACCGGGACGGGTATTTCGACCCAAGAGGCTTCATGGGCTGTGGGAGAGTAAATACCAGCCTTTTGTGGGCTCGTGGAAGTCCCACACAAGGCCCATGCGGCTGGGAGAAAAAGCCCAAAGGGAAAAAGGTGGAAAAAGGCCAAAAAAGGAGGAATCCTTGTCCTACTAGGATTGGAGGAGTCCTCCTCTCCTCACCACTTTGGCCGACCCAAGGGCTGGCTTTTTGGCAGCCAATCCTCCTCCTCCTCTCCTCCTATATATACTAGAGGATTTTAGGGTTTTGGCACAAGATTTTCAGCCACGTACCACCCGTTCCTCTAGTGCATAGCTTCTCCTCTAGATCGGTTTTCTGTAGTCTTAGGCGAAGCCCTGCCAGAATAGCTCCACCACCATAGCTGCAGCGCCGTCACGCTGCCGGAGAACTCTTCTACCTCTCCGCTCCCTCTTGCTGGATCAAGAAGGCGGAGATCGTCATCAAGCTGTACGTGTGCTGAACGCGGAGGTGCCATTAGTTCAGCGCTAGATCGGAAGGACCGTGATCAAGATCGCGAGACGGATCGTGATGAGATCGCGGGAAGGATCATGATGAGTTCGCGGGACGGATCGTGATTGGATAGCGGGACAGATCGTGATGTGATCGTGGGACGCTTGGCGATTTGGATCGTGAAGATGTTCGACTACACCAACTTTGTTTCTTAACGCTTCCCGCTTAGCGATCTACAAGGGTATGTATATCCACTCTCCCTCTCGTAGATGCTCATCACCATGGATAGATCTTGCGTGTGCATAGGAATTTTTTTGTTTCCCATGCAACGTTCCCCAACAGTGGCATCATGAGCTAGGTCTATGTGTAGATGAGATCTCGAGTAGAACACAAAGAGTTTGTGGGCGTTGATGCTTAGATTGCTTCCTCCCTTGGTCGGATTTTGGTGCCGCAGTATTGTGAGATGAAGCGGCCGGGACCAACATTACTCCTATGCTTACGAGAGATCGGTTCCCTCGACCGCAACTTGTTGCATAGATGGTTTGCGGGTGCCAGTTTCTCTCACTTCAGTTGGATCGGGTTCGACAAAGGCGGTCCTTGAGAAGGTTGAAAAGCAACTAGTGTATCACCGTTGTGGTTTTTGCGTAGATGAGAATTGTTCTTGCTAGATACCCGTAGCAGCCACGTAAAACATGCAACAACAATAAGAGGACGTCTAACTTGTTCTTGCAGGGTACGTTGTGATGTGATATGGCCAATTACATGATGTGATATATGTGATGTATGAGATGATCATGTGATGTATAGAATTTCACGACTTGCATGCCGATGAGTACGGCAACTGACAGGAGCCATAGGGTTGTCTTTAATTATTGTATGACCTACGTGTCAATCATTAAGCGCTATGTAATGCTTTACTTTATCGCTAAACGGTAGCAATAGTAGTAGCAGCATGCAGGGCGTGACAACCCCGATGGCGACAGATTGATGGAGATCAGGATGATGGAGATCATAGTGTCGTGTCGGTGACGATGGAGATCATGCCGGTGCTTTCAAGATGGAGATCTAAAGCACAAGTTCATGGCCAAATCATGTCACTTATGAATTGCATGTGATGTTAATCCTTTTATGCACCTTGTTTTGCTTAGTACGACGGTAGCATTATAAGGTGATCCCTCACTTAAATTTCAAGATAAATTGTGTTCTCCCCGAGTGTGCACCATTGCGAAAGTTCGTCGTGTTGAGACGCCACGTGATGATCGGGTGTGATAGACTCTACGTTCACATACAATGGGTGCAAGCCAGTGTTGCACACACAAAACACTCGGGTTAAACTTGACGAGCCTAGCATGTACATACATGGCCTCGGAACACAAGAGACCGAAAGGTCGAACATGAGTCATATAGTAGATATGATCAACATGATGATGTTCACCATTGTAACCACCTCAACTCACGTGATGATCGGACTTGACTTGGTGAATTTGGATCATGCATCACTCGGATGACCAGAGGGATGTCAATTTGAGTGGGAGTTCTTAAGTAATATGATTAATTGAACTCATTATCATGAACATAGTCAGTAGTGTCTTTGCAAATTATGTTGTAGATTACTTGCTCGTGCTGTAGCTCCCTTGAATTTTTATGTTCCTAGAGAAATAGAGTTGAAAGATGATGGTAGCAATATTGCGGATTGGATCCGTGATCTGAGGATTGTCCTCGTTGCTGCACAGAAGGCTTATGTCCTTAATGCACCGCTCGGTGTGCCAACCCCTCTAGCGTTGTCTGTAGATGTTGTGATCATCTGACAGGTACGTGCTGATGACTACTTGATAGTTTAGTGCGTCACGCATTACGGCTTAGAATTGAGGCTTCGAAATGTTTTGAACGTCATGGAAAATATGAGATGTTCTAAGAGCTGAAATTAGGATCTCAGGCTCGTGCCCGTGTTGCGAGATATGAGATCTCCAACAAGATTCTTTGCTTGTAAGATGAAGGAGAATAGCTCAATCGTTGAGCATGTGCTCAGATTGTCTGGGTGCTACAATCGCTTGAATCAAGTGGGAGTTGATCTTCCAGATAAGATAGTGATTGATACAGTTCTCCAAGTCACTGTCACTAAAGCTACTAGAACTTGGTGATGAACTATAAAATGCCAGGGATAGAAATAATGATCCCGGAGCTATTCGCGATGTTTGACACCGCGAAGGTAGAAATCGAGAAGGAGCGTAAAAGTGTTGATGGTTATTTAAAACCACTAGTTTCGAGAAGGGCAAGAGCAAGGAGGGAAACTTCATGGATCGCAAGTCAGTTGCTGCTCCAATGAAGCAACCCAAAGTTGAACTCAAACCTGAGACTAAGTGCTTCGATTATGAGGAGAGCGGTCGCTGAAGCGGAACAAACCCTAGATACTTGGTAGATAAGAAGGCTGGCAAATGTCAACAGAAGTATATTTGATATATGTGTTATTGATGCGTACCTTGCTAGTACTCCTAGTAGCACCTGGGTATTGGATACCGGTTTGGTTGCTAAATGTTAGTAACTCGAAATAAAAGGTACGAAATAAATGGAGAACTAGCTAAGTGTGAGGTGACGATGAGTGTTGGAAATGTTTCCAAGGTTGATGTGATCAACATCGCACGCTCTCTCTACCTTCGAGATTAGTGACGAACCTAAATAAATGTTATTTGGTGTTTTTGCGTTGAGCATGAATGTGATTAGATCATGTTCATTGCAACACGGTTATTCATTTAAGTTAGAGAATAATGGTTATTCTGTTTACATGAATAATAGCTTCAATGGTCATGCACACAGTGAGAATGGTTTGTTGAAATTTTGATCGTAGTAATACACATGTTCATAACATTGATGCCAAAAGATGCAAAGTTAATAATAATAGTACCACTTACTTGTGGCACTGCCGCTAAATGTCATATTGGTATAAAACACATGAAGAAACTCCATGCTGATGGATCTTTGGACTCTTTCGATTTCGAATCGGTTTAGACATGCGAACCATGCCTCTTGCTCAAAGATGACTAAGGACCCCCGTTTTCTAGTTTGACGGAGCGGGCAAGTGATTTATTGGAAATGATACATGTTGATGTATGCAATCCAACGAGTCTTGTAGCATGCGGTGGATATCCTTATTTTCTTACCTTCATTGATGATTTGGGTAGATATAGTGTATATTTACTTAATGAAACACAAGTCTGAATCATTTGAAAAGTTCAAGCAAATTCAGAGTGAAGTTTAAGATCATCGTGACAAGAAGATAAAAGTATCTCCGATATGATCGTGGAGGTGAATATCTGAGTTACGAGTTTGGCATACAACTTTAGACAATGTGAAAGTTGTTTCACAACACACGCCACCTGGAACACCATAGCGTAATGGTATGTCCGAACGTCATAGTCATGCTCTATTGGATGTGGTGCATGTTATGATATCTCTTATCATTTTTCTACAATAATTTTGGGGTTGTGCATTAGAGACAACTACATTCACTTTAAATAGGGCACCATCTAAATCCGTTGAGATGACACCATGCGAACTATGGTTTGATAGAAACCTAAGCTGTCATTTCTTAATGTTTGGGGTTGCGACGCTTGTGTGGAAAATGTTTTTGCCTAATGAGCTCGAACCCAAAGCGGACAAATACGTCTTCATAGAATACCCTAAGAACATTTGGGTGAACCTTCTATCTCAGATCCAAGCATAAAATGTTTATTGCTAAAACAGGGTCCTTTCTCGAGAAAAGGTTTGTCTTGAAAGAATTGAGTGGGAGGAGGATAGAACTTGATGAGGTTATTGAACCTCTACTTCAACTAGAAAGTAGCGCAGCACAGAAAGATGTTTTTTGTGAAGCCTACGTCAGTTGAAGAGGAAGTTAATGATGATGATCATGAAGCTTCGGATCAAGTTACTATCGACCTAAGAGAAAAATAGAACTTGATGAGGTTATTGAACCTTTACTTCAAACAGAAAGTGGCGCAACGTAGAAAGATGTTTCTGTGAAGCCTACGTCAGTTGAAGAGGAAGTTAATGATGATGATCATGAAGCTTCGGATGAAGTTACTATCGAACTTCGTAGGTCGACAAGGACGTGTACTGCTACTGAGCGGTACGACAACCCTGTCTTGGAGGTCATGTTGTTGGACAATGATGAACCTACGAACTATGGAGAAGCGATGATGGGCCTGGAAACCAACAAATGGTTAGAGGCCATGAAATCCGAGAAAGGATCCATGTATGAAAACCAAGTATAAACTTTTGTGGACTTGCTCGTTGGACGGCTGGTCGTTAAAGTACAAATGGATCTTTAAAATGAAAACAGACGCTGATAGTAAATGTTACCATTTGTAAAGCTCGACTTGTTGCAAAGTAGTTTACGACAAGTTCAAAGAGTTGACTGCGATGAGAATTTCTCACCGTAGCGATGCTAAAGTCTGTTGGAATTATGCTAGCAGTTGCTGCATTTTTCAATTATGAAATCTGGCAGATGGATGCCAAAACATCGTTTCCTTCCTTAAGGAAAGGTTGTATGAGATACAACCAGAAGGTTTTGTCAGTCCTAAGGATGCTAAAAGGTGTGCGAGCTTCAGTGATTCTTCTATGAAATGAAGCAAGCATCTCGGAGTTGGAATATACACTTTGATGAGGTGATCAAAGTTTTTGAGTCTATACAAAGTTTATGAGAAACTTGTATTTACAATAAAGTGAGTGGGAGCACTATAGAGTTTCTGGTAAGCATATGTGGTTGACATATTGTTGATCGCAAATGATGTAGAATTTCTGGAAAGCATAAAAGGTTGTTTGAGAAGTGTTTTTCAAAGGAAAACCTGGATAAAGCTACCTAATTGTTGAGCATCAAAATCTATAAAGATAGATCAAGATGTTTGATGAGACTTTCAATGAGTACATACCTTGACAAGATTTTGAAAGAATTCAAAATGGATCAGTCAGAGAAAGAGTTCTCGCCTGATTTGTAAGGTATAAAGTTGAGTAAGACTCAATGCCCAGTGACTACAGAAGACAGAGAAAAGACGAGTGTCATCCCCTATGCTTTAGCCATAGGCTCTATCATGTATGCAATGCTGTGCACAAGACCTGATGTCAGCCTTGCCATAAGTATGGCCAGAAGGTTTCAAGGTGATCCTGGAATGGAGCACTGGACAACAGGTCAAGATTATCCTTAGTAACTAAAAGACTAAGGAGATGTTTCTCGATTATGGAGGTGATAAAGAGTTCTTCGTAAAGACTTACGTCGATGCAAGCTTTAACACCAATCCGGATGACTCGTAGTAGCAATCTGGATACGTATAGTGGAGCAGCCATTTGGAATAGTACCAAGTGGAGTGTGGTATCAGTGTTTATGGTTTGACATAGAAATTTGCAAAGTACACACGGATCTGAATGTCGTAGACACGTTGACTATAAGACCACTCTCACATGCAAAGCATGATCGAGCCCCAGAACTCATTGGGTGTTAGATTCATAACAATGCGAATCACATGGTGATGTGAACTAGATTATTGACTCTAGTGCAAGTGGGAGACTGTTGGAAATATGCCCTAGAGGCAATAATAAATTAGTTATTATCATATTTCCTTGTTCATGATAATCGTTTATTATCCATTCTATAAATTGTATTGATCGGAGACTTAGATGCATGTGTGGATACATAGACAAAACCATGTCCCTAGTATGCCTCTAATGGACTAGCTCGTTGATGAAAGATGGTCAAGGTTTCCTAGCCATGGACATGAGATGTCATTTGATAACGGGATCGCATCATTAGGAGAATGATGTGATGGACAAGACCCAAACTACAAACGTAGCCTATGATCATGTCAGTTTATTGCTACTTTTTCTGCATGTCAAGTATATGTTCCTATGACCATGAGATCATGCAACTCATGGACATCGGAGGAGTGCCTTGTGTGTATCAAACGTCGCAACATAACTGGGTGACTATAAAGGTGCTCTACAGGTATCTTCGAGGGTGTCTATTGAGTTGGCATGGATCAAGACTGGATTTGTTACTCCGTGTGACGGAGAGGTATCTCAGGGCCCACTCGGTAATGCAACATCATAATAAGCCTTGCAAGCAATGTGACTAAGTGTTAGTCACATGATCTTGTATTACGAAACGAGTAAAGAGACTTGCCGGTAACGAGGTTGAACTAGGTATGGAGATACCGACGATCGAATCTCGGGCAAGTAAACATACCGAAGAACAAAGGGAACATCATACGGGATTAACTGAATCCTTGACATAGAGGTTCGACCGATAAAGATCTTCGTAGAATATGTAGGAACCAATATGGGCATCCAGGTCCCACTATTGGTTATTGACCGTAGAGGTGTCTCGGTCATGTCTACATAGTTCTCGAACCCGTAGGGTCTGCACACTTAAGGTTTGGTGACATTTTGGTAGTATAGAGTTATGCAGGGTGGTGACTGAAGGTTTTTCGGAGTCCCGGATGAGATCAGGAGCTCTGGAATGGTCTGGAGGTAAAGATTGATATATAGGAAGTCCCATTTTGGTCGCCGGAAAAGTTTCGGGCTAATCGGTAATGTACCGGGAGACCACCGGGAGGGGTATTTCGACCCAAGAGGCTTCATGGGCTGTGGGAGAGTAAATACCAGCCTTTTGTGGGCTGGTGGAAGTCCCACACAAGGCCCATGCGGCTGGGAGAAAAAGCCCAAAGGGGAAAGGTGGAAAAAGGCCAAAAAAAGGAGGAATCCTAGTCCTACTAGGATTGGAGGAGTCCTCCTCTCCTCCCCACTTTGGCCGACCCAAGGGCTTGCTTTTTGGCAGCCAAGCCTCCTCCTCCTCTCCTCCTATATATACTAGAGGATTTTAGGGTTTTGGCACAAGATTTTCAGCCACGTGCCACCTGTTCCTCTAGTGCATAGCTTCTCCTCTAGATCGGTTTTCTGTAGTCTTAGGCGAAGCCCTGCCAGAATAGCTCCACCACCATTGCCGCAGCGCCGTCACGCTGCCGGAGAACTCTTCTACCTCTCCGCTCCCTCTTGATGGATCAAGAAGGCGGAGATCGTCATCAAGCTGTATGTGTGCTGAACGCGGAGGTGCCGTCCGTTCGGCGCTAGATCGGAAGGACCGTGATCAAGATCGCGAGATGGATCGTGATGAGATCGCGGGAAGGATCGTGATGAGTTCGCGGGACGGATCGTGATTGGATCGCAGGACGGATCGTGATGTGATCGTGGGACGCTTGGCGATTTGGATCGCGAGGATGTTCGACTACACCAACCGCGTTTCTTAACGCTTCCCACTTAGCGATCTACAAGGGTATGTAGATCCACTCTCCCTCTCATAGATGCACTTCACCATTGATAGATCTTGCGTGTGCGTAGGAAATTTTTTGTTTCCCATGCAATGTTCCCCAACACATTTTTGCTCCTTGCACTGGAGAGCGTCTTTCCCCAATACAGTCGTGTTGCCGTTGGGCAAGCCTGTTTCTGATCACACTCCGTGCTCTATCACCATTGAATCCTTCATCCCCAAGACAACAATCTTTCGATTTGAGAACTTGTGGATTGGCCATCAGGGTTTCTTTGATGTTGTTGAGGCCTCGTGGACAAAGAAATATTATGCAGCTAATTCTACGGCCTTGCTCTACAAGAAAATGAAAACTCTCCCTTATGATATGAAAAGAGGGAGTAAAGGCATCTCAAAACTCTCCATTCTCATTGATAACACTAACAAAACTCTGCTTGAAACTGATGGTCTCGAGGACAGGAGAAACTTGTCAGTTATAAGATTTTGAAAACCCACCTCCTCACACTGTTAGATTATAAGAGAGTCTACTGGAAGCATAGATGCACTGCCAAATACTTCAAGTATGGGGATGGAAACACTAAATTCTTCGACAGCATCGCTACTGAGCGATATCAGAGGAACTCCATTGCTTCCCTATGCATGGCTGATGGCACGTCCATTTGTGATCACGTAGGGAAGGAATCAGTTCTATACAATTCCTACAAAGATCGTCTTGGTAGGTCTGCCCTAGTGAATATGAAATTTGATCTTGTTGCGATCATTAAAAAGATTGAGGGCCTTGATGTTCTCACAGTACCATTTACAATGGCCGAGATTGATCAAGTGGTGAAAGAAATGCCCACTGACAGAGCCCCTGGTCCAGATGGTTTCAATGGATGTTTTCTCAGAAGCTGCTAGCCTATCATTAAACATGATTTTTACAAGATGTGTGCTGATTTCTATGATGGCAAGCTAGATTTGGAAAGCATAAACTCTGGATTTATCACGCTCATCCCCAAGATCCAATTGCCAGAGAGTGCGAATGATTATTGCCCAATCACCCTCCTCAACTGCTGTCTGAAGCTACTGACCAAACTGCTTGCTAACAGGTTACAGAAAGTGATTCTGAAAATCATACATCGTAACCAGTACGGCTTTCATAGGGGAGATCTATCCAGAACTACCTTGCTTGGGCGTTTGAGTTTATTCATCAATGTAAATCTTTGGGTCGAGAGGTCCTTCTATTCAAACTCGATTTCGCTAAAGCTTTCGACACGATTGAGCACGCTCCCATGATGGATATTACGAAGCACATGGACTTTGATGACAAATGGTTGGGTTAGATTAACAACCTGTTCTTGTGTGGGAAATCATTTGTTCTGCTTAATGGTGTTCCGGGCGGACAATTCCATTGCCTCCGGGGGGTTAGGTAAGGAGACCCCCTGTCACCTCTCATCTTTGTCCTTTCTACTAATCTTCTTCAGGATGCTATAAATGATGCTTTCAGAAATGGTTTCATATCCATATCTATACCTTCTAGAGAGGACGATTACCCTGTCATACAATATGCTGATCACACCATTGTCTTCATGCCGGCAGACGTAGCTCAGGTAACAAAAATGAAGGAAATTCTCCAGGATTATACCCTGTCTGTAGGGCTTCGCATCAACTTTCAGAAGTCCACTATGATACCCTTCAATATCCCTGCTAATAGAATTCAAGATTTCACTTACATCATGTGCTGCTCGGTGGGAGCGTTGTCGTTCACCTACCTGGGTTTGCCCCTGGGCACCACGCGCCCTTCAGTCACAAACATGATGCCGCTGGTGGTGTCCGTTGAGAGGAAGCTCTCTACTGCAGCCTCACTACTGGATTATGGGTCCAGACAGACCCTGATCAATTTCGTGGTTACCTCGCTTGCAATCTATGCCATGTGCTCCATCCACATCCCGCCCAAGATTCTTGAGCACCTGGACAAGCTGAAGAGACACTGTCTGTGGGCAAAAACGTTTGAAACTGGGTTCAAGAACTGTCCGCTCGTAGCTTGGGATGTTGTATGTATGCCAAAACAGAAGGGAGGGCTTGGCATCATTGACCTCAGGGTTTAGAACCAGGGCCTTCTTCTCAAACAACTCCACAAGTTCTATAATCGAAGGGATGTGCCATGGGTCAGCCGCATCTAGAAAACCTATTACCAAGAGCAAAATGTGGTACGGCACAATTCTAATCCCTATGGGTCCTTCTGGTGGCGTGGCCTTCTTCAACTTACGCCTATCTACAGAGGTGTCACGAAGGTGGAGGTGAGCGATGGGAGCACAACCCTCTTTTGTAAGGATCCGTGGACTCAGGGCATTCTTTCAGAACAGTATCCGAGGGCGTTTTCTTTTGCCAAATTTGAGGATGTTTCTGTCAGAGGCTTACTCTTGGCAAATACTATTGGAGAGAAATTTCATCTTCCGTTGTTAGTTCAGGCTAGGCACGAAGTCCGAGAATTGCAAGCGGACCTCAGCGTTGTGGTTCTTAGTCAGGATCAGGTGGCTAAGTGGCTCTGTGAGTGGCGAGATGACGAGTTTAAATCGAGCAGATACTACAACTTCTATTTCCAGGACGTGGTCGCCGACGATGCATTTTCATGGGTCTAGAAATCTAAATGTACCATGAAGTGGAAATTCTTTGTGTGGTTGCTGCTGGCTGATAGATTGAACACCCGGAACATGCTGCGCAGGCGAGGGATGACACTGTCTGGTAATGACTACTCGTGCCTGCTTTGTGCTCAGTGCCCCGAGGAGACGCTTGAACACCTGTTCTTTGGCTGTGAGTTTAGCGTGGAATGTTGGGCTTCCCTTGGAGTTCACTATGAGACACATGATAATAGGCTCCGAACAGTTCATGCTGTGAGACGGGCCTAGAATTCCCCACTGTTCTTCAAAGTTTTTACTATCACATAATGGAGCATTTGTAAAGAGAGGAACAAAAAGCTTTTTAGAGGGATCTCCCCTACCCATGAATCCTAGACGGCTAGGTTTAAGTTTCATCTAGGACTCATGAAGCATAGGATCAAAAGTGGCCTATGGCCCTTTGTGGATCAATTCATAGCTAGACTTACCTCACTTGTACCTCCTTCTATTCTTTGGTGTTCGTTAGACACCAATTCTACACACCTCCTCCCCCCTCATCCATGTAATTGCTTTGTAAATTTGTGACTCCTTTAATATAAAGTCAGTGGGGGTGCCCCACCGTCCGAAGTTCCTCAATTTTCATTATTTAATTAATTAAAACACTAATCACTCACTGACCAGTAGGCCCACCCTTAATTAATCATAATTAGTTAAATCTAATTCTGCTTAATACTAACAGAGGCTGACATGTGGGTCCCAGTGACCCCACATGTCAGGTTTGACCCCCGTCAGCCAGAGTTTACCTGCTAATGCCATGGTGATGTCATGATGGCGTCATAATTTACTATTCTGGATAAATAAAATTTAAATAAATAATTAAATTCCAGAAAATCTTTAAAACTTTAAAAATTAATAGAAAATAATCCACAACTCGGATGAAAATAATTTATACATGAAAGTTGTTCAAAAAAATCCTATGAATATGCTATCCGTTAGTCTCTCACGTGTCCCTATCATAACGAACGTGGAACATTTTCATTGTTTTCATCTGTCCGGTAGAAGCCCATGACCCGGGAAAATATCGTCAGATATTCTTCCGACCCGTTTACGACGTGTAATACTGCGTTAGTGCATGCCTAGCTCTGCATATTGCCATGTCATGCATCAGGATGCATTTGTATGCTTTATATTTATTTTTTCTTCCCCCTCTTCTTACCGGTAGACCCCGACACTGACGCTGTTGCCGGGTACGACTATGCCGTTGACGATCAGCCTTTTGCCACAGAGCAGAAAGGCAAGCAACCCCCCTTGAGCATTCCGATATCGCCCATTCTTCCCTCTCATTTTTGCATTAGATTTTGCTACTTCATTAGCTAGCTCCTATTTCTGACACATAGCCTACTTTTGATAAACAACTACTATACCTGCAATCATATCAACTGTATAGTATAGGTTGATCAATGAATCCCTAGTGACCCCCCTTAGTCCCAGTTGCCCCTGCTTCTTCATCGACAACTCGACGACTTGAAGACCCGAAGACTCGGTGAACCGACCGACGAGCCAGGCCCCTCACATCACCGTAAACCCCTTTAGTATGGCACTGCAGATCTACTACTGAGTGCCGTGGGTGATACATCACTTAGAACTCCAGGTGTTAATTCTTTAGCATAGCTAATCGATCGTGGGTATCGAGGGTGATTCCTCCTTCCCATTCATCGATAGCGACTCTTGTCATACACATACCTCGAGTGGGATCCATCGAGGGTGATTCCTCGGATATCCACTTGGTGTATATAAACACAGTTACTTCAACTTGACCTTGTTTACATGTGAAAGACGGGACTAGAGGGACATGCGGTATCACCCTGGTTGAGGTGGACCAAAGTTCCCAACAGTCTTGAGACAGGTCGGTCCCAAGGGCACCCGCGTGTAAGATGTGGTGGGATGCGCCGGTAAGGCAACCAAAAGAGTGATGATGAGGCGTGGACTAGCGAGAGAGGCCTTTGACACGCATCCTCGAGACGGGGGCAACAGGACCGCACTTTATGGGTCGCGCTTGCCCTGCATTAATAAAATGCTAATGGGTTGGGTATTTGATCTGAGCTGGTCGTTTGACCTTTTACGCACCAAACCTGTTGGGGAACGTTGCATGGGAAACAAAAAATTTCCTACGCACACGCAAGATCTATCCATGGTGATAAGCATCTACGAGAGGGAGAGTGTGTCTACATACCCTTGTAGATCGCTAAGCGGGAAGCGTTAGAAATGCGGTTGGTGTAGTCGAACGTCTTCGCGATCCAAATCGTCGAGCGTCCCGCGATCTCATCACGATCCGTCCCGCGATCCAATCGCGATCCGTCCCACGAACTCATCATGATCCGTCCTGCGATCTCATCACGATTCATCTCGCAACATTGATCATGGTCCTTTAGATCTAGCGACGAACGGACGGCACCTCCGCGTTCAGCACACGTTCAGCACACGTATAACACACGTTCAGCACACGGGTAGCACGTGGCTGAAAATCAAGCGCAAAACCCCCAAAACCTCTAGTATATATAAGAGGAAGAGAGGAGGAGGCTTGGCCCAATGGCCAAGCCATCTAGGCTTCGTCCGAACCAAGAGGAGAGGAGGATTCCTCCTCCAATCATAGTAGGACTAGGACTCCTCCTTATTTTGGCCTTTTTGCCTTTTTCCACATTTTTCTCTTTGGGCTTTTCTTCCCAGCCGCATGGGCCTTGTGTGGGACTTCCACTACCCTACTAAGGGCAGGTATTCACTCTCCCACAGCCGATGTAGCCTCTTGGGTAGAAATACCCCTCCCGATGGTCTCCCAGTACACTACCGGCACTCTCGGTACACTACCGATGAGCCCAAAACTTCTCCGACGACCAAAATAGGACTTCCTATATATCATTCCTTACCTCCGGACCATTACGGAGCTCCTCGTGACATCCGGGATCTCATCTGGGACTCCGAACAACCTTCGGTCACCATCATGCATAACTCTATACTATCGAAAGGTCACCAAACCTTAAGTGTACAGACCCTGCGGGTTCGAGAACTATGTAGACATGACCGAGACACCTCTACGGTCAATAACCAATAGCGGGACCTGGATGCCCATATTGGTTCCTACATATTCTACGAAGATCTTTATCGGTCGAACCTCTATGTCAAGGATTCAGTTAATCCCGTATGATGTTCCGTTTGTTCTTCAGTATGTTACTTGCACAAGATTCGATCGTCGGTATCTCCATACCTAGTTCAATCTCGTTACTGACAAGTCTCGTTACTCATTCTGTAATACAAGATCCCATGACTAACATTTAGTCACATTGCTTGCAAGGCTTATTGTGATGTTGTATTACCGAGTGGGCCCTGAGATACCTCTCCATCACACGGAGTAACAAATCCCAGTCTGGATCCATGCCAACCCAACAGACACCCTCGGAGATACCTATAGAGCACATTTATAGTCACCCAGTTACGTTGTGACATTTGATACACACAAGGCACTCTTCTAGTGTCCGTGAGTTGCATGATCTCATGGTCATAGGAACATATACTTGACATGCAGAAAACAGTAGCAATAAACTGACACGATCATATGCTATGTTTGTAGTTTGGGCCTTGTCCATCACATCATTCTCCTAATGATGTGGTCCCATTATCAAATCACATCACATGTCAATGGCTAGGAAACCTTGACCATCTTTGACCAACGAGCTAGTTCACTAGAGGCATACTAGGGACAAAGTGTTGTCTATTTACCCACACATGTAATTTGTTTCCAATCAATACAATTTTAGCATGGATAATAAAAGATTATCATGAACAAGGAAATATAATAATAAATACTTTATTTATTGCCTCTAGGGCATATTTCCAACAGTCTCCCACTTGCACTAGAGTTAATAATCTAGTTCACATGACCGTGTGATCCACATTGTTATGAATCTAACACCCAATGATTTCTGGGGCTCGATCATGCTTTGCATGTGAGAGAGGTCTTTTAGTCAACGGGCCTGCGACATTCAGACCCGTGTGTACTTTGCAAATCTCTATGTTAAACTGTAAACACTGCTACTCCACTCCACTTGGTACTATTCCAAATGGCTACTCCACTATACGTATCTAGATTGCTACTCCGAGTCATCCGGATTGGTGTTAAAGCTTGCATCGACGTAAATCTTTACGACGAACTCTTTATCACCTCCATAATCGAGAAACATCTCCTTAGTCCTCTGGTTACTAAGGATAATTTTGACCGATGTCCAGTGATCCACTCCTAGACCACTCTTGTACCCCTTGACAGACTCATGGCAAGGCACACACAGGTGCGGTACACAACATGGCATAATATTGAGCCTATGGCTAAGGCATAGGGGACGACATTCGTCCTTTCTCTTTCTTCTGCCGTTGTCAAGCTTTGAGTCTCACTCAACTTCACACCTCACAAATCAGGCGAGAACTCTTTCTCTGACTGATCCATTTTGAACTCTTTCAAAATCTTGTCAAGGTATGTACTCATTGAAAGTCTCATCAAGCATCTTGATCTATCTCTATAGATCTTGATGCTCAACAATTAGGTAGCTTTATCCAGATCTTCCTTTGAAAAACTCTTTTCAAACAACCGTTTATGCTTTCCAGAAATTCTACATCATTTCCGAGCAACAATATGTCAACCACATATGCTTACCAGAAACTCTATAGTGCTCCCACTCACTCTATTGTAAATACAAGTTTGTCATAAACTTTGTATAGACTCAAAAACTTTGATCACCTCATCAAAGTGTATATTCCAACTCTGAGATGCTTGCTTCAGTTCATAGAAGGATCACTGAAGCTTGCACACCTTTTAGCATCCTTAGGACTGACAAAACCTTCTGGGTGTATCTCATACAACCTTTCCTGAAGGAAGGAAACGATGTTTTGGCATCCATCTGCCAGATTTCATAATTGAAAAATGCAGCAACTGCTAACATAATTCCAACAGACTTTAGCATCGCTACGAGTGAGAAAGTCTCATCGTAGTCAACTCCTTGAACTTACCAGAAACTTCTTTGCGACAAGTCGAGCTTTATAAATGGTGACATTCACCATCAGCGTCTGTCTTCATTTTGAAGATCCATTTGTACTTAACGACCAGTAGTCCAACGAGCAAGTCCACCGAAGTCTATACTTGGTTTTCATACATGGATCCTTTCTCGGATTTCATGGCCTCTAACCATTTGTCAGATTCGGGGCCCATCATCGCTTCTCCATAGCTCATAGATTCATCGTTGTCCAACAACATGACCTCTAAGACAGGATTGTCGTACCACTCAGGAGCAGTACACATCCTTGTCGACCTACGAGGTTTGATAGTAACTTGATCTGAAGAATCATGATCATCATCATTAACTTCCTCTTCAACTAACGTAGGCTTCATAGAAACATCTTCCTGCGCTGCGCTACTCTTTGGTTGAAACAAAGGTTCAACAACCTCATCAAGTTCTATCTTCCTCCCACTCAATTCTTTCGAGAGACACTTTTCCTCGAGAAAAGACCCAATTTTAGCAACAAACATTTTATGCTTGGATCTGAGATAGAAGGTTCACCCAACAGTTCTTACGGTATTCTATGAAGATGCATTTATCCGCTTTGGGTTCGAGCTCATTAGGTGAAAACATTTTCCACACAAGCGTCGTAGCCCCAAACATTAAGAAATGACAATTAGGTTTCTATCAAACCATAATTCACATGGTGTCATCTCAACGGATTTAGATGGTGCCCTATCTAAAGTGAAGGTAGTTGTCTCTAATGCATAACCCCAAAATTATAGTAGCAAAACGATAAGAGACATCATAGCAAGCACCATATCCAATATAGCACGACTATGACGTTCAAACACACCATCACACTATGGTGTTCGAGGTGGCGTGAGTTGTGAAACAACTTTCACATTGTCTAAAGTTGTATGCCAAACTTCTAACTCAGATATTCACCTCCACGATCATATTGTAGACATTTTTATCTTCTTGTCACGATGATCTTAAAACTTCACTCTAAATTTTCTTGAACCTTTCAAACGATTCAGACTTGTGTTTCATTAAGTAAATATAGACTATATCTACTCAAATCATAAGTGAAGGTAAGAAAATAACGATATCCACCGCACTCTACAAGACTCATTGGATTGAATACATCAACATGTATCATTTCCAATAAATCACTTGCCCGCTCCATCAATCCGGAAAACGGGGTCCTTAGTCATCTTGACCAAGAGGCATGGTTCGCATGTCTCAACCGATTCGAAATCGAATGAGTCCAAAGATCCATCAGCATGGAGTTTCTTCATGCGCTTTATACCAATATGACATTTAGCGGCAGTGCCACAAGTATGTGGTACTATCATTATTAACTTTTATCTTTTGGCATCAATGTTATGAACATGTGTATTACTACGATCAAGATTCAACAAACCATTCTCACTGGGTGCATGACCATTAAAGGTATTATTCACGTAAACAGAATAACCATTATTCTCTAACTTAAATGAATAACCGTGTTGCAATAAACACGATCTAATCACGTTCATGCTCAATGCAAAACACCAAAGAACATTTATTTAGGGTCATCACTAATCCCGAAGGTAGAGAGAGCGTGCGATGTTGATCACATCAACCTTGGAAACATTTCCAACACACATCGTCACCTCACCCTTAGCTAGTTCTCCGTTCATTCCGTAGCTTTTATTTCGAGTTACTAACATTTAGCAACCGAACCGGCATCCAATACCCAGGTGCTACTAGGAGTACTAGCAAGGTACACATCAATAACACGTATATCAAATATACTTCTGTTGACGTTGCCAGCCTTCTTATCTACCAAGTATCTAGGGTTGTTCCGCTTCAGCGACCGCTCTCCTCATAATCGAAGCACTTAGTCTCGGGTTTGGGTTCAACTTTGTGTTGCTTCACTGGCGCAGCAACTAACTTGCCATCCATGAAGTTTCCCTCCTTGCCCTTGCCCTTCTCGAAACTAGTGGTTTTTACTAACCATCAACACTTGACACTCCTTCTTTACTTCTACCTTCGTGGTGTCAAACATCGTGAATAGTTCAGGGATATTATTTCTATCCCTGGCATTTTATAGTTCATCACCAAGTTCTAGTAGCTTAGTGACAGTGACTTGGAGAACTATATCAATCACTATCTTATTTGGAAGATTAACTCCCACTCGATTCAAGCGATTGTAGCACCCAGACAATCTGAGCACATGCTCAACGACTGAGCTATTCTCCTTCATCTTGCAGACAAAGAATATTGTTTGAGATCTCATATCTCACAACACGGGCACGAGCCTGAGATCCCAATTTCAGCTCCTAGAACATATCATATGTTCAGTGACGTTCAAAACATTTTGGAGCCTCAATTCTAAGCCATAATGCATGATGCACTAAACTATAAGGTAGTCATCGAAACGTGTTTGTCAGATGTTCACAACATCTACAGACGGTGCTAGAGGGGGTGGCGCATCGAGCGGTGCATTAAGGACATAAGCCTTCTGTGCAGTAATGAGGACAATCCTCAGATCACGGACCCAGTCCACAATATTGCTACCCTCATCTTTCAACTCTATTTCTCTAGGAACATATAAAAATTCAAGGGAGCTACAGCGTGAGCTAGTAATCTACAACATAATTTTGCAAAGACACTACTCACTATGTTCATGATAATGAGTTCAATTAATCATATTACTTAAGAACTCCCAGTCAAATTGACATCCCTCCGTTCATTCGAGTGATACATGATCCAAATTCACCAACTCAAGTCCGATCATCACGTGAGTTGAGGTGGTTTCAATGGTGAACATCATCATGTTGGTCATATCTACTATATGACTCATGTTCGACCTTTCGGTCTCTTGTGTTCCGAGGCCATGTCTGTACATGCTAGGCTCGTCAAGTTTAACCCGAGTGTTCTGCATGTGCAACACTGGCTTGCATCCGTTGTATGTGAACATAGAGTCTATCACACCCGATCAACGTATGGTGTCTAGACACGACGAACTTTCGCAACTTTGCACACTCGGGGAGAACACAATTTATCTTGAAATTAAGTGAGGGATCACCTTATAATGCTATCGTCGTCCTAAGCAAAACAAGGTGCATAAAAGGATTAACATCACATGCAAATCATAAGTGACATGATATGGCCATGAACTTGTGCTTTTGATCTCCATATTGAAAGCATCGGCATGATCTCCATCGTCACTGGCACGACACCATGATCTCCATCATCTTGATCTCCATCAAAGTGTCGCCATCGGGGTTGTTGCGCCCATCATGCTTGTACTACTATGGTTACCGTTTAGCGATAAAGTAAAGCATTACATAGCGCTTAATGATTGACACGCAGGTCATACAATAATTAAAGACAACCCTATGGCTCCTGCTTGTTGCCTTACTCATCGACATGCAAGTCATGATATTCTATACAACACATGATCATCTCATACATCACATATATCACATCATGTAATTGGCCATATCACATCACAACATACCCTGCAAAAAAAAGTTAGACGTCCTCTAATTGTTGTTGCATGTTTTACGTGGCTGCTACGGGTATCTAGCAAGAACAATTCTCACCTACGCATAAACCACAACGGTGATACATAAGTTGCTTTTCAGCCTTCTCAACGACCGCCTTTGTTGAATCCGATCCAACTAAACTAGGAGAAACTGCCACCCGCTAGCCACGTTTTGCAACAAGTTGCAGCTGAGGGAACCGGTCTCTCGTAAGCGTACGAGTAATGTTGGTCCGGGCCGCTTCATCCCTTAATACTGCTGAACCAAAATACGACCAAGGGAGGAAGCAATCTAAGCATCAATGCCCACAAACTCTTTGTGTTCTACTCGAGATCTCATCTACACATATACCTAGCTCATGATGCCACTGTTGGGTTACGTTGCATGGGAAAAAAAAATTCTACACACATGCAAGATCTATCCATGGTGATAAGCATCTACGAGAGGGAGAGTGGATCTACATACCCTTGTAGATCGCTAAGCGGAAAGCGTTAAGAAACGCGGTTGGTGTAGTCGAATGTCTTCGCGATCCAAATTGCTGAGCATCCCGCGATCTCATCACGATCTGTCCTGCGATCCAATCACGATCCGTCCCGTGAACTCATCGTGATCCGTCCTGCGATCCCATCACGATCCGTCTCGCAATCTTGATCACGGTCTTTCCGATCTAGCGCCGAACGGACGGCACCTCCGCATTCAGCACACGTACAACTCGATGACAATCTCTGCCTTCTTGATCCAGCAAGAGGTAGTGGAGAGGTAGATGAGTTCTCCAGCAGTGTGACAGCGCTGCGGCGATGGTGGTGGAGCAATTCCGGCAGGGCTTCGCCTAAGCACTTCAGAAAACCGATGTCGAGGAGAAACTATGCACTAGAGGAATGGGTAGCACGTGGCTGAAAATCAAGTGCAAAAACCCTAAAATCTCTAGTATATATAAGAGTAAGAGAGGAGGAGCCTTGGCCCAAGGGCCAAGCCATCTAGGCTTCCACCGAACAAAGAGGAGAGGATGATTCCTCCTCCAATCCTAGTAGGACTAGGACTCCTCCTTATTTTGGCCTTTTTGCCTTTTTCCACCTTTTTCTCCTTGGGCTTTCTTTCCTAGCCGCATGGGCCTTGTGTGGGACTTCCACCAGACCACTAAGGGATGGTATTCACTCTCCCACAGCCCATGTAGCCTCTTGGGTCGAAATGCCCCTCCCGATGGTCTCCCGGTACACTACCGGCACTCCTGGTACATACCGACGAGCCCGAAACTTTTCTAGCGACCAAAATAGGACTTCCTATACATCAACCTTTACCTCCGGACCATTCCGGAGCTCCTCATGACGTCCGAGATCTCATCCGGGACTCTGAACAACCTTCGGTCACCACCATGCATAACTCTATACTACCGAAACGTCACCAAACCTTAAGTGTGCAGACCCTGCGGGTTCGAGAACTATGTAGACATGACCGAGACACCTCTACGGTCAATAACCAAGAGCGGGACCTGGATGCCCATATTGGTTCCTACATATTATACGAAGATCTTTGTCGATCGAACCTCTATGTCAAGGATTCAGTTAATCTCGTATGATGTTCCCCTTGTTCTTTGGTATGTTACTTGCTCGAGATTCGATCGTCGGTATCTCCATACCTAGTTCAACCTCGTTACCGGCAAGTCTCTTTACTCGTTCAGTAATACAAGATCACGTGACTAACACTTAGTCACATTGCTTGCAAGGCTTATTGTGATGTTATATTACCGAGTGGGCCCTGAGATACCTCTCCGTCACATGGAGTAACAAATCCCAGTCTTGATCCATGCCAACCCAACAGACACCCTCGGAGATACCTATAGAGCACATTTATAGTCACCCAGTTACGTTGTGACATTTGATACACACAAGGCACTCTTCTAGTGTCCGTGAGTTGCATGATCTCATGGTCATAGGAACATATACTTGACATGCAGAAAACAGTAGCAATAAACTTACACGATCATATGCTACGTTTGTAGTTTGGGCCTTGTCCATCACATCATTCTCCTAATGATGAGATCCCGTTATCAAATGACATCACATGTCAATGGCTAGGAAACCTTGACCATCCTTGACCAACGAGCTAGTTTACTAGAGGCATACTAGGGACAAAGTGTTATCTATTTACCCACACATGTAATGTGTTTCCAATAAATACAATTATAGCATGGATAATAAACGATTATCATGAACAAGGAAATATAATAATAAACACTTTATTTATTTCTTCTAGGGCATATTTCCAACAAAACCTTCACGTGGGAGAAGTTTTGGGTACTCAGCGTCGTTGTATCAGTCGAAGCTCTTTGGACATCAGTAATGGAGCGGCGCGCTGGATTGGGCTGGAAGGTACAGCTCTCGGACTGAGTGTACTAGGTCTGCTTCCGGCCGCTTAGAATTTAGACCGGCGGGCTGGCCTCTTCGTTGAGCCTAGGTGGGGCGACGATGTTTTGGATCCCGAGGCCGGGCATTCCCCAGGAAAGTGTGTCCTGCCGAAGGTGATCAAGCGTGTTGGAAATGCGGTGCACCCCTGGAGGGATGAATTCATCTATTCAAATAGCCGTGTCCACGGTAATAGGACGACTTGGAGTAGTACCTTGACGTACTACAACTATAATTGTGACTCTAATTTGAAATAAATGTTGGCTCCGGGATTGCTTCCTTGCAGGGAGTCGAGGAAGAATCTCTGGGCGTGGTTGTTTAATAAAATTTGCTACAATAAAAGATTGCTATATATGAGTTACGATCTACTCTCTTCTAATGCTGCAAGAGGTTGAAGATGCTAGTCTTCGATAGGACTAGGCCTTCCCCCTCTTTCTTGCTATTTTGGAGTTAGTCCAGACATAACCCCATTTCTTGATAATGTTACATACTTAGCATAGTTCTGATGCCACTCTTGTGAGTACTTTGGATGAGTACTCACCGCTGTTTTGCTTTCTCTTTCCCGCTCGATGCGATTCTACGTTTAGACGATGGAGCCCGGGAGATGTCGTACGCCGGAGACGACTACTACACCACCGCTGGAGCCTACTACTACGTGGAGAGTGCTGACGCTCAGGAGTAGTTAGGAGGTTCCCAAGCAGGAGGCCTCGCCTCTTTGGATCCGTGTTATGTTTGTGCTAGCCTTCTTAAGGTAAAACTTGTTTAACTTATGTCTGTATACAGATATGTTTTGCTTCCACTTACTCGTGTTTGTCGAGCTTTTTATTCGAGCCCTCGAGGCCCCTGGCTTGTAATATGAAGCTGTATGACTTTGATTTGTGTCTAGAGTTGTGTTGTGATATTGATTAGTGAGTCCCTAATCTTGATCGTACGCATTACATGTATGTTTAGCGTAATGTCGAAATTGGGGGCATCACATTATCGTACAAACACCATGGTAATATTGAACCGAAGAAAAAAATAATACTTGTTGAAACCATACCCTTGGTAACTTCTATGGGAAAAGCTTGGTAACACATGCACCGTAGACCTGGCAACTCAGGTACAAACATCATGGCCATCCTTTTAATCAGGAGGAAAAAATATTGAAAACATGCCACCGACAAATTTTGTGTAAATAGCATGATAATATATGAATCACATATCTGACTTACGCAGAAACTCCATGGTAACTTTTGACCAGGGCAAAAAATTTGTTCAAACAGCGTCGTAACGTTGACCATATGGACCGCACACAAACACCGCGGTAACTTTGACCCGGGAAAAAATTGTTGAGAAACACACCCCAATAACTGTATGATAATATACGCACTATAGAAACAATAACTCATATACAAACACCGTAATATCTTCTTGACCCGGGAAAAAATATTGAAAATATACCCCACTAACATATATGTGAATAACATGATAATATAGACACAACGGGCTCATAGCTCACATACAAACACCATGGTAACATCTTGACCTGGGAAAAAGTTGTTAACAACATACCCCTAAAAACTTTCTGTGTAAATAGCAAGATTATAACTCCCGTACACACACCGCGGTAACTTTTGGCCGGTGGAAAAAAATGTCAAAAATACATACCCCTGTAACTTCTGTGTAAATAGCATGGTAGCATATACACAGCAGAGTTGATAACTTACTTTGTTCATGTCTGGTAACTTTTGTTCCAAAACGAAGTCGTCGCAACATATTAACACGGGGTCTACTTTCGAAGATCTCATCGCGACGAATCTTTTCTACGAAAACAGTTTTTGATCGGAGCGACGATTTGAGCTACAAAACATTTAGAATTTTATGTTTAGAAGGAATCTTTGCTGACATCAGCTATTTTGTTTTTTCTACATACATGCATCAATTAGACAGGGGAAAGGATTCATTTGGAATCCCCTTTGGCTCTGTGTCCACAGTGAAATTGTTCAAGTCTATCGTAATATACCGAACGTTCGGAACGTATCACAGTCCTTTATTTTTAATTTTTTGTTTACATTGTTCTTAAAAAATGTAATCTTTAAATTTTCTAACATTATTTAAATTAGGAAACATATTTTCACTTTCATGAAAATTTATAAATTCATAATTATTTTTAAAATCCACAAAAAAATCAAATCTAGGAAAATTTCTAAATCCACCACTTTTTTCAAAACATTTTATTTTCAAATTATTGAAAATATGAACTTAAAAAAATACATGAACACTTTTCCAAAACCACAGACATTTTTTGAATATGTGAATATTTTTGAATTCAATAATATTTTTCAGAGTCAAGAACAGTTCATGGCATGTATCAAAATTAAAAAAATCACCATTTTATCAACAAACAAAGAGATATGCGAGCTAGCTGAGCCTAGTCGATCGCGACCCATGCAAGCAATCACATGGGTTTTACCAGCAATTTGGCGCTTAAGGCATGGTAGATGAACCCCGGTGAATTTTTGCTGCCTCTTTTGCCTTAACAAAAACTATATGAAATTATGTTTAGGTGGTGGTTGTGCGCTAACATTTTAGAGTAATAATCAAGCGTCTGTCAAAAGTCTCCGTAAATTCATAATAACCGCTAGTATAGAAGTTGGGGTCTAAAATAATAGTCCGACAGAGTTTCATGCTTGCCTTTTTCGTTATGCTTATTTTTTGGAGAGCGCTTTGTATATGGCCTTCCAGCTTCCATGTCTTGAGCACATGATTCAATTTTTTTTACAATGACACGGGATTTATATTGGGATCGACTAACAGTCAGTCGCCTGAAAATCTAATTGGGGTGGACGTGAACTGCAACGAAGGTAGTACCAGCACGTATGTACTTACCATGAAACTAGAACAGTCAAAATCATGAAGTTAAATACGAATCGATCATGTCTACAGTACTACTTAGTAACATAGTGTGGGGTTAGAAATAATGAAGAATTTCATTTTAGATTACAAATATAGTACTTGTGTTGGTCTCACCTTATATATAAATGAACAAAAATACAATAACATATATGTATAAATAATTGGTGGTATTGGTACTGCACTTTACGAAGGATTTTAAAAAAGTAATGTAAACAATTACACACAAATTTTGCCTTTGCATAATACATATGCAAAATAAGCAAATATGAGTATCATTAGAAAAAGGTTCTAGATGGAAATGAATTTGTGGAATTGGTATCACGCGTAAAGAAGACATAAAATGAAATAAAAAATTAAAAAATCATAATAACAAAGTTGTATGACAAAAAAATAAAATAGTGAAACTGGTATTACCATTTAAAATATATATAAATTTAAAAAATAGAGAATTTTTTTACACACAATTTACACAGAAATTGTGCTCTTTTATAATATCCAATACTCCTAAGAAGGAATTTCCACGATGAAGAAGTTTCCTAAGAACGAACGAATTAGTGGAACTGGTATTGCCCTTAAATAAGAAATAAAATGAAATAAATAACCTAAAAAAGTCAAAGTAATGAATTTTTCTAAGGGAAAATGAATTAGTGCCACTCGTATTACCTTTTAGGAATATAGAAAATAAAATAAAATAAAATAAACAAATAATAACAAATTGCGCACAAAATTGCACTTCTTATATGTGCAAAGGTAAGCTTATAATAGTGAGACTTCTGCAAAACAAAGTTTCCTAACAAAGAATGAATTATTGGCATGGGTGTCGATCTTAAAGAAGAATGGTATAAGAACGCAAACAAAATAAAATTGTTTATGAAGTTCTATAAGGAAGAATGAAGTATAGACATTTTATTATCCTTTAACAATAAAAAAGTAAAACAAATAATAACAAAATTTGCATCCGTTGTTGCCCTTTGATTTCCTCTTGGGTCGGCGACGCTTAGAGCCTTCCTTAGGATTCTCCTCAAGGCCTTCCTTTGGAGTGTTGACCATATAGACGTCGTAGGTGGACGTTGCAGCCCACTTCTATATTCAGGGTATTGTCATAAGTGAGTGTGATGTAGAGTGGACGTGGTCATCTTCCTCCATGTCAGTGGCCTCATCGGATCTGTAGTCAAGTGAGTCGGTTAAATCCCTCGACCGTAGCGACTAGGTTAGTGGTGGGTGGGATGAAAATTTGCCGGTCATTGACTTTACATCCGATCTGATCATAAACCGCAGATGAGATCGCCAGGTCATGAATTCGATCCAGCACCTTGTTTATTTGCGAGAGCTCCTCAGCGTCAAGGGTCTGGTGATAAGCCAGAATGATTGGAAAAGGGTTGTTCGGGTCTGGCGATAAGCCAGAATGATTTGAAAAGGGTCTTGGTCACTCCGGGCTGATTCTAGTTTGACGACCGAAGAGGCTTCCTCAGATACCGCCGTTAGATCCGAAGACGAGTTCGGCTTTAGGCTATCATCCGAGGAGGCGTGAGCTAGGTCGGACGTGAAGGATCCCAGATCTATCTCTAGGGTTGGCTCCGTTGGGAGGTCCGGTTCAAAGATCAGATTAGAGGCCTCCTCCAGGGCATCTTCCCCAAGGGATACTCAGATTGGACTGCAATCCGTTTTGAAAGAACCAGATCACCTCGGGCATCTATGACGTACTCCAGGCTTCCGAACATGATGACTTGGTTCAGGGCGAAGGTTTCGATGCGTCCTAGATGGCCGTTCGGACTGGCGTCCAGAACCACACTACTCAAGACGAAGAGCTGGCCGAGGACGAAGATTTCACCACAGCCGATGTCGCTATCAAACTGTAAACGAGCCATCAATCCCTGGTGATCACACAACCATCTCTCAATGAAAGAATGAATGGTGGTGTCAAAACCGATAGACCTCGGGTAGGGGAGCCCGAGCTATGAGATAGAATCGATGGGTAACACGCGTAGGATGTAGGCTTTTACCTCCATCGAGAGTGCTTGAACCTAGGTAAAACACCATGCGTTCCTTGTCTCCTATTACCCGTCGATCCGATCTCACAGCTCCGCCCCCCTACCCGAGGTCTGCCGGTTTTGACACCGACATGGAGGACATGGGCATGCGTCTCGCCCATCTGCTCGTGTCCGCTTTGGCGGAAACGCGACCCAAATTTGGGTCATGACGGGGCAAAAGAGGACGGAAAACGGAAAAATGTCCTTTTGATCCCACGCATTGGGCTGGGTTATTTTCTCGTTTACCCACAAACGAACGCGGTCGGACTATTTGGGGTCATGCGTTGAAGTTGGCCTTAGGGTATCTCTAACCCGGACCCTGAAAGCGCCCCGTCCGTTTGGACCGCATGGTCCGGACATGTTTTGCCATGTTCAATGATGTTCTGTATCCATCCCTCGTTATTCCGGATGTCCTTTTCACTCATAAATCGGACGCAAATGGAAACAGGGCGTTGTGGGCGTGTGAACAACTGCCAAGCACGCATCCGACAAACCTGATCCACCCAAAACCCTCTCCATATCCCTCGCATTTTTGCTCCCGAAGCGGTTAGTGCCACATCCATACTGGCCCAAAGCGTCGTCCGTGCCGTTTTCCGGTGCACTCGTCTTCTCAGTGCATTCAAACGATACATGTCCTTTCGCACACCTCCATTACATATGTGTGGTTGCCGAGGAATCTACTCTGCCGTCCGCATGTGAACGCCACTCATTCGTCCTTTAGTCGGACACAATTAACTACCTCGCCGCTTGGCCTGGCATCCGTCTTCTATTTAAATGCCAGGCCCGACAATAGTCGAATCTAACCTTCTCCGCTCCCTATCTCCTCTTGGCACCATACCAGCCATGGCCTCGAGCTCCAAAGCCCTATAGGAGAGACTCTCGGGCAAAGTGAAGAAGGAGATCGCCGATATTGCGACCGGCTGGAAGGACGACAGACGAGCTCTCCGAAGGCCGGCGTTGCGGACGAGACAATGAAGAGGCCTCCGACGACGAGCCGGCATCATCGTCCTCGCCGGCCAATGCTGGCATCACCATGGGTGAGATGGAAACAATCACACTACACCGAGATGGTGTTGGAAGAGCAGGAGGCCGCGTTCCGGCAGGCACACGCCGACAAGACATACAACCTCTGCCTCTTCGACGAGCACTGGCGCGTGGACGAGCAACTCGACACCAGTACGGGCATTGTGACGGACGTCGACATGGACTAGTAGGAGGCGGTGCTCCTTTCCTACCGTGCTGCCCGTGACATTCGTCACGAACGATGGTAGCACTATGTCGTGCAGCCGGAGAAAGAAGTCATGTACACAAACATTGATGAGCCGGCAGCAGCGGAATTTTAGGATGGCACGGACGACGTTGCGAGCTCCACGTCGGGAGCGCCTCAACGCCACAACGACGAAACCGACATGTCCGCAAGTGTCGTCGGAACAAGGAAGAGTAGAGTATGGGAAGCTATCGCGATTGGGTACCACGAAGGCCATTAGTCCTCTCCTCCTGTTGAAGCTAGGCTTGGCGAGCTCACTATTACCAGCCGCTTGCCGCTTCACTTAGATGGAGCTTCAGTTTCGGGGGCTCATGGCCGGTTGGCGAGCTTGTCGCCGGACATGGAGAGAAGACATGTCGTGAAAAACGGGCGCCGACGACCATTTAAACTAGCTTAGAATAAGGTTGTGGTGAAATATGTTAAAAATGTAATGGATGTGCTACGATTTAGATGAAAATCATTTGGTGTTATGTAGAAAATATCCAATTTTAAATGAAATTCGTCGGTTTGTTGAAATTTGCATCAAATTGTTTATTTCATTAAGTTCTGTTCAAAATGTCTTCGAATATTTATGGCCATAGTTGGATGGCCGCCTCTCGCAACAGTGTTTTTGCATTGATCTCATTCGTCCATGAATGAATACAGTGTCTAATTTAAAAGTAAGCGTTGAAGATGCCCTTACGCTACACCGTACATAGACAGCTGCAGCATGCAGCGTGGTGCAGGCAGCCAGGCACGTAGATGGGAAGTTCCGATGTGCTCCCGAGGACAGGCGCGGTCTACGGAAAATTCCAACGAGGGGGGCGCTGGGCAGCATAGCATACAGACTTACAGAGGCAGCTCCATGGTCGACGACGCATGAACGCAGCGCACGGAGGCACAGGCTCCAAGCCAAACGACTATGGCTTGCCCTCGCTCGTGAGTCGTGAGTGCTCCCAGTTCTCCTCGTCTCGACCGCCTGCTACGTGCCCAATTATCGCTTGCATTGGCCCGTCGATCAGTCACGATCCATCCATCCATCATCCGTGAGCTAGTATAGCAGTTAGCTTGCTCGTATATACACACTGCCCAACGTATCCCCTGTGCTCAACCAACGTACGTACGCAAGCAAGCACGACATGCATGCATACGTACAAACGGGCAAGCTGGCTGGCTCTAGATACACGTACACACAAGACACATCGATCACGCGCATGCAGATGCAGGTTCGTCGCGTGTTGCACCAAATCGCATGTGAGTGCAACGTACAAGAGTATTTTGGCAGCTGAGAAAACGTGGCCGTGTCACGTGAAGTTTCTGAATTTTGATGGAACGCCGCGCGGCTGCGTGTGTGCATATAGCTATACGTACTCTCAGAGAATCCTATGACCGGGGGCGCGTGGTAAAATACAAGGTAAACAAGCCAGGGCGCGACACATGCACCTGTGTGCAGGCAACAAAAGCAAGCACCTTATTGTGTTTCTGCAAGTGTTGTTTCAGAATTCAGATCATTGCTCACGTGCAACTCAATAAAGCACCGGTCGAATTCATTGTCTACTTCGCCCTGAAGCACCTCAGAAGTAATTTGGGTGTGTTGATGGCTTGAGATATCCTAGCAGTATTTTTTTTAAGATCCAGCAACTGCTGGCCTTGCGTGATCATTAGTAGAAAGCAACGGAAATACAAAAGAGTGTTGTGGATCTTAGGATCAAGAAAAAGAAAAGAACAGAACTGTAGAGGGGCAACCACAGCTTGGTCCTCCCTTCCGAAAAACTATGGTCTATGTCTCACAGCGGTTCCCCAAAGGGGCTCTCGATGCATTTTGCTCCTGCTAGCCTCGACAGCTCGATGGAGTCCCTCATCCTTTGTACGATGGCTCTAGTTGATGGCAGCTTATTTGGGAAAGTACATTCATTTCGCTCTTGCCAAATCTCCCAGCAAGCAAGGAATAGCGTTCTTGCTACGTTTCTCCCTTTGGCATGAGTGTGGTCGTAGATGTGGTGGGCGATCTTCGTGATCGGCTCCTTCTGCCACTCCTCCCTTGGTGAGAATGACAAGCACTCCCTCCATTGCCCTATCGCTGCCCACACGTTATTGGATTGTGTGCAACCCCAGAAAAGGTGGTGAGCGGATTCCAGGTTCCGTAGGCATAGCTGACAGAAATACTTGTTTGGACAACCCCTCCGTTGTAGCCTATCATTGCACCATAGTCGGTTGTGGAAGAGCAGCCACACAAACATTTTGATCTTGCCAGGTACCCAAACTTTCTAGATGTCTTGGTCGAAGGTGGAGGACTTGCGCCCCATGAACTACATCGGGTAGGCGGATTTAGCGGAGTATGAGCCGGAGCTCTCCCAGTTCCACCTGATACTGTCCGTGACACCTGGTGAAAGCTTTGCCCCCGTGTTTCTGATGCTTCGATGCATCTGCAGGAAAGGGCGTAGCAAGCTGCTGGTGTCTCCGTGAGCGATGTCTGAAATCCAGGTGTCGGCAGACAAAGCCTGCTGAACAGTCCGGTACTTCCTCCTCGAGTGCTTGAAGATGGTTGGGAATTTCTGGGCTAGTGTTACGAGGCCACACCAGGAGGAGTGCGATAAGGATGCCATCGCTCCGTCTCCCACGCTGACAGTGGTAGCAGCAGCGAACATGGCTCGATCATCCGCGTTGCATGGCACCTCCGTGCCCACCCATGGCCAATCAAGGTGCTGCCATGTCGAGCATAACCATTTGAGACATAGGCCGTGCTGAATCGTTGGATGTCGTGGATTCCTAGACCGCCGTATGATGCTGGGGAGTAGATGGTCGTCAAGTTAACCTTGCAGCTACCGCCCGAGACTTCTTTGTTGTGTCGCCAGAGGAAACGCTGCCTACACTTGTCTATCTCTTTGAATAATTTCTTTGGAGCCCGAAGAACGGTAAGGGCAAAGGTTGGCATCATGGTAAGCACGCATCGAACCAGCACCCTTCTGCCCGATAACGGCATCATCCTCCCCTTCCAACCTACAAGCCGTGCTTTAATCATATCGATGATGAACTGCAGGTGGACGATCCGTAGTCATCCCGGCGTGATGGGGAGGCCCAGGTATTTCACTGGAAAGGACGTCGTGGTTCCACCAAAACTAGCAAGAACATCGGGAGGTTTATCTTCTCGCAGCATATCGGGGTGACCGAGGATTTGGCAGGGTTTATGCAAAGCCCCGTCATGCCACCAAAATCTAGCAAAATAGTCATCAGGTTGTCCACCTCCTGCCTAGTTGGGTTGATGAAGATCACCGCGTTGTCGGCGTATAGGATAACTTGTAGTTTGAGTTCCCGACCAGGCAGAGGGTCTAGGATTCCTTGCCCAATCGCCACCTTGATGAGGTGGTGGAGCGGATCAATTGCCAGGATGAAGAGGAAAGGCGATAGTGGGTCGCCTTGTCGGAGGCCACGTTGATGAGATATGGGTACGTCGGCTTCACCATTAAGCATGAATCAAGACGAGGAGGAAGTTAGTAACAGTGTCATCCAATCATGCCATCGTGCACTAAAATCCAGCCTCTGTAGGAGCTCTAGGAGGTACTCCCATGAAACAGTGTCGAAGGCCTTTGCTATGTCTAACTTCATCAGAAGCGCCGGGAGTTTTCGTCGGTGGATAGCCCGGACAGTGTTTTGCATGAAGAGATAACTGTCTAGGATGCACTTGGTCTTGAGGAAGGTAGACTGAGCCGTAGAGAGGATGGTGTGAATGACCGCTGCTAGCCTAATGGAGAGCACCTTGGAGATGAGCTTTGCCACTGAAAGGATTAGGCTAATAGGCCGGAAGTCATTGATCGTCGTGGAGCCATCCTTCTTGGGAATCAACACAACCATGGCCGTCTTTAGTGCCGCCATGTCTCCTCTTGCTATATGATAGAATTGGTGAAACACGTCCATGATGTCTGTTTTGATGATCGGTCAACATGATCTAAAGAAAGTGTCGTTGAAACCATCCGGGTCCGTCGATATTTCCTATGGTGATGCTACGATGGCATGCCACACCTCCTCCTTCGTGAATGGGCTGTCGAGGCCATTATGTTCCATTGATGGTAGGTTGACAGCATCCCATTTGATCGTGGATGCCCTAGCGGTGTGTTGCCCTACCGAGGCGGTGAAGTGGTCATGGATCAACGAGGCCTTGTCGTGAGAAGTGGATATCCTAGCAGTAGGCTTTGATACCTAATGGTGGGCCCTCAATCACACCTAGATAGTTTTCTTTAGCAAATTAGGTTTAATAATTATCTAGATCTAGCTAGAGATCACTCGAGGAATGGTTTTGAGTCCTAGTGTTGGTATTATTTTTGACCTATGCCAACAATGTTACCTAATCGCCAAACGCTTCTCTTATGTTCTACTCATTTGTGTAGTAGCTAGTCACATGGTGAGGCTATTTCACACATTCCGGGCATGCAAACTGGATTGGTAACTTGTGCTCATATGCATGTTTGGGACTAGGATCGCTTTCTTCGGTGGTGGTACCTTGTGCACCACCTAAAAATGTGTCGTAGACATGCACACTCTGGGAACAAGGACGATCGAGGAGCTTTGCTAACAAAATTAGCGATGACAGCGATCATGAAAAACGCTTGCCAGAAGAAAAGAATTGGAAACCTAGAGACAAAGGGCATTGTAAGATGCCATTGTCATTGTCATACTTTAAGTACCGCCGATTTCTAGGAGAGAAGGGAGTGCGCTTTTGGCAGTTAGGGTTCGCCCTGGTGTCGCTCGGGAGTGACACTACTAGAGGTCCTCTATTTCCAGGGTAACATGCCAATCTTAGTGAGCACATACCTCATTCAGACTCCAAGTAAGCTCTTCAGGACTCTCAAAGTGGGTAGTGTCATAGAATAGTACCATAGTATTGGATAGCATTTCAGTTACTACCCTCTCCCATTGTATAATTTCATAGTCTTATATCATAATAGTGTCGACCTTTTATTTATTTCAAGAATCTCAATGTGAATTAGAGTACAAGATATATTTGCAATTACATTTTCTTATTCTATGTTTTATGATACATGTGGAGGCCGGGGGTTTAACATCCTTTTTCAAAAAAATCATAACAAGGTATCACATCATCATATTGCTTACGTGTCACTACATGATACTTGCTATGATATTGTAGTGGGAGAGCCAGAGAGGCCTAAAATTATTGCTAAACTTGTTGTCCAATACTCAATTATGATGAATACATGGATCAGTGGTGGAGCTATGTAGAAACTGCTAAAGGGACCAAGGCTAAAACGACATAAGTGTTCGAGGGTGTAAAATGCTAAAATGAGTTGACCTAAACCCTTCCCAATAATAATTTCTTCATAGTTTGGTACAAAGTTGGGCCACCTGCCCCCGACTTGTACATAACTCTGCCACTGACATGGATCCATGTGCTTATCATATGTCTAGCTTGGATCACATACATGTATGGAATCGCAAGGAGACTAGTGTGCCGTTGTCTATTGTCCCATCTAATTAATGTCATGCAAATAGTTGAACAACATCCGAAGAAAGGATCAAACGTTTGAATTTATATTTGGTTGAACTTGTTAGCAACATAATTGTTATGTTAGCAATAGAATTGTTATAGAGCATATCGGTCAACCCATTGCACCATTTATAAAGACCGATAATGACTTATTATTGCAGCCAAGGCTTTCCCCGGTCCTTTATCTAAAGTTCATATATAATTGGATAGCTTTGCGTGTTTCATACTTGGCTTACATTTGGTCTCAATTGAGGCATGTATGTTCTAACTATTTTTGTTTTCGAAATTTAGAGCCAAGATTAAATCCCTTTTAGAAAACCGATGAGAGTATTATATCTTATCCAATGACATCGAAGAAAGAATGCGAGACGAAATTCATAGCCGAATGGAAAGATGCTAAATCTGAATCATTCATGTGCTTAGTTTCAAAGCCGTTCCCACATCAAGATCGGCTAGAAAGCAAGAAGTTTACCTTCAATTCGAACATGTGTGATCAAATATTTGATTTTTTGTTGAGAAATAATTATATTAGAATTCTTGATCACCATGTCAAGCCATCAATCCAAGGGCGAATGTATTGTAAGTTGCATGATTTGTTCAAGCACAATTTTGAGGATTGCAACATGTTTCGTCAAATAGTTAAATCGGCCATAACACTACAGCAATCAGGCACTTTTCCGTCGGCCATCCCGAACGGCAAAGGCATGCATCTCGAACGGCAAAGGCTTTGTCGTCCGCTAGCAGATGGCCAACCGTCTGGCTGAATAAGCCACGGTAAAGGACACTTTGCCGTCTGCTGGCAGACGACAAAGACCTTTGCATCTTTGCCGTCTGCTAGCGGACGGCAAAGGGCATGGACGGCACACGTGGCAACGTAGCTCCGTTAAGTGCTTAACGGTGTGCTTTGCCGTCTGCTGGCAGACGGCAAAGAACTGCTGGCGAACGACAAAGAACCCACCTAGGCCGGCTTGGTGCCACCCCAGGTTGCACAAGTAGCTGCCACGTGGCAGCTTTGCCATTCGGTGGCGGACGACAAAGCCCTTTGCTGTCTGCCAGCAGACGGCAAAGAGCCTGCACAACCCCTGTTTTTCTGTTTTTTTATTAAATTCATTCATTTTCACATAATTTCACATATATATACACACACACATTTGAAAATACTTTCAACAAGCATAACAACACATATACATACCAAATCATATCCCTGCCATATGGATATGATCATCCAACACACACACACACACATATATATATATACACATACCAAATGAAAAGTCCATGCGCAACATATATAGCTAGCCAACACACAGCAGGCATACAATGGTTTCATCCATACATACATATATAGGTAGCAATTTTCACATTGCTCATCCTACAAAATGAAAACAAAAAGGAAGCACAAGCAGAAGAGTAAACTCCATGAACGCAAGCTTCCTCATCGAAAGCAAATCTGCAAATTGGGAAAGAAGGAATTAGAAGAAGAAGAAGAAGAAGAAGACTAGAAGAAGAAGACTAGCTATAAGAAGAAGAAGAAGAAGAAGAAGACTATTTAGAAGAAGAAGAATTTATCTTCTCTTTCTTTTTCTCCTCTCCTCTCCTCTTCTCCAAGGTAGTAATGCCATTTTCTAGCTAACTAAGCATATCAAGTCATTTTGGAGGAAACAAATGCTAAGTATAGGTCATTTTATAGCTATCCTAGGTAGAATATATCATTTCGGAGCTAAGTAAGGTTACTATGTCATTTTTGAGGAAAATAAGCTAAGTATAGGTCATTTTGGAGCTAAACCAAGGTTATTATGCCAATTGTTTTAGCTAAGTGAGCTAATTATGTCATAAATGAACTAGCTAAGCTAATTATAGATCATTATTGAGCTATACTAGGTAGTTATGCCATTTTGTACCTAAGTGAGCTAATTATGTCATAAATGAACTAGCTAAGCTAGCTATAGATCATTATTGAGCTATCCTAGGTAGTTATGCCATTTTCTAGCTAACTAATCATATCAAGTCATTTTGGAGGAAAAAAATGCTAAGTATAGGTCATTTTATAGCAATCCTAGGTAGAATGTATCATTTTGGAGCTAAGTAAGGTTATTATGTCATTTTTGAGGAAAATAAGCTAAGTATAGGTCATTTTGGAGCTAATTAGGTCATTTCTTAAGATAAGTATGCATTTGTTAAGCAAAACACTTGGGAAAATTTACCATCATCACGGAGGTGGAGGACCGGTCGGGTTTGCGCCAGGATGAGATGTAGCAGGATCGGTCGGGGTTGCGGTAGACACAGAAGGATCGGTCGAATACCTCACATTACTAATATTAATCTTCATCATCTATATATGCTCCAGGATCAATAAACGCATAATCATTATCACTATCAGTAATGACATGCTCATCAGCATCATCAATAAATGCATCAACATGTGGAAGGCCTCTATGTAATCGGTCAAGCATTGTTAGGTCATCCGCAACAGTAACCTCTTCTTCTTCCGTCTCTTCTAGTTCTGGCTCAGGGGTGAAGTCGGGTTCACTGTCGCTGTCGACCTCAATATTCTCGGGTGAAGTAGAGCGGTTCTTGAAATGTTTTTTGGAAACACATGTTTCTTGGAAGAATTCTCCTTCATATGTGTCTGGATTAATGTGAGGTTCATAATCATCTTCATTGAGGGAAGGTGGTCTAAAATGTGGCGGCACATCATAAACGACATCCCAACCTTTCAAATTTGGATCCGTTTGGTAGGCCCACGGTAGATAAAAAACTTGGGTCGCCTGTTGAGCCGTAATATAGACATCGGGAACATCTAAATGGGTGCTTTGTTTGATTTCGACTAGCCCTATATGTTCATGAGTACTTCTAGTCTACTTCGGCTGGAACCAATAAAATTTGAAGACTACGACGTTTGGTGGGTTTTCACCAAAGAATGTAAGTTCAAAAATTGCTTCAACTCTTCCATAATACTCGACCCCTCCTTCGCCGACAGTTGTCGGCGAAGACACAACAATTTGTAGACTTTCGGTCGGCCATAGATAGATCTTTGCCAAAAGTACGAAAACGATACTCGTTGATGTCGTATTTGTCAAATGAATGGACCTTATAGTCAAAACCATTAGCGACTTGTCTCAATTCGGAGTCCATAGACTCTGCATTGGCCTACAAGTTTAATACGACAGGATTGTTGCATTAGCCGCAAAGTAGGCGAAGAAATGAAATCGTCTAATTAATGGAAATTACCATTTGCTTGAACCAAGAGATGAAACCGGGATAGCTTCCTGCATGCTTTGCCAGAAGCTCATACTCTTCGATGGAATCCTTTTGGATCACCGCTCCATCCGAGAATTTGGCGATGTATCGACTGTATCACATATCCGGGAATAAGAGCATTTCAAAGGAATTAGAAGTTGTGAAACAATGTATCAAGAACTTACTCGATGTACGACCGCGCTTCTGTTAGGTTGTTCAAGATATACAACGAAATGGTCTGCCATTCTTCGACATCCAACGCTATTGATTTCGAAGCACCGGCTGGTGAGAGCTTCCCTTTGAATAGGCTGAGGTTGGATTGACCTTTTTCACGGTCACCATCATTGTACTGAGGCTTTGGATTATGCAAATGACGATTCTTGGCTATGTGGTGTGCTGTCACGAAGTTTGCCGCCTCCTCAGTAATGAATGCCTCAACCATCGATGCTTCAACTCTACATTTATATTTACATTTTGCTTGACGCGTCTTCTGCATCCTCTCAGTTGCGAAGCACCAACGATTTTGCACGGGCCCCCCGAATCTTGCCTCGGTCGGGAGATGCAAAATCAAATGCTGCATTGGATTAAAGAAGCCTGGTGGAAAGATCTTTTCTAAATTGCAGATCAACTCCGGCGCCAACTCTTCCACTTCGTCTAGCACGTCAGGCGATAGTTCTTTTGCACAAAGAGCACAGAAGAAATAGCTCAGCTCTGCCAGTATAGCCATTCATCCTCAGCAATAAAGCCACGCAACATCACCGGCATTACCCGCTCAAGCCATATGTGCCAATCATGACTCTTGAGATCAAATATTTTCAATTTGTCAAGACTCGCCCCCCTCTTTAGATTCGCTGCATACCCATTGGGGAACATCAACTGGCCTTCCAAGATTAGATCATTTCCCTCATAGCTGGCCTTCCAAGATTGAACCATGCCTTTGGCTTCCTCTAGTTCTTCTTTCCTTTCAATTGTCGAATGTTTTGTAACGGTCTATCACATAGAGCCTCCTGGTTGACTCTAGTCTTAGGATTATCCTTCGACTTCCCCTCTATGCCGAACAATGTACCAAAAAGGGCCTCCGCGATATTCTTTTCAGTGTGCATCACGTCGATGTTGTGTGTGCAAAGGAGGTCTTTAAAGTAAGGCAAATGCCACAAACATATCTTGTGAGTCCAGGCGTGTTCTGTATTATACCCTTTGAAATACCCTGGACGATCTGGATCCGTCTTGAGAGCGCTTATCTGATCCAGGATCTGTTGGCCTGTCAACGCAGGTGGTGTAGTGTTTTTGACAACTCTACCTTTGATGAAATTCTTCTTGTCTTTTCTGAACTTATGGTCAGGATCCAGGAACTGTCTATGCATGTCGAAGCAAGAAAACTTGCGACCTGCCTCTAGCCAACGGAAGTGAAGAGTTGCCTTGCATGTGGGGAACGGAAACCTTCCATGCACACACCAGGCAACGAATAGCACATACGCCGGCAAGTCATGCATCGAGTACATGTACCACACATGCATTTTGAAGTTCTTTTTTGTAGCGGCGTCGTATGTCTTGATCCCATTATCCTAGGCTTTGCAATTCATCCTTAAGCAGTTGCATGTACACATTGATATTCTTCCCCGGATATTTGGGCCCTGGAATTATCAACATCAGGAAAATGTTCTTTCTTTTCATAATCTCTCCGGGGGGAGATTGAGTGGAATGACAAATACAGGCCAACAACTGTATTGTGGTGCCGTCATACCATACACATTGAACCCATCCGTGTTGATGAAAACTCGGGGATGCCTTGGATCTGCTACTTTATCCTTATGTACTGCATCGAAGTGCTTCCACGCAAAAGCGTCTGAAGTGTGTCCCAACATCGGATTCCCATCTGCATCTAGTTCTGTTCTTTTGCCCAATTTATGCCACGCCATCTGTTTGGCCATCTCTTCGACCATGAAAAGACGTTGAAGTCTTGGTATGGTTGGCAGATACCAAAGAACATTAATGGGGATTTTGGTTTGACTCTTCTCACCCATACCGTTGTCTACTAGAACATACCTGTAAGCATTGCAAAAGGGGCAATAGTTCAAGCCTGCATACTCAAGCCTAAATAAGGCACATCCATTCTTACAGGCATCTATCTTCTCATAGGGCATCTTAAGCGCACGTAGGATTTTGTCCGACTGGTACAGGTTTGGTGGCAATACATGGCCTTTGGGTAGAAAGCGTCCAAATATCGTCATCATCGCGTCGTAGCATTCTCTGCCCAGGTTGAACTGAGCCTTTAGAGCCATTACTTGCGCGATGGCATCTAGCTGACAAAGCTCAGTGTGCTTGTGGAGAAGACGTTTTGAAGACTCCCACATTTCATAAAAGGCCTTTGCAGATTCCTCCATCTCATCGTCCGAATCCTGAGCATCATCAAAGTCTTGCACCATGTCTTCGATCCCGGTACCATGCTCGTCGGTGCGACGACGAACCGCCTCAGCTCTGGCACGTTGGGAAGACTCACCATGAAATGTCCAGACCGTATAATTAGGCATAAAACCCCACTTCTGTAGGTGTTTGATCATTTCAAACTCCGACTTCTTCTTAAAGTTGTCGCAATCGACACAAGGGCAGCAAATTCTTTTCTGTCCATTTGCAAATGCGACTCTCACAAACTTCTTGGTTTTTGTTATCCATTCACAGGTCATGTCTTTCTGACTAGTGTGACCGGTGTACATCCACCCACGATCACTCATCTTGCCTAGCTACTGGACACACACAAAATATATACATAATTCAACAAACCTTACTCATGAGTTAATAGAGTTTGTCAGTTTTATTACATCGATGCAACCTAGACGCTAGTAGGTAAAGATAGGTCCTAATCCCACCCGAGTATGTGTAGATTGGGTTCGTTTTCGCATGCTCTGCTCGGGATCCGACGCACAATTTTGGCAGCACCACCCCGCTGTTCTCCTGATACACGTCTCGGCAATAAGCAGAGAGGATGTGTACCTGGAAAACAACTAGGAAGGCACTGACGAAATTCTGCATCGGATCCGGAGCAGAGCATATGGGAAAACGAACCCAATCTACACATACTCGGGCTGTCCATGGATAATGTTTGACAATTCGAAAGGATCACGGTTATAAATATGCTCATGAATGCATATTTATAGATGCAACCCTTTCAAACGGGAGACGCATAGTGGTCACGCATACTGATATTTGAAGACACCTATAGCTAGCAAGTTTCACCGGCACGAAGACCGAAACAGAGGAAATGGAGGGGGCAAGAGGAGATGTCATTTGTGCTCACCCACGAACATAGGGGCGGAGCTCGTCGAACGCACGGGGTGGTCGTCGAACACCAGACCCTCGCTGTGACGAAACAACTGCACATTTAAATCCGCCCGATCAACATAAATATGATGTTCTGTATAGCAAAATCGAAAAATAGATGACCTAACTCATAATTCACAAATATATGACCCGTGTCGTGTCGGGGTCGGGGTGTCGGGGGGTGTCGGGTCGGGGTCGGGGTGTCATGTCGGGGTCAGGGTGTCGGGGGTGCCGTGTCGGGGTCGGGGTGTCGGGGGGTCGTGTCGGGGTCGGGGTGTCGGGGGTGTCATGTCCGTGGTCCGGCGTGCCATGTCCGTGGGTGTCCGGGGTGTCGTGTCAGGGGTCGGGGGTGGTCGGCTGTTTCGTGATCTGCGATCCCTCGGCCCGGTTACGTCGGCGCAGACGCACCCCTCCTCCCTCCTCCTCCTCCTCTTCTTTATTCGCCGGCGAGGGGCGGCTTTCGCGCTCCTCCGCTCGGCTCCGCTCCCTCCTTTCTTAGTATTTCTCGGCTCCTACTCGGCGGCGGCGGCAGCGCCGTCTCTTCCGCGGCGGCGGGCGCGGGGAAGGAAACACAAACGAAGGAACCCTAACACATTACGAAAGGAGAACGTAAACTAAAACTATTAACTACAACGAACTAACTAAAGTACTAACGGAAATAATTAACTACAACGAACTAACATAAAAGGACTAAACTACTATTAAAAAATCGAAAAAAATAGAGAGGGGGAGGGGCTCACAGATGTGGGGGGGTGGAGGCGACGTTGGTGGAGGGTGAAGGAAAGGCCAACACCAGCGGTGGGGGATGGGCACGGACGGCGGGGTGGTGGGCGCGGTCGCCGGGGAGGGAGAGAGGGGCGGGGTGGTGGGCGGGGGCGGCGGGCTGGTGGGCGCGGGCGGCAGCCGGCGGTGGCGACGCAAGTGGCGACGTTGGCGGTGGGGCTGGGGGCGCGGCCGGCGGCCGGCGGTGGGCGCGGGTGGCGGGGCTGGGGGCGGTGGGGGTGGGGGCGAGGGGGAGGGGGAGGAAAGAGTGAGAGAAAGAGAGAGAGAGAGAGAGAGAGAGAGAGAGGCGGGTCGGGGGCCGTTATCCGTTAGTTAGCCCCCCTCTTTGCTGTCCACTAGCGGACAGCAAAGAGGGGAGCCGTTAGGTCAAGTTGCGGGCTGGGTCGTCAGTGGGCCCCCTCCCTCTTTGCCGTCTGCTAGCGAACGACAAACCTCCTTTGACGTTCGCTAGCAGATGGCAAAGAAGTGGCTGATGGCAAAGCCACCCTTTGCCGCCAGCCACCTCTTTGGCGTCTGCTTTCTGCTAGCTGATGGCAAAGCCACTCTTTGTCGTCCGCTAGCGGATGGCAAAGAGGTGGCAGACGGCAAATCTTCTTATTCTAGTATTGTAGACAAAAGACGATTGAAATTTGTTGAAACGCCAAGGGATGACTAGTCTATTCCGATTGGTCCTGATGGCAAAAAGTTTTTGTATCGGCTGCGCTTCAAGCCGATCCACTTAAAGGAAAGGTAAAAACAGCAGGTGATGGGATCAAGCTTTCAAGTAAATAAGTTGTTCAGCAACAAAATCAAAATATTCTTGAGGGCTACAGTTCCATTGAAGATACCATGAAGACACCAAGTACTGGGGGGCAACGATCGATACAAGCACAACCAAAGAAAGCAAAGGCCGAGGCAAGCACAAAGGAAAAAAGCCGAAAGTCACTTTCGCACAGCTATTGGAAAAATATCAAAAGATAAATGAGGATAAGAGTGCTTGTCAGCCAAGTAATTCAAAAGCATCAAGATTACCCCCTAGGCGCAAATCTGAAGAACGATATTGGCAAAGGGCAAATGTCAATGCATCATATTCATATCCATATTTTGGGCCCCCAATGTCAATGCCATGGATACCTCCCTATGCTCATGTTGATCCATATCTATCATGGGACTGGTATGATACAAGGGCACACTCTCCATCTTATGTTAAACCATCTCACCAACATTATACAGCTTCAAAAAGATGAAAATTTGATGAACAATCATATGTGAAAGACCGTTTCAATTATAAGGAATTGGTCCAGAGCATAAGGAGGAAGGAAGAGGTGGTCAAGCAAGTTTATCGCGTTAAAATAGATGGTCGTAAGAGTGCTATTTTAGATTTGATCTCAAATGAAAAAGATCCAATCAAAATGTTGACATTGGCTAATAAAGGCGATGATGCAAGTCAATCAAGTGTCGGATCTGAACAGAAGAAGCTGAGAGTGCATAAGGTAAAAGAGGAATTGTCATTGCTTCAAACAAAATCACAGTCAGGTTGCTCACTCGACTTATCATATTGGCAAAAGAAGAAGTTGCAAAAGCTTAGTGCACAAGAGCTTGAAAGAGGAACATGGCATGGGTTCCCAAAAGGAGTGCTATCAACAAGAATAATACGCAATCTTCCATTGCAAAAAGTGAGGCAAAGATGAAAAAAAGAGAAGAGTGAAAGTTCCAAAAAACCAGGCCGAAGGTTTGCGCATCAAAATCTTCGATTCAAACAATATCCATATTCTGCAACTATGTCATTAATGCCTATGCCATGGAATTCGTCATTAGGTATGGTTGGTTATCCTTCATGGATTTCTTTTAATCCATGGATGCAATATAATTTCTTACATCATGAAAGGGTATTACCAAATCATCATAGGTTCGATTAGCTACATTTTTGTTGCTAATCTAAATGGCCAATACACAATTATCACCCTAAGAGTAAAGACGTCCGATATATACTTATGGTCCTAAGCATATAAAATGGATGGTGGAGTGTTGACATCATCCATAGAAAAGGTATTGTGCAAGTTATTTTTCAGCGCACAAGCTTTTCTGAAAAATAGGGGGGCATGTGTTGACACCCGATTTTGGCATGGAAGAAAACACAATCAAGATGGCTTCAAATAAATAAGTGCTATACATGAAAACGTTCTGTAGTGTTGACATAAACATTTTCTAAGTTTGGGCCATCGTCATCAAATCTCATCTTAAAGGCCAAAATTATGCTCAAAGTACTAAGATTTCACATGCAGAGTAGTGTTTGGCTTATTATGCCTACCATATGGCCTTATATGAGAAAATGTTCTACATGAACTGTCTTCGTCTCATCGAGACGGTCGATTTTGATATAAAAGGCGTCCAAATCGGAGTTCGAATACAAAAGTTACAGCTGAAGCAGTGTGCTATAGAAATTTGCCCCGGAAGTTCCGGGCTAGTTCCGGAGAGATTCCAGGGTAAACCAAAAGTTTCCATGCGGTTCGCCCTGAAAACTGGATATTACCATCTTTTGCAGTTTTACAAGCCCGATTTCAGCCCCAATATGACCTCGGATGAAAAAGTGATCAACAAACGAAATATTCTGCTTTTCAAGATCTACAATTTTGCTTTTGGGGTCATCACGATATGAAGTAATATGCAATCTTCAAAATAAGTGTAAGAAGGCTACTCGACGTAATTTTATCCCAGAAGTTCCGGGCCGACCAAAAGTTTCGGCCCTCGTAGTCTGAGTTAGGTTAACTTTTGATGTTTTGGACGGGATTTAAGTCCTTTTCTTGTACGGAAAGTCAAGCCGCCTCATATATATGTAAGAGGTGACGGCCGATTGAACAACACACAATCGAACAAATCAATCTACTACTTTTTCATGTTCATCTAGTTTTATCCCTCCCCCTTCTTCTTCTTCTTCCTCGTTCTTCGTTCCTTCTTTGCTTGGAGGTCAGCGATCCACGAGGCCCTAGGGGCGACCAGGTCGACCTAGGGCAGACTATTGCCGCCGCACGCCCTGACAGGGTCCCTCCCGGGCGTGTGGGGTTTCGGGTCCTTAAAAGCACCCACTGGATTGCTTGTGTACCATGCTTCTGGACGGGTCTCCTTTGACGTGAGCTGCGGTGCATCATCCCCGACGTCGAGAGTACACGGTGACGTGTTCGTGTGTCAACAGTAATGTCAAAGTTAAAGTTTGACTGTAATTGTAATGTCACACATATTTTGTTAAGTACGAAAGCTTCCTAGATTTGGTTTCTTGCCTGATTGGGAGCTGTTTTGATATGACATGGCAACAGTTTTGCACAACAGGCAGCCCCATTAGCACAACTAAATGAACGTTAAGGAAAAAATTAAAATACATCATCAAAGAGAATTTTAGGAGATTTGAAATGTATAATAATATGAAACACTCCATGCAATTAAGAAATTGCAAATAGTTTTTTCTTTTAGCGTTGGTCCTTGTATTTATTAATACCCCCCTCCCACAACAAGTTTTGCAAGCTCTAAAGTGCATGGTGTTTTGAGAATTTCCTTGAAGTTATTTCCTTTCTTGAAAATCCCCCTTCGAATGAATTGTGTAAAAAATATATTTGGCTTTCCTTAAGTAACTTAAATCTTTGTCATTATGTGATTGTTATTTTTCTTGCTTCATTTTCTATCAAACTAGCTGAGCTTTTTCCTTTTTATATTTCCCCATCTTTTTTTGTGTGCGTTCGCTGGCTACCACACGTGTGAAATCGCCATAGTGTCATGATAAAAATGGCTTTCAATAGTTGTATACTTGGGTGAAGAATTAGTTTAGAAAGGTTAGACATTTGAGTGACCAATAATGTGAGGTACTAAAATTGAGAGACCAAACTTGTAGCCTAGGTACCAAAAACAAATGTTTTCCTTTTAGTATTTGTTTGCTGTATTCAAATCCACATATATATCTATATCTATCTATATAGTTCTTACCAATGTGAATAAATAAAAAGTAAAGGGGCAAACCGAAATCTGGTCCATCAAACCATCTGAATCCAACAATGTAGATTGCTTCAATGGTGAGAGCTCAACATGTTTAGCGTATAATTAAAATCGTATAGTACAAAATATAATTGTCAACATTAACCATATAATCAATGCAATTACCCTAAATACAGCAATATTGACATAAATTTGATATCCTACCTACTGTCAACATGCATTGCACCCACACATTTCATGTATTAGCAGTAGAATTAAGGGGCCTATTTAGTAGAAAAACTAAAAGAAAAATAGAGCGAAGAAGAGACGAAGGACTGTACATTTCATGCAGGCAAGACAAAATGTCATATTTTACATGGATACTTCCCAAACGCATTTAAAACTATCCCCTCTGCGCCCGCTAGCGCCTGCCTGGCCTTGGTTGTCATGGCTCATGTCATCACAACCTCATGAGGCCGGGTACCTACATAGAAATCTCCGCTCCTTGGGAGGCAGCCTGGGGAGTGAAAGAACAATATGCTCCCTTGGTGGTTTTCATAATTCATGACAACATACATTGTCTCTTGGACTAATGCTTTCATCTAGTATATTTCAGATAAAGTCCATAGAGAGATGGGTTAGCAAAAAGGAGTGTAGAGAGTATCCCCATGAAGAAGGAAAAGGAATAGATTGGCAAAGCTTTAAGCAAGAGGACTCTATATTTTACTTTGTGAGAAATCACTTTGAGTCCATAGGAAAGCCAATACTATTAAAAGGGGTAAGGTACTGTTGGTGAACAAAATGCTCATACGTGCACAAGTGATAGTCACCACATACAACCACAAGCTCTTACACAAAAGTCTGTCCTATGCAAAATGTCCAAAATCGGTGCAGCCAACACTTTCCACTCGGTGCCACCGATTCTCAGCCTCAGACAGACTCAACCAAACCCTAGCCCTTCAGCGCAACCGATTCTGCTTCGGTGCCACCGATTTTGGGTTGCCAACTTTCTCTTACGCAAATTCACAAAATCGGTCCCACCGAGTTTGTTGAATTGGCGTCACCGAGTTTGGCTATCTAATCGTTGGTCACCTTATCAGTTCAACCGAGTTTTATATATCGGTCTCACTGAGATTCAAAAGTTGCTACCTTTGAGGCAACTCGGTACCATCGAGATTAACACATCGGTATCACCGAGTCTGACTTATTAGGTGTAATGGTTGGATTTTTGGATATGGCTATATATACCCCTCCACCACCACTCACTCGCAAGAGAAGCACTCAGAACAGATCCCTACCTATCCTATTAGATTTGCTAACGGAGAGCCACTTACTCATGTGTTGAGATCATGCCATTCCATTCCAACCATATGAATCTTGATCTCTAGCCTCCCCAACTTGCTTTCCACCCAATCAATCTCTTCCACCAAAGCCAAATATTTGAGAGAGTGATTGTGTGTTGAGGATTCTATCATCTTGAAGCACGAGAGCAAGGAGTTCATCGACATTATCGAGCTTATTACCTTTTGGAGGGTGGTGCCTCCTAGATTGTTTAGGTATCTCTTGGGAGCCTCCTACTTCATGTTGTGGAGTGAATCAAGAAGTTTGTAAGGACAAGGAGATCGCCTACTTCGTGAAGATCTACCCATAGTGAGGCTAGTCCTTCATGGACGAAAGCCGTTATGGAATAGTCAAGGTTGCTACTTTGTGGGCCCTTATGGGTGGAGCCCTCCGTGGACTATCACGACCGTTACCCTTCGTGGGTTGAAGACTCCATAAACATGGACGTACGATAGCACCACCTATCGGAACGATAGGAAAAATCTTCGTGTCCTTCATGCGTTTGATCTTCCTATCTTTACTCTTTACTTCCATGTGCTAGACTTGCTATAATTGCTAAAATCTGTCAACACATAACTTTGCACCTTGTGTAGATTTTAAATGCCTGCTAGTAGTCTATTCACCCCAGTCTAGACATACTCTTCTAGTGATCCCGCAATTGGTATTAGAGCATAGGTCTCCATTTCTTTGGTTTCATCACCATGGAGGAAGATGGATGCGTCTAGTGTGGAGAGTTTGTATTGTAGAGTGCCCCTTCTTGATGGAGATTACTATAGTCGATGGAAGAATGCTATGATTGATCTATCTGACAAATTCCATTTATGAAAACATATTGAAAGTCCCTATGTGTTCCCCATTGATTAATTGCATCCCACACACAAAGAGGAAATTAACATGCTTGGTAACCTTAGACCTGTCAATCTTATTGTTAGAGGTTTACGAAGATTCGTGATTTCTCAATTGAACAACTTTGCACGTGCTTATACTTTGTGGACTGATTTGGAGAAACGATATCCAAATCTTACATTAAGTAATCTTGATGAAATTCTTCATAAAACTATTGCTTTTCACAAAATGAAGCCTAGTGATCTAAACTTTGATAAATGCCTATTTGAGCTCTGTGACCTTATGCGTGCTAAAGGAGATGTCACAACTATCAACAACATTATTATTGAAGCCATTCACATTCATAAACTTGAACATTGTCATGGTTACGATTCTAACGAGTCTCTTGGTTTCTATGACGAGGAGATTCCACCAAATGATGACAATGAATAACATGGCTACTATGATGAAGATGAGTTGTTTGACATCGAACATGCATGAAAAGACCATGAAGAATCTAAGTCTAATGGCAAACTTCAAGGATTACATGTCCGGTGGAAAAGAGTGGATTCTCGACACTGGATGCATGGATCACATGACTGGTGATAAAGACATGTTCCAAGAGATCAAGTTATATCAAGGTCCTCGGAGGTACGTGACCTTTGGAGACAACTCTAAGGGTAAGGTAATTGGCCTTGGTAAGGTGGCCATATCTCATGATAGCTCTATTCAAAATGTGATGTTTGTTGAATCCCTTGGATATAATCTATTTTCAGTATCTAGACTAGCAGACTTTGGTTTCAATGTGCTATTTACCAAAGTAGATTGCCAAGTATTTCGATTTGATAATCATAAAATTGTCTTTACCGGTATTCGTGGAGGTGATCGATACATTGTCGATTTCACTAAAAAGGCCCAACCTCGTACTTGTCTCATTTCAAAATCATATAAAGGTTGGCTATGGCAAAGAAGGTTAGGACATGTAGGCATGCGCAATATAGATAAGCTTATCAAGGGCGATCACATTCTTGGTGTTAAAGATATTATCTTTGAAAAAGATAGACTTTATAGCGGTTGTCAAGTAGGAAAGCAAGTAGGTGGAGGTCATCCGGTCAAGAACGTCATGACCACAAGAATACCACTCGAGTTACTTCATATGGATCTTTTTGGTCCCAATGCTTACAAGAGTCTCGGTGGAAACTCTTATGGTCTAGTTGTAGTTGATGAATTTTCCATATTTACGTGGGTATTCTTTCTTGATCACAATTCGCAGGTACAAAATATCTTCAAGAACTTTGCATGCAAAGTGAAAAATCAATTTGAAGTGAATATCAAGAAGGTTCGAAGCGATAACGGATCAGAGTTCAAAAACACCCATGTGGATACCTTCTTGATAGAGAGGGTATCTCACATGAGTTCTCGGCTACGTACACGCCTCAACAAAATGGAGTTGTTGAGAGAAAGAATCAAACTCTCATTGAGATGGCAAGAACGATGCTTGACGAATACAAGACGCCAAGTCAATTTTGGGCAGAAGCCGTGGAAACAGCATGTCATGCCACAAACCGACTCTACTTGCACAAGCTTCTCGATAAAATGGTAGATGAGCTTCTCACCACTGACAAACCCCAAGTTGGATATTTTTGGGTATTCGGCTCTAAGTGTTATATTCTTGATAAGCGTCGACGTGCTAAATTTTCTCCCAAATCACATGAAGATTTCCTACTTGGTTATGGATCGAACTCTCACACATACCGTGTCTACAACAACTTCACTCGGAAAGTTGAAGAGACGGTAGATGTGAAGTTTGATGAATGTAATGGTTTGCAAGTCGAACAATTGCCACATGATGTTGGTGATAAAGATCCTTCATAAGCTATCCAAGAATTTCCCATCGACAAGATTCGTCCCATGGAGGTGAAGGAAAGTACTTCATCAACCTAGGTGGAAGATCCTACTTAGGATCAAGACTACTGACAAAACAACATGAAAGCATCCACAAGTGGTACACGACAAGATGAAGAGGGGGAGGAAGTACATCATGAAGATCCACCACAACCTCCTTCGCCACCACCTCAAGGAGACTACCACTTCAACAACAACGGAGATGAAGGAGATGATGATGAAGAATAAGCTCATCCAACTAACAAGCCAAAGCTACCCCGAGTTCGAGAACAGGTGACGAAGAACCATACCCTAAACCAAATCTTTGGTGATATACAAACAGGGAGGATCACTCGCTCTAAAACTCCCTTGGCTAACTTTTGTGAGCATTATTCTTTCATCTCTAGCATTGAACCCTTGAAGGTTAAACAAGCTCTTGAAGACACAGATTGGGTGAACGCTATGCATGGAGAGCTTCACAACTTCAAAAGGAACAAAGTGTTGACACTCGTGGAGAATCCCAAGGATGAGCAAAACATCATCGGCACGAAATGGGTATTTCGGAACAAGCAAGATGAAGACGGTTAAGTTGTTCGCAACAAGGCACGCCTTGTAGCTCAAGTATATACGCAAGAAGAAGGTATGGACTACAGTGAGACCTACGCCCCCTTTGCTAGACTAGAAGCTATTCGAATTCTCCTTGCTTATGCCAATCACCATGATATCACGCTTTACCGAATGGATATTAAAAGTGAATTTTTAAATGGTGAGATTGAAGAACAGTTCTATTTTAAGAAACCACCTGGTTTTGTAAATCCTAAGAAACCTGATCACGTTTACAAACTTCGCAAAGCTTTATATGGTCTTAAGCAAGCTCCTTGCGCTTGGTATAAACGCCTAACAAAGTTTCTTATTGAAAAAGAATTTGAAATTGGTAAAATTGACGCAACCTTATTCACAAAGAGATTTAATGGTGAATTATTTGTGTGCCAAATTTATGTGGATGATATTATCTTTGGATCTACTAACCCACAATTTAGTGAGAATTTGGAAGATTGATGTCAGAGAAGTATGAGATTTCCCTGATGTGTGAGCTGAAATTCTTTCTTGGTCTACAAATCAAGCAAATGAGAAAAGGTACATTCATCTCGCAAACAAAGTACACCAATTATTTGCTCAAGAAGTTCAACATGCAAGAGTGCAAAGGTATGAAAACTCCCATGCCCACTAGCGGACACGATGATCTTACTAAGGAGGGTGAACCGGTTGATCAAAAGGTTTATCGATCAATGATTGGTTCATTGCTTTATCTATGTGCCTCTCGTCCAGATATTATGCTTAGTGTTTGCATGTGTGCTAGATATCAATCTGCACCTAAAGAATGTCATCTTAAGTCTGTGAAACGCATTGTGAGATACTTGATACATACACCAAACTTTGGCATTTGGTATGCCAAGGGATCTTCTTTTAATCTTGTTGGCTACTCCAACTCAGACTATGCCGGTGACAAGGTTGATAGAAAATCCACCTCGCATACATGTCAATTTCTTGGTAGATCTGTCGTGTCTTGGTCCTCCAAGAAACAAAACTCGGTATCTCTATCTACTGCCTAAGAGGAATACATTGCCGCTGGATCATGTTGTGCGCAATTATTATGGATGACACAAACGCTTAAAGATTATGGAATCTATGTTAAAAATGTGCCATTAGTATGTCACAATGAAAGTTCTATTAAGATTGTTCATAATGCTGTGCAACATTCTCGAACAAAGCATATTCAAGTTCGACATCATTTCATTCATGATCATGTTGTCAAAGGGGATATTAAACTTAAGCATGCTCGTACTAACAGGCAATTGGCCGACATCTATACTAATCCACTTGATTAAAAAGTGTTGAGTGAGTTGAACATCATTGCGGCTTCAAACCTGAGCTAAGCTCACTCGGATGCTTTCAAGGGGATGAGCTTCATTGTTTATTCCATGCTATTATTACCTTGAATATCTTATCTTGGAATTCTATGCTCCCTTTTCTTGCATCAAACCCTTTTGTAGGTACTTGGAAGAACAACACTTCACAAGATTACCATCAACTCATATCTTAAGCAATCTTGTCATGACCAAGTATCCACACCTTGCTTTGATGATGAAAGGAAGAAGATAACAAAACATATCCTTGGCATATATTTCTCAATTGGTACCTACTCACAATTGGTATCATGTCATTTGGATATATCATGTTTTTCCTTGCATGACTAACCTATGTAGGTGAAAAGTGAACGAAAAAGACAAGGATTGCTCCCAACTCAAGATGATCCTCATCAACCTCGAGCATCCTCATCAAGTTCATCTAAAAGCTATGTCAACAACATCACTCAAAGGTATGTGTTCATATCCTTGAAAATGCTTTAATCCAAGGCATGAGAAAAAGAAACTCAAGTGATATGAAGACATTAAAATGCTTAATCGAAAAATGGTAACCCCATCTTGAGCTTAACGATGAGTATGACCTATGATCAAGTATTCTTGCTTGGCTCCTAAGTTAGTATAATCTAATATAGGTGACCTAGTCACCGCCCATCATCTAGTTAAGAATATTGTTTGGTTCATTCTCTATTGCAAGCCTTCTTGGAACCATTCAAATCTTCTCTAGTTGATATCTCTCTGTACAAATATTTTAACAATTCTTTGCATTTGTTCAAATAACTTGGCAAAGTTTGATTCATTTGGGGTCTCCAAGTTTCTATTTGATGTTGATGACCCACAAGTATATGGGATCTATTATAGTCCTTTTCATAAATAAGAGTGTCAAACCCAACGAGGAGCAGAAGGAAATGACAAGCGGTTTCCAGTAAGGTATTCTCTACAAGCACTAAAATTATCGGTAACAGATAGTTTTGTGATAAGATAATTCATAACAAGTACCAAGTAAAAAGTGTAGCAAAATGAAGCAAGGTAGGCCAATCCTTTTTGTAGAAAAGGATGTGCCTGGTCAAACTCTTATATAAAGCAAAGCGCTCCTGAGGACACATGGGAATTTCTGTCAAGCTAGTTTTCATCATGCTCATTTGATTCACATTCGTTACTTTGATAATTTGATATGTGGGTGGATCAGTGCTAGGGTGCTTCCCTTACTTGGACAAACCTCCCACTTATGATTAACCCCCCTCGCAAGCATCCAAAACTACGAAAGAAGAATTAAGATAAATCTAATCATAGCATGAAATGTGTGGATCCAAATCAGCCCCTTACGAAGCAACGCATAAACTAGGGTTTAAGCTTTTACCGCTCTAGCAGCCCATCATCTACTTATTACTTCTCAATGCCTTCCCCTAGGCCCAAATAATGGTGAAGTGTTATGTAGTCGACGTTTACATAACACCACTAGAGGAGAGACAACATACATATCATCAAAATATCGAACGAATAGCAAATGAGAGTGGATTTTTAGCTCTCGGGTGCCTAGGCACCCTCTATGAACAGTAAAATGAAAAATTGAAAACAAAATCAAAAAAATCTGAAACTTTGAAGCATAAAAGATGATCACAATTTGTAGGTGTTTGCAAGTTTTCATGCCAAAATACACAAGAACCCGGGAGCTATCACACCTTTCTCATACCAAATACACATGATTACTTATAACAAGACTTATCCCATGTCCTCAGGAAAAAACATAACTACTCACAAAGCATATTCATATTCAAGATCAGAGGAATATTAATTATCATTAAGGATCTGAACATATGATCTTCCACCAAGTAAACCAACTAGCATCAACTACAAGGAGTAATCAACACTACTACCAACCCACAGGTACCAATCTGAGGTGTTGATACAAAGATCGGAGACAAGAGATGAACTAGGGTTTGGAGAGGAGATGGTGCTGGTGAAGATGTTGATTGAGATTAACCCCCTCTCGATGAGAGGATCATTGGTGATGACGATGGCTTCGATTTACCCCTCCAGGAGGGAAGTTTTCCCGACAGAACAGCCCTGTCGGAGCTCTAGATTGGTTCTGTCCAAGTTCCGCCTCGAGATGGTGGCGCTTCGTCCCGAAATCTCTCTTATGATTTTTTCCAGGTCAAAACCCTTCATATAGCATAAGATGGGCGTCGAGGGAGCCACAGGGGCCCCACAAGCTTGCTAGGCACGACTAAGGGGTGGTCACGCCTAGCAGGCTTGTGGCCTGCAGGTGGCCCCCCTCTGGTTGATTCTTGCGCATGTATTTTTTTATTAAATCCAAAAATATTCTGCGTAAATTTTAAGGACTTTTGGAGTTGTGCAGAATAGGTATCTCAGATTTTCTCCTTTTCCAGTCCAGAATTCCAGCTGGCGGCATTCTTCCTCTTCATGTAGAACTTATAAAATTAGAGAGAAAAGGCATAAGTATTGTACCATAACATGAAATAACAGCCCATAATGCAATATATATCAATACAAAATCATTGTCCGAAATGGACGTATCAACTCCCCCAAGCTTAGACCTCGCTTGCCCTCAAGCAAAAGCCAAGATCGATGAATATGTCCACATTTTTAGAGATAGAGGTGTCGATAAAATAAAATACGGACATGAGGGCATCATGATAAACTTTAGAATAGCAACACTCATTGTATGAGATTCTTTATACTAGAGTAACAATTCATTCACAAGATGAAGTATGAACCAAGAACTCTATTGACAACCAACAAACTATGATCTTAGTCATTGAAGCAATTCACAATTTATCATAACATCGGAAAGATTCAATATAAGAGCCTCTAAAGCAAATCCACATACTCAGTCATCTTTTGGTCTTTCACAATTGCTAGCACTCACGCGGTTCCCACGAGATCAAAGCTTCAATAGAACACAGAGGAAGATAGGGACTTATAATTTTGCCTCCCAACTATTCACCTCAAAGGTGATGTTAACAATAATAGCTCATGATCACCCACACCCGAGTGGATATATGGGTCTAGATTGTTCGCCAACACATAATGTTTGCCAAGAGATACGAAATATAGGAATTGGTGAAGACCACCATGACTCTTGCATAAAGGTAAGTACTAAAAGGTAAAAGTAACAGATAGGCCCTTCGTAGAGGGAAGCAGAGGTTGTCATGCGCTTTTTGGTTTTGGATGCACAAACTCTTAGTGCAGAGGAACGCCGCGTTGTATTCTGCTTTGAGATAGCAACTTTTATTATGTAGTATGTAGCTTTTATTTCTTTACTATCACAAGTTCATACAATGATTATTTCCCATATAATAAAAGATCACACATATTTAGGAGCAATTTTTATTGCCTTTTTGCACCGATGACAACTTACTTGAGGGATCTTATTCAATCCATAGGTAGGTATGGTGGACTCTCATGGAAAAACTGGGTTGAGGTGTTTGGATGCACAAGTAGTATATCTACTTAGTGCGGAGGTTTTGGCTATTATCAGGTGGAAGCAAGCACAACATGTTGGAGGATCTAAAACCATATAACTTCCATCCGGAGGAAAGAAAACATAACCTATTATGTTGTCTTCCTTGTCCAACATCAACTTCTTGGCATGTAATATTTTAATGAGTGGTCACAATCATAAAAGATATGCAAGATAATATATTTATATGTGACTCTCTCTTTCTTTGTCACTTCCTTTCAATTGCACCAATGACCAATTACTATGTTTTTTAAGTCCCAACAAATTTCAATCACCATACTTTTTATATGTGAAGTCATCACTCCCCATAAGATCACTATGTATACTCTTTGCTCTTGTTCCATTATTCTTGATTCATTACTTTCAAGAGAATAGTAATCTAGCAAAGCCCTCTCATCAAAACTACTTTTTATTATAATTCTTGAACTTGCTTACATAAAGGGAGCAAAAGCAAAAACTGAAAGGTAGATCATACTAAAACGATTATTCTACTAGATCAAAACAAAATCAAAAAGGATCAAACTAGGAAAGATAAGAAAAAGGAAAAAGAAAAAAAATTGTGTGATGTGATACGATACCAGGGCACCTCCCCCAAGGTTGGCACAAGCCAAGGGGAGTGCCCATACCCATGTGCTCAGGTGTCCTTCTTTGGAGGTGATGGTGCGATATTCTTGGCGATAATACCCCTCAGAATGTGATCCTGCTCCTCAAGCTTGTTATTTTGCTGCGTCAAATCTATTATTTCCTTGTGAAGTTTTCTAGTGACGGTCAGGGATTCCTTCACCCATGGGTGTTTCATTGCTGCGGGTGAAAAGGCAACACTCTTTTTTAGGTTTTCATAAGTAAGGAATTTAGCATCGGGAGGAATAACTGAATTCAAGATTGCTGAGCTCTAAAGTTCCTCCATCATGACTTCGGGTTGTGGACGAGAGTTAACTTCTTGGTCTTCCTCCATGGCATCCACCCTTTTCAAGTTAGCCTCCATATCCTCCTTCGTGGTTCGCCCAAAGTGGTTAGCTTCAATATACGCCTCGGGCTCCTACGCCGGGTGAGGAACACAACAATCCCTGGTCGACTCTTGCAAAGACATCTTCCTCTAAATCTGTTGTAGGAACAGCTCAAAACGAAAACAGGAGGTAATGTTGTGATACGAGAGTCAAAAACTTTGGGAGATTATATAATAAATTTTTGCCGACCTGAGGGAGTGTACCACAAGAAAACGGAGTCCGAGGGGCACACGGGGTGGTGACAAGCCCCCTAGGCGCAGCCAGGGAGTGGCCGCACCTAGCAGGCTTGTCACCTCCCGGTGCGTCCTTCGTACTGCTTTTTATTTTCCTAATTTTTAAATATTCCAAAACTAAATACAATTTTTATTGGGAAACTTTTGGAGTCGGTTTACTTACCGTACCATGTATGTATTCCTTTTTGGAGTCTAAAATGTTCCGGTAAATCTCCCTAATATGCTCTTCGGGAGTTATGGTATTGATAACATTGATTTCAACATTAATGGGAGTACCCGAGATATAATGTTTGATTCTTTGCCCGTTTACCACCTTCGGATTTGTGCCTTCGGCGTAGTTGATCTTGATGGCACCGGAGCGATATACTTCCTCGACGATATATGGTCCTTCCCATTTAGAGAGATGTTTTCCTACAAAAAATCTTAAACGAGAATTGTATAGCAAGACATGGTCACCTACATTGAATTCACGCTTTTGTATCCTTTTATCATGCCATCTCTTAACTTTCTCTTTAAACAGCTTGGGATTCTTATAGGCCCGGGTTCTCCATTCATCAAGTGAGCTAATGTCAAATAACCTCTTCTCACTAGCAAGTTTGAAATCATAGTTGAGCTCTTTAATTGCCCAACAAGCCTTATGCTCTAGCTCTAGAGGTAAGTGACATGCTTTACCATAAACTATATTTTACGGAGACATACCCATAGGATTCTTGTAAGCAGTTCTATAAGCCCATAATGCATCGTCAAGTTTCTTAGAACAATCCTTCCCAGATCTATTAACCGTCTTTTGCAACATCAATTTAATTTCTCTATTGCTTAATTCTACTTGACCACTAGACTGTGGATGATAAGGGGATGCAATTTTATGATTAACATTATACTTGGCAAGCAATTTACGGAAAGCATCGTGTATAAAATGTGAACCACCATTAGTATTTAAATATACAGGGACTCCAAATCTAGGGAAAATAACTTCTTTAAGCATCTTAATAGAGGTGTTGTGATCAGCACTACTAGTTGGAATAGCTTCTACCCACTTAGTAACATAATCAACAACAACTAATATATGAATATACCCGTTGGACATTGGAAAAGGTCCCATATAATCAGAACCCCAAACATCAAATGGTTCAATAACAACAGAGTAATTCATAGGCATTTCCGGATGTATACTAATATTGCCAATTCTTTGACATTCATCACATGACAAGACAAACTTATGAGCATCCTTGAAGAGAGTAGGCCAATAAAAACCAGATTGTAATACCTTATATTCTATCTCCAGCATGGTGTCCTCCGTAGGCCTTGGAATGACACTTCTGTAGGATCTGTCCATTTTCATGCTCAAGTACACAACGTCTAATAACACCATTTACTCCTTCTTTATAAAGGAGTGGGTCATCCCAGAAGTAATGTCTTAAATCATAGAAAACCTTTTTCTTTTGATGGTATGTGAAACTAGGCGATATAAATTTAGCGACAATGTAATTAGCATAATCATCATACCAAGGAGCATTACGAGAAGCATTTATGACAGCTAATTGTTCATTGGGAAAGCTATCACCAATAGGTAGTGGGTCATCAAGAACATTCTCTAACCTAGACAAGTTATCTGCTATGGGGTTATCAACACCCTTTCTATCAACAATATGCAAATCAAGTTCTTGTTGCAGAAGAACCTACGTGATAAGTCTAGGTTTAGCATCTTTCTTTTCCATGAGATATTTGATAGTAGCATGATCAGTGTGAACAGTTACTTTAGAATTAACACTATAGGGTCTAAACTTATCACAAGCGAACACAACTGCTAAAAATTCCTTTTTCAGTGGTAGCATAGTTTCTTTGAGCATTGTCTAGAGTTTTGCTTGCATAATGAATAAGATCTAATTTCTTATCAACTCTTTTTCCTAGAACAGCACCAATGGCATAATCACTAGCATCACACATGATTTCAAAGGGTAGGTTCCAATCAGGTGGTTGAACAATAGGTGCAGAAATCAAAGCGTTCTTGAGAATTTCAAAAGCTTCTACACAATCATCATAAAAAATGAATGGAACATATTTTTGCAAAAGATTAGTGAGAGGCCTATAAATCTTAGAGAAATCTTTAATAAATCTCCTATAGGAACCAACATGACCAAGGAAACTTCTTATACCTATGATATCCATAGGACACATCATCTGTTCAGTAGCATGAACTTTAGCATTATCAACTTCAATACCTCTTTCAGAAATTTTATGTCCCAAGACAATGCCTTCATTCACCATAAAATGGCACTTTTCCAAATTCAAGACAAGATTAGTTTCTTCACATCTCTGCAAAACTCGATCAAGATTGCTCAAACAATCATCAAAAGAAGTTCCGTAAACGGAAAAATCATCCATGAAAACCTTGATAATCCTTTCACAAAAATCATAGAATATAGCAGTCATGCATCTTTGCAAGGTAGCAGGTGCATTGCATAAACCACAAGGCATACGTCTATAAGCAAAGGTACCAAAAGGGTAGGTAAAGATGGTCTTCTCTTGGTCCTCTTTTGACACAGGTATTTGAGAGAAACCAGAATAACCATCTGGAAAGCAGAAATGTGTGTGTTTGGATAATCTTTCTAGCATTTGATCAATGAAAGGTAGAGGGTAATGATCTTTTCTAGTAGCTTTATTCAATTCCCTAAAATCAATTACCATTCTATAACCTGTAACAATTCTTTGCGGGATCAATTCATTTTTATCATTAGGAACTACGGTAATACCTCCTTTCTTAGGGAAACAATGAACGGGACTAACCCATCTACTATCAGCATTAGGGTAAATGATACCTGCCTCCAGAAGCTTCAATATTTCATTTCTTACCACTTCCTTCATTTTAGGGTTCAACCTTTATTGGTCATCAACAACTGGTTTAGCATTAGGCTCCATTTTAATTTTGTGCTGACATAGAGTGGGACTAATGCCCTTAAGATCATCAAGAGTATATCCAATAGCAGCACGGTGCTTCCTCAAAGTTTTTAATAATCTCTGTTCTTCATGCTCTGAAAGGTTAGCACTAATAATAACAGGATATATCTTCTTTTCATCAAGATAAGCATATTTCAGAGTATCTGGTAATTGTTTAAGCTCAAACACGGGATCACCCGTGGTGGAGGAGGATCCCCAAGTATTTCAACAAGCAAGTTGTGTTTCAGAATAGGATGTTGATCAATGAAAATCCTATCTATTTCATTCCTTTCATTCATATGCATATCGTTTTCATGGTCTAGCAAATATTGCTCTAAAGGATCAGTAGGAGGCACAACAATAGAGGCAAGACCAATAATTTCATCCTTACTAGGGAATTCTTTATCACGGGTTTGCCTACGCAATTTAGAGAAATTAAACTCAAGTGACGTGTTCCCAAAACTTACGGTAACCGTTTCCTTCTCACAATCTATCTTGGAATTAACAGTATTCAAGAAGGGTCTACCAAATATAATGGGAAAAATCATCTTGTGGGGAACCAAGAACAAGAAAATCAGTAGGATATTTTATTTTCCCACACAAGACTTCAACATCTCTAATAATCCCAACCGGTGATATAGTGTCTCTGTTAGCAAGCTTAATTGTAACATTAATTTCCACAAACTCAGCTGGTGCAATATCATTCATAATCTCTTTATATAAGGAAAAGGTAATTGCACTCACACTAGCAGCCATATCACATAAGCCATGATAACAATGATCTCCTATTTTAATAGAAACAACAGGTGTGCCAACAATGGGTCTATGTTTATCTTTAGCATCAGGTTTAGCAATTCTAGCAGCTTCATCCCAAAACTGAATAACGTGCCCATCAATATTATCAACCAAGATATCCTTAACCATAACAATACTAGGCTCAACTTTAATTTGCTCAGGGCATGTAGGTGTTCTAGCACAGATCTTACGAACCATAGTTGTAGCTTTAGCATGTTCCTTTATTCTAACAGGGAAAGGTGGTCTTTCAATGTAAGTGATAGTTTTCTCTTCAACTTTAATAGGTTCAACTACTTTCACTTCAACGGGAGGATGATTTTAAACCACTTCTCCTTAGGGAGGTCAACATGAGCCGCAAAAGATTCACAAAAAGAAGCAACTATCTCAGAGTCAAGTCCATATTTAGTGCTAAATTCACGAAAAGCATCGGTGTCTATGAAGGATTTAACACAATCAAACTTAAGGTTCATACCTGACTCCTTACCTTCGTCGAGTTCCCAATCTTCAGAGTTGCGTTTAATTCTTTCCAATAAATCCCATTCGAAGTCAATATCCTCCTTCATATAGGAACCAGCACAATAAGTATCAAGCATGGATTGATCACTACGAGAAAGCCAAGCATAAAAATTCTGAATAATAATTTCTCTCGAGAGCTCATGATTGCGTCATGAATATAACATTGACTTAAGCCTCCCCCAAGCTTGAGCGGTTCTTTCTCCTTCACGAGGCCAAACATTATAAATATAATTTCGATCACGATGAACTAGATGCATAGGATAAAACTTCTAAGGAAATTCCATTTTAATCGGTTGTAGCTTCATGATCCAATATCATCACATAGCCTATACCATGTCAATGCCTTCTCTTTCAAAGGTAAGGGAAAGACCTTCTTCTTGACGTGATCCTCGGGTAGACCTGCAAGCTTAAATAATCCACAAACTTCATCCACATAGATTAGATGCAAATCAGGATGTAGTGTTCCATCTCCTACGTAAGGATTACCCAGCAGTTTCTCTATCATACCCGAAGGAATTTCAGAATAAATATTTTCAGTAGGATCAGTAGGTTGAGGGACAACTCTTTGTGTTTCCGATCGAGGTGAAGATACCCCAAACAAGCCCCTCAAAGGATTACTTTCCATAGTGACAAGTGACAGTAAATTTCAGCACACTATATAAATTTTTCCTTACTAGATTACACTTACCAAAGGCGCTACATTCCCTGCCAACGGTGCCAGAAAAGAGTCTTGATGACCCACAAGTATAGGGGATCTATCGTAGTCCTTTAAATAAGTAAGAGTGTCGAACCCAACGAGGAGCAGTAGGAAATGACAAGCGGTTTCTAGTAAGGTATTCTCTGCAAGCACTGAAATTATCGGTAACAAATAGTTTTGTGATAAGATAATTCGTAACGAGTAAGAAGTAAAAAAGTGTAGAAAAGGTGCAGCAAGGTAGTCCAATCCTTTTTGTAGCAAAGGACAAGCCTGGCCAAACTCTTATATAAAGCAAAGCGCTCCTGAGGAGACATGGGAATTTCTGTCAAGCTAGTTTTCATCATGCTCATTTGATTCACATTCGTAACTTTCATAATTTGATATGTGGGTGGACTGATGCTTGGGTGCTTCCCTTACTTAGGAAAACCTCCCACTTATTATTAACCCCCCTCGCAAGCATACGCAACTACGAAAGAAGAATTAAGATAAACTAACCATAGCATGAAACGGGTGGATCCAAATCAGCCCCTTACAAAGCAACACATAAACTAGGGTTTAAGCTTCTATCACTCTAGCAACCCATCATCTACTTATTACTTCACAATGCCTTTCCCTAGGCCCAAATAATCGTGAAGTGTTCGATGTTCACATAACACCACTAGAGGAGAGACAACATACATCTCATCAAAATATCGAACGAATACCAAATTCACATGATTTCTTATAAAAAGCCTTATCCCATGTCCTCAGGAACAAACGTAACTACTCACAAATCATATTCATATTCATGATCAGTGGAGTATTAATTATCATTAAGGATCTGAACATATGATCTTCCACCAAGTAAACCAACTAGCATCAACTACAAGGTGTAATCAACACTACTAGCAACCCATAGGTGCCAATCTGAGGTGTTGGTACAAAGATCGAATACAAGAGATGAACGAGGGTTTGGAGAGGAGATGGTGATGGTGAAGATGTTGATGGGGATTGACCCCCTCTCGATGAGAGGATCGTTGGTGATGGCGATGGCTTCGATTTCCCCCTCCGAGAGGGAAGTTTCCCCGGCAGAACTGTTGGGGAACATCGCATGGGAAACAAAAAAATTCCTATGAACATGCAAGATCTATCCATGGTGATGAGCATCTACGAGAGGGAGAGTGGATCTACATACCCTTGTAGATCGCTAAGCGGGAAGCGTAAAGAAACGCGGTTGGTGTAGTCGAACGTCTTCACGATCCAAATCGCCTAGCGTCCCGCGATCTCATCACGATCCGTCCCGCGATCCAATCACGATCCTTCCTGCGAACTCATCATGATCCGTCTCGTGATCTCATCACGATCCGTCTCGCGATCTCATCATGATCTGTCTCGCGATCTTGATCATGGTCCTTCCGATCTAGCGCCGAACTGACGGCACCTCCGTGTTCAGCACACATACGTACACCTTGATGACGATCTCCACCTTCTTGATCGAGCAAGAGGGTGCGGAGAGGAAGAAGAGTTCGCCGGCAGCATGATGACGCACCGGCGATGGTGGTGGAGCTATTCCGGTAGGGCTTCGCCTAAGCACTGCAGAAATCCGATCTAGAGGAGAAACTATGCACTGGAGGAATGGGTAGCACGTGGCTGAAAATTTAGTGCCAAAAACCCTAAAACCTCTGGTATATATAGGAGGAAGAGAGGAGGAGGCTTGGATCCCAAGGAGCCAGCCCTTGGGTCGGCCGAACCAAGGAGGATTGGAGGATTCCTCCTCCAATCCTAGTAGGACTAGGAATCCTCCTTATTTTTGCCTTTTTGCCCTTTTCCACCTTTTTCTCTTTGGGCTTTTCTTCCCAGCCGCATGGGCCTTGTGTGGGACTTCCACCAGCCCACTAAGGGCTGGTATTCACTCTCCCACAGCCCATGTAGCCTCTTGGGTCGAAATACCCCTCCCGATGGTCTCCCGGTACACTCTCGGCACTCCCGGTACACTACCGATGAGCCCGAAACTTTTCCGGCGACCAAAATAGGACTTCCTATATATCAATCTTTACCTCCAGACCATTCTAGAGATCCTCATGACATCCAGGATCTCATCCGGGACTCCAAACAACCTTCAGTCACCACCATACATAACTCTATACTACCGAAACGTCGTCGAACCTTAAGTGTGCAGACCCTGCGTGTTCGAGAACTATGTAGACATGACCGAGACATCTCTACATTCAATAACCAATAGAGGGACCTGGATGCCCATATTGGTTCCTACATATTCTACGAAGATCTTTATCGGTCAAACCTTTATGTCAAGGATTCAGTTAATCACGTATGATGTTCCCTTTGTTCTTCGGTATGTTACTTGCCCGAGATTCGATCGTCGGTATCTCCATACCTAGTTCAACCTCATTAATGGAAAGTCTCTTTACTCGTTCTTTATTACAAGATCCCGTCACTAACACTTAGTCACATTGCTTGCAAGGCTTATTGTGATGTTCTATTACCGAGTGGGCCCTGAGATACCTCTACGTCACATGGAGTAACAAATCCAGGTCTTGATCCATGCCAACCCAACAGACACCCTCGGAGATACCTGCGGCGTTTGATACACACAAGGCACTCCTCTGATGTCAGTGAGTTGCATGATCTCATGGTCATAGGAACAAATACTTGACATGCAGAAAACAGTAGCATTAAACTGGCACGATCATATGCTATGTTTGTAGTTTGGGTCTTGTCCATCCAACAATTCTCCTAATGATGTGATCCCGTTATCAAATGACATCTCATGTCAATGGCTAGGAAAACTTAACCATCTTTGATCAACGAGCTAGTCTATTAGAGGCATACTAGGGACATGGTTTTGTCTATGTATCCACACATGCATCTAAGTCTCCGATCAATAGAATTATAGCATGGATAATAAACGATTATCATGAACAAGGAAATATGATAATAACTAATTTATTATTGCCTCTAGGGCATATTTCCAACAGTCTCCCACTTGCACTAGAGTCAATAATCTAGTTCACATCACCATGTGATTCGCATTGTTATGAATCTAACACCCAATGAGTTCTGTGGCTCGATCATGCTTTGCATGTGAGAGAGGTCTTATAGTCAACGGGTCTACGACATTTAGATCCGTGTGTACTTTGCAAATCTCTATGTCAAACTGTAAACACTGCTACCACACTCCACTTGGAGCTATTCCAAATGGCTGATTTACTATACCTATCTGGATTGCTACTAAGAGTCATCCGGATTGGTGTCAAAGCTTGCATCGATGTAACTCTTTATGATGAACTCTTTCTTACCTCCATAATCGAGAAACATTTCCTTAGTCTTTTAGTTACTAACGATGATCTTGGCCGCTGTCCAGTGATCCACTACTGGATCACTCTTGCACCCCTTGACGGACTCATCGCAAGGCACACACAGGTGCGGTACACAGCATGGCATACTATACAGAGCCTATGGCTAAGGCATAGGGGACGGCATTCGTCCTTTCTCTTTCTTCTGCCGTGGTCGAGCTTTGAGTCTCACTCAGCTTCACACCTTACAAAGCAGGCGAGAACAATTCTCTCTAACTAATCCATTTTGAACTCTTTCAAAATCTTGTCAAGGTATGTACTCATTCAAAGTCTTATCAAGCATCTTGATCTATCTCTATAGATCTTGATGCTCAACAATTAGGTAGCTTTATCCAGGTCTTCCTTTGAAAAACTCTTTTCAACCAACCGTTCATGCTTTCCAGAAATTCTACATTATTTCCAATCTACAATATGTCATCCACATATACTTATCAGAAATTCTATAGTGCTCCCACTCACTTTATTGTAAATACAAGTTTCTCGTAAACTTTGTATAAACTACAAAACTTTGATCACCTCATCAAAGCGTGTATTCCAACTCCAAGATGCTTGCTCCAGCCCTTAGATGGATTGTTCGAGCTCGCACACCTTTTAGCATCCTTAGGACTGTCAAAACCTTCTGGTTGTATCTCATACAACCTTTCCTTAAAGAAGGAAACGATGTTTTGACATCCATCTGCCAGATTTCATAATTGAAAAATGCAGGAATTGCTAACATAATTCCAACAGACTTTAGCATCGCTACGAGTGAGAAAGTCTCATCGCACTCAACTCCTTGAACTTGTCAGAAACTTCTTTGCGACAAGTCAAGCTCTATAAATGGTGACATTTACCATCAGCGTATGTCATCATCTCAAAGGTCCATTTGTACTTGATGACCTGCCGTCCCACGAGCAAGTCTACCAAAGTCTATACTTGGTTTTTATACATGGATCCTTTCTCGGATTTCATGGCCTCTAACCATTTGTCAGAATCCAGGCCCATCATCGCTTCTTCATGGCTCGTAGGTTCATTGTTGTCCAACAACATGACCTCCAATACAAGGTTGTCGTACCACTCAGGAGAAGTACGCGTCCTTGTCGACCTACGAGGTTCAATAGTAACTTGATCCAAAGATTCATGATCATCATCATTAACTTCCTTTTCAACTAACGTAGGCTTCATAGAAACATCTTCCTGCGTTGTGCTACTCTCTGGTTGAACAAAGGTTCAACAACCTCATCAAGTTCTATCTTCCTCCCACTCAATTCTTTCGAGAGAAACTGTTTCTCGGGAAAGGACCCATTTTAGCAACAAACATTTTATGCTTGGATCTGAGATACAAGGTTCACCCAACTGTTCTTAGGGTATTCTATGAATATGCATTTGCTCGCTTTGGGTTCGGGCTCATTAGGTGAAAACACTTTCCACACAAGCGTCGCAGCCCCAAACATTAAGACAGCTTAGGTTTCTATCAAACCCTAATTCACACGGTGTCATCCCAACGGATTTAGATGCTGCCCTATTTAAAGTGAATGTAGTTGTCTCTAATGCATAACCCCAAAACTATAGTGGCAAATCGATAAGAGACATCATAGTTCGCACCATATCCAATAGAGCACGACTACGACGTTCGTACACACCATCACACTATGGTGTTCCAGGTGGCGTGAGTTGTGAAACAACTTTCACATCGTCTAAAGTTGTATGCCAAACTCGTAACTCAGACATTCACCTCCACGATCACATCACAGACATTTTTATCTTCTTGTCACGATGATCTTAAAGTTCACTCTGAATTTGCTTGAACTTTTCAAAAATTCAGCCTTGTGTTTCAGTAAGTAAATATACACTATATCTACTCAAATCATTAGTGAAGGTAAGAAAATAACAATATCCACCGCACGCTACAAGACTCATTGGATTGCATACATCAACATGTATTATTTCCAATAATTTACTTGCCCGCTCCATTAAACCGAAAACAGGGTCCTTTGTCATCTTGCCCATGAGGCATGGTCCGCATGTCTCAACCGATTCGAAATTGAATGAGTCCAAAGATCCACCAACATGGAGTTTCTTCATGCGATTTATACCAATATGACATTTAGCGTTAGTGCCACAAGTATGTGGTACTATCATTACTAACTTTGTATCTATTGGCATCAATGTTATGAACATGTGTATTACTACGATCAAGATTCAACAAACCATTCTCACTGGGTGCATGACCATTGAAGGTATTATTCATGTAAACAGAATAACCATTATTCTCTAACTTAAATGAATACCCGTGTTGTAATAAACACGATCTAATCACGTTCGTGCTCAAGGCAAAACACCAAATAACATTTATTTAGGTTTGTCACTAATCCCGAAGGTAGAGAGAGCATGCGATGTTCATCACATCAACCTTGGAAACATTTCCAACACACATTGTCACCTCACCCTTAGCTAGTGCTCCATTTATTCTGTAGCTTTTATTTCGAGTTACTAACATTTAGCAACCGAACCGGTATCCAACACCCAGGTGCTACTAGGAGTACTAGCAAGGTACACATCAATAACACGTATATCAAATATACTTCTGTCAACGTTGCCAGCCTTCTTATCTGCCAAGTATCTAGGGTTGTTCCACTTCAGCGACCGCTCTCCTCATAATCGAAGCACTTAGTCTTGGGTTTGGGTTCAACTTTGGGTTGCTTCACTAGAGCAGCAACTGACTTGCTATCCATGAATTTTTCCCTCCTTGCCCTTGCCCTTCTTGAAACTAGTGATTTTACTAACCATCAACACTTGACGCTCCTTCTTTATTTCTACCTTCGCGGCGTCAAACATCGCGAACAGCTCAGGGATCATTATTTCTATCCCTGGTGTTTTATAGTTCATCACCAAGTTCTAGTAGCTTAGTGACAGTGACTTGGAGAACTATATCAATCACTATCTTATCTGGAAGATCAACTCCCACTCGATTCAAGCGATTGTAGCACCCAGACAATCTGAGCACATGCTCAATGATTGAGCTATTCTCCTTCATCTTGCAGGCAAAGAATCTTGTTGGAGATCTCATATCTCACAACACGGGCATGAGCCTGAGATCCTAATTTCAGCTCTTAGAACATCTCATATGTTACGTGACGTTCAAAAAGTTTCGGAGCCTCAATTCTAAGCCGTAATGCATGACACACTAAACTATCAAGTAGTCATCAAAACGTGCCTGTCAGATGTTCACAACATCTACAGACGACGCTAGAGGGGTTGGCGCACCGAGCGGTGTATTAAGGACATAAGCCTTCTGTGCAGCAAGGAGGACAATCCTCAAATCCCGGACCCAGTCCGAAATATTGCTACGATCATCTTTCAACTCTATTTCTCTAGGAACATATAAAAATTCAAGGGAGCTACAATGCGATCAAGTAATCTACAACATAATTTGCAAAGACACTACTGACTATGTTCATGATAATTAGTTCAATTAATCATATTACTTAAGAACTCCCACTCAAATTGATATCCCTACGGTCATTCGAGTGATACATGATCCAAATTCACCAACTCAAGTCCGATCATCACGTGAGTTGAGGTGGTTTCAATGGTGAACATCATCATGTTGATCATATCTACTATATGACTCATGTTCGACCTTTTGGTCTCTTGTGTTTTGAGGCCATGTCTGTACATGCTAGGCTCGTCAAGTTTAACCCGAGTGTTTTGCATGTGCAACACTGGTTTGCACCCGTTGTATGTGAACGTAGAGTCTATCACATCCGATCATCACGTGTTGTCTCGACACGACGAACTTTCGCAACAGTGCACACTCGGGGAGAACACAATTTATGTTGAAATTAAGTGAGGGATCACCTTATAATGCTACCATCGTCCTAAGCAAAACAAGGTGCATAAAAGGATTAACATCACATGCAAATCATAAGTGACATGATATGGCCATGAACTTGTGCTTTTGATCTCCATCTTGAAAGCACCGGCATGATCTCCATCGTCACCGGCATGACACCATGATCTCCATCATCTTGATCTCCATCAACGTGTCACCATCGGGGTTGTCGCGCCCACCATGCTTCTACTACTATTGCTCCCATTTAACAATACAGTAAAGCATTACATAGCACTTAATGATTGACACGCAGGTCATAAAATAATTAAAGACAACCCTATGGCTCCTGCCAGTTGCCGTACTCATCGACATGCAAGTCATGATATTCTATACAAAACATGATCAGCTCATACATAACATATATCTCATCATGTAATTGGCCATATCACATCACAACATACCCTGCAATAACAAGTTAGATGCCCTCTAATTGTTGTCGCATGTTTTATGTGGCTGCTACGGGTATCTCGCAAGAACAATTCTCACCTACGCAAAAACCACAACGGTGATACATAAGTTGCTTTTCAACCTTCTCAAGGACCGCCTTTGTCGAATCCGATCCAACTAAAGTAGGAGAAACAGACACCCGCCAGCCATCTTTGTGCAACGAGATTACATGTCAGTCGATGGAACCAGTCTCTCGTAAGTGTACAAGTAAGATTGGTCTGGGCCGCTTCATCCCACAATTCCGCTGAACCAAAACACGACCAAGGGAGGAAGCAATCTAAGCATCAATGCCCACAAACTCTTTGTGTTCTACTCGAGATCTCATCTACACATAGACCTAGCTCATGATGCCACTGTTGGGGAATGTTGCATGGGAAACAAAAATATTCCTACGCACACGCAAGATCTATCCATGGTGATGAGCATCTACGAGAGGGAGAGTGGATCTACATACCCTTGTAGATCGCTAAGCGGGAAGCGTTAAGAAACGCGGTTGGTGTAGTCGAACGTCTTCGCGATCCAAATCGCCTAGTGTCCCGCGATCTCATCACGATCCGTCCCGCGATCCAATATAGATCTGTCCCGCGATCTCATCACAATCCGTCTCGCGATCTCATCACGATCCGTCTCGCGATCTTGATCATGATCCTTCCGATCTAGCGCCAAACGGACGGCACCTCCGCGTTCAGCACACGTACAGCTTGATGACGATCTCCACCTTCTTGATCCAGCAAGAGGGAGAAGAGAGGTATAAGAGTTCTTCGGAAGTATGACGGTGCTCCAGCGATGGTGGTGGAGCTATTCCGGCAGGGCTTCGCCTAAGCACTACAGAAATCCGATCTAGAGGAGAAACTATGCAGTAGAGGAACGGGTAGCACGTGGCTGAAAATCTAGTGCCAAAAACCCTAAAACCTCTAGTATATATAAAAGGAAGATAGGAGGAGGCTTGGCTCCCAAGGAGCCAGCCCTTGGGTCGGCCGAACCTCCTAGTAGGACTAGGACTCCTCCTTAGTTTTGCTTTTTTCCACCTTTTTCTCTTTGGGATTTTCTTCCCAACTGCATGGGCCTTGTGTGGGACTTCCACCAGTCCACTAAGGGACAGTATTCACTCTCCCACAGCCCTTGTAGATTCTTGGGTCGAAATACCCCTCCCGATGGTCTCCCGGTACACTACCAGCACTCCCGGTACACTACCGATGAGCCCGAAACTTTTCCGGCGACCAAAATAGGACTTCCTATATATCAATCTTTACCTCCGAACCATTTCGGAGCTCCTTGTGTCGTCCGGGATGTCATCCGGGACTTCGAACAACCTTCGGTCATCACCATACATAACCCTATACTACCAAAACGTCACCGAACCTTAAGTGTGGAGACCCTGCGGGTTCGAGAACTATGTAGACATGATCGAGACATCTCTACGGTCAATAACCAATAGTGGGACCTAGATGACCATATTGGTTCCTACATATTCTATGAAGATCTTTATCGGTCGAACCTTTATGTCAAGGATTCAGTTAATCCCGTATGATGTTCCCTTTGTTCTTCGATATGTTACTTGCTCGAGATTCGATCGCCGGTATATCCATACCTAGTTCAACCTCATTACTAGAAAGTCCTTTTACTTGTTCCGTAATACAAGATCCTGTGACTAACACTTAGTCACATTGCTTGCAAGGCTTATTGTGATGTTGTATTACCGAGTGGGCCCTGAGATAGCTCTCCGTCACACGGAGTAACAAATCTCAGTCTTGATCCATGCCAACCCAATAGACACCCTCGGAGATACCTATAGAGTACCTTTATAATCACCCAGTTCCGTTGCGACGTTTGATACACACAAGGGACTCCTCCGGTGTCAGTGAGTTGCATGATCTCATGGTCATAGGAACAAATACTTGACATGCAGAAAACAGTAGCATTAAACTGACACGATCATATGCTACGTTTGTAGTTTGGGTCTTGTCCATCACATCATTCTCCTAATGATGTGATCCCATTATCAAATGACATCTCATGTCAATGGCTAGGAAACCATAACCATCTTTGATCAACGAGCTAGTCTATTAGAGGTATACTAGGCACATGGTTTTGTCTATGTATCCACCCATGCATCTAAGTCTCCGATCAATACAATTATAGCATGGATAATAAACAATTATCATGAACAAGGAAATATGATAATAACTAATTTATTATTGCCTCTAGGGCATATTTCCAACAAGATCAGCCTTGTCGGAGCTCTAGATTAATTCTGTCGAAGTCCCGCCTTAAGACGGCGACGCTTCATCCCGAAGCTCTCTTCTGTTTTTTTTCTAGGTCAAAACCCTTCATATAGCAAAAGATGGGCGTCAGGGGAGCCACAGGGGCCCCACAAGCCTGCAAGGCGTGGCCAGGGGGGTGGCCGTGCCTAGCAGGCTTGTGGCCTACAGGTGGCCCCCTATGGTTGATTCTTGCGCCAATATTTTTTATTAAATCCAAACATATTCTTCGTAAATTTTTAGCACTTTGGAGTTGTTCAGAATAGGTATCTTAGATTTGCTCCATTTCCAGTATAGAATTCCAGATGTCGGCATTCTCCCTCTGCATGTAAACCTTCTAAAATAAGAGATAAAAGGCATAAGTATTGTACCATAACGTGTAATAACATCCCATAATGCAATAAATATCAATATAGAATCATGGTGCAAAATGGATGTATCATATGCCTCGGAGCCTTCGATACAAAGGACTCGATTCTACTGATTCAGCACATGAGTTGCATAACACCACATCGGTACCACCGACAATTTTGTCTCGGAGCACCAACTTTCTATCATTTTTCAGTATGTGTTTTTATTTGTAAATATTTGTGTTCCTTCTATGATATTTCTGAGTTCTTCGATGATCCCTTTATTTAAAAAAAACTTAGGGGGGGAATACATTCAAGGATCCCTGACTCAAAGGAGGAGAAGTTCCAAAAATTCTCCGATTAGCCAAAGGGAGAGTAATTATTTTCAATGATTCCCTAATTTTTTTTCCTCATGGTTTTCATATTCTATGAACCCTACATTCAAGGACCCTTGTTCTTAAGGATCCCTTCTTAATTAATGATCCCTGTATCTGACCCTATATCTGACCTTTTTGGCAATTAATGCCAAAGGGGGAGAAATACCAAAGCTTCAAAGCTAAAGAGGGAGGTACATGCTTATGCAAAGGGGGAGAAGAAAATGACAAAGTTTATACTTATATAAACAAGGGGAGAATACCAAAGTAGGGGGAGAAAAATATGTTTGGAGAAAGATGTGTTTATTTCATTTGACTACTCATGTTAGAAGTTTTATCACCCTATCCAATACCAATATCTACATGCTAAGATTCAGGGGGAGAGGATGTCCCACTATTTCATATCCAGGGGAGAAACTTTTGAAAGTTCTTAGAGACATATCAATCCTAAGGAATACTATCTTATATATGTTCTCCATATCTTGGTACTTTTGAGTTCTATTTCTTTTGATTGGTGGAATACTCTTGTGTTCCCTAACATTGTTTCCTCAAGTGTATTTCTATGGCTAGAATGCTCAAGAACTCAAGGTAAGTATATGCATCATATCTTTGACCAAGATGATCTCTTGCTTCTTGCACATATTCTTTGCAAGATTGAAGTCTTGATCAAGGATATACCTCATTCATATACATTTGATGCATATAGCCAAGATACACATGACTTATCATATCCCTTCTACTACATGAGGGTCCATGCATTCCAAAGCACTATCCTTTAAAGGGATGGCACACATTTAGGGGGAGCAAGTCTAAGTCATATGTCTCTCAAAGTCTTCATTATATACATGCATATATTTATTTGAAGCTTTGAGTGTATGTTGTCATCAATTACCAAAAAGGGGGAGATTGAAAGCACAATATTCTACCTTGGTGGTTTTGATAATTCATGACAACATATATTGTCTCTTGGACTAATGCTTTCATCTAGTATATTTCAGATAAAGTCCATAGAGAGATGGGTTGGCAAAAAGGAGTGTGGAGAGTATCCCCATGAAGAAGAAGGAGAAGGAATAGATTGGCAAAGCTTCAAGCAAGAGGACTATACATTTTACTGTCTGAAAAATCACTTTGAGTCCATAGGAAAGCCAATACTATTAAAAGGCGGTAAGGTACTATTGGTGAAAAAAATGCCCATACATGCACAAGTGATACTCACCACATACACCCACAAGCTCATCCACAAAAGCCTGTCCAAAGCCAAATATCCAAAATCGATGCAACCAACACTTTCCACTCGGTGCCACCGATTCTCGGCCTCAAACAGACTCAGCCAAACCCTAGCCCTTCGGTGCAACCGATTCTGCTTCGGTGCCACCAAGTTTGGGTTGCCAACTTTCTATTACGCAAATCCACAAAATCAGTCCCACCGAGCTTGTTGAATCGGCGTCAACGAGTTTGGCAATCTGATTGTTGGTCACCTTATCGGTGCAACCGAGTTTTATATATTGGTCTCACCGAGATTCAAAAGTTGCTACTTTTCAGGCAACTTGATACCATCGAGCTTAACACATTGTTGTCACCGAGTCTGACTTATTAGGTGTAACGGTTGGATTTTTGGAGATGTCTATATATACCCCTCCAGCACCACTCACTCGCAAGAGAAGCACTCAGAACAGATCCCTACCTATCCTATTAGATTTTCTGAGAGAGAGCCACCTACTCATGTGTTGAGATCATGCCATTCCATTCCAGCCATATGAATCTTGATCTCTAGCCTCCCCAACTTGCTTTCCACCCAATCAATCTCTTCCACCAAAGCCAAATCTATGAGAGAGTGATTGTGTGTTGAGGAGTCTATCATCTTGAAGCACAAGAGCAAGGAGTTCATCGACATTATCGAGCCTATTACCTTTTGGAGGGTCGTGCCTCCTAGATTGGTTAGGTGTGACTTGGGAGCCTCCTACTTCGTGTTGTGGAGTGAACCAAGAAGTTTGTAAGGGCAAGGAGATTTCCTACTTCGTGAAGATCTACCCATAGTGAGGCTAGTCCTTCGTGGACGGAAGCCGTTATGGAATAGTCAAGGTTGCTACTTTGTGGACCCTTATGGGTGGAGCCCTCCATGGACTCTCGCGACCATTACCCTTCGGGGGTTGAAGACTCCATAAACGTGGATGTACGATAGCACCACCTACCGGAACCACGGCAAAAATCTTCGTGTCCTTCATGCGTTTGATCTTCCTATCTCTACTCTTTACTTCCATGTGCAATGTCTTTACTTTCCGCTGCTATACTTGATGACTTGCTTATGTAGGGTGTGCTAGACTTGCTATAATTGGTAAAATCTACCAACACATAACTTTGCACCTTGTGTAGATTTTAAATTCATGCTAGTAGTCTATTCACCCCCCTCTAGACATACTTTTCTAGTGACCCCGCAATTAGGATCAGAGCATTGGTCTCCATTGCTTCGGTTTCATCACCGTGGAGGAAGATGGATGTGTCTAGTGGGGAGAGTTTGTATTGTAGAGTGCCCATTCTTGATGGAGAGTACAACAGTCGATGGAAGAATGCTATGATTGATCTATTTGACAAATTCCATTTGAGAAAACAAATTGAAAGTCCCTATGTGTTCCCCATTGATGAATTGCATCCCACACACGAAGAGGAAATTAACATGCTTGGTAACCTTAGATCTGTCAATCTTATTGTTAGAGGTTTACCAAGATTCGTGATTTCTCAATCGAACAACTTTGCATGTGTTTATACTTTGTGGACTGATTTGGAGAAACGATATCCAAATCTTACATTAAGTAATCTTGATGAAATTCTTCATAAAGTTGTTGCTTTTGACAAAATGAAGCCTAGTGATCCAAACTTTGATAAATGCCTATTTGAGCTCTGTGATCTTATGCGTTCTCAAGGAGATGTCACAACTATCAACAACATTATTATTGAAGCCATTCACATTCATAAACTTGAACATTGTCATGGTTACGATTCTAACGAGTCTCTTGGTTTCTATGACGAGGAGATTCCACAAAATGCTAACAATGAAGAACATGGCTACTATGATGAAGATGAGTTGTTCGACATCGAGCATGCATGAAAAGATCATGAAGAATCTAAGTCTAATGGCAAACTTCAAGGATTACATGTCTGGTGGAAAAGAGTGGATTCTCGATAGTGGATGCACTTGTGGGGCTTGTCGCTAGGCCGTACCGGGTCGTCGAGGTGGGCCACGCGTTGGGCCGCAAGTAGGAAGGTTTGGGTACCCCCGATCCCATAACACTGACAAGTGTCAACCTTTTATTCATTTCAAGAATTTCAATATGAAATATAGTACAAGATATATTTGCAATTATATTTTCTCATTCTATGTTTTATGATACATGTGGAGCCCGAGGGTTTAACGTCCTTTTCGAAAAAATCAAAACAAGGTATCACATCATCATATTGCTTACGTGTCACTACATGATACTTGCTATGATATAGTAGTGGGAGAGCCGGAGAGGCCTAAAATTATAGCTCAACTTGTCGTCCAATACTCAATTATGATGAATACATGGATCCATATGCTTATAATATCTAGCTTGGATCACATACATGTATGGATTCACAAGGAGACTAGTGTGCGATTATCTATCGTCCCATCTAATTAATGTCATGCAAATAGTTGAAGAACATCCGAAGAAAGGACCAAATGTTTGAATTTATATTCGATTGAACTTGTACCCACATGCCGTATTCCATGGCCTAACCAACCTAGGTTCTACCTATTGCGAGTCTTAGTACAAGTCTTTTGATTCCATGTCTTCTTATTTTCTTTTGAAAAACAAAGTGACATTTTTGGTTCCTCAAGTAATGTCAAAGTTTAAGTTTGACAGCAACTGTAATGTCAGACACTTTTGGTTAAGTATGAAAGCTTCCTAGATTTGGTCTCTTGCCTGATTGGAAGAGGTTTTGATATGACATGGAGACAATTTTGCACAGCAGGTAGCCCCATTAGCACCACTAAATGAAAGTTAAGGGAAAAATACTAAAATACAACATCAAAGAGAAGTTTAGGAGATTCTAAATGTATAATAATATGAAAAACTCCATGCAATTGAGAAATTGCACATAGTTTTTTTCCTTTAGCATTGGTCATTGTATTTTTTTAGTATCCCCCCCCCCATAACAAAAATGGTTTTTGCAAGCTCTAAAGTGCATGGTGTTTTGAAAATTCCCTTGAAGTTATATTCTTTCTTGCAAATCCCCCTTTGAAAGAATTGTTTAAAAATAGATTTGGCTTTGCTTAAGTTAATTGAATCTTCGTCATTATGTGATTTTTTTTCTTGCTTGATTTTTTTATCAAACTAGCTGAGTTATTTCCTTTTTATATTTCCCTATCATTTTTGTGTGTGTTCTATGGCTGCCACATGTGTGAAACCGCCATCATGCCATGATAAAAATGGCTTTTAATAGTTGCGCAGTTGGGTGAAGAATTAGTTCACAATGGTTAGACATTGAAGGGAACAATAACATGTGGTACTAAAACTGAGAGACCAAACTTATACTCTAGGTACCAAAAAAGATGTTTTCCTTTTAGTACTTGTTTTCTTCATTTAAGTCCACGTCTATATCTATATCTATCTATACAACTGTTACCAATATAAATAAAAGAACTAAAGGAGCAGACGCAAATCTGGTCCATCAAACCATCTCAATCCAACAATGTAGATTGCTTAAATGGTGAGCGATCAACATGTTTAGCGTATAATTAACATCGTGTAGTACAAAATATCAATGTTAACATTAACCATATAGCTAATAGCGACATAAAACTGATATCCTACCTACTGTCAACATGCATTGCACCCACACATTTCATGTAGTAGCAGTAGACTGAAGGGGACCTGTTTAGCAGAAAAACTAAACGCAAAATAGAGCGAAGAAGAGACGAAGGACTGCACATTTCATGCACGCAAGACAAAATGTCAGATTTTACATGGATACTGCCCAAACGCATTTATGCATGCGAGTACTTTGCTTGGTCGCGCAGGCACATAGAACAAGCTGAGGACAGCCCGAGCTCACGAGATGTTTGTCGAAATTCCATGCGGCCAAAACGTAACCACAGCAGCCTGTACGTCCATCCAGGGCCGGTGGCGTATATCGTCGGTCTCACTCTCACGTGGGCCGGCCTCTAGCTGCGGCCGAGCTCCCCCAAAAAATAGGGGAATGCGGCCATGCGGGAGCGGAATGTCGCTGCCACCGGAGACAGAGCGAACGGAAACATGCCTCCAAAAAGCCGCAGGGGTGATGGGATGCCACGGGCATGGAATGTAGTTTCCCGTGCTGGTTTCTGGCTGCTCATGGGCCATGGCAGCCGCAGCGCCCAGCCCCAGAGTCACATTCTCCTCCACCCGGATTTCCGGCGAGCGCAGTGCGTAGCGTGCCTTCATAGGATCCGCGTGCAAGGGAATCCGCCGTCCGTCCTCGCGCGTGTCAGTCAGGCCGCGCGCATGCATGTGATCCGCGGAGCTAGGGCGTTGGATTGGGAGTACGCCGAGGCAGAGGCCGCATGCATGCATGCATGGTTCCGGGCGGGCGGCCAATGGCGGAGCGCCCTGGCGGTCACGAGAGTACGCGCGTGCATGGACGGGCGCGCGCGGGCGTACGGCGAGCTCAGCTCTGCTCTGCTCCGCCCCATGGCGTAGTCATGCGTCGACACGGTCATGTGACCGAGGTCCAAGTACGCCTAGCTGTGACCGCTGAGGCCGATCGATCGATGGACGCCTCCCAGTGGAGATTGGACGGGGGCGCACGCTTATCGATCGATCGAGCTGACCACGTCCGGACACAAGTTCATCCATCCATACAGCATATAGCGGCAACATGGTTATTACCGGACACGGTGCCACCTTTGGCAGGAGCCCGTGATTTCAACATCTAGTCGAAAAGAAAGGCTTGTCTGGTCGATCAAATACAAATTGGCGTGTAGTTTTTTTATTCGAACGGGGCATCCCTCTTTCCATTTATTTCTTATCTCATTAACGGATGTACAAAGTTCAGCGGCCTCATACATGCATGGAGAAGGAGAAGGGAAGCGAGTTGGTGCATTGCCAGAAAACCCGCTGAGAATGCTCGGCTCGAAACATTCGCTACGGGGCGAAAACCTAACGACACAATTGACGTGTAGCTGTAAGCTGGGTCTGTTCATTCTCTTAGGAAAACCGCTGCGAATGCTGGGCTCGAAACATTCGTAGGCCGTTGTCAACTGGTCCTTAATAAATTTCCTACGGAGACCGTGGTCGTACGTACTAGGTGAATAAATCTCGGTCCTCCACCAGCAGTCCAAGACCGCGACCCGGTCAATCAGTACCAAGAAGACGCGTACATACGTCCCCCTCGGATAAATTAAAGTACTAATACTCCGTACTAGTACAATGCATCCCGATCGGCGTTCGGCACCGCATGCAAGCTAGCCCGGCCGATCTTCCCCCGGATACACGGATGGAATTCCGGCCGATCGAGAGCTCCCTCGTCGACCTTGGCACGCGCGCGCTCACCCCCCACCACCATACGTCGCTGCTCGATCGATCGTTGCCCGCGCGCCGCGCCGACGATCGACCTCCCATCCTTGTGACGGCCGGAGGGGAGCTCAAGCCCACACGCCACCGAACGTGCGCGCGCCATCCCGGCGTAAATAGGACGCGCGCATGTGTGTCTCCAGTGCGCGCTAGCCATACAGAGAATGATGAGTTGGAGCCGGAGCCGGAGCCGTCGACCAGACTCTACGCGTGGGTGTGTGTGGGTGTGTGTATGTATGCGACGTACGTACATGCCATGTTAGTGGTGGTGCCCGCACGGCGAATGAGCCACGCGACCCGTGCGTCGACGAGGGGAAAGGGCCACGCGGCCCGTGCCATGCATGCCGCCATGGACGAGCCAATGCCAGCCAGCAAGCCTACAACGTACGTACAGTACAGGGGCATATTCCAACTTTCCAACTTGTCCACTTTCGGTTTTACTTTATTTCCATTCCCGAAAGAGGGTTGGCGCTTCCCGAAAATGTTTTGACTAGGTTAATGCGCATCGCTCTCCCGGCCCGACTGCCCAAAGAAGAGGGGTTCAAACCAGTCTCCAGTCTCTACCAAGGTTTCCTTTTCCGTCTGGAGCAAAAAATACCGTTGGGCACCAAGAGGATCTATATATAAAATTTAAATCTTCTAGCTCTTGATCAAATTTTGTTGAAATCACGGTGAATACCGCCGCCGCCGTCGCTTGGAATGAATATAACACGTTGATCCATCCTATATGTGTAAAGTGCAGATCACAAGCTGACATTTCAATGTGGTCCAATGTACCCGAGTCTATGTGTCATTTCTCTTACTATTTACCAAGAGATATTGGAACCCAACTAAGAGGGTCATATGAGAAGAAAAACATGCTATTTAAGAGAAAAACAATGTGCATCATTAATCATGTATCAAGGTGGAACATATATTTGTTGCACCTTAATTAATCCTTGGATGCATTCGAGTGGATAGATATTGGGGCGGTTTCACTACAGTATCTCCTCAGGGATCAAACCCTAGTTTTGACATCACTCTGCCAGTTTTGATGCTTCATGATCCAAGTATTTTAGATGACATTGTGTTTGTATGTATTATATATCTACCATTTATCTTCCATACGACAAACTCATTAGCGGGTTCCATTATCAATAGATAATAAAACAACAACATCATCCAGTGCATGTAAAAGGAGAACAAGTCTTTAACATACTAGGTGCCGCCTAATGCTAACATGTACTTCACAATAAGTCTTTCTCTAAGAGGCAACAAAAGCTAATTACCAACAACACCCCAGGGCTACACAACCCTTCATTCAAACCATGATCAAAATGATAGTTGAATAGCTAGATCACCATAACAACAAAAAAAGGGCTATCGAAACGGCACCGGGTCAGCTAGCATAGTGTTTATCATATCCCATCATCAGGTTGACCGGCAAAGTGGCCATCTGGCGGAAAATATTGCAAGACATTAGCCCATGGAATAGACACCTCCCACATTCCCAGTCATACAGGGTGTAAACTCAAGGCATCTCTAGCAGATCCCCAAAACCACATATGCAAGGAGTGGAAGTGATATTTGGGCCTGAGAAAGGCCAACTAGGCGATTCCTGCTTAAACTAAAAACTATACAAAATCTTAGTTTTGGCCCCTAAAACTTGCCTCTCTCAAATTTAGTGTGTGGCCGCTGAGTGGACTAAAACTCTAGCGCCCCCTCCGCTCACCCCGAAGCTGGCTGCCCACCTCACCGTTGTCGGGAGTCCCCTTACTCAATGACCGGTGGAATGGGTAGGCCGTCCCCTGCCGCACCCTTGGATACCAGAGACGACATCAGATACCGACTAGCGACCACGAAATTTGGTGGCGCAACCACCAATAAGGTGATGGCAGGGGACCAACCTCATCAGTAGGAAAGTGTCAACAACTGTCAACTACAATTCCTCTGACGCAACCACTGTACCAACCGCGGCGAAGCAGATCGACAATAGGGACTTTTGACCGATGAAAAAGGCGATGGTCAACACAACAACACTAACAAATAAAAACAAGAATTCAACCACATATTCGCCCCCCCCCCCTTGACTTGTCGCGGCTCCATCAAGTATTACACTGCCTCCTTCTACCACACATGCAACCCTCTGCCGCTGATGGTCGAGGAAGGAATGGATCCAGCCGCTACAGAAGCGACTGTGACATACTCCATGAAATGTCCCAAAGTTTTTTCCACTTTTCTTTTATTGTTTCCATTTTCTTAGTATAGTGATGCATTGTTTGGTATGGACTGCTAAGTTCTTCCTTTACTTTTATATTGACCAAATGAACAATCATGCCGAAGCTTCCATGAATGAATTGAATCCAGACAACACACTTCGACTCGATGGTATTGGGATGACTATGCCCTATATAACCAAACAAGACAAGCTGAGGAGGAATTGATGGACGAGGAGGATGAGGTCAAGGAGATCGATGAGAGTCAAGCAAAGAGGAAGTCGAGGACGGGTAACTACAAGATCTCTATGTTTGTGATGTGATGCATTTAATTTCTCTATTTTTTTGTTGAAATATGATCAATTTGTGAAACCAAAATTTACGGGGTAGGGAATCTTGTAGTTGCAGAATACTGATTTGTTGAAATATGATTGAGCAATACATTTTAAAGTTTTTGAAACCAAAATTTATATGATAGGGGATCTGCTAGCTGCGGAATAGTGATTTCCCTCAAGAAAAATAGTAAAGTAGGGCAGGAAGGTGCCTTGGTGCTTTTAGCGTAGAGGATCGGCTAGAGATGCTCTTAAACAATATTCGATGAACACACATACATAACAAATTAGTTTCGCTTGGGAACGAATTAACCTTCGTTCAAAACATACATTGTTGAGCAACTTTCATATTGCTGTAGCGAGCCTGATTTACAGGGGAGCAGCCGGGGTGTGGGGGAGGGTGTCCCATGGCCAGCCACACCCTGGAATTTCCCCATAGCAAGATCACCAGCGGCGTAACCAACCCAATAGATCAGAGTGGTCAAACAATAGAATTATATTCATATAAATTTTATGTATTTTCAGCATAATTTTAAATACCCACTATAGCCTTGTTATAATTTTTTTAGCAGAGTATCGCTAAATGGTCTCAGATACAAAATGCACGTTATAGTCCGCTATAGCTTTTTTTAAGGTCCATCGCTATTTGACATAGCCTACTATTTAAAACATTGATTTTTAGAAGTGATATTATTTTTTAAATCTGTGCTTCGTAAAAAGCTGTGGTATACATGCATCCGCATGCAGGAAACACACAAAGTGGGCACTGAGCAGCAACTGACGGTACACTTTACATTTCTCGGCGGCATATATGCATGGAAAGGAAAGAAGAGCCGGAGGAAGAGCCAAACCGAGTTTTGAACCTACCTAGAATCGAATCTCTCCTCGTCATCCCATCTTCCATTCAATTCCCTGAACCGCAAATAAGGTCACGTGACCGGCCACCTCCGGCGATCACTATATAAAGACGTGTGCGCCCGGAGCTTCCTCATCCTGATCCCTTGAAGCATCTCTCTCTCTCTCTCTCTCTCTCTCTCTCTCTCTCTCTCTCTCTCCCTCTCTCTCTCTCTCCATATTAGTACGTGAAGGATTAAGTGCAGAGACGATCAGAGAGAGGGGCATAATGTCTAGGGAGCGCAAGAAGGCAGCCGCTCTACAGGAGAAGATGCAGATTCTGCGCTCCATCACTCACTCTCACGCGGTAACCAACGCCTCTTTTCGCTTTCTAGTGCCGCCTGCCCTTGGTGTGATCTTATGCTGCCATTAGCTTGATGTATGATTTCCTTTTTAAAATCGCTGTGCAGCTGAGCAATCCTTCCATAGTCATGGACGCGTCGGAATACATCAAGGGGCTGAAGCAGAAGATCGCCAGGCTCAATCAGGAGATCGCACGCGAGGAAGACGCGCACTCGCACAAGCAGAACTCTTTCCCCACGGTAGGCGCACACACCTATCACTGCACTGTGTATGTATACTGTATAGAGGGCCTGAATTATCCAGTGCTGAAGCTTAGGTTATGTACTATCAACGGGAGAGTACTGTGGCACATAGTAGTAATATGGCGGAGTATGATGTAGGATTAATGATTCAATCAATTATTGCATCTGCAACTGCACTTGTGCAGGTGAGCGTGGAAGCCCTAGGGCATGGGTTCCTCGTGAACGTGTCCTCCGACAAGAGCTGCCCCGGGTTGCTCGTCGCCGTGCTAGAGGCGTTCGAGGAGCTGGGCCTCACCGTGCTCCAGGCCACGGCGTCTTGCGCCGATACGTTCCGCCTCGAGGCCGTCGGAGGAGGAGAGGTACCCACACACATCATACCCCCTACGCGACAATGTCTCCTCAATCATTAACTGATCCCCGATCGAACTGAACTGTAAAGCAGACCAACCTGTTCCAATCGACCTCTGCTGCCCATATATGGTCTGAACCATGCTCCTACAATTATCTCGTCAACAATTCGATGGTGTCGCGACTAGCGATCGACACGGCGCGACCGACGGATGGACGTAATTATCTGTGCTGATGCTCGGTTACTTTTGTATTAATATGATGTTGCAGAACCAGGCGGGGAGTGTGGATGAGGATGTCATCAGGCGGGCGGTGCAGCAGGCCATCACGAACTGCGGCGCGGAGCAAGGGGATCAGTAGCGAGCTGCTCACGTGCCCCCCACATTTTCTTCTCGATCGATCTTCCCTTTGCAAAGTTTCATGGCTCTTCTCTCGATCTAAGGGATGTGCTGCGATGATATATATATATCCAGCTCAATCTTTAGCAATTCACCTTGTACTATCTGTTGATGAGTAATGATGATGATGATGGTAATTCTATGGAAATTGTAGGTTGTCCGGCAAGGTGTTCTTTATCTGCTACACCGTTTGTGTAGAATTTGCATGTGAGATGGCGAGAAGCTAAGAAGGGCCATCCTCCCTGCTGCTCCCCTTTAGGTTTTAGACCAACATCTCCCCGCGTTTTCAGCTGTTCATACTATCCTGTAATATAATGCTACCTCTGTTCATTGATGTAACACGTTTTGATAGTTTAAATTGAACTGCCAAAACATCTTACATTAGGTGGACAGAGGATGTATAATATCCTGCTGTTTCGCGGCTTAACCCCTCCCCGCGCCACCACGCGCACCGGCCCTGAAAAACATCCGTAGAAAACGAATATTAGTACGAGTTACTCATGTGGCATGCTGCTCATACCACATAGTTCTTTTTTTTCGTGTGCGGTTTTGCCTCCACATGGGTGACAACGGATAGAAACACACACCACCTAGTTTGGTTAGAACGTTGCATATGACCCGAAAAGTCACATGGCATGGCTCCTGAGATTTAGGCAGCTCAAGTATCATGTTGTTAGTGGACTGTTACAACATGGACTCTTTTGAAGGAGACATCCCTTTCGGTGAGAGAACTCAACTCAACAATATCCACAGTCCAATTTCTATGCACTATTGTTTTCGCCATCATTTGCCTTATAATAGGCGGAGGGTGAGTGACTCTCTCTGATCTTACACCACGAAAGAAGACATGCATGGTGATAGACATACGATAAACATGTCGCTATGCATTCCACACGATTACTCTCATCTTTGACGGAAGTCGTTGTCGCTACTAGCGACCTGCCCAAGAGGCAATCATAGAGATAATTATATCTCCTCGTAGTCATGAGTATTAATTATTATCCTCGAAATGGATTGGCAAATACATGATTTGTCTTTGACACTTTATGACATATATATGATGTTGCTTTAATGTTGATGGTATGTAACATATCAAGAGAGTACCGCATCTTGTTTGATGATGGCCCTGTTCCACATGCCAAAGGATATTGAGTTTTTTTATGTGCAAACAACAGAAAAGGTTTCCTCATGGGAGCGCGATGTAAGCCTATGTGAGGAGATGCCATGAACGTTATATCTCAAATCAAATATAGGGCCCCCATTTCTAGATAGTGAGCGATCACTCAACCTCGACAACCAGGTTACCTCGAAGCTCCCCTTCTTTCGACATAATTTAAGCCTTTTGAGGCCCCTCATATCCGTCCTGAATATCCAAGCGCTTCACGGATCCGTTGGAGACATCTCTCCTTGAGTTTCTATTCAAGTGATAGTGGACATGTTTCATGCCATAATGGGGGCCTATATAGGCTTGGGGTCCTTGACAAATTCATGATGGTGGTAAGTAGGAGAGGTACATGGGTAAATTTGGTTTACTTATAAAGAGAAAGAGAGGATCTATAATCCATGGTGGGCCATCGCTCCATCACGATGGGCCTTTAACTATACATGCCTATTTTCGACTTGAGCTCTTTTTCTTATTGCTTCTTTGACTTTGTCTTCTCCTTTAATTTTTCCCTTTGACTTGTTGACCATGACGACTTGCTCAGACTTTCGTTGACTTAACATGAGTTTCTCAACTTGCCACCTAGGATTAGGTGGGATCCTTGGGTATAGTTAGCTATTTTTCACAACTTGGGGGGCGGTGCCGTTTCGATAGTTTTTCTTTGAACATAGAATTGTGTGGAATTTAGCAAAGGAAGAGAGTTTTCTTAAATCCGCTCTACCTTAATTTCTTCACCTTCTTCAACATGTGGACTCATTTACATGTAGCAGGTTGTTATGTCTCCTTTAGGGTTTGTCATATCAAAAAAAAAAAATCTGAGGGGAGAGTATTGTTGAGCCTTGGGTGATTTTCCCACAAATTTTTCAGTCATCCTTTCTTGGTAAATCTAATTCGGTTGACTCTTCCCTTTAAGGTAGGAACCTCTGAGTATTCTCTCAGATGAGAAGTCATGGCAATGTATCAGGTGCACCCATACTTACGGTGATACCGGTACACTCTATGCCGTAGAAACTCTCAAAAAACCCTTTAAAAAATCTAGCACATTGACACTACATCAATGTATGTTGTCACAAAATTTCGTATCAAAATTGGAAACCTTTCTTTAGACACATAAATGTAAATTTTGACATCAATATCATAATGGGCAAAATCTAAAGCCCAAACTTATGTCATATACTATTCAATGTTGAATTTGAGCTATGTTTTAAATTTCGACTTAAAATTTTACGACAACCTACATTAATGATGTGTGAATGTGCCAAAAATCAGATTTTTTTGAGCATTTAAAAATATGCATTTGTAAGTTCTGTGCGTCGGTAGCACCACAAGCACCCATGGACCATACATTCTCCCAATCGGTTTATGTCAATAAGGGCACCGTGGTGGCAAAAGAAGTTTGCTCTTTGCCTCAGATGGGATGGGCATAGGTCATGTTGATGCATGTTTTGATGCTATTTTCTAGTTTGAAATTGTCTGGGTGGTGCACGATGACTCGAAAGAAGGTATTTTGTTCTCTATTTGGGATGTGTTGGTCAGATACTTAGAGAAACTCCAATGCGCCGATGCAAACCGACGCGTGTTTTTCCCTATTTTTGTCCTTTTGGGTCAGCTGGAGGTGCGTTGTTTGCCCGCCTTCGACCGATGCGCCCAACCAGCCAACGCATTTTTCGCCTGCGTCCGTCTTTGTGACGAACAAGTTTAAATATATTGAAGGATAGCGGCCAAAATTCATGCCAGAGGCCATGCCATCTACCAACATACAAGCCATACTACATAAAAACCATAGTTCATGCCGGCACACATGACGCCGGCGGGTACACTTGCCAACACACAAAATAGATGGACATAGTTCAACCACGTCATAAAACTTGACCATGGTCATGCCGGCACGCATGCCTACATACAAAAGTGATGGGGCTCTTGCCCATAGATCAACCATCTAGCTCAAGCATATAATATTTTTGCTTCTTCTCGAACCAAGTTCTTCTTCTTGGGGACATTTTGGTCAAATCCACCGTCATGATCTCCACCTCCTTCGTAATGAAAGATGAAGCCACCTCTTTTGCTTTGGTGTTCGTGTTGGTGGCCTCAGTGTCGAGCTTCTTCTTTTGTATGTCCGCCTCCATCTCGAGCTTCTTCTTTTGTATCTTGATGAAGGCCTTCATTGCTCCTCTTTCTCTTGCCAACGCTTCTTCTGCCTTGCATATTTTTGGGTCACCATGGTCGTCGCGCCCTCCGTTCTTCTTGACAGCTGCATATTGCTCCTTGAACTTCTCGTCACTACAAATGATCGTCCAACAATGGGTGAGGGTGAACGACGTGTTCCCATGTTGGGCCTTGAATGCTTCCAAAGCTTTGGTATGTATGCCTACAAATCAAAATGAATGGACCAATGGACATTCGTATGCAATGGACATGCAAGCATCAACCAATGGCCAAGAGGAAATGAAGATGAAGGAATTGTATACCATGTATCTGACATGGAGGCCACTAACGGGGCGGCGTTCGATGCTAAGGGTGGCGCAAAACTTGTTTCATTCTTGTTGAATGAACCCCCGCCTTTTGGAGATGGACACCCAACCATGCTTTCTCTAAAACTTGTAGGGTGGGAACTTCTTGCGTTCATGGAATTATGCATGAACTCTCAACCAAAAGGTTAATCCCTTTTCCTCGACCCCAATCTGGGATCTTGTCCAATATACCTCTAACACTCACAAATGAGCTTGTCCTCATCCTTTGTGCATGCCCCCGTTTGAATATTTTCCCGTTTCTTCTTCTGCGTGTTGGATTGTTGTGTGACCTCATCAGCAAATGAAGGTTCCCCACTCAATCTCCACTTATTCTTCCTCCTCTTAGTCATAGTCGTCCGACAATTCTTGGCCTTGCATGAAGGGGTCGACCATGCCCTCTTATCCTTGCACGAAAGGGTCAGCCATGCCCTTTTGACCTTGCATGAAGTTAGCACAACCGTCTTTGCTTTGGGACTCATTCGGGTCTAAGCCATCGCCACCCTAAAAAAAGAGGTTTCTCATGATGAGTTGATTGGCCTTGTCATACTGCATCCCATCTGGCATTTTGTCGAATAGTTGATGGGCATCGGGATGGCTGCTAGCAGTGACCTCACGTGACTGCTTCCTTTGCCCCCGGTGGATGACCCACCGGCCACTGGTGTGGCATTGAAGTAGATGGTGAGCAGGCTACGACGATGGTCGCGACAATCAAACCCCCTACAGGCGAGCTGGAGAACCGAGTGGACTGTGTCCTTGTTGGGGATGAAAGTTGTGCATCTTCGTCGTGGTAGAGGTGCACGGTGGATCCACCCATGGCATATGGGTAGCCGATGAGCCCGTGCCGGTCGCATCCATGGGAGCACTAGCTGCAATGGCCGACTACCCATGGTTGAACCCTAGAAGCATTAGGGTCTGCTACGTGGCCTTGGTGACGAGCACCTCATTCTTCGTGATTGTGGCCTCCGGAGGCGAGGAGGGTGGCATAGCGAGGGCAGTGATGGGAGCAGCATGCAGCTTGTCAGCCTAAAAATTCGATCGTCCTTTCCTCTTTACAGACTATATGGCATGATCCTCCAGCGTCTGCTCCTTCTTGGTCTGCTTCTTGCTGCGGGCATGGGGCTTCGAGGCCGTGGTGATAAACATGGTGGTGGGGACATTGACGGCGACGGACTTTGGCGTGTCGGCCATGACAAGAGGCAACAGGTGGGAGGTTTTGGGAGAAATGAGATTTTTGTGCCACTATGTGGAGGGATAGGGGAGGATAAGGTTGGGCATCACACGAGTCCTTGCGATGCAAAAATGGCCAAAATTTGGGCTGGGAATGGATCACAGACGAACAAAAAACATATGTTCGTTCGTTTGTGTCGGCACGTTGGGCCGCGTTTTGTGTCCATTTTGACCTAACCATACCCAAATTGATGTTTGCGAACAAAATGCGTCGGCGCATTGGAGTTGCTCTTAGGTGTGTAAGAAGGTGAGTATCAAGCACATATAAGTGGTCCTTCAGGAAATCTCCAACACAATCTCTTAAATCAGACTCATGATCCGTCCACAGGCAAGAGTATGCTAACTGTCCATGGAACACATTTGAAAGGATCAACATGGTTGACTAGAGGGGGGGGGGTTAATAGGCAACTAACACTTTTTAACTTTTCCTTAACAATTTAGGCTTAGCATCAAATAAGTTGGCTAGATGTGCAACTAGGTGAATAACCTATATGATGCTAACCACAATAAGTACACAAGCAAGCAAGGTATATATCACAATAAAAGCTTGCAAGAAGTAAAGGTGCGAGATAACCAAAAGTGGAGCCGGTGTAGACGAGGATGTGTTACCGGAGTTCCTCCCTTGTGAGGAAGTACGTCTCCGTTGGAGCGGTGTGGAGGCACAATGCTCCCCAAGAAGCCACTAGGGCCACCGTATTCTCCTCACGCCCTCACACAATGCCAGATGCCGTGATTCCACTATTGGTGCCCTTGAAGGTGGCGACCGAACCTTTACAAACAAGATTGGGGCAATCTCCACAACTGAATTGGAGGCTCCCAACGACACCACGAAGCTTCACCACAATGGATTGTGGATCCGAGGTGACCTCAACCATCTAGGGTGCTCAAACACCCAAGAGTAACAAGATCCGCAAGGGATTAGTGGGGGGAATCAAATTTCTCTTGGTGGAAGTGTAGATCGAGGCCTTCTCAACCAATCCCTAAAAAATCAACAAGTTTGATTGTCTAGGGAGAGAGATCAGGCTAAAATGGAGTTTAGAGCAACAATGGAGTTTTGGGAAGGAAGAGGTGAGATTCTTGAGGAAGAAGACATCCCTTTTATAGTGGGGGACAAGATCCAACCGTTATCCACACCCCCAGCCCCGCCCATTGCGGTACTACCGCAAAAACCCATGGTACTACCGTGAGGGCTTGAGGTACTACCGCTGCCGCGTGCGGTACTACCGCTCGCACAGGAGTAACAAGCTCTGGCCGATCGCACTAGGAAACATGCGATAGAACCGCCGAAGCGGTACTACAGCATGGTCGGCAGAGGCTGGCACTGGAGGTGCACGGAAGTAAAAAATTACTTCCGTGCCTACCTCCGCAGAAGGCGAAACTGCGAAAAAGTCCATCACGGTAGTACCGGATGCGAATCACGGTACTACCGTAATAGGGCGGATGTAAAAAATTACATCCGCGCCTACTACCACAGGCGTAAATTCCAAGGTAGGAGACAGCGGTACTACCGCTCCACCGAGCGTTACTACCGCTGGCACCTACCGCTCCTTCAAGCGGTACTACTGCTGACCACTGAAAGCAAACACCCCGCATGCTTTCACTTTGCACAAGGAAGAAAACGAGTTGGAGCTCCATTGAAGTGAGGGAAAGGTGGTGCAAAGGAATAGATGTGTACGTGTTGATTCCACCCAAACCTTTCTGAAGCGGACCCCCTCTTAATAGAAAGGCTTTCCTACGACTCAAATCCACCGAAAGGAAACGTAGAGAACAACCATCTTCGAGAGGCTCCGAGGGGCACTGAATCGTCTTGTGCCTAGACATGAGATATCTGAAATGCTCAATGCACACGATTAGTCCGCAAAGGCATTGTCATCAATCACCAAAACCACATAGGGAGAAATATGGCCTTACAATCTCCCCCTTTTTGGTGGATTGATGACAATACGGAATTTGCACATAAAGATATAAAATGAGCATATGCAAACCCAAGACCTACAAAATATAGACGAGCTCCCCCTAGATGTGTGCATACCCTATATTTTATAAGCAATGCAATCCTTGCAACAGAATGAACAAAACCAAGTATGGAAACTAGGCATAGCATGTGAGCATGAAGATAAGGGTATGTAAGAGACATACTCACAAGCTACGAATCATACTAGACCATAATAAGGTAGGAGTGATAGCATATGTCTCATACCATATGATAGAGGAAGTCTCCTTGTCACACACACAAACGACATAAACCAAAGTTCAATGAAAGCAAAGAGACGACGAAACAACACAAATATTTGCAAATCCTACACTCTCTACCCCTTTGGCATCGAGACGCCAAAAAGGCAGAGAGGACACCTAACACATAGATGGTAGCTCCCATGCAGAAATATCAGTCATCTGGCTCCTCATGTGAAGCGTTTCAGATGGACTCCGCATCTGAATCAGCTCACTGGAACTGCTGCTTCACCATCCAAGTGGCCTCAGGAGTGATGTCCTTCTCAGAACCACTCGAGATGGTCTTGCCAAGCTTCCACAGAATATGCTTGTCACGCTGGCGACTCTCCTTCTGAGCAATGCGAGCGTGAGACTGACCCTTGGCCTGCATGCAGAACAAGGTCCTCATCTTGTGAGAGAGCTTCTTGGCCCAAGATGGCTCAGAAGACGGTGGCACATAGGACTCAAAACTGTCATCTTCTTCCTCTTCGATCTCATCCTCATCAACCTCCATACGGGCAGGAGCTGGCTTAGTGGTGGTGTTGGCCCACTTGTCCTTCATACGCAGACGGATGGGCTCATGAAGAAACAAGTGTTCCTGCAAGTCCTCACCCGGAAGGGTCTTCTCCCAAGTAGTACGAATCAGGAAGAACAAGTAGGGCCCATAAATGGGTACCTTACGATGAAACACAGTAGTGCGAAGCTCAGTCCACATAATGTGAGACACATCAAGGGTGTCAAGTTCTTCAGTTCTACCTTTCTCACAAAGAAGCAACATATCCGCCAGATAGGAGTGCACCTTGTCCTTGTCGCCCATGCGAGGAAATAGAGTGTTGCAGAAGATCCGGTGCATGACATCAAGAAAGGGGTTGAGCATAGAAACACGCTCACCAGATTGTAAAGTCTTCAGAATATAGAATGGCACGAGCTGCTCCTTACGTGCTAGGTGAGGGTTGCCGTGTGGGCGCAGTCCAAGTGGCACATCAAGCCCTAAATCAGGAACATGCAGCAGATCCATGAAGTCCTTCTAGGTGGCAGGCAGTCTCTCGCCATTGGTCATCCAAGTCATGGTCCGCTGCTCATCAATGTGGAAGTGGACAGAGGCAAAGAACTGGCCCACTATCTCGGGATCAAAGTCAAGGTGGAACGAGATGATGTCCTCGATAGCAAACTGCTCCACCTAACCCAGAGCCTCAACGAAGTATTACGGATGCTTCCTCATATGAGCCATATGAATGTATTGGACAGGAACATATAGATTCTTCTTACCCTTGATCACATCAATGTGGATGAGAAACTGCTGCTTGGTCCAGAACAACTCATTGGCCCTGGAAACTTCCCTTGGTTTGACATAGGGATTGATCAACCGTCGAGACAGAAACTCAGCTTGAGGCATGTGCTCATAGTTGTTAACTGGTGGGTTGATCTTGGATTTAGTCCTCTTGAAATGGCGGGGTGGGTCATTACTCAGGAGCATCGGGATTGCGGAGATGCTTGGAGCTAGTGTCACGAGAGGGATTGGAGCGTCTTGGAATAGAGCCGGAACCAGAGCCACCACCTATGACACACAACACAAACACAAGGGAGAAACAAAAAAGGTAAGGCAAGGACGAAAGCAGACACGAAAATCATGTAGAAGTGAGAATAGACAGGACAAAAGGAGGTAGCTTCGGATCGATCAGCAGTATCGGTGGTGTATGCGGAAGTAAAAATTTACTACTGCCCTAGACGCGGTAGTACCGCTGGCAGCGGTAGTACTATTGCTGGAGCGGAAGTAAAACTTTACTGCCGCCCAGTGAGCGGAAGTAAAAAATTACTACCGCACCAGACGCGATAGTATCGCTAGGAGCGGTAGTACCATGGCTGGAGCGGAAGTAAAAATTTACTGCCGCCCAGCGAGTGGAAGTAAAAAATTACTACCGCCCAAGACGCGGTAGTACCACATTGAGCGGTAGTACCGTGGCGCAAGCGGAAGTAAAAATTTACTTCCGCTCAATGAGCGATAGTATCGCACCAGGTGCTGTAGTACTGCATGGGGCGGATTTCGCATTAACACAGACGGAAAGATCAAAGCGGTACTGCCGTAGATCGAAAGTTATCCCATTTTATCCTATCAATACGCACTTCTACTGCACTAACACCCTCAAACCATCTCCTCATGCACAGATTGGATCAAACAACACTAGACATTGCATATTTCCCCAAAACTAGATTCAAAAATAGAGAAGCACAACAAGAAGAGTTCGGGGAAATACCGAGGTCCATGGCAAGAGGACGAGGTGGGGAACGATCCCACCGGAGGAAATAGGAGGAGGGTGGTCGGATATGGAGATGAGGCGAGGTGCTCCGGTGCCGGTTGTGAGTAGGAGAGAGAGAAACACGAGGGGAAGAGAAAATGGGGTATGGGGGAGACTGAAACCCCCCTGCCAGCTCTTAACCCCCACGCCCACTCGATGACATGGTAGTACCTCGGTCATCGCGGTAGTACCGCTCAACGAGCGGAAGTAATTTTTTTACTTCCGCGCAGCAAGCGGTAGTACCGCTCCCAGTGGTAGTACCGTGAAACTCCACGGTTGTACCGTGCTGCCCACAAAGTGCAAATTTTCAAGAGAAAATATAAGAAGAGAAAGAGAGTTTTTTTTCACACAAAAATGAGAGACAAGATAAAACAACGATGCAAGACAAAAACAAGTGCATGGTTCACCGGTGTAGCAAAAAATAAAATAGGACCAAACAATGAGCCTCTACTTCATATGAAGAGAGGGCGGTGGCCCTAGAGCCACCTATGTTTGAGTCAGATGGTATGGCACCGCGAAGAATTATCCTTGGGTCCATGACCAAGACTCGTCTTTTGAAGCACAGTAACCATCAAAAGTGGCAAATGTGAAAGACTTTGATTGGTTTATGCATAATAAGAGGAGGGATAGTTCATTGAGAGAACTAGACTCCCCCTAAATCCATGCCTACACCTAGAGAAGACATAACCATGAGTGTGGGGAGGTGTGCACTAAGTCAATCCACATTGCTCGAATCAATGATATTTAGCTCATGCCTTAACTCGCGAAATCTTGCTTCATCTAATGGCTTCGTAAAAATATCTGCAAGTTGTTCGTTAGTGCTCAGATGAATAAGGTTGATGTCTCCATGCTTGACGTGTTCCCGAAGGAAGTGATGACGAATATCAATATGCTTCGTCTTGCAATGTTGAACTAGGTTGCTGGAGATCATAATGGCACTTTCATTATCATAGTAAAGAGGCACTTTGTCACAATTGACACCATAATCCTTTAAAGTTTGCCTCTTCCAGAGAATCTGTGCACAACAACTGACAGCAGCTACATACTCGGCCTCGATGGACGGGAGAGAAACACAATTTTGTTTCTTTGAAGACCAACTTACCAAAGACCGACCAGGAAATTGGCAGCCTCCGGAAGGGAGTTTCTATGCACACGGTCTCCCGCCCAATCCGAGTCAGTATATCCAACGAGATCAAATGAAGCCCCCTTGGGATACCATAAGCCAAAGTTTGGGGTATGAGCCAAATATCGAAAGATTCGCTTGACAGCCACGTGGTGACTTTCCTTAGGTGCAGATTGAAATCGTGCACAAATACCCACACTTAACATGATATCTGGTCTAGATGCACAAAGGTAAAGCAAGGATCCAATCATGGAGCGATATACCTTTTGATCCACCACTTTACCATTGGGATCGCTATCAAGATGGCATTTGAGTGGCATGGGAGTGTTGGCCTTGGGAGGATTGAGCTCATCCATCTTGAACCTCTTGATCATGTCTTGAGTGTATTTGGATTGATTGATGAAGGTTCCTTGACTTTGTTGCTTGACTTCGAAACCAAGGAAGAACTTCAACTCTCTCATCATGGACATCTCAAACTTGTTTGTCGTCAAAGCTGGAAACTCTTCATTGAAAACTTTGTTAGGAGAACCAAAAATAATATAATCAACATATAGTTGGCATATGAACAAGTTCCCGTTGACCCTCTTTGTAAAAAGAGTGGGATCAATTTTCCCAATTTCAAACCCACGGTCTTGCAACATCTCGGTAAGGTGCTCATAACACGCGCTCAGTCTTGTTTCAGGCCATAGAGAGCCTTATCGAGAACATATACATGATTGGGGAACTTGGGATCCTCGAACCCTGGGGGTTGCTTGACATATACCAACTCCTTAAGAGGGCCATTAAGAAAAGCACTCTTGACATCCATTTGATATAATTTAAAGTTATGATGAGAGGCATATGCAAGCAACATGCGAATAGATTCAAGGCGAGCAACAGGAGAAAAAGTTTCACCGTAGTCGATACCCTCAACTTGGGAGTATCCTTGTGACACCAATCTTGCCTTTTTGCGAATGACAATACCGTTCGCATCTTGCTTGTTTTTGAAGATCCATTTAGTCCCAATGACATTGTGATTCTCCTTAGGTCTTGGCACCAGTCGCCACACTTGGTTGCGCTCGAAGTTGTTGAGTTCATCGTGCATAGCTTCAACCCACTCCATATCCCGAGCGCATCTTGAACCTTAAGGGGCTCAATGCAAGAAACAAACGCGTGATGTTCACAAAAGTTTGTTAATTGTTTACGAGTGGTTACCCCTTTTTGCAAGTCGTCGTAGACGTTCTCCAACAGATGTTGTCTAAGTTTGAGCTTGGCCGCATTCTTGGCGGCTTTCTTGGCGGTTCGTCTCTCTAGGATTTCCTCCATGGAAGGTTGAGGGACAACATTATGAGAGTCATGATCTTGATGAACTTGAGTGCCTTCGTGAACTTGTTCTTGTTCTTGAAGAAGATCTTGATCTTGAACATGCTCGGAGACGGGAACTTGATCTTGGGCATCACTTGGTGAAACACCATCATCAGGAGATTGATCTTGCCCTTGATCTTGTTCATGTGGTGGAGGACCTTCATTTTGTCCTTCAGAAGCGTGTGGGTCTTGTGTCGGTGATGGTTCAACTTGAGTGGAACATTGTCCTTCTCCTTCTGCCACAAGGGGTTCCACAATGGGTAGGAAGTATCCCGCACCCATTCTTCTTATGGCTTGGGGAGGAATTTCATCACCTATATCACAAAGACCACTTTGCTCCACTTGGGAGCCATTACTTCATCAAACTCTACGTTACTCGTCTCCTCAATGAGTCCCGTGGACTTGTTGAGGACACGGTAAGCATGAGAGTCTGCAGCATAACCAACAAATATGCACTCATGGGCTCTAGATTCAAATTTAGACAAACGAGCACCTTTCTTGAGAGTGAAACACTTACAACCGAACACCCTGAAGTATTTGAGGTTGGGTTAGTTCCCGGTAAGAATCTCATAAAGAGTCCTGTTCAAGCCTTTGCGGAGATAGAGCCGATTAGATGCACGACACGATGTGTTGATGGCTTCGTCCTAGAAGTTGTACGGTGATTTAAACTCTGCCATCATGGTTCTTGCCGCATCAATCAATGTCCGGTTCTTCCATTCAGTGACACTATTCTGTTGAGGGGTGTAAGGTGTGGAATATTGGTGCTTTATCCCTTCATCACTAAGAAACTCATTTAGGGTGTAATTCTTGAACTCAGTGTCGTTGTCACTTCTAATCATCAAAATATTTGCATCATGTTGATGTTGGACTTCATTTGCAAAGTCGATGATGGTCTGTTGGGTTTCACTCTTCTTCTTGAAGAAATAAACCCAAGTATATCTCGAGTAATTGTTGGGGAACGTCGCATGGGAAACAAAAAATTTCCTACGTTCATGCAAGAACTATCCATGGTGATGAGCATCTACGAGAGGGAGAGTGGATCTACATACCCTTGTAGATCGCTAAGCGGGAAGCATTAAGAAATGCGGTTGGTGTAGTCGAATGTCTTCGCGATCCAAATCGCCAAGCATCCCACGATCCAATCACGATCTGTCCCGATCAAGCACCGAACGGACGACACCTCCACGTTTAGCACACGTACAGCTTGATGATGATCTCTGCCTTCTTGATCCAGCAAGAGGGAGCAGAGAGGTAGAAGAGTTCTCCAGCAGCGTGATGGTGCTCCGGCGATGGTGGTGGAGCTATTCCGGCAGGGCTTCGCCTAAGCACTATAGAAATCCGATCTAGAGGAGAAATTATGCACTAGAGGAACGGGTAGCACGTGGCTGAAAATCTTGTGCCAAAATCCTAAAAGCCTCTAGTATATATAGGAGGAGAGGAGGAGGAGGCTTGGCTCCCAAGGAGCCAGCCCTTGGGTCGGCCGAACCAGCAGGGAGGAGTCCTCCTCCTCCACTCCTAGTAGGATTAGGACTCCTTCCTAATTTAGCCCATTTTGCCTTTTTCCACCTTTTTTCCTTTTGGGCTTTTTCTTCCCAGCCACATGGGCCCTTTGTGGGACTTCCTCCAGCCCACTAAGGGATGGTATTCATCCTCCCACAGGCCATGTAGCCTCTTGGGTAGAAATACCCCTCCCGATGGTCTCCTGGTACACTACCGGCACTCCCGATACACTACCGTTGAGCCCGAAACTTTTCCAGCGACCAAAATAGGACTTCCGAACAACCTCCGAACCATTTCGGAGCTCCTCGTGACGTCCGAGATCTCATCCGGGACTCCGAACAACCTTCGGTCACCACCATACATAACTCTATACTACCAAAACGTCACCAAACCTTAAGTGTGCAGACCCTGTGGGTTCGAGAACTATGTAGACATGACCGAGACAGATCTATGGTCAATAACCAATAGCGGGACCTGGATATCCATATAGGTTCCTACATATTCTATGAAGATCTTTATCGGTCGAACCTGTATGTCAAGGATTCAGTTAATCCCGTATGATGTTCCCTTTGTTCTTCGGTATGTTACTTGCCCGAGATTCGATCGTCGGTATCTCCATACCTAGTTCAACCTCGTTACCGGCAAGTCTCTTTACTCATTCCGTAATACAAGATACCGTGACTAACACTTAGTCACATTGCTTGCAAGGCTTGTTGTGATGTTGTATTACCAAGTGGGCCCTGAGATACCTCTCCGTCACACGGAGTAACAAATCCCAGTTTTGATCCATCCCAACCCAATAGACACCCTCAAAGATACTTGTAGAGTACCTTTATAGTCACCCAGTTACGTTGCGACGTTTGATACACACAAGGCACTCCTCTGGTGTCAGTGAGTTGCATGATCTCATGGTCATAGGAACAAATACTTGACATGTAGAAAACAGTAGCATTAAACTGACACGATCATATGCTAAGTTTGTAGTTTGGGTCATGTCCATCACACTATTCTCCTAATGATGTGATCCCATTATCAAATGACATCTCATGTCCATGGCTAGGAAACCTTAGCTAGTCTATTACGGGCATACTAGGGACATGGTTTTTGTCTATGTATCCACACATGCATCTAAGTTTCCGATCAATACAGTTATAGCATGGATACTAAAAGATTATCATGAACAAGGAAATATGATAATTACTAATTTATTATTGCCTCTAGGGCATATTTCCAATAGTCTCCCACTTGCACTAGAGTCAATAATCTAGTTCACATCACTATGTGATTTACATTGTAATGAATCGAACACCCATGTAGTTCTGGTGTTGATCATGTTTAGCCCTTGGAAGAGGTTTTGTCAATGGGTCTGCAACATTCAGATGTGTGTGCACTTTGCAAATATTTATGTCCTTTTCGTCGATGTAATCACGGATGGAGTTGGAGCATCGCTTTATGTGTCTGGTCCTGTTGAGAAACCTTGGTTCCTTGGCCAGAGCAATGGCACCAGTGTTGTCACATAACAGGTTCATTGGATTCAGTGCACTGGGCACTACTGCAAGATCTACCATGAACTGCTTCATCCACACACCTTCCTTCGCTGCCTCCGAGGCTGCGATGTACTCCGCTTTGCACGTAGAATCAGCTACCATGCTTTGCTTGGAACTGCACCAGCTTACCGCTCCCCTGTTGAGAATAAATACGTATCCGGTTTTGACTTAGAGTCATCCGGATCAGTGTCAAAGATTGCATCGACGTAACCCTTTACGATGAGCTCTTCATCACCTCCATAAACGAGAAACATTTCCTTAGTCCTTTTCTGGTACTTAAGGATATTCTTGACCGCTGCCCAGTGCTCCATTCCAGGATAACTTTGAAACCTTCTGGCCATACTTATGGCAAGGCTGACATCGGGTCTTGTGCACAACATTGCATACATGATAGAGCCTATGGCTGAAGCATAGGGGATGACATTTTTCTTTTCTCTATCTTCTGCAGTCACTGGGCATTAAGTCTTACTCAACTTCACACCTTGTAACACAGGCAAGAACCCCTTCTTGGACTGATCCATTTTGAACTTCTTCAAAACTTTATCAAGGTATGTGCTCTGTGAAAGTGCTATTAAGCGTCTCGATCTATCTCTATAGATCTTAATGCCTAATATGAAAGTAGCTTCTCCTAGGTCCTTCATTGAAAAACTCTTGTTCAAATATTCCTTCACGCTTTCCAGCATTTCTATATTGTTTCCAATCAGCAATATGTCATCCACATATAATATTAGAAACGCTATAGAGCTCCCACTCATTTTCTTGTAAATACAAGGTTCTCCATGAACTTGTATAAACTCAAATGCTTTGATCACCTCATCAAAACGCTTATTCCAACTCCGAGATGCTTGGACCATCCCATAAATGGATCACTAGAGTTTGCAAACTTTGTCAGCATTCTCTGGATCGACAAAACCTTCTGGTTGCATCATATACAAGTCTTCCTCAAGGAAACCGTTCAGGAACGCTGTTTTGACATCCATCTGCCAAATTTCATAGTCGAATAAGCAGCTATTGCCAACATGATTCTGACAGACTTAAGCATCACTACGAGTGAGAAGGTCTCGTCGTAGTCAACTCCTTGAACTTGTGAAAAAACCTTTGCCACAAGTTGAGCTTTATAGACGGTGACATTACAGTCTGCGTTTGTCTTCTTCTTAAAGATCCATTTGTTCTGAATGTCCTTTCGCCCTTCAGGTAATACTTCCAAAGTCCATACTTTGTTTTCATACATGGATCCCATCTCGGATTTCATGGCCTCTATCCATTTCTTGGAATCCGGGCCCATCACCGCTCCTCCATAGCTCGTAGGTTCATTGTTGTCCAACAACATGACCTCCAAGACAGGGTTGCCGTACCACTAAGGAGTAGTACGCGGCCTTGTCGACCTACGAGGTTCAATAGCAGATCGATCCGAAGCTTCATGATCATCATCATTAACTTCCTTTTCAACCATTGTAGGTTCCACATAAACATCTTTCTGCGCTGTGCTACTTTGTGGTTGAAGTAAAGGTTCAATAACCTCATCAAGCTCTATTTTCCTCCCACTCAATTCTTTCGAGAGAAACTCTTTCTCAAGAAATGTTCCATTCCTAGCAACAAACCCTTTGCCTTCGGGTCTGAGATAGAAGGTATACTCGACTCTCTCTTTCGGGTATCCTATGAAGACGCATTTCTTTGCTTTGGGTTCCAACTTTTCAGGCTGAAGCTTTTTGACATAAGCATCACATCCTCAAACTTTAAGAAACGATAACTTTGGCCTCTTGCCACACCATAGCTCATATGGCGTCGTCTCAACGGATCTTGATGGTGCCCTATTTAAAGTGAATGCAGTTGTCTCTAATGCATAACCCCAAAACGATAGTGGCAAATCAGCAAGAGACATCATAGAATGCACCATATCTAATAAGGTTCGATTACGACGTTCGGACACACCATTACGTTGTGGTGTTCCAGGCGGTGTCAACTGTGAAACAATTCCACACTGTCCTAAGTGACTACCAAACTCATAACTCAGATATTCACCTCCTCGATCAGATCGCAGGAATTTAATCTTCTTTTCTCGATGATTCTCAACTTCACTCTAAAATTGCTTGAACTTTTCAAACATTTTAGACTTGTGTTTCATTAAGTAAATATACCCATATCTACTTAAGTCATCAGTGAAGGTGAGAAAATAACGATATCCACCACACATTGTAACATTCATTGGACCGCACAAATCAGTATGTATGATTTCCAATAAGTCACTAGCCCGTTCCATTATTCTAGAGAACGGCATTTTAGTCATCTTGCCCATGAGGCACGGTTCACATGTGTCAAGTGATTCAAAATCAAGTGACTCCAAAAGTCCATCAGCATGGAGCTTCCTCATGCATTTTACACCAATATGACCTAAACGACAGTGCCACAAGAAAGTGGTACTATCGTTATCAACTCTACATCTTTTGGCATCAATGTTATGAACATGTGTATCATCACTATCAACATTCAATATGAATAAACCCCTCACATTGGGTGCATGACCATAGAAGATATTACTCAAATAAATAGAACAACCTTTATTCTCTGATTTAAATGAGTAAACGTCTCGCAATAAACAAGATCCAGATGTAATGTTCATGCTTAACGCGGGCACTAAATAACAATTATTCAGGTTCATCACTAATCCCGATGGTAATCGAAGAGAGAGTGTGCCGATGGCGATCACATCAACCTTGGAACCATTTCCCACGCGCATCGTCACTTCATCCTTTGCCAGCCTTCATCTATTCTGTAGTTCCTGTTTTGAGTTGCAAATGTGAGCAACCGAACCGGTAACAAATACCCAGGCACTACAACGAGAGCTAGTAAGGTACACATCAATAACATGTATATCATATATACCTTGTTTGTCATTGGCCGCCTTCTTGTCAGCCAGGTACTTGGGGCAGTTCCACTTCCAGTGACCAGTTCCCTTGCAATGAAAGCACTCAGTTTCTGGCTTGAGGCCATGCTTGGGCTTCTATACAGGAGTGGCAACTGCTTTGCCATCCTTCTTGGTTTTACCCTTCTTGCCCTTTCCCTTGCCATTCTTCTTGAAACTAGTGGTTTTATTGACCATCAACACTTGATGTTCTTTCTGGATTTCAGACTCAGCGACTTGTAGCATCGCAAACAGCTCGGCGACTGACTTGTTCATCCCGTGCATGTTAGTTCATCACAAAGCTCTTTTAACAAGGTGGCAGTGACTGAAGAACTCTGTCAGTGATCGCCTCTGGCGGAAGGGCAATTCCCAACTCCGCTAGACGAGTCGAATACCCAGACATTCTGAGTATATGTTGACTGATAGACCCATTCTCCTCCATCTTGCAAGCATAGAACTTATCGAAGGTCTAATACCTCTCAATCCGGGCATTCTTATGAAAGATAAACTTCAACTCCTGGAACATCTCATATGCTCCATGACGTTCAAAACGTCTTTGAAGTCCCGGTTCTAAGCCATACAATATTGCACACTAAACTATTGACTAATCTCCAGAACGTGCCTCCCAAGCGTTCTTAACGTCTTCGAAAGACATGTCTTCTGGTTGGTCACCAAGCGATGCATCAAGGACATATGATTTCTGGGAAGCCGTGAGGATAATCCTCATATTACGGGCCCAATCAACAAAGTTACTTCCATCATCTCTCAACTTAGCTTTCCTAGGAACACATTAAAATTCAGGGGTGCTACTACGCGATCCATTGATCTACAACATAAATATGCAAAGGTTACTTAGACTATTGTTCAAGATAATGAGTTTAGATAATCAAATTACTAAAGCTCCCACTCAAATTGACATCCCTCAGGTCATCTTAGTGTCACATGATCCAAATTCACCAACTCATGTCCGATCATCACGAGATTTGAGGCGGTTTCAATGGTGAACATATTCATGTTGATCATATCTACTATATGACTCATGTTCGACCTTTCGGTCTCTTGTGTTCCGAGGCCATGTCTGTACATGCTAAGCTCATCAGGTTTAACCCGAGTGTTCTGCATGTGCAACACTGGCTTGCACCCGTTGTATGTGAACGTAGAGTCTATCACACCCGATCATCATGTGGTGTCTCGACATGACGAACTTTCGCAACGGTGCACACTCGGAGAGAACACAATTCGTCTTGAAATTTAAGTGAGGGATCAGCTTATAATGCTACCGTCGTCCTAAGCAAAACAAGGTGCACAAAAGTATTAACATCACATGCAAATCATAAGTGACATGATATGGCCATGAACTTGTGCTTTTGATCTCCATCTTGAAAGCACCGGCATGATCTCCATCGTCACCGGCACAACACCATGATCTCCATCAACGTGTCGCCATTGGGGTTGTCACACCCACGATGCTTCAACTACTATTGCTACCATTTAGCAATAAAGTAAAGCATTACATGGCTCTTAATGACTGACACGCAGGTCATACAACAATTAAAGACAACGCTATGGCTCCTGCCGGTTGCCGTACTAATCGACATGCAAGTCGTGATATTCTATATAACACATGATCATCTCATACATCACATATATCACATCATGTAATTGGCCATATCACATCACAAAATACCCTGCAAAAACAAGTTAGACGCCCTCTAATTGTTGTTGCATGTTTTACATGGCTGCTACGGGTATCTAGCAAGAAGAATTCTCACCTACGCATAAACCACAACGGTGATACATAAGTTGCTTTTAAACCATCTCAAGGAACGCCTTAGTCGAATCCGATCCAACTAAAGTAGGAGAAACAGACACCCGCCAGCCATCTTTGTGCAACGAAGTTACACGTCAGTCGATGGAACCGGTCTCTCGTAAGCGTACGAGTAAGGTTGGTCCGGGCCGCTTCATCCCACAATACCGCCGAACAAAAATACGACCAAGGGAGGAAGCAATCTAAGTATCAATGCCCACAAACTCTTTGTGTTCTACTCGAGATCTCATCTACACATAGACCTAGCTCATGATGCCACTATTGGGGAACGTCGCATGGGAAACAAAAAATTTCCTACGTTCACGCAAGTACTATCCATGGTGATGAACATCTATGAGAGGGAGAGTGTATCTACATACCCTTGTAGATCGCTAAGCGGGAAGCGTTAAGAAACTTGGTTGGTGTAGTCGACCGTCTTCGCGATCCAAATCGCCGAGCGTCCCGCGATCCAATCACGATCCGTCCCGATCAAGCACCAAACGGACGGCACCTCCGCGTTCAGCACACGTATAGCTTGATGACTATCTCCACCTTATTGATCTAGAAAGAGGGACTAGAGAGGTAGAACGTTTCTCCAGCAGCGTGACGACGCTCCGGAGATGGTGGTGGAGCTATTCTGGCATGGCTTCGCCTAGGCACTGCAGAAATCCGATCTAGAGGAGAAACTATGCACTGGAGGAACGAGTAGCACGTGGCTGAAATCTTTGTGCCCAAACCCTAAAACCCTCTAGTATATATAGGAGGAGACAAGGAGGAGGCTTGGCTCCCAAGGAGCCAGCCCTTGGGTCGGCCGAACCAGGAGGTAGGAGTCCTCCTCCTCCACTCGTAGTAGTATTAGGACTCCTTCCTAATTTAGCCCTTTTTGCCTTTTTTCCACCTTTTTCCTTTTGGGATTTTTCTTCCCAGCCGCATGGGCCCTTTGTGGGACTTCCTCCAGCCCACTAAGGGCTGGTATTCATCCTCCCACAGCCCATGTAGCCTCTTGGGTCGAAATACCCCTCCCGATGGTCTTCCGGTACACTACCGGCACTCCCGGTACACTACCGATGAGCCCGAAACTTTTCCCGCGACCAAAATAGGACTCCCTATATATCAATCTTTACCTCCGGACCATTACGGAGCTCCTCGTGACGTCCGGGATCTCATCCAGGACTCCAAACAACCTTCGGTTACCACCATACATAACTCTATACTACCGAAACGTCACCAAACCTTAAGTGTGCAGACCCTGCGGGTTCAAGAACTATGTAGACATGACCGAGACACATCTACGGTCAATAACCAATAGCGGGACCTGGATGTCAATATTGGTTCCTACATATTCTATGAAGATATTTATCGGTCGAACCTCTATGTCAAGGATTCAGTTAATCCCGTATGATGTTCCCTTTGTTCTTCGGTATGTTACTTGCTTGAGATTCGATCGTCGGTATCTCCATACCTAGTTCAACCTCGTCACCAGCAAGTCTCTTTACTCATTCCGTAATACATGATACCGTGACTAACACTTAGTCACATTGCTTGCAAGGCTTGTTGTGATGTTGTATTACCGAGTGGGCCCTGAGATACCTCTCCGTCACACGGAGTAACAAATCCCAGTCTTGATTCATGCCAACCCAACAGAACCCTCGGAGATACCTGTAGAGTACCTTTATAGTCACCCAGTTACATTGCGACGTTTGATACACACAAGGCACTCCTCCGGTGTCAGTGAGTTGCATGATCTCATGGTCTTAGGAACATATACTTGACATGCAGAAAATAGTAGCATTAAACTAACACGATCATATGCTACTTTTGTAGTTTGGGTCTTCTCCATCACACCATTCTCCTAATGATGTGATCCCGTCATCAAATGACATCTCATGTCCATCACTAGGAAACCTTAACCATCTTTGATCAACGAGCTAGTCTATTAGAGGCATACTAGGGACATGGTTTTTGTCTATGTATTCACACATGCATCTAAGTCTCCGATCAATACAATTATAGCATGTATAATAAACAATTATCATGAACAAGGATATATTATAATAACTAATTTATTATTGCCTCTAGGGCATATTTCCAACAGTAATCATCCACAATCACCAAGCAATATTTTCTTCCACCAAGACTGTCAAAAGATGGAGGGCCAATGAGATCCATGTGAAGGATCTCTAAGGTCCTCTTTGAGTAGATTGTAGTGGTTCGATGATGAGCCTTTTCATGTAGTTTTCCTTCGATACAAGCACTTCAAGCATGATCTTTGGCAAAACTCATGTTTGTTAGTCCAAGAATGTGATCCCCTTTGAGGAGACTTTGCAAAGATCTCATATTGACATGGGCTAGCCAGCGATACCAGAGCCATCCCACATCAACTTTAGCCATTAAGCAAGTCGCGGTCTTAGTGGGTTGCTCCGAGAAGTTCACCACATAGAGACCGTTCTTGACATGCCCATCAAAAGCTACTTTAAGAGTCTTGATCCACAAAAGGTTCACATAGTCAATACCAAAGAAGGTACTAAAACCCATGGTTGCGAGTTGATGAACTGAAAGTAAATTGTATGCGAGGGTCTCAACAAGCATGACATTCTCTATGGAGAGTTCCGGAGAGATTATCACCTTGCCAAGACCCAATACCTTTGAAATTGCATCATCACCAAATGAGACTTGGGTGGCCACAGATGTGTCAGGATGAACGTCCACCACCAAGTCCTTGCTTGCGATCATATGATTTGTTGCTCCACTATCGAGCAACCATGATGTTCCTCCGGAAGCAAACCCCTACAATAGATCAATGTTTGGATTTAGGTACCCATTCTTTAATGGGTCCTTTCATGTTAGCAACAAGGGTCTTAGGAACCCAAATACACCATTCAATGTACTCATAAGAAGAACCAACATATTTGGCATAAACATGCCCATCACTGGCACGACATAAAACATAAGAGGGGTTAAAGTCGCCGGCCTTGTTGGGTTGGGTGTTCTTATTCTTGCCCTTCTTGGCATTCTCCAACATAACTTTGTCTTTCTTCTTCTCATGAGGACTTTCTCCTGCTCTTACAAAGGTTCGCATGAGTGGTGGAACTTCCTTGGTGATCACCTTCTTCTTCTCATTATTTTCGAGTGCAAACCCCACTCCTTCTTTGGCACAACTTCTTTATGATTACTTAGAAGGTCATTGACTGTCTTCTCACCTTGGATGCATGTCACCAAGCCCTTTTTAAGCTGCTCTTTTAGCTTGACATTTTCCTTCACGAGATGTGCATGCTCACAACATGGGTAAGTAGAAGATGCATTATCAATTAGAACAAAAGGAGGACACGTGGAAATTTCCTTAGTGAGTTTCACTTGGAGTTGATCATGCGACTCCTTAAGTGAGGCATGAGCACACTTCAACACTGAGCATTGTCAAGTGTGTCAGGCTCATCCTTGAGTTGATCATGATCCACCCTAAGTGCAACAATCTCAGACTTGAGTACACGGTTAAGAACAATAGCATGATCATAATATTTATGTAATTTAGCAAGGTCATCATTTTGTGACTCCTCAAGAGTTATACAAAGACCTCGCTCTTACTCAAGAGCAATAGATAGATCCGCTATCTCGTCGGCATAATCACGACAATGACCTCTCAATTCCTCAAGAAACTTTTCTTGAGACTCAATAGTATCATGGGCCTCACCAAGTTGTTCCAAGAGAGCAACAAAGTGCTTCTTGGACTCTCCCTTGAGTTTACACATGAATTTGTCAAACTCATTTTTATCCTCTTTCCCCTCCTCATGTTCATCCACAAAATCTAAAGATGGAGTGGAAGAAATCAAAGTCTTAATGTTTGAGGTTTTGACGTTGGAGGTTACCTTAGTGATACCTTTAGCCATGAGGCACCTCGCGACGATGTTCTCATTGGGGGCGTCGAAGAGTGACACCTTTGTTGGGGTAGAGGAAGCAATTGCCATGGATGCCATTGCCCTTCCTTTGCCTCTCATGTCTTCGTCATCGACATCATCGTCCGAGGCATACTCTTCTTGAGCCACCAATACCTTGTGAGGGGCCTTCTTGATGAAGTTGGTTTTGTTGGGGAAGGACTTTGCCTTATCTTTGCGAATGAGCTTGCCACCATTGTATTCCCTCTTCTCATATGGGCAATCCACCACAAATTGACTCACATTACCACAATTGTAGCATGTTCTCACATGTTCCTTGCCCTTTGACCCATTTGAGTTGTTCTTGGAGAAGTTGGGCCTTGTGTTTCTCTTGTTGCCCCAAAATTGTCTCGACGCAACAGCCATGTTTTGGAAATATGCCCTACAGGCAATAAATAAAGTTTTTATTATCATATTTCCTTGTTCATGATCATTGTTTATTATCCATGCTATAATTGTATTGATTGGAAACACATTGCATGTGTGGATATATAGACAACACTTTGTCCCTAGTGTGCCTCTAGTAGACTAGATCGTTGATCAAAGATGGTCAAGGTTTCCTAGCAATTGCCATGAGATGTCATTTGATAATGGTATCACATCATTAGGAGAATGATGGGATGGACAAGACCCAAACTATAAACATAGTATATGATCGTGTCAGTTTATTGCTACAGTTTTGTACATGTCAAGTATATGTTCCTATGACCATGAGATCATGCAACTCATGGACACCGGAGGACTGCCTTGTGTGTATCAAATATCGCAACATAACTAGGTGACTATAAAGGTACTCTACACGAATCTCTGAGGGTGTCTGCTGGGTTGGCATGGATCAACACTGGGATTTGTTACTCCGTATGACGGAGAGGTATCTCAGGGCTCACTCGATAATACAACATCACAATAAGACTTGAAAGCAATGTGACTAAGTGTTAGCCACGGGATCTTGTATTATGAAACGAGTAAAGAGACTTGCCGGTAACAATGTTGAACTGGGTATGGAGATACCGACGATCGAATCTCGGGCAAGTAACATACCGAAGAACAAAGGGAACATCATACGGGATTAAGTGAATCCTTGACATAGAGGTTCAACTGATAAATATCTTCATAGAATATGTAGGAATAAATATGGGCATCCAGGTCCTGCTATTGGTTATTGACCGTAGAGGTGTGTCGGTCATGTCTACATAGTTCTCGAACCCGCAGGGTCTGCACACTTAAGGTTCGGTGACGTTTCAGCAGTATAGAGTTATGTACGGTGCTGACCGAAGGTTGTTTGGAGTCCCGGATGATATCACGAAGTCACAAGGAGCTTCAGAATGGTCCGTACGTAAAGATTGATATATAGGAAAGTGGTGTTTGAACTCCGTAAAATTTTCGGGCATTTCCGGCAGTGTACCGGGAGTGACGAATGTGTTCCGGGGACCACCAAGTGGGGCCCACATACCCCAAGGGGCCACATGGGCCTTAGAGGTGGTGCACCATCCCCTGGTGGGCTGGGCAAGCCAGCCCAAGAGGCCCATGCGCAGGGAAGGAGGAGATAGAGTAGATTCCAAGTTTGGGAGAGAGTCCCACTTGGAATCCACCTCCCTTGTGGGAGGTGGACTCTCCCTCTTTGGTTTGGCCGAACCTCTCCTTGGAGGAGAGGCTAGGGCTTCCTCCTCTCCCCTCCCTCCTATATATACTCGAGGATTTTGAGGGCAGCCCAAACCCTAATTCTGCCAAGTGCTCCCCTCTTCTTGCTCTAGTTCATTTTCTCCTCTAGATCGGTTTTCAGCCGTGCTTAGGAGAATCCCTGTTGGAATTGCTCCACCACCATCGTCACAATGCCGTCGCGCTGCTGGAGAACTCTTCTACCTCTCCTCTCTCTCTTGCTGGATCAAGAAGGCGGAAATCTTCACCAAGCTGCACGTGTGTTGAACGCAGAGGTGTCGTCCGTTCGGTACTTGATCGGGAGTTCATGAGACGGCTTGTGATTTGGATCCCGAAGACATACCACTACATCAACCACGTTCTTTAACGCTTCTGCTTAGCGATCTACAAGGGTACGTAGATCCAATCTCTCCTCTCATAGATGCTCATCTCCTAGATTGATCTTGGTGAAGCGTAGGAATTTTTTTGTTTCCCATGCAACATTCCCCAACAGTGGTATCAGAGCTAGATCTATGCATAGATGATATCTTGAGTACATACAAAGAGTTTGTGGGTGTTGATATTCAGATTGCTTCCTTCCTTAGTATTTTCTTGGTTCAGCGGTATTGTGGGTCTTTTGTTCGGCTCGGACCGACTTTACTCGTATGCTTACGAGAGACCGTGTGTTGTCACACCTTGTGATTTGCCTCATGACTAAGATATCATGACTCAAAAATCAGGGCTAATTAAAACTTGTGTGTGCTTGTTATACTTGACTTGATAGTTGATTGTCTGATTGCTTGCTAGTGCTCTATATTCATAAATCCCTCCTACTCTCAAAACTCTTTTCCTTGACCTATAACTCTTGTCCAATGATCATGCCATGTGTATAGGACTTAAAACTATTTTTACAAAATATTATTTTGACCAAAAAGCATTTATTTAGATTAGGTTTTCAAAAATCCTTGATTTGAGACTTGTACTACAAGTCCCCAAATTGGGTGGATCCTTTTTCCCCAAATGCTTTAGTTGGAACCTACTATATATATAACTTCCCAAAACCACAAGATATTATTTTTAAAAGACTATTTTCATATTTTATTTAAAGGCTTTTTCTCAAGGCCAGAAATGGTCTTTTATAGGAAAAAATTATTTAAATGCTTTAACAATATTTGTGAAAATTTAGGAAAGCTTCGTGGTCATATATTGTCCATATATAAGAGTTTTAACACATGGTCATGTTCAAAATATTGGGAAAAACCCTTCAATACCTTTTTTTGCCTATTTCAAGGTTTTGAAATATTTCTATAAGAAATATTCTCAATTAAATCCTAGAAAATTCTAGCATGTCACATATGATATATGTGGTCAGCTTGACAAGTTTCATATCAATCCCAGTTGTTTTGGTTCACCAAAATATGCCCAAACGCACTTTGTCCAGATCCAAATTTGAGCAACTCTACATTACCAACTACCTCCCCTTAAGCTTAAACTTTTTGGGAATGTTAGGATCCTACAATAATGCATCCACACCAAGTGGTGCATCAAGGAGAATAGATTAACTTGTCCAAAGTCCCTCAAAACCATTCTTGTTGATTTCAAGATTTTGGTGACATTACATTGCCAAATTTCCCCATTTGGCCCCAAACTTTCTGTGCATGTTATAGTCCCAAAAATATGTCACCACAACAAGTGGTGCATCAAGGGGAATGGATTTGCATAGCTAGATCTAAGGAAATGCATTTCTGCCCATATCTAGGGTTTACCTAGTTTGTATTGGCAACCTTCTTCAAATGAGTTCAAATTTTGTGATCAACCTCACTTATACCTATTATCAAGTCCTGTTAATTTTCATAGTGATGAGAATCACTTTTCTAGCTCAAACTTGCATCAAACACCTTATGCTCATTTACCAAACTTGTTGTTTGGGCCTCTGCTACCATTCTCCTTGACCTGAAAATTTTACCACACCTTGCCCTTATCCCCATCTACCTCCAGTAGCAACTCTAGGTTCATGGCTCTATTATTGGGGGGCAAACATCCCAAGATTCCCTCCTGTACAGCTAGTTTTTCCCTTTCCCTCAACCTCTCTCCTTATCCTTTGGATCCCCAAAGCATCCAGGGACTCCTACGCCTTGCCTATACCCTCCGAGATGCCCTAGACATAGATGGACGCGTAGAAGCCGCCAAGGGCGATTCCATGGCATGCAATGGCCGCGCTCTAGAGCGCGCTATAGTGCCGACCGCACTGTAGCCGCCACCCAATAAATGGCCTGGACCGCCTTGAGCGCCCCCCTCTCGCCAGACGGTCGGCCTCGACGTCCGAGACACACAAGGCACCTGTCCCTCTCCTCTCTTTCCCTCCTCTCTATCCCTCCTCTGCCCCTCGTCGCACGCGCACGGCGCCACCCAAGCGCACCTATGGGCGTGCTCACACGCGTGACGGCCCCGTCCTGGCGCGCTCCCTCTCTCATCTTCCCTAGATGTAGGCCACGCCCACGAAGTCCTTTGACATGCTCTGGATCACCCCTGTGACACCTAGCCATAGCTGCGCCATGACCATGGGCAGCGTCCACGGTGGACTCGTGCCTGGCCATATAAGTCCCCTCGTAGCTCCCCTCTGCCCCCCTCTTGCTTTCCCATACTCCTAATTGTGCCCGGAGCCGCCCCTCTATTCTCCTCGGGCCCTCTCCACCTGTCCATGATCGAGGCCCCTACGTCGGTTGCGGCTTAAATTCCCGCAACCTGGACTCCCCCTCGCCCTTTGAGGTTCTCTGGTGTCCTTCCTACATCGTCCAAGGCCCTCCCATCACCTCCTCTTCTCCCTGGGGGCATCGTGCACCCATAGCAGGTGGAGACTGTCGGCCCTTCCGTGTCCCTCCACACCGGCACCGCCGGGGCCCTCCCCTGTGGGCTCTCGGCACGGGGATGGATGCGGCTCGTCCCCCGAGTCCGCCTGTGTGCTCAGCATCGCCGGAGGTGGCCGGTACTGCTCAGGAGAGCGCCGGCCGCATCAGGCCTTGCCTCCCTTGCCTCTCCCTGGACCGGGCGGGAGGTGGAGGACAATCCTGATGGGTAGGCCCTGCCCATCAGTGATAGATCAGCCAGGCCCCTCTCTTATGTAGAGGCACACTCCCGCGGCTATGTCTCCTCACACGGCAGATGTATTCCTGGAAATACGCTTTCGGCGTGGCCAGCTGATCGCGCGGCTGCACTGCTGGGCCAGCCCATTTACATATCTACGCCATGAGCACAATATAACCTTTTGGTAAATCCTTTTTTCTCTCTTTTTTCATCAGAGGAGTTCCAAAAATTCATAATCAATTCATTTGAACTCCAACTTGATAATTAAAATTCCTAGAGATTCCTAAAATCTTGTGCTACCCAAATGTGAGCTTTGCACATTTTTCTAGAAAACTTTTGTTCATAGTTTGAATTTATATTTGAATTTAAACTATGGAACCCCATCTTGCAAAATTCCCAGAGCAACCATAGAATCTCCAGATGGAGTAATTCCAATTTATAGGTACCCTAAGTGTCATATCCTATTTTTTCTAGCCATGGTGAACATTTTTACCATGCACCTATTTTGTTAGATCGAATAAATAACCCACTTTTCCATTTATCTCATCTTTGAAAATCCCTAAGAAATTCATACCAACTCCAAATCTAGTGAAACCACTTCCCACATGTTTCTAAAATCATGCCCAATTTTATGAGTGCCTCCACTCATTTTTATGAAAATATTTTTTGTTGACTTCTTGAAGGATCATCATTTCCATCATTCCCACTATCCAAAACTCCCCCTTGACCCACATCCACCAAAACCTACTTGGTTATTTTTCTCATGACCAGAGGAGTCCTAGAGAAATTAAACTCCTATTTATAGAGTAGTTTTAATTTCCACTTGTTGTGTTGCTTACTACCGTTGTTTCCGGCGATAGTTGAGAAAGTATACGAAGTGCTCGGAGTGGATGAGAAGTAGGTGAAGACCTTGAAGACCTTGCAAAGCCAAGAAAGCAGCCCTTTGACCATGATAAGAAACCATTTTTATTGCATGTCATATAGCACCTTACTTTCATCATATTTGATCATGTGGAGTAGTTGTTGGGGAACGTTGCATGGGAAACAAAAATTTTCCTACGCACACGCAAGATCCATCCATGCTGATGAGAATCTACGAGAGGGAGAGTGGATCTACATACCCTTGTAGATCGCTAAGTGGGAAGCATTAAGAAACGCGGTTGGTGTAGTCGAACATCTTCGCGATCCAAATCGTCGAGCGTCCCGCGATCACATCACGACCCGTCCCGCGATCCAATCATGATCCATCCCGCGAACTCATCACGATCCGTCCTGCGATCTCATCATGATCCGTCCCGCAATCTCATCACGATCCATCCCGTGAACTCATCACGAACCGTCTCGCGATCTTCTTCACGGTCCTTCCAATCTAGCACCGAACAGACGACACCTCCGCGTTCAACACACATGCAGCTTGATGACGATCTCCACCGTCTAGATCCATCAAGAGGAAGTGGAGAGGGAGAAGAGTTCACCGGCAGCGTGACGGCGCTCCGATGATGGTGGTGGAGCAATTCCGGCAGGGCTTCGCCTAAGCGCTGCAGAAATCCAATCTAGAGGAGAAACTATGCACTAGAGGAACGGGCAACACGTGGCTAAAATCTGGTGCCAAAAAACCCTAAAACCTATAGTATATATAAGAGGAAGAGAGGAGGAGGCTTGGACCTCAAAGGGCCAGCAATTGGGTCGGCCAAATCAAGTGGGAGAGGTGGAATCCACCTCCAATCCTAGTAGGACTAGGATTCACCCTATTTTTGCCTTTTTCACCTTTTTCTCTTTGGGCTTTTCTTCCCAGCCGCATGGGCCTTGTATGGGACTTCTACCAGCCCACAAAGGGCTGGAATTTACTCTGCCACAGCCCATGTAGCGTTTTGGGTCGAAATACCCCTCCCGATGGTCTCCCGGTACACTACCGGCACTCCCGGTACACTACCGATGAGCCCGGAACTTTTCCGGCGACCAAAATAGGACTTCCTATATATGAATCTTTACATCTGGACCATTCCGGAGACCCTCGTGACATCCGGGATCTCATCCGGGACTCCGAACAACCTTCAGTCACCACCATACATAAGTCTATACTACCGAAACGTCACCAAACCTTAAGTGTGCAGACCTCGCCGGTTCGAGGACTATGTAGACATGACCGAGACACCTCTACGGTCAATAACCAATGTCGGGACCTGGATGTCCACATTGGTTCCTACATATTCTACGAAGATCTTTATCGGTCGAACCTCTATGTCAATGATTCAGTTAATCCCGTATGATGTTCCCTTTGTTCTTCGGTATGTTACTTGCCCGAGATTCGATCGTCGATATCTCCATACCTAGTTCAACTTCGTTACCGGCAAGTCTCTTTACTCGTTCCGTAATACAAGATCCCGTGACTAACACTTAGTCACATTGCTTGCAAGGCTTATTGCAATGTTGTATTACCGAGTGGGCCCTGAGATACCTCTCCATCACACGGAGTAACAAATCCCAGTCTTTATCCATGCCAACTCAACAGACACCCTCGGAGATACCTGTAGAGCACCTTTATAGTCACCCAGTTACGTTGCGACGTTTGATACACACAAGGTACTCCTCCGATGTCAGTGAGTTGCATGATCTCATGGTCATAGGAACACATACTTTGACATGCAGAAAACAGTAGCAACAAACTGACACGATCATATGCTATGTTTGTAGTTTGGGTCTTGTCCATCACATCATTCTCCTAATGATGTGATCCCGTTATCAAATGACATCACATGTCAATGTCTAGGAAACCTTGACCATCTTTCATCAACGAGCTAGTCCATTAGAGGCATACTAGGGACATGTTTTTGTCTATGTATCCACACATGCATCTAAGTCTCCGATCAATACAATTATAGAATGGATAATAAACGATTATCATGAACAATGAAATATGATAATAACTAATTTATTATTGCCTCTAGGGCATATTTCCAACAGGCTCCCACTTGCACTAGAGTCAATAATCTAGTTCACATCACCATGTGATTTGCATTGTTATGAATCTAACACCCAATGAGTTCTGGGGCTCGATCATGCTTTGCATGTGAGAGAGGTCTTATTGTCAACGGGTCTACGACATTCAGATCCATGTGTACTTTGCAAATTTCTATGTCAAACCGTAAACAATGCTACCACACTCCACTTGGTACTATTCCAAATGGCTGCTCCACTATACGTATCCAGACTGCTACTTCGAGTCATCCGGATTGGTGTTAAAGCTTGCATTGACGTAACTCTTTACGACGAACTCTTTATCACCTCCATAATCGAGAAACATCTCCTTTGTCTTTTAGTTACTAAGGACAATCTTGACCGCTATCCAGTGCTCCATTCCAGGATCACTTTGAAACCTTCTGGCCATACTTATGGCAAGGCTGACATCGGGTCTTGTGCACAACATTTGCATACATGATAGAGCCTATGGCTGAAGCATAGGTGATGACACTCATCTTTTCTCTATCTTCTACAGTCACTGGGCATTGAGTCTTACTCAACTTTATAACTTACAAATTAGGCGAGAACTCTTTCTCTGACTGATCCATTTTGAACTATTTCGAAATCTTGTCAAGGTATGTACTCATTGAAAGTCTCATCAAGTATCTTGGTCTATCTCTATAGATCTTGATGCTCAACAAATAGGTAGCTTTATCCAGGTCTTCCTTTGAAAAACTCTTTTCAAACAACCGTTTATGCTCTCCAGAAATTCTACATCATTTCCGAATAGCAATATGTCATCCACATATACTTATCAGAAACTCTATAATGCTCCCACTCACTTTATTGCAAATACAAGTTTCTCGTAAACTTTGTATAGACTCAAAAACTTTGATCACCTCATCAAAGTGTATATTCCAACTCCGAGATGCTTGCTTCAGTTCATAGAAGAATCACTAAAGCTCACACACCTTTTAGCATCCTTAGGACTGACAAAACCTTCTGGTTGCATCTCATACAACCTTTCCTTAAGGAAGGAAACGATGTTTTGGCATCCATCTGCCAGAATTCATAATTGAAAAATGCAGCAACTGCTAACATAATTCCAATAGACTTTAGCATCGCTACAAGTGAGAAAGTCTCATCGCAGTCAACTCCTTGAACTTGTCATAAACTACTTTGCAACAAGTCGAGCTTTACAAATGGTAACATTTACCATCAGCGTCTGGCTTCATTTTAAAGATCCATTTGTACTTTAACGACCAGCCGTCCAACATGCAAGTCCACCAAAGTCTATACTTGGTTTTCATACATGGATCCTTTCTCGAATTTCATGGCCTCTAACCATTTGTTGGTTTCCGGGACCATCATCGCTTCTCCATAGTTCATAGGTTCATCGTTGTCCAACAACATGACCTTCAAGACAGGGTTGTCGTACCGCTCAGTAGCAGTACACGTCCTTGTCGACCTACGAAGTTCGTTAGTAACTTGATACAAAGCTTCATGATCATCATCATTAACTTCCTCTTCAACTGACGTAGGCTTCACAGAAACATCTTTCTGTGCTGCGCCACTTTCTAGTTGATGTAAGGGTTCAATAACCTCATCAAGTTCTATTTTCCTCGTAGGTCGATAGTAACTTGATCCGAAGCTTCATTTTCATCATCATTAACTTCCTCTTGAACTGACGTAGGCTTCACAGAAACATCTTTCTGCGCTATGCTACTTTCTGGTTGAAGCAGAGGTTTCAACAACCTCATCAAGTTCTATCCTCCTCCCACTCAACTCTTTCAAGAGAAACCCTTTCTCGAGAAAGGACCCAATTTTAGCAACAAACATTTTATGCTTGGATCTGAGATAGAAGGTTCACCCAACTGTTCTTAGGGTATTCTATGAAGATGCATTTGTCCGATTTGGGTTCGAGATCATTAGGTGAAACATTTTCCACACATGCGTCACAACCCCAAACATTAAGAAATGACAGCTTAGGTTTCTATCAAACCATAGTTCACACGGTGTCATCTCAACGGATTTAGATGGTGCCCTATTTAAAGTGAATGTAGTTGTCTCTAATGCATAACCCCAAAATTACAGTAACCAAACGATAAGAGACATCATAACATGCACCATATCCAATAGAGTACGACTATGATGTTCGGACACACCATCACTCTCTGGTGTTCCAGCTAGCGTGAGTTGTGAAACAACTTTCACATTGTCTAAAGTTGTATGTCAAACTCGTAACTCAGATATTCACCTCCACGATTATATCGCAAACATTTTTATCTTCTTGTCACGATGATCTTAAACTTCACTCTGAATTTGCTTGAACCTTTCAAACGATTTAGACTTGTGTTTCATTAAGTAAATATACACTATATCTACTCAAATCATCAGTGGAGGTAAGAAAATCATGATATCCACTGCACGCTACAAGACTCATTGGATTGCATACATCAACACGTATGATTTCCAATAAATCACTTGCTCGCTTCATCGAAACAGAAAACGGGGTCTTTAGTCATCTTGACGAAGAGGCATGGTTCGCATGTCTCAACCGATTCGAGATCAAATGAGTCCAAAGATCCATCAGCATGGAGTTTCTTCATGCGTTTTATACCAATATGACATTGAGCGGCAGTGCCACAAGTATGTGGTACTATTATTATTAACTTTGTATATCTTTGGCATCAATGTTATGAACATGTGTATTACTATGATCAAGTTTCAACAAACCATTCTTACTGGGTGCATGACCGTTGAAGGTATTATTCATGTAAATAGAATAACCATTATTCTCTAACTTAAATGAATAACCATGTTGCAGTGAACATGATCTAATCACGTTCATGCTCAACGCAAAACACCGAATAACATTTATTTAGGTTCGTCACTAATCTCGAAGGTAGAGAGAGCGTGCGATGTTGATCACATCAACCTTGGAAACATTTCCAACACACATCGTCACCTCACACTTAGCTAGTTCTCCATTTATCCTGTAGCCTTTATTTTGAGTTACTAACATTTAGCAACCGAACCGGTATCCAATACCCAGGTGCTACTAGGAGTACAAGCAAGGTACACATCAATAACACGTATATCAAATATACTTCTGTCGACGTTACCAGCCTTCTTATCTACCAAGTATCTAGGGTTGTTCTGCTTCAGCGACCTCTCTCCTCATAATTGAAGCACTTAGTCTCAGGTTTGGGTTCAACTTTGGGTTGCTTCACTAGAGCAGCAACTGACTTTCCATCCATGAAGTTTGCCACCTTGCCCTTGCCCTTCTCGAAACTAGTGGTTATAGTAACCATCAACACTTGATGCTCCTTCTTGATTTCTACCTTCGCGGTGTCAAACATCGCGAACAGGTCAGGGATTATTAATTCTATCCCTGGCATTTTATAGTTCATCACCAAGTTCTAGTAGCTTAGTGAAAGTGACTTGGAGAACTATATCAATCACTATCTTATCTGGAAGATGAACTCCCACTCGATTCAAGCGATTGTAGCACCCAGACAATCTGAGCACATGCTCAACGATTGAGCTATTCTCGTTCATCTTGCAGGCAAAGAATCTTGTTGGAGATCTCATATCTCGCAACACGGGCATGAGCCTGAGATCCTAATTTCAGCTCTTAGAACATCTCATATGTTCCGTGATGTTCAAAACGTTTCGGAGCCTCAATTCGAAGCCGTAATGCATGACGCACTAAACTATCAAGTAGTCATCAAAACATCTACAGACGACGCTAGAGGGGTTGGCGCACTGAGTGGTGCACTAAGGACATAAGCCTTCTGTGCAGCAACGAGGACAATCCTCAGATCACGGAGCTAGTCCGCAATATTGCTACCATCATCTTTCAACTCTATTTCTCTAGGAACATATAAAAATTCAAGGGAGCTACAGCGCGAGCAAGTAATCTACAACATAATTTGCAAAGACACTACTGACTATGTTCATGATAATGAGTTCAATTAATCATATTACTTAAGAACTCCCACTCAAATTGACATCCCTCCGATCATTCGAGTGATACATGATCCAAATTCTCCAACTCAAGTCCGATCATCACGTGAGTTGAGGTGGTTACAATGGTGAACATCATTATGTTGATCATATCCACTATATGACTCATGTTCGACCTTTCGGTCTCTTGTGTTTTGAGGCCATGTCTGTACATGCTAGGCTCGTCAAGTTTAACCCGAGTGTTCTGCTTGTGCAACACTGGCTTGCACCCATTGTATATGAACGTAGAGTCTATCACACCCGATCATCACGTGGTCTCTCAACACGACGAACTTTCGCAACGGTGCACACTCGGGGAGAACACAATTCATTTTGAAATTTAAGTGAGGGATCACCTTATAATGCTACCGTCGTCCTAAGAAAAACAAGGTGCATAAAAGGATTAACATCACATGCAAATCATAAGTGACATGATATGGCCATGAACTTGTGCTTTTGATCTCCATCTTGAAAGCACCGGCATGATCTCCATCGTCACCGACACGACACCATGATCTCCATCATCTTGATCTCCATCAACGTGTCGCCATCGGGGTTGTCACGCCCTGCATGCTTCTACTACTATTTCTACCGTTTAGCGATAAAGTAAAGCATTACATAGCGCTTAATGATTGACACGCAGGTCATACAATAATTAAAGACAACCCTATGGCTCCTGCCGGTTGCCGTACTCATCGACATACAAGTCGTGAAATTCTATACATCACATGATCATATCATACATCACATATATCACATCATGTAATTGGCCATATCACATCACAACATACCCTGCAAAAACAAGTTAGACGTCCTCTAATTGTTGTTGCATGTTTTACGTAGCTGCTATGGGTATCTAGCATGAACAATTCTCATCTACACAAAAACCACAATGGTGATACACTAGTTGCTTTTCAACCTTCTCAAGGACCGCCTTTGTCGAATCCGATCCAACTAAAGTAAGAGAAACTGCCACCCGCAAGCCATCTAGGCAACAAGTTGCGTCGAAGGAACCGGTCTCTCGTAAGCGTACAAGTAATGTTGGTCCGGGCCACTTCATCTCACAATAGTGCTGAACCAAAATCCGACCAACGGAGGAAGCAATCTAAGCATCAACGCCCACAAACCTTTTGTGTTCTACTCGAGATCTCATCTACACATAGACCTAGCTCATGATGCCACTGTTGGGGAACGTTGCATGGGAAACAAAAAATTTCCTATGCACATGCAAGATCTATCCATGGTGATGAGCATATACGAGAGGGAGAGTGGATCTACATACCCTTGTATATCGCTAAGCGGGAAGCGTTAAGAAACGTGGTTGGTGTAGTCGAACATCTTTGCGATCCAAATCGTCGAGTGTCCCGCGATCACATCACGATCCGTCCCACGATCCAATCATGATCCGTCCCGCGAACTCATCACGATCTGTGCCGCGATCTCATCACGATCCGTCCCGCGATCTCATCATGATCCGTCCCGTGAACTCATCACGAACTGTCTCGCGATCTTGTACACGGTCCTTCCGATCTAGCGCCGAACAGACGGCACCTCCGCGTTTAGCACACATGCAGCTTGATGACGATCTCCACCGTCTAGATCCTGCAAGAGTAAGTGGAGAGGGATAAGAGTTCACCGGCAGCGTGACGTCGCTCCGATGATGGTGGTGGAGCAATTCCGGCAGGGCTTCGCCTAAGCGCTGCAGAAATCCGATCTAGAGGAGAAACTATGCACTAGAGGAACGGGCAGCACGTGGCTAAAATCTGGTGCCAAAAAACCCTAAAAACCTCTGGTATATATAAGAGGAATATAGGAGGAGGCTTGGTCCTCAAAGGGCCAGCAATTGGGTCGGCCAAATCAAGTGGGAGAGGTGGAATACACCTCCAATCCTAGTAGGACAAGGATTCACCCTATTTTTGCCTTTTTCCACCTTTTTCTCTTTGGGCTTTTCTTCCCAGACGCATGGGCCTTGTGTGGGACTTCCACCAGCCCAAAAAGGTTTGTTATTTACTCTCCCACAGCCCATGTAGCCTTTTGGGTCGAAATACCCCTCCCGATGGTCTCCCGGTACACTACCGGCACTCCCGGTATATTACCGATGAGCCCGAAACTTTTCCGGTGACCAAAATAGGACTTCCTATATATGAATCTTTACCTCTGGACCATTCCGGAGCTCCTCGTGACTTCCGGGATCTCATCCGGGACTCCGAACAACCTTCGGTCACCACCATACATAACTCTATACTACTGAAACGTCACCAAACCTTAAGTGTGCAGACCCTGCGGGTTCGAGAACTATGTAGACATGACCGAGACACCTCTATGGTCAATAACCAATGGCGGGACCTGGATGTCCACATTGGTTCCTACATATTCTACGAAGATCTTTATCGGTCGAACCTCTATGTCAAGGATTCAGTTAATCCCGTATGATGTTCCCTTTGTTCTTCGGTATGTTACTTGCCCGAGATTCGATCGTCGGTATCTCCATACCTAGTTCAACCTCGTTACCGGCAAGTCTCTTTACTCGTTCCATAATACAAGATCCCGTGACTAACACTTAGTCACATTGCTTGCAAGGCTTATTGTGATGTTGTATTACTGAGTGGGCCCTGAGATACCTCTCAATCACACGGAGTAACAAATCCCAGTCTTGATCCATGCCAACTCAACAGACACCCTCGGAGATACCTATAGAGCACCTTTATAGTGACCCAGTTACGTTGCGACGTTTGATACACACAAGGTACTCCTCCGATGTCAGTGAGTTGCATGATCTCATGGTCATAGGAACACATACTTTGACATGCAGAAAACAGTAGCAACAAACTGACACGATCATATGCTATGTTTGTAGTTTGGGTCTTGTCCATCACATCATTCTCCTAATGATGTGATCCCGTTATCAAATGACATCACATGTCAATGGCTAGGAAACCTTGACCATCTTTCATCAACGAGCTAGTCCATTAGAGGCATACTAGGGACATGGTTTTGTCTATGTATCCACACATGCATCTATGTCTCCGATCAATACAATTATAGCATGGATAATAAACGATTATCATGAACAAGGAAATATGATAATAACTAATTTATTATTACCTCTAGGGCATATTTCCAATAGTAGTGACCCCTTCGGTGAGTTGTTTCCTACACTCTTACCATTGACACTTGCATCGGGCATGACCCTACCACCTTATGAGGGTTATGCGGGTGGGTGTAGTTAGGATGCTAGTAGATGCTACACAAGTTGGATCGGGATTTATGCATAGTGATGGAAGGAAAGAAATGATTTCAAAGACTTTCCAAAAACTCCTCTGGTGCCACTAATGCCCGAGGGTGATGATGATGAGTTGGGTGACCACTTGAGAAAGAAGTGGTGTGCCGGAACAAGATGTGGGTGTGTTTTCGAAAACAAAGGGTTTAAGATTTGTTGACCGTCCCAACCTTACATGCGCAACCACGATACCTCTTATGGGACGGGGCTTTGTTGATTACCTTGGTGGGTACTGGCAAGGAGCCCTCATTACTAGTGACGAGAGTGGCGTGGTCACTCTCGATATGGGGTCGTACCGGTATGTATGATCATGCGCTGTCTTCACAGGAACCGGGCACACCATTGGTCCCCTAATGGATGGTACAATTTAGAGCGAGGCTCGTGTGATGTACATCGTGAGGGCTGGGTACCAATCGAGTGGACTCTTTGTCTAGTATCGCTAGGGGAAAGGTATTATTCGGGTGCTTACCTCGGGTATGTTATATACCGCGAGTTGTGGATGACATGGAAGTTCCCCGAGTCTTCTAGGTAAAGTGTGCAACCTCTGCAGAGTGTAAAACTATTCGAATAGCCGTGTCCACGGTCAAGGATAGTTGGGTGGTGCTGCATATGCCACGTCCAGATGTTTTCACAAACTTGGTGTGTCTGTGTGCTGACTAGGATGATATTTGAGTCGAGTCGGATGACTTGGCATGATGATTGAACATGAGATGTTCAGATGGTACATGAGACAAGTCTGAGGACTTGGTGTGATGGTTGAACATGAGACGTCCAACCCCCCTCCTTATGATGATGACTATGGCGTGTTCTTATGAACACCTGTCTATGGTTGATGCATGCTCACTTGAGTTACTTGATCATGTCATTGCACTGAAAACTAGCTTTCTACAACACTTACCTATTAGTGCTACATCATGCATTGTTATTGCCTTATTCCAACATGTGTTGCTTGCGAGTACATTCAAAGTACTCATTGGCTTGCCACTGATTATTTTATTGGCCAGGCATGAAAGATCAGGTTATGATGAAGATTGATCTGGTGCCGGACATGCGAGCTAGGACGCTTCCCAGTCAGAATGCCTGTAGGGTTAAGGCAGATGGCATGGGTTCACGCTATCGTTAAAGATTTCCGCTGCAATCATCTGAAGACTTGGCTATGAAGGACATATTTGAGTAAATCGGTATGTAATGGATCTAAGACTCTTATTATTCAGTTTTTGTGTGTTTATTGAGCATTGATCTCGGGGATCACTGTGCACGTACATTCGGTGATCACTTATGACTCGGGGTCCCCACAGAGCTGGTATCAGAGCCATCCTGACTGTAGGAAGCCCTTAGTTAGCACGGACGTTAGTTAGGACAAAACCATATTTCCCAGACCCTTCAAAATCACCTGCAAAACCTCTATATTTCTCGCCTCTCCTAAAATTCCAAGGGAAGCAAGGTTTTTGCCTTAGCTCTTCCACCACTTTTCTCTTAGCTCTCCTCGTCTGCTTTTCCAAAACTTTGCTAATGGTCGCTACTACCCTCGTGCCCCTGACCACGGGATTCCTTGTAATCCTCGTGGGTAACCTAGGAGGCCACCTTGCCAGACGATTTCTGACATATCTTGGACCCAAGTTGGCGACACTAGACATGGAGCTACTAGCAGAGGATACCTTCCCGAAGGATGAGGATGTCAAGACTTACGTGATGGTGACACCCTCGACACTGCCCCAGGATGATGCCACCTTAGTCTTCGATGACTAGGGCACAAGACCTGCAATGTCATGATAATGCATCACTAATAGAGCAACCCCTGTCCTTCTCGTTGTTACATCAGTAACCACCGATGGATGAGAACCTTGCCATATGGTCCGCCTCACTATAGTGAGCAGGAAAACGGTTCTCATCATCCCCCGCTCTTGGTGTCAATGACATCGTCAATGTGACCGACATGATAGAACTCTACCATGCCTTGTTAATGACATTGCATAGAAGGTTGCCTACCTGGAAGGCTCGACGTCTCAAGAGAGAAGAAGGCATTGCCACGATCACGAGGACACCAAAAGACCTTGTCAACAACAACCGTGAAGAATCACCTTCGATGTGAACTCAATGGACCCGGAAGTCGTCAAGGACTCTTCAGGTGCAACCAGGATCATTTTGATGAACAACAATCGGAGACATAGCGGCACATGAAGAAGACCCAGAAGACTAAGCGGACTCCTCTCCAAGACAAGAAGCAAGCAAGACTACTGAGTCTGAGAACCCCTAGGGTAGGATAGGTCGTGTGTCCCCCATGCGAAGTCGAGTCCGTATGATGGTTCGAATGGAACCATGATGTGTGTTGCTTGTTTTTCCTGTTTGTGCTTTGGTGTAGGTCACACTTCTGCCCGAGGCAATAAGTGCTCGACTATATCACCTACCTTACCTCGATGCTTGTGTTTGGCCTTTTCGGCACTTGCTTGATTGCACTTGCACTATACCACCCCCTTAGGTGCCCTCCTCTATGCTACTTTTCCTCTCCCCCTCTCGTCAACTGAAGACCAGCAAGACAGATGCACCAAGGATCCACCTTGACAAGCAACCGACACCAAAGACTTCGACTGCAACAAACTCAACACGACCCAGCCCCATAGAGTTACGCTTCTTCCTCAGGATTGGAAACCCCTCCCTTGCCTAACCTATACCTCACAAGCTCCCCTAGCACAAGTCTCTGAATCATGTGTTTAATACATGGATTTGCCAGAGAACTTATTGATCTTCAATAACCCCTGCCTAGCACTGGGTTCATTATGGAGCTAGTAATCATAGTGAACAAACATCCTTAATTCTTAAGCTAGCACTAGAACCTTGATGCCATAGAAAGGATCATTCTGAGGATATACTATTTGCTGGCAGTGATTTGATTTAGCCATGATAGATGTCTTGAGGAAATAGTTGAGTCCCTTTGGTGGATTACGAGGCTTAATGTTGGTAGACAAACTTGGTGGGTCTAGATTGATAGAGTAGCATAACTTGCTTGTACCTTGAGCAAATTGGATTTTGTAGGACCATTGTGATCATATGCTGAAATTCTTGGAGGATAATGACTTGACTTTGGCAATAATATTGATATTGGATTGATGGTGATATGATAGCGACTGGAGTAACTAGTAGAGAATTCTTGCTAGATGTAAACCTTGGATTATAATAGGTGATTCTAATAGGTGCTCGAGATCAATCAAACCAGATCTTGAAGGAAACAAGATCTTGGATTGGTAATGTCTTGATCAAGCTTAGAGGCTTGTAAATTATCCTGAGAATTTTTATATAGGGATATATATGATTTAGCTATAATATGCATATGAGATTTTCAGCATAGTCCTTCCCTCAAGCCCTGCTGATATGAGTAGCGTGTGTAGTATTGGAGTTGATTTATATGATATGATACCTTCGAGGATATAGGGTGATTTTTGTTTGGAGTATTAGGCAATACTATTGGCATCTAATAGTTGTGCTCAGAATAAGATGTTAGACGTTCACTCACATCCTAAGCTCCTTGAAACCCCGAAGCTTTACCAGACCATGCCATTGTCGGATAAGACCATAGGCTCTGGCTCTAAGTCAAAGGACCATGGCTGATACCCCATCGTGACCACCACCTACCCTTTCCATAAGGAAGGTGATCACGAAGACCTCTACTAGGTTGGACCTCGAACCCTTGACACTAGTGACCATTTGGGGCGAGTGCCTGCTCCTTGAACATACCCCATGAGAAGGTGTTTATGTGGTACCTCGGGAAATAAGTTGTTGTGCTCTGGGATGACGTACTTATTTACCCAATAAGAGGAGGAACACTTGAGTCCCGTTTGGACCAGCCCCAGGAACACCGACTGCCATGTCTCTCAAGTATAAGGTCTCACCTTGAATGAGTTGGACTCCACAAAGCACCCTCTCTACAAAGGATGACTTTCTTTACCAAGCAAGATGAAGAGCCACTGTAGTTGTGGAACCACGAAAACGACGAAGAACAAGTCAACCACCACTCCTCTACCGACTGCATCAACTAGACTATATCAAGAAGCACCAATGTTCAAGCTCGATGGAGCCCTTAGACATCAAGAGGATTAAAGAGCCCCCTTGCTTTAAGTAGTCACCTATGAGTTCCTGACTAGGATGGAACTGAGATGTTGATGGCACCCTCACCCCACCACCTTGACGGTGTACGTTGAGCATGACGTCCCTACTCCCTTCAGATGCCTGGAATGGAGTGCAACGACTGTCATGACGTCATTGCTAGCCCCTTTTTGGTTCAATCAAGGATGTGAACCTGACTCGATCGTGGTAAACTGCCTGTCAAAGATAGTTCGCCCCTCTTGCCAAGCCTCATACCCTAGGAATTGGATGGATGGTCTATACTTTTGGGTAGCCAGCTCATCTAGGACCCCCCTTAGAGCCTTCCCATATAGTAGAACCCGCTTTGACACCTAGTCTCTAAGCTCAGTCTTAGGGATGAGACCCAACACAGACCTTGCCATGGAGTGACGAATAGACCAAACACTCTAAGACCCTCTAGAACGTGTGTCCACGATGATGAAGACAAACGACCAAAGAAGGATGAAGAATCTACCTGGGCAACTTACTCAAGAAGAAGATCTCGACGAGAAGCTACACCGAGACTTGACCCTTCTATTCTAACGCGAGACATCTAGATGTCGCTAACAAACGTGAGCAGTCCTACGACTAGCACACAGACACACCACTTGACCAGGTATTCTGACTTTGGGATGCACACGCAAGCCAGGACTTGCCAAGACTTCATCCACCAAACCCTTAACCATTAGGCAAGCCTAGCAGGTTGCTGGAACCCCATTCAGCCTGAGACGAAGTCAATGATGCACTTCAAGATCTAGAAGGACAACCACGTTGGAGCGGAAACAAAATGGATCGTGAAGACTACCTCGCCTCTGAATTTCCGCATCCTTCCCACGCCTAGCCTAGGAATATCGGGGACGAGATTCTTTTAAGGGGGGTAGGTCTGTCACACCCTGTGATTTGCCTCATGACTAAGATATCATGACTCAAAAATCAGTGCCAATTAAAACTTTTGTGTGCTTGTTATGCTTGACTTGATTGCTAATTGTCTGATTGCTTGCTAGTGCTCTATATTCATAAAATCCCTCCTACTCTCAAAACACTTTTCCTTGACCTAGAACTCTTGTCCAATGATCATGCCATGTGTATAGGACTTAAAACTATTTTTACAAAATATTATTTTGCTCCAAAAGCATTTATTTAAAATAGGTTTTCAAAACCCCTTGATTTGAGACTTGTACTACAAGTCCCCAAATTGGGTGGATCCTTTTTCGACAAATGATTTAGTTGGAACCTACTATATATATATAACTTCCCAAAACCACAAGATATTATTTTAAAAGACTATTTTCATATTTTATTTAAAGGCTTTTTCTTAAGGCCAGAAATGGTCTTTTCTAGGGAAAAATTATTTAAATGCTCTAAAAATATTTGGGAAAATTTAGGAAAGCTCAGTGGACATATATTGTCCATATATAAGAGTTTAAACACATCATCATGTTCAAAATATTGGGAAAAAACCTTCAAAACCATTTCTGCCTATTTCAAGGTTTTGAAATATTTCTATAAGAAATATTCTCAATTAAATCCTAGAAAAATGTAACATGTCACATATGATATATGTGGTCATATTGCCAAGTTTCATATCAATCCCAATTTTGGTTCACCAAAATATCCTAAAACCCTCGTTGTACAGGTCCAAATTTGAGCAACTCTACATTACCCACTACCTCCCCTTAAGATCAAACTTTGTGGGAATGTTAGGATCCTACAATAATGCATCCACACCAAGCGGTGCATCAAGGAGAACAGATTAACTTGTCCAAAGTCCCTCAAAACCATTTCTGCTGATTTCAAGATTTTGGTAACATTACATTGCCAAATTTCCCCATTGGACCCCAAGCTTTTTGTGCATGTTATAGTCCCAAAAATATGTCACCACATCAAGTTGTGCATCAAGGGGAATGGATTTGCATAGCTAGATCTAAGCAAATGCATTTCTGCCAATATCTAGGGTTTACCAAGTTTGTATTGGCAACCTTCTTCAAATGAGTTCAAATTTTGTGATCAACCTCACTTATACCTATTATCAAGTCCTGTTAATTTTCATAGTGATGAGAATCACTTTGATAGCTCAAACTTGCATCAAACACCTTCTGCTCATTTACCAAACTTGTTGTTTGGGCCCCTTCAACCATTCTCCTTGGCCTGAAAATTTTACCACACCTTTCCCTCATCCCCTTCTACCTCTAGTAGTAACTTTAGGTTCATGGCTCTATTATTGGGGGGTAAAAATACCAAGATTCCCTCCTGGACAACTAGTTTTTCCCTTTCCCTCAACCTCTCTCCTCATCCTTTGGCTCCCCAAAGCATCTAGGGACTCCTACGCCTTGCCTATACCCTCCTAAATGCCCTAGATATAGATGGACGCACAGAACCTGCCAAGGGCGATGCCATGGCATGCAATGGCCGCTCTCCAAAGCATGCTAAAGTGCCAACCGCATTGTAGCCGCTGCCCAATGCATGCCCTGGACTGCCTTGAGCACCCCGCTCTCGCCAGACGGTCGGCCTGGACGTCCGGGACACGCAAGGCACCTGTCCCCCTCCTCTCTTTCCCTCCTCTGCCCCTCTTAGCACGCGCACGACGCCACCCAAGTGCCCCTATGGGCGTGCTCACACGCATGACGGCTCTGTCCTCGCGCGCTCCCTCTCTCATCTTCCCTAGACGTAGGCCACGCCCACGAAGTCCATTGACACGCTCTGGGTCACCCCTATGACCCCTAGCCATAGCTGCACCATGACCATGGGCAGCGTCCACGGTGGAGTCGTGCCTGGCCATATAAGTCCCCCTGTAGCTCCCCTCTGCTCCCCTCTTGCTTTCCCGTCCTCCTAATTGTGCCCAGAGACGCCCCTCTATTCCCCTCGCGCCCTCTCCATCTCTCCATGGTTGAGGCCCCTTTGTCGGTTGCGGATTAAATTCCCGCAACCTGGACTCCCCCTTGCCCTTCGAGGTTCTCTAGTGTCCTTCCCGCATCACCCCAAGGCCCTCCCATCACCTCCTCTTCTCCCCGGGGTATCGTGCGCAAATAGCCGGTGGAGACCGTCGGCCCTTCCGTGTACCTCCACACCGGCACCGCCGCGGCCTTCCCGTGTGGGCTCTCGGCACGGGGATGGATGCAGCTCGTCCCCTCGAGTCTGCATGTGTGCTCAGCATCACCGGAGGTGGCCGGTGCTGCTCAAGAGAGCGCCGGTCGCGTCGGGCCTTGCCTCCCTGCCTCTCCCTAGATCGGGCAGGAGGTGGAGGACGATCCTGATGGGTGGGCCCCGCCCGTCAGCGATAGACCAATTGGGCCCCTCTCTTATGTAGAGACACCATCCCGCAGCTACATCTCCCCACGCAGTAGACGTATTCCTGGGAGTACGCCTTCAGCATGGCGAGCTGACCGCGCGGCTGCACTGCTGGGCCGGCCCATTTGTAGATCTACACCCTGGGCACAATATAACCTTTTGGTAAATCCTTTTTTCTCTCTTTTTTTATCAGAGGAGTTCCAAAAGTTCATAATAAATTCCTTTGACTCCAACTGAATAATTCAAATTCCTAGAGCTTCCTAAAATCTTGTGCTACCCAAATATGTGCTTTGCACATTTTTCCAGAAAACTTTTGTCCAAAGTTTAAATTTATATTTGAATTTAAACTATGGAACCCCATCTTTCAAAATTCCCAAAGCAACCATAAAATCTCTAGATGGAGTAATTCCAATTTATAGGTACCCTAAGTGTCATACCCTATTTTTTCTAACCATGGTGAACATTTTTACCATGTCTTTTAGATCCAATAAAAAACCCACTTTTCATTTATCTCATCTTTGCAAATCCCTAGGAAATTCATACCAACTCCAAATCCAGTGAAACCACTTCGCACATGTTTCTAAAATCATGACCTATTTTCTGTGTGCCTGCACTCATTTTTATGAAAATATTTTTTGTTGACATCTTGAAGGATCATCATTTCCATCATTCCTACCATTCAAAACTCCCCATTGACCCACATCCACCAAAAACTCCCTGGTTATTTTTCTCATGACCAGAGGAGTCCTAGAGAAATAAAACTCCTATTTATAGAGCACTTTTATTTTCCACTTTTTGTGTTGCTTATTACGGTTGTTTCTGGCGATAGTTGACAAAGTATACGAAGTGCTCGGAGTGGACGAGAAGCAGGTGAAGACCTCGAAGATCTTGCAAAGCCAGACAAGCAACCCTTTGACCATGATAAGAAACCATTTTTATTGCATGTCATATAGCACCTTACTTTCATCATATTTGATAATTTGGAGTAGTGACCCCTTCGGTGGGTTGTTTCCGACACTCTTACCATTGACACTTGCATCAGGCATGACCCTACCACCTTATGAGGGTTATGCGGGTGGGTGTAGTTAGGATGCTATTAGATGCTACGCAAGTGGGATCGAGATTTATGCATAGTGATGGAAGGAAAGAAATGATTTCAAAGACTTTTCTAAAACCCTCGGGTGCCACTAATGCTCGAGGGAGATGATGATGAGTTGGGTGACCACTTGAGAAAGAAGTGGTGTGCCGAAACAAGATGAGGGTGTGTTTTCGAAAACGGAGGGTTTAAGATTTGTCGACCATCCCAAGCTTACATGCGCAACCACGATACCCCTTATGGGACGGGGCTTTGTTTACCAGGAGTGGCATGGTCACTCTCGATACGGGGTGGTACCGGTATGTACGATCATGTGATGTCTTCACAGGCACCGGGCACACCGTTAGTCCCCTCATGGATGGTACAATTTAGAGTGAGTCTCATGTGATGTACATCATGAGGGCTGGGTACCAATCGAGTGGACTCTTTGTCTAGTATCACTAAGGGAAAGGCATTGTTTGGGTCCTTACCTCAGGTATGTTATATACCGCGAGTCGTGGATGACATGGAAGTTTCCCGAGTCTTGTGGGTAATGTGCGCAACCTCTGCAGAGTGTAAAACTATTCGAATAGCCGTGTCCACGGTCAAGGACAATTGGATGGTGCTGCTTATGCCACATCCAGATGTTTCCACAAACTTGGTGTGTTTGTGTGTGGTGACAAGGATGATATTTGAGTCGAGTCGGATGACTTGGCATGATGATTGAACATGAGATGTTCAGATGGTACATGAGAAAAGTCTAAGGACTTGGTGTGATGGTTGAACATGAGACATCCAACCCCCCTGCTTATGATGATGACTATGTCATGTTCTTATGAACACATGTGTATGGTTGATGCATGCTCACTTGAGTTACTTGGTCATGCCATTGCACTCAAAACTAGCTTTCTACAAAACTTACCTATTAGTGCTACATCATGCATTGTTATTGCCTTATTCCAATATGGGTTGCTTGCGAGTACATTCAAAGTATGATGAAGATTGCCCTGGTGCCGGACATGTGAGCTAGGACGCTTCCCAGTCAGAATGCCTGTAGGGTTAAGGTAGATGGCATGGGTTCACGCTATCATTGAAGATTTCCGCTGCAATCATATGATGACTTGGGTATGAAGGCCATATTTGAGTAAACCGGTATGTAATGGATGTAAGACTCTTGTTATTCAGTTTCTGTGTGTTCAGTGAGCATTGATCTCTGGGATCACTGTGCACGTGCATTCAGTGATCACGACTTATCAGTCGGGGTCCCCATAGTGTTCCATCGACTGACATGTGACTTCGTCGGATAAAGATGGCTGGCGCGTGTCTGTCTCTCCCACTTTAGTTGGATCGGATTTGGTTAAGGCAGTCCTTGTAGAAGGTTGAAAAGCAATCTTCATATCACAATTGTGGTTTTGCGTAGGTAAGAATCATTCTTGCTAGATACCCATAGCAGCCACGTAAAACATGCAACAACAATTAGAGGACCGTCTAACTTGTTTTTGCAGGGTATGTTGTGATGTGATATGGCCAACTGCATGATGTGATATATGTTATGTATGAGATGATCATGTTCTTGTATAGAATATCACGACTTGCATGTCGATCAGTACGGCAACCGGCACGAGCCATAGGGTTGTCTTTGATTATTGTATGACCCGCGTGTCAATCTTTAAGCGCTATGTAATGCTTTATTTAATCGCTAAGCGGTAGCAATAGTAGTATGAGCATGGTGGGCGTGACAACCTCGATGATGACACAATGATGGAGATCATGATGATGGAGATCATGGTGTCATGCCGGTGACAATGGAGATAATGTCGGTGCTTTGGAGATGGAGATCAAAAGCACAAGTTCATGGCCATATCATGTCACTTATGATTTGCATGTGATTTTAATCCTTTTATGCACCTTGTTTTGCTTAGGACGACGGTAGCATTATAAGGTGATCCCTCACTTAAATTTCAAGACGAATTGTGTTCTCCCCGACTATGCACCATTGCGAAAGTTCATCCTGTCGAGACACCACGTGACGATCGGGTGTGATAGACTCTACGTTCGCATACAACGGGTGTAAGCTAGTGTTGCATATGCGGAACACTCGGGTTAAACTTGACGAGCCTAGCATGTACATACATGGCCACAGAACACAAGAGATCAAAAGGTCGAGCATGAGTCATATAGCAGATATGATCAACATGATGATGTTCACCATTGAAACCACCTTCACTCACATCATGATCGGACTTGAGATGGCGAATGTGGATCATGTATCACTCAGATGACCTGAGGGATGTCAATTTGAGTGGGAGCTTTAGTAATTTGATTAATTAAACTCTTTATCACGAACAATAGTCTTAGTAACCTTTACTTATTTATGTTGTAAATCAATGGCTCGTGTAGTAGCACCCCTGAATTTTAATGCGTTCCTAGAGAAAGCTAAGTTGAAAGATGATGGAAGTAACTTTGTTGAATGACCCCGTAATCTGAGGATTATCCTCACGGCATCCCAGAAGGCTTATGTCCTTGATGCACCGCTTGGTGACCCACCCGCTCTCGTGTCGTCCGAAGAGGTTAAGAATGCTTGGGAGGCACGTTCTGGAGATTACTCAATAGTTCAATGTGCAATGTTGTATGGCTTAGAACCGGGACTTCAAAGACGATTCGAACAAGCATATGAGATGTTCCAAGAGTTGGAGTTTATCTTTAAGAAGAATGCCCAGATCGAGAGGTATGAGACCTCTGATATGTTCTACGCTTGCAAGATGGAGGAGAACAGGTCTATCAGTGAACGTATACTCAGAATGTCTGGGTATTTGACCCGTCTGGCGGAGTTAGGGATGCCCCTTCCGCCGGAGGCGATCACTGATATAGTTCTTCAATCATTGCCACCTAGCTACAAGAGCTTCATGTTGAACTATAACATGCACAGGATGAACAATTCAGTCGCCGAGCTGTTTGCGATGCTGAAAGTCGCTGAGTTTGAAATCTAGAAAGAACATCAAGTGTTGATGGTCAATAAAACCACTAGTTTAAAGAATAATGGCAAGGGCAAGAAGGGTAACTCCAAGAAGGGTGGAAAAACATTTGCTCCTCTTGTGAAGAAAGCCAAGGCTAGACCCAAGCCAGAAACTGCGTGCTTTCATTGCAAGGGAACTGGTCACTCGAAGCGGAACTGCCCCAAGTACCCGGCTGACAAGAAGGCGGCCAACACCACACAAGGTATATATGATATACATGTTATTGATGTGTACCTTAGTATCTCTCGTAGTAGTGCCTAGGTATTTGGTACCAGTTCGGTTGCTGACATTTGCAACTCAAAGCAGGAGCTAGCTAAGGATGAAGTGACAATGCGCATGGGAAATGGTTCCAAGGTTGATGTGATAGCCGTCGGCGTGCTCGCTCTTTGACTACCATCGGGATTAGTGGTGAACCTGAATAATTGTTATTTAGTGCCTGCGTTAAGCATGAACATTATATCTAGATCTTGTTTATCGCGAGACGATTACTCATTTAAATCAGAGAATAATGGTTGTTCTATTTATCTAAGTAATATCTTTTATGGTCATGCACCCAATGTGAGGGGTTTATTCTTGTTGAATCTCGATACTGATGATACACATGTTCATAGCATTGATGCCAAAAGATGTAGAGTTGATAATGATAGTACCACTTTCTTGTGGCGCTGCCCTTTGGGTCATATTGGTGTAAAACGCATGAGGAAGCTCCATGCAGATGGACTTTTGGAGTCACTTGATTTTGAATCACTTGACCTGTGTGAACCATGCCTCATGGGCAAGATGACTAAAATGCCATTCTTTCGAATAATGGAATGAGTGAGTGATTTGTTGGAGATCATACATACTGATGTGTGCGATCCGATGAACATTGAGGCACACGGTGGATAACGTTATTTTCTCAGCTTCACTGATGACTTAAATAGATATGGATACTTTTACTTGATGAAACACAAGTCTGAAACATTTGAAAAGTTCATGCAATTTCAGAGTGAAGTTGAGATCATCGTAACAAGAAGATTAAATTCTTACGATCTGATCGAGGAGGAGAACATCTGAGTTATGAGTTTGGCAGTCACTTCAGACAGTGTGGAATTGTTTCACAATTGGCACTGCCTGGAAGGCAGGCGTGTAATGGTGTGTCCGGACGTCGTAAGCAAGCCTTATTAGATATGGTGCGTTCTACGATGTCTCCTGCCGATTTTCCACTATCGTTTTGGGGTTATGCATTAGAGACAGCTGCATTCACTTTAAATAGGGCACCATCGAAATCTGTTGAGACAACGCAATATGAACCGTGGTTTGGCAAGAAGCCAAAGTTGTCATTTCTTAAAGTTTGGGGATGTGATGCTTATGTAAAAAAGCTTCAGCCTGAAAAGCTGGAACCCAAAGCGGAGAAATGTGTCTTCATATGATACCCAAAAGAGACAGTTGGGTATACCTTCTATCTCAGATCCGAGGGCAAAGTGTTTGTCGCTAAGAATGGAACATTTCTTGGGAAAGAGTTTCTCTCTAAAGAATTGCGTGGGAGGAAAGTAGAACTTGATGAGGTTGTGGAAGCTTCACTTCAACCAGAGAGTAGCACAACACAGAAATATGTTTTCGTGGAGCCAACGACAGTTGGAGAGGAAGTTAATGATGATGATCATGAAGCTTCAGATCAAGTTGCTATTTAATCTCGTAGGTCGACAAGGACGCGTACTGCTCCTGAGTGGTATAGCAAGCCTGTCTTGGAGGTCATGTTGTTGGACCACAATGAACCTACGAGCAATGGAGGAGCGATGATGGGCTCAGATTCCGGGAAATGGTTAGAGGCCATGAAATCCTAGATGGGATCCATGTATGAAAACAAACTATGGACTTTGGAAGTATTAACTGAAGGGCGAAAGGCCATTCGGAACAAATGGATCTTTAAGAAGAAGACAGACGCGGACGGGAATGTCACCGTCTATAAAGCTCGACTTGTGGCAAAGGGTTTTTCCCAAGTTCAAGGATTTGACTACGATGAGACCTTCTCACCCATAGCGATGCTTACGTCCGTCAGAATCATGTTAGCAATAGCTGCATATTTCGACTATGAAATTTGGCAGATGGATGTCAAAACAGCGTTCCTTAACGGTTTCCTTGAGGAAGAGTTGTATATGATGCAACCGGAAGGTTTTTCGATCCAGAGAATGCTGACAAAGTTTGCAAACTCCAGCAATCTATTTATGGACTAGTGCAAGCATCTCGGAACTGGAATAAGCGCTTTGATGAGGTGATCAAAGCGTTTGGGTTTATACAAGTTTACGGAGAAGCTTGTATTTACAAGAAAGTGAGTGGGAGCTCTGTAGCGTTTCTAATATTATATGTGGATGGCATATTGGTAATTGGAAACAATATAGAAATGCTGGAAAGCGTGAAGGAATATTTGAACAAAAGTTTTTCAATGAAGGACCTAGGAGAAGCTACTTTCATATTAGGCATTAAGATCCATAGAGATAAATCGAGATGCTTGATTGCACTTTCACAAGTCACATACCTTGATAAAGGTTTGAAGAAGTTCAAAATGGACCAGTCCAAGAAGGGGTTCTTGCCTGTGTTACAAGGTGTGAAGTTGAGTAAGGCTCAATGCCCAGTGACTCCAGAAGATAGAGAGAAGATGAGTGCCATCCCCTATGCTTCAGCCATAGGCTCTATCATGTATGCAATGCTATGCACAAGACCCGATGTCAGCCTTGCCATAAGTATAGCCGGAAGGTTTCAAAGTGATCTTGGAATGGAGCACTGGACGGCGGTCAAGAATATCTTTAAGTACCTGAAAAGGACTAAGGAAATGTTTCTCGTTTATGGAGGTGATCAAGAGCTCGTCGTAAAGGGTTACGTCGATGCAAGCTTTGACACTGATCCGGATGACTCTAAATCGCAAAACGGATACATGTTTATTCTCAATGGGGGAGCGGTAAGCTGGTGCGGTGCCAAGCAAAGCGTGGTAGCCGATTCTACATGCGAAGCGGAGTACATCACAACCTCGGAGGGAGCGAAGGAAGGTGTCTGGATGGAGCAGTTCATGACAGATCTTGGAGTAGTGCCCAGTGCACTGAATCCAATGACTCTGTTCTGTGACAACACTGGTGCCATTTCTCTCACCAAGGAACCAAGGTTTCCCAAGAGGACCAGACACATAAAGTGACGCTTAAATTGCATCCGCGATTACATCGAGGAGAAGGACGTAAATATTTGCAAAGTGCACATGGATACGAATGTTGCAGACCCATTGACTAAACCTCTTCCAAGGGCTAAACATAATCAACACCAGAACTGCATGGGTGTTCGATTCATTGCAATGTAAATGACATAGTGATGTGAACTAGATTATTGACTCTAGTGCAAGTGGGAGACTGTTGGAAATATGCCCTAGAGGCAATAAATAAAGTGTTTATTATTATATTTCCTTGTTCATGATAATTGTTTATTATCCATGATGTAATTGTATTGATTGGAAACACATTGCATGTGTGGATATATAGACAACACTTTGTCCCTAGTGTGCCTCTAGTACACTAGCTCATTGATCAAAGATGGTCAAGGTTTCCTAGACATTGACATGAGATGTCATTTGATAATGGGATCACATCATTAGGAGAATGATGGGATGGACAAGACCCAAACTATAAACGTAGCATATGATCATGTCAGTTTATTGCTACAGTTTTCTGCATGTCAAGTATATGTTCCTATGACCATGAGATCATGCAACTCATGAACACTAGAGGAGTGCCTTGTGTGTATCAAACGTCGCAACGTAACTGGGTGACTATAAAGGTACTCTACAGGTATCTCCAAGGGTGTCTGCTGGGTTGGCATGGATCAACACTGGGATTTGTTACTCCGTATGACGGAGAGGTATCTTAGGGCCCACTTGGTAATACAACATCACCATAAGCCTTGCAAGCAATGTGAATAAGTGTTAGCCACGTGATCTTGTATTACGGAACGAGTAAAGAGACTTGCTGGTAACGAGGTTGAACTAGGTATGGAGATACCAACGATCGAATCTTGGGCAAGTAACATACCGACGAACAAAGGGAACATCATACGGGATTAACTCAATCCTTGACATAGAGGTTAGATCGATAAAGATCTTCATAGAATATGTAGGAATCAATATGGGCATCCAGGTCCCGCTATTGGTTATTCACCGTAGAGGTGTCTCGGTCATGTCTAAATAGTTCTCGAACCCGCAGGTTGTTCGGAGTCCCAGATGAGATCACAGACATCACGAGGAGATTCGGAATGGTTCGGAGGTAAAGATTGATATATAGGAAAGTGGTGTTTGAACTCCAGAAAAGTTTCAGGCATTTCTGGGAGTGTACCGGGAGTGACGAATGGGTTCCGGGGACCAACAAGTGGGGCCCACATATCCCAAGGGGCCACATGGGCCTTAGAGGTGGCGCACCAGCCCCTGGTGGGCTGGGAAAGCTATCCCAAGAGGCCTATGCGCAGGGAAGGAGGAGATAGAGTAGATTCCAATTTTGGGAGGGAGTCCCACTTGGAATCCACCTCCCTTGTGGGAGGTGGACTCTCCCTCTTTGGTTTGGACGAACCTCTCCTTGGAGGAGAGGCTAGGGATGCCTCCTCTCCCCTCCCTCCTATATATACTCGAGGATTTTGAGGGCAACCCCAACCCTAATTCTGCCAAGTTCTGCTCTCTTCTTCCTCTAGTTCGTTTTCTCCTCTAGATCGGTTTTCAGTAGTGCTTAGGCAAAGCCCTGCTGGAATTGCTCCACCACCATCGCGGCATCACCGTCGCGCTTCTAGAGAACTTGTCTACCTCTCCTCTCTCTCTTGCTAGATCAAGAAGGCGGACATCTTCACCGAGCTGCAAGAGGTGCCATCCGTTTGGTGCTTGATCGGGAGTTCGTGGGACGGCTTGCGATTTGGATCGCAGAGACGTACCACTACATCAACCGTGTTCTTTAATGCTTTTTCTTAGTGATCTACAAGGGTACGTAGATCCAATATCTCCTCTCATAGATGCTCATCTCCTAGATTGATTTTGGTGAAGCGTCAGAATTTTTTTGTTTGCCATGCAACGCTACCCAACAACATGTGCTCATGATAAGCATATTTGGTGTGCTCGGGGCAACCCTCTTCTTCTTCTTCTTCTTCTTCCTCTTGATTTACCTTGGCCTTCAATGCAAGATTGGGAGAGGACTTCTTTGACCGTTGAACGTGAGCGAGAGCATTGTTAGCTGTTGTGTTCAGGATGTTCATTGCAATAAATTCATCCAACACATCACCAGAGGATAAGGTGTGAAAGTCCGGCCGTTGACGGATGACAGCGGACATGGTCTTGTTGTAGGGCATGATGGCCTTCAGTAACTTACACTTGATCCAAGTATCATCCACATATTTGCTGCCATGATCCTTGAGGGAAATAGCGAGAGCGGTCACCCTTCTATAGAGCTCACACATTCCTCATCCTCTATCATCACAAACTCATCTGACTGATCAAGGACAACTTCATAGTTTGACTGTTGAATGCTTGAGCTGCCCTTGTACATGGAAATGATGTGTTCCCAACACTCTTTAGCAACAGTGAAGGGTCGCAGGTGAGGTAGGTCTTCAGTAGGAATAGCAGCTTGGAGTATGAATAAGGTGGAAGAATTTAGCTGTTTATCCGCTTGTTCTCTTGGAGTAAGATGCGTGGATGATGAGGATAGTATCCTTCTTTAGTAACTCTCATGAGATGAATTGAGCTATGATCTAAATGAGACTTGATACTGAAAACCCAGTTAGTAAAATCATTCTTAACTGGTTTAGGAGGAGGACCAAGATTAACTATATGAGGTGGGTGCACCGGTCCTCCATAGACCACGGGAGGGGGAACAGAGGCAAAGCTCCCCGACCTATTAACTGCTGGAGAATGATTATCTTTGTCGGCACTAGCCCCGTCCTTACCGGAGTTGACATCCGATGTGAAGTTAGTGGGTTTAACCACTTGCACCGCATCGGTAGACATTTTAAGAGTATTAAGTAAATCTTTGAACATGGATTGAACCTCGGTCTCCATGGAGGATTTGATTAAGGACAAGGCCTCATTCAAATCCTCGCGTGAGACCGTGTTCACTCCCATGGCCTCTGTAAGTTCTCCCACACGCTCCTCTTCGCCAACCATACTCTTCGGGTGGTGAAACCCTTAATAAAGAGACGTGGCTCTCATACCAATTGAAAGTATCGATATGGTTGACTAGAGGGGGGTGAATAGGCAACTAACACTTTTTAACTTTTCCTTAACAATTTGGGCTTAGCATCGAATAAGTTGGCTACATGTGCAACTAGGTGAATAACTTATATGATGCTAACCACAATAAGTACACAAGCAAGCAAGGTATATATCACAATAAAAGCTTGCAAGAATTAAAGGTGTGAGATAACCAAAAGTTGAGCCGGTGGAGACAAGGATGTGTTACCGGAGTTCCTTCCCTTGTCAGGAAGTACGTCTCCGTTGGAGCGGTGTTGAGGCACAATGCTCCCCAAGAAGCCACTAGGGCCACCGTATTCTCCTCACTCCCTAACACAATGCGAGATGTCGTGATTCCACTATTGGTGCCCTTGAAGGTGGCGACCGAACCTTTACAAACAAGATTGGGGCAATCTCCACAACTGAATTGGAGGCTCCCAACGACACCACGAAGCTTCACCACAATGGATTTCGGCTCTGAGGTGACCTCAACCGTCTAGGGTGCTCAAACACCCAAGAGTAACAAGATCCGCAAGGGATTAGTTGGGGGAATCAAATTTCTCTTGGTGGAAGTGTAGATCGAGGCCTTCTCAACCAATCCCTAGAAAATCAAAAAGTTTTAATGGCTAGGGAGAGAGATCAAGCTAAAATGGAGACAGCGCCTACTACCATAGGCGTAAATTCCAGGGTAGGAGACAGCGGTACTACCGCTCTACCAAGCGGTACTATCGCTGGCACCTGCGGTACTACTGCTCCTTTAAGCGGTACTACAGCTGACCACTGAAAGCAAACACCCCGCATGCTTTCACTTTGCACAAGGAAGAAAACGAGTTGGAGCTCCATTGAAGCGAGGGAAAGGTGATGCAAAGGAATAGATGTGTACGTGTTGATTCCACCCAAACCTTTCCAAAGCGGACCCCCTCTTAATTGTATGGCTTTCCTATGACTCAAATCCACCGAAAGGAAACGTAGAGAACAACCGTATTTGAGAGGCTCCGAGGGGCACTCAATCATCTTGTGCCTAGACATGAGATATCTGAAATGCTCAATGCACATGATTAGTCCGCAAAGGCATTGTCATCAATCACCAAAACCACTTAGGGAGAAATATGCCCTTATAACAGTGCCATATGATACGTCTCCAACGTATCTACAATTTATGAAGTATTCATGTCATTATTTACAATAATTCTATATGATTTTGGTATGATTTTATTAGACTGGTGCTGTTTTCAGCAGAACTACCATGGTGTCATTTTTTGTGCAGAAATAAAAGTTCTCGAAATGGGCTGAAAATTTATGGAGAATATTTTTTTGGAAATTATAAAAAGTACTGGAGCAAAAAGATACCGGAGAGGAGTCCCGAGGCAGCCACAAGCCTAGGGGCGTCGCCTTAGGGTGCGCCCCTGGCTTGTGGGCCCCTCGAGAGTCCCCTTGACGTGAGACTGACGCCAAAAATTCCTATAAATACCAAAACCCCTAGAAAGAAACCTAGATCGGGAGATCTGCCGCCGCAAGCCTCTGTAGCCACGAAAAACCAATCGGGAGCTCGTTCCGGCATCCTGTCGGAGGGGGAAACCATCACCAAAGGCCATCTTCATCATCTCGGCGGTCCCCATGATGAAGAGGGAGTAGTTCACCCACGGGGCTGAGGGTATGTACCAGTAGCTATGTGTTTGATCTCTCTCTGTCTCATGTTCTTGAGGTGACACGATCTTGATGTACCACGAGCTTTATTAGTATAGATGAATCATATGCAGTTTTCCCCTCTCTATCTTCTTGTGATGAATTGAGTTTTCCCTTTGAAGTTTCCTTCTCGGATTGAGTCTTTAAAGTATTTGAGAACACTTGATGTATGTCTTGCGATGGGATATCCGTGGTGACAATGGTATGTTCTATAGATTCACTTGATGTATGTTTTGGTGATCAACTTGCGGGTTCCGTGACCTTGGCAATCTATGCATAGGGGTTGGCACACGTTTTCGTCTTGACTCTCCGGTAGAAACTTTGGGGCACTCTTTGAAGTTCATTGTGCTGGATTGAACCTGATGAATCTTAAATTGCGTGATGCATATCGTATAATCAAGACCATGGGTACTTGTGGTGACATTGGAATATCTAGGTGACATTAGGGTTTTGGTTGATGTGTATCTTAAGCTGTTATTTTAGTACGAACTCTAGGGTTGTTCGTGACACTTATAGGGATAGCTCATACGATCAATCGGAAAACATAAATTTGAGGTGGTTTCATAACCTAGAATAATTTCTTCGTTTGTTCTCCGCTATTTGTGACTTTGGAATGAACTCTTTTTTGCACGTGAGGGATTTACATATGATTCATCTATGTCAGTATTGTTGAGAGAACTTGCACAGTTAAAGTATGAACCCAAGGCCTTGTTTTCAAGCATTGCAATATCGTTTTTGCTCACTTTTGTCACTTTCTACCTTGCTGTTTTTTATATTTTCAGATTACAAAAACTTATATCTACCGTCCATATTGCACTTGTATCACCATCTCTTCGTCGAACTAGTGCACCTATACAATTTGCCATTGTATTGGGTTTGTTGGGGACACAAGAGATTTCTTGTATTTGATTGCAGGGTTGTTTGAGAGACCATCTTCATCCTACACCTCCGACGGATTGTTAAAACTTAGGTCATCCACTTGAGGGAAAAATGTTGTTGTTCTACAAAACTCTGCGCTTGTAGGCCCAACAAAGTCTACAATAACAAAGTTGTGTAGTAGACATCAAGCTCTTTTCTAGCACCGTGTCCGGGGAGGTGAGTGCTTGAAGGTATATCTTTAGATCTTGCAATTGAATCTTTTAGTTTCTTGTTTATTCACTAGTTTGGTTTTATAAAAGGAAACTACAAAAAAATGGAATGGAGGTTGCCTCATATACTTCATCTTTATAATGTCTTTCGTGAAAATGATGGTTTGGAAAATTGTACTCAATTGGTAGAGGAAGAATTTATGAAAATACTTAATGAGAATTACTTGAATGATGAGCATGATTGAAATATTGTTAGTATGAATTCTTTGAATATCCATGATGCTAATGATGTGCAAAGCCATAAGCTTGGGGATGCTATGTTTGATGAAGATGATATTTTTAGTCCCCCAAGTTTTATGAGCAAATTTATTATGATAATGACGTGTATGCTATAAAGAGTGATGTAACCATGAAACTTATCATCATGCTTTTAATATTCAATGTTGTTTTGTCAATCAAGTATCTCATGATTGTTATTTTGTTGAGTTTGCTCCCACTATTATGAATGAAAAGAAAATTGCTTACATGGAGAGTGAAAAAATTTCTATGCTTGTGGATCATCAAGATAATGCTTTATGTGATAGTTATATTGTGGAATTACTTCATGATTCTAGTGAAAATTATTATGAGGGTGGAACATATGCTTGTAGGAATTGCAATAATATAAAGTTTCCTCTCTATGTGTTCAAAGTTTTGAAGTTATGCTTGTTTTGCCTTCCTATGATAGATGATTCTTGTTCCCATAAATTGTTTGTTAAGAAAATCCATATGCATAGGAAGTGGGTTAGACTAAAATATGCTTGTCATGAGATTCATGATGCTCTGTTACAAGTTTCAAATACTATTCTTATATGAGCATCATTGAAATCATCATGCCTAGCTAAAACGCATTAAAGAAAAGCACTTGTTGGGAGACAACCCAACACTTTTCCTTTCCGTTTTTGTGTGTTCACATGATTAAGCTACGTTAGTAATCATGTTTTGTGTCTTATATTTCAATGAAGTGCCAAGTAAAGCCTTTGGAATGACTCACAAAATGAGTAGAATTGATGCTGAACCAAAACAGAAACTTTTGAGACTAGTATAGGAATTTTCATTTTTTATTGGAGTGTTAACGATCTGAAATTTTGACACAGTCTTGATATACAAATTATTCAGGTTTTCCTAATTTTTCAGAATTTTTAGAGACAGGGAAGTATGGTTATACTACAGAACTGCACAGACTATTTTGTTTTTGACAGATTCTGTTTTGCATGCATAGTTTGCTTGTTTTAGTGTTCCCATAGCTTATATTCAGTGATATTAATTATGGTAATGATATAATACAGTAGGTATTATGTGAGAACAATTATGAACCTTGTCTTGATAGTACCTCAACGAATGATCTTTATTTATTATAGTAACCTTTCTCACGAAGTTCCGTTAAATTTTGTGTGATTGAAGTTTTCAAGTTTTGGGTGAGACACCGATATGAGGAGAACAAGGAGTTACAAGAACCTAATATTGGGGATGCCCAAGGCACCCCCATGGTAATATCCAAGGAATACTCAAGTGCCTAAGCTTGGGGATTCCCCGGAAGGCATCCCCTCTTTCGTCTTCAACATTATCGGCATATCTTACTTAGAGCTATATTTTTATTCATCACATAATATGTGTTTTGCTTGGAGCGTCATTATATTTTGTTACCCTCTGTTAGGTGTTATTTATAATATAATTTTTCAGTAAAAGGTTCCAAGAATCGTCTTAGGATGCTTGCATTGCATGTTTTGATGTGTGCTCTGTGAAAACAGAAACTTTTCCTGTAGTGCTTAAATTTTCATATTTTACTGGAACGTGTAACTTTCTGAAATTATTACATAGTGTTGTTATATAAAATAGTTATCTTTTCCTAAATTTTCATAAATTTTTGATTTACATAAGTACACTGTTTTCATAACTTTCTACAGACTATTCTGTTTGGACAGATTGTTGTCATAGTTTTGTTATCTACTTATCCTCTAGTTTCCATATCCTATAATGGTAGATATAAATTGTGCAAACGATAGTAAACAATAGATTATGTTTGAAAATTACCGTGCAACTTATCTTGGTGGTACATGAAGTGTTGATTTATTCTTATGTGTACTAACCTATCTCACGAGTTCTTGTTGAGTTTTGTGTGGATGAAGTTTATAAGAATTAGGGAAACCATGATATGAGAGGAATTAAGGAGACACAATATATCAAGCTTGGGGATTCCCAAGGCATCCCTAATTAATATTTCAAGGAGTCTCAAGCGACTAAGCTTGGGGATGCCCCGGTTGGCATCCCACCTTTCTTCTTCAACAATTATTGGTTAGCCTATGTTGAGCCTAAATTTTAATTCGTTCAAATGATGCGTACTATTCTTGGAGTGCTATTTTTCTTTTGCTTTATTTTGAATTAAATACTCAGATATGAAAATATTTATTGAGACAGAGAGCCCTCACATAGCTACTTGATTGTTTACCTACTCATTGATCTTCACTTATAACTATTTTGAGTAGTTTGTCAATTTGCTCTAGTGCTTCACTTATATCTTTGTAGAGCACGGCGGTGGTTTCATTTTATATAAATTGATGAACTCTCATGCTTCACTTATATTATTATGAGAGTCTCTAAACAGCATGTTAATTTGCTTAGGTTAGGAATAGCCCTAATATAATGGGCATCCAAGAGGGATATAATAAAACTTTCATATAAAGTGCATTGAATACTATGAGAAGTTTGATTCCTTATGATTGTTTTGAGATATAAAGATGGTAATATTAGTGACATGATAGTGAGTAATTGTGGATTGGTAGAAATACTTGTGTTAAAGTTTGTGATTCCCGTAGCATGCACGTATGGTGAACCGTTATGTGACGAAGTCGAAACATGATTTATTTATTGATTGCCTTCCTTTGTGTGGAGGTCGGGATGGCGTGATGGTTAACTGCTACCAACCCTTCCCCTAGGAGCATGTGTGTAGTAGTTTTTTTTGATGACTAATATACTTTTGCAATAAGTATGTGAGTTCTTTATACTAATGTTGAGTCCATGGACTATACGCATTCTCACACTTCCACCCTTGCTAGCCTCTCTAGTATCGTGCAACTTTTGCTGGTGCATTAAACCCACCATATACCTTCCTCAAAACAGCCACCATAGCTACCTATTATGGAATTTCCATAGACATTCCAAGATATATTGTCATGCAACTTCCACCATTCCGTTTATGACACACATCACCATTGTCATATTGCTTTGCATGATCATGTAGTTGACATCGTATTTGTGGCAAAGCCACCGTTCATATTGTTTATACATGTTACTCTTGACTCATTGCACATCAAGGTACACCGTCGGAGGCATTCATATAGAGTCATATTTTGTTCTAAGTATCGAGTTGTAAGTAAATAAAAGTGTGATAATCATCATTATTAGAGCATTGTCCCATGTGAGGAAAAGATGATGGACGCTATGACTCCCTCACAAGTTGGGATGAGTCTCCGGACTTTACAAAAAATAAAAGAGGCCAGAGAAGCCCAAATAAAAAAGAGAGGCCAAAGATGCCCACCAAAAAAGAAAAAAATGAAAAAAAGAAATAAAAAATAATGAGAGAAAAGAGAGAAGGGGCAATGCTACTGTCCTTTACTACACTTGTGCTTCAGAGTAGCACCATGTTTTTCATGTAGAGAGTCTCCTATATTGTCACTTCCATATACTACTGGGAATTTTTCATTTTAGAACTTGGCTTGTATATTCCAACTATGGGCTTCCTCAAATGGACCTAGGTCTTCGTGAGCAAGCAAGTTGGATGCACACCCACTTAGTTTCTTTTTGAGCTTTCATACACTTATAGCTCTAGTGCATCCGTTGCATGGAAATCCCTACTCACTCACATTGATATATATTGATGGCCATCTCCATATCCCGTTTATATGCCTAGGTGGTGTGAGGCTATCTCCTTTTTGTCTTCTCCACAACCACCATATTCTATTCCACCTATAGTGCTATGTCCATGGCTCATGGTCACGTATTACATGAAAGTTGAAGAATTTTGAGAACACTAAAGGATGAAACAATTGCTTGGCTAAAATCGGGGTTGTGCAGGATTTAATACTTTGTGTGCTGAAGATGGAGCATAGCCAGACTATATGATTTTATAGGGATAACTTTCTTTGGCCATGTTATTTTGAGAAGACATGATTGCTTTATTAGTATTCTTGAAGTATTATTGTTTTTATGGCAATATGAAACTCTTGTTTTGAATCTTATGGATCTGAACAATCTTGCCACAATAAAGATGATTGCATTGATAAATATGTTAGGTAGCATTCACACTTCATAAATTATTTCTTTTATCATTTACCTACTTGAGGACGAGCAGGAATTAAGCTTGGGGATGCTGATATGTCTCCAACGTATCTACAATTTATGAAGTATTCATGCCATGTTTACAATAATTCTATATGATTTTGGTGTGATTTTATTAGAACTAACCCAGACTGATGCTGTTTTCACCAGAACTACCATGGTACATTTTTTGTGCAGAAATAAAAGTTCTTGGAACGGGATGAGAATTTACGGAGAATATTTTTTGGAAATAATAAAAAATAATAGAGCAAAAAGATACCAGAGAGGAGTCTCGAGGCAGCCACAAGCCTAGGAGGCGCCCCCTAGGTCGCGTCCCCTAGCTTGTGGGCCCCTCAAGAGTCCCCTTGACGTGAGACCAACGCCAAAAATTCCTATAAATACCAAAACCCCTAGAAAGAAACCTAGATCAGGAGTTCCTCTGCTGCAAGCCTCTATAGCCACGAAAAACCAATCGGGAGCCCATTCCGGCACCCTGTCAGAGGGGGAAACCATCACCGGATGCCATCTTCATCGACCCAGTGGTCTCCATGATTAGGAGGGACTAGTTCACCCTCGGAGCTGAGGGTATGCACCATTAGCTATGTGTTTGATCTCTCTCTCTCGTGTTCTTGAGATGACACGATCTTGATGTATCACGAGCTTTATTAATTAGATGAATCCAGGAGTTTTCCCCTCTTTATCTTGTTGTGATGAATTGAGTTTTCCCTTTGAAGTTTTCTTATTGGATTGAGTCTTTAAAGGATTTGAGAACACTTGATGTATGTCTTGCGATGGGATATCCGTGGTGACAATGGGATGTTCTATTGATCCACTTGATATATGTTTTGGTGACTCAACTTCCGGGTTCTGTGACCTTGGGAATCTATGCATAGGGGCTGGCACACATTTTCGTCTTGACTCTCCCGTCGAAACTTTGGGGGAACTCTTTAAAGTCTTTGTGTTGGATTGAACTTGATAAATCTGAAATTGTGTGAGGCATATCGTATAATCAAGCCCATGGGTAGTCATGGAGACATTGGAGTATCTAGGTGACATTAGTGTTTTGGTTGATGTGTATCTTAAGGTGTTATTTTAGTACGAACTCTAGGGCTGTTCGTGACACTTATAGGGATAGCTCATACGATTGATCAGAAAAGATAACTTTGAGGTGGTTTCGTACCCTACAATACTTTGTTCGTTTCTTCTCTGCTATTTATGACTTTCGAGTGAACTCTTTGTCGCACGTGAGGGAATTACATATGATTCAACTATGTCAGTATTGTTGGGAGAACTTGCACTAGTGAAAGTATGAACCCTAGGCCTTCTTTTCAAGCATTGCAATGTCGTTTTTGCTCATTTTTGTTACTTGCTACCTTTCTGTTTTTATATTTTCAGATTACAAAAACTTATATTTACCATCCATATTACACTTGTTTCACCATCTATTCGATGAACTAGTCCACCTATACAATTTTCCATTGTATTGGGTGTGTTGGGGACACAAGAGATTTCTTGTATTTGATTGCAGGTTTGCTGGAGAGAGACCATCTTCATGCTGCACCTCCCACGGGTTGATAAACTTTAGGTCATCCACTTGAGGGAAAATTGCTATTGTCCTATAAAACTCTGCGCTTGGAGGACTAACAAAGTCTACTAGAATAAAGTTGCATAGTAGACATCACCCTAACATCCACATTTTATACAAAAAGTGATCAAAACAGACAAATTTCATAGAAATGGAATGGACTTCTTAGAAACCAGATAAAAGTTAGATACAATTACCTAAATTGGACAATATTTCATCCGACCCACTAATTTTTTTAAAAAATTACGTGAGGTATTTGATGGCAACATTGTATGGATGGCCCCTTCTAGCGACAAAAGGTCGTGTAGGGGGAGCGACAAACCTAATTGGTTGTCGCCTACTGCTTGCAGCATAGCCGCCATGTCTTTGCTCGATGAGGAGATGTGCCTATGTCCTCATCGTTCACACACGCTACCCGAACATGCTCGCCACTTGTCTTGCCCTTTCCATGGATGAGGGCGACCGCATTGAGCGACTCGACCATGCTGATCTTCACGAGATGACCAGACTTGCTCATTTGTAAGGAGGTGAGATGAGCACCACGATGGTGAGAGAAGAGGAGAGATAATATGGGATGCGGATAAATGTGATGTGTGTTGGGGTGTTGACGATGTGCTTAGATAACCGGGAATGTGGAGCGATGCTGCTTGAATGGGGCATATTGGTAGGCGTTGGCTTCTCGGTTATTGTGTCTGCATTGAAGCGTTGTAGCCCTCCCGTAAGGTCATGCTACTCTGATTGACATTAGCTCCATTGAGTCGCGTCTTCTCCGAAGTCACTTTGCGGGAGTTCAGATGCACGGTCGCCCACAAACCTCCCTAAGTTTAGAGTCACTTTGCGGGAGTTTTGATGCACGAACGCTCGTATTGGATGACCAAAAATTTCCACACGCCTCGACCCTTTGTGGGCGAACGAGGGACAACCTCAGAGCTGCCCTTAGTTGTTAACCTTCTCATCAAAAATTCGCACGGGCACGCGGGTGAGGGGGGACACACATGTGCAAAGTCCTAGTGTTTTTAGTTTGCGATGAGATCCATGCACATTTATTTTGCAGAAATTCATTAGAAAATGGATGGAAATTCTTATATGTATGAACACGACACAATATATATAGTTTTATTGTACAAATATGTCCTCCACGTGTACTTCTACGACCATGCATTTTCTGTTGAGCTCCATCATTCTATTATATTCTAACAACTATTTCATACATCATTCTTGATAACCCACAAGTATAGGGGATCGCAGTAGTTTTCGAGGGTAGAGTATTCAACCCAAATTTATTGATTCAACACAAGGGGAGCTAAAGAATATTCTCGAGCATTAGTAGCCGATTTGTCAATTCAACCACACCTAAAAGACTTAATATCTACAACAAAGTAATATGGAAGTAACGATAACGGTAGCAAAAGTAATAGTAGTAGTTTGGTAGTGATTGTAACAGTAGTAACGGAGAAGTAACTAAGCAAGGATCATTATGTGGAAAGCTCATAGGCAATGGATGGTGATGGATAATTATGCTGAATGTAATTCATCATGCAACAGTTATAACATAGGCTGACACAGAACTATCTCCAGTTCATGAATGTACTGTAGGCATGTATTCCATATATAGTCATACGTGCTTATGAAAAAGAACTTGCATGACATATTTTGTCCTGCCCTCCCGTGGCAACGGAGTCCTAATGGAAACTAAGGGATATTAAGGCCTCCTTTTAATAGAGAACCAGACGAAAGCATTAGCACTTAGTGAATACATGAAGTCCTCAAACTACAGTAATCACCGGAAAGAATCCCAGTTATTGTCACCCTCGGGGATGCGGATCATAACTCGTAATAGGTGTCTACAACTTCCAACATAGGATAAAGAACACATATATATATTCATGAAAACATAATAGGTTCAGATATGAAATCATGGCACTCGGGCCCTAGTGACAAGCATTAAGCATAGCAAAGTAATAGCAACATCAATCTCAGAACATAGTGGGTACTAGGGATCAGACCCTAGCCAAACTAACTCGATTACATGATAAATATCATCCAACCCATCACCGTATAGCAAGCCTACGATGAAATTACTCAAGAACAGCGGAGAGTATCATGGAATTGGTGATGAAGGATGGTTGGTGATGACGATGGCATTGATTTCCCCTCTCTGGAGCCCAAAACGGACTCCGGATCTAGGCTGCCGAGGAAGAAGAGGAGGTGGCAGCGGCTCCATATCATGAAACATGATGAACTCTTCTCTCTGATTTTTTTCTCGACAAATAGGGTTATATGTAGCTAGAGAGGAGGTCGGAGGAGCCACGAGGGCCCCACAAGCCTGCTAGGCGTGACCAGGGGGTGGCCGCACCTAGCAGGCTTGTGGCCTGCCGGTGGCCCTCCTCTTATTAATTCTTGCGCCAATATTTTTTATTAATTCCAAAAAATATTCTCCGAAATTTTGAAGAGGATCCGAGAACTTTTATTTCTGCACAAAAATAATAGCAAGGCATTTCTGTGGAAAACAACGTCAATCCAGGTTAGTTCCATTCAAATCATGCAAATTATAGTCCAAAACAAGGGCAAAAGGGTTTGGAAAAGTGGATACGATGGAGACGTATCAGCTCCCCCAAGCTTAACCCATTGCTTGTCCTCAAGCAATTCAGTTGATAAATTGAAAGTGATAAAGAAAAACTTTTACAAACTCTGTTTGATCTTGTTTTTGTAAATACGTCTAACTGATGTTTAGATTTTCAGCAAAGATCATGGACTAACCACGTTCACAATAACATTTAGGTCTCACATTTACTCATATTAATGACATAATCAACTAGCGAGCAACAAAAATAACTCTCGAATGACAACACTTTTTCAAAACAATCATGATACAATATGACAAAATGGTATCTTGCTAGCCCTTTCTGAGACCGCAAAACATAAATGCAGAGCACCTCTAAAGAACAAGGATTGACTAGACATTGTAATTCACGTTGCGACAGATCCAGTCATGCTCATAGCCAATATCAATTAACAGCAAGCATACAAAGGACAGTGGTGCTCTCTCACTAGTGCCTTTTATAAGAAGTTGATGACTCAACAATAAAGTAAATGGAAAGGCCCTTCGTAGAGGGAAGCATTGATTTGCAGAGATGCCAGAGCTTGAGCTTTTAAAACAGAGATAAGTAATGATTTTTGAGTGGTACGATTTCATTCCTCACATAACGATCAAGAATTTTTTAATATCTTCCATGTTATACACATTATAGGCGGTTCCCAAATAGAATGATAAATTTTTTACTCCCCCTCCACCAATCAGTCACACTCCATGGCGAGCCGAATCCACGGGTACCGTCCATACAAACATAGTCCTGGGGGAGTTTTGTTTAATTATATTTTGCTTTTTATTTTGAGCATGGAACTGGGCATCCCGATTACGAACCACTTTCTCGTGAATGATAGTGAATCAACACATATCCTGAGAATAACCCACCTAGCATGGAAGATACCGATGGCCCCCAGTCGCCAAATGAGCGATTTGGGCATACAAAACAGAATGTTTCTTTGAAGGTTTAGAGTTTGACATGCAAATTTACTTGGAATGGTAGGTAATACCGCATATAGGTAGATATGGTGGACTCATATGAAACAACTTTGGGTTTGAGGCATTGGATGCACAAGCAGTATTCCCACTTAGTACAAGTGAAGGCTAGCAAAAGACTCGGGAGCGACCAACTAGAGAGCGACACAGTCATCAATATGCTTTGAGATTAACCAACATTGAATGCAAACATGAGTAGGATATAAATTACTATGAACTTAAATATCATGGAGGCTATGTTGATTTTGTTTCAACTACATGCATGAACATGTGCCAAGTCGAGCCACTCGAATCATTCAGAGGAGGATACCACTCCATCATACTACATCACAACCAATTTAATATGCATGTTGGCACCCAAAACAAACCATTATCCACTCTTAGCTAATTAAGCATGGCATGAGTAACTATAATCTCTAATTGTCATTGCAAATATGTTTCAACCATGATGAACTAAATTCAAAAAGATGAGCTAATCATATTTATAAAAGCAAGATACGTCAAGTTCATACCAGCTTTTCTCCATCTCAATCTTTTCATCAAATATTGTCATTATTGCCTTTCAGTTGCAAGACCAAACGGTGTGGATAATAATAAGAGTGCACATGCATTGGACTAAGCTAGAATATGCAAACAATAACTCAAAGGAGAATACTAGGTGATATGGACTCTCTAATGGGTAAACATTAATTCATATGAGAGCCATTCAACATTTTCATTGTGGTCTTCTCCTTACGACCCAAAAAAAATCAAAACAAGAACGAGAAAACTATTTACACGGGAAAGCTCCCAACAAGTAAAAGAATAATGACAAATATTTTTGGGTTTTCTTTTTAATGCTACAACTAAGCAACTGGAAATAAGGCTAGAACTAATTTTTTTGATTTTTTTGTATTAATTAAACACACAAGAAGAATGCAGATCATGAAAATAAACTACCATGGATGGTACAATGAAAGAGTATGAACACTGACTAGTAAGATGAGTGTCTAAACATGAATGTAAAGTCGGCGAGAAATACGTACTCCCCCAAGCTTACGCTTTTGCCCTAAGTTGGTCTATGGCCATGGCTTGCCCGGATAATACCCGAAGTCATAGTTGGGGTTGTACTGGTATGCGGCAGCTATCGCCTGAACGACTGCAGTGTGAAGGCGAGCAGTTTCCGCATTTCGCTCGTACTTGTCTGCCTCCTCTCTGGTTATAATGTATCTCTGTTTTTCCTGAAAGTTAAAGAAGGCAGGAGCAGGAAGGGTAATATGGACAACACGCTGTCTGTAAAAAATTAGTCGGTACTGGAGAGACGTCCGTTCCCTTCGAGAAATTGAAAACATAGCAAAGCCTCATAATCAGGAAAAGCGGGTGGTAACGCACTATCATTTCCGCGCATGGGTACCCCAAGATAATTATCTAAACGAGTGGCCTAAATCCCACCAAAGAAATCTCCATCCTTAGCACTATTATGCAACCTTCTAGCTATAATGGCTCCTAAGTTATATCGTCTTTCACCCATTACTGCACTCTTTAGAATACTAAGATCGGTTGCACAAAGGTGGATATGCTTAGTTTTACCGTTAATACATCTACCTATGAATAGAGAAAAATAAGTATGGCAGGAAAGTGAATGCTCCCCATGGTAGCCTATGTAATATTTCTAGTTTCTTCGACGGTAATGCTAGCAAAAAAATCATTATATTCAGTTTTGTGTGGACTACCCCATTGTGGATTTTTGCATGCATGATTAAAATCCTCTATATCCAAAGTATATGATTTTTCATAAAGGTCAAATAGGACGGAAGGTTAATTATGATTGAGCGAAAATACAAACCTCCACATGAAAGAATCCGTGAGTTGATAGTATTGCTTGCACTTGTACAACATGAATTCCTGAAGGCCAGCATTTCTTGTGTACGCGTAAAATTCTTCCTTGAAACCAGCATCACTGATGAATTGATCGGATGACCATGCACAAGGTCGTACTTGTGCTTCCCTCGATGGTTCAAGGTTGGGCTCACGTATCGCGAGTCTCCGGGCCTTCTTGCTCGATGAACCCCCTTGAAACACCTTCCTCAACATTTTTTCTTTTTTAAAAAATTCTGAAATTTTTAGTGACTCAAAACAAAGGGAAACAAAACTCAACAAAAATCATAGCTACTACTCCCTCAAGTGCCTAGAGGCTATATAATGCATCAAAACTACTTGGGGCCATATAAATTTGACATGCAAGCTCAAGAACAAGGTCACCATAGAAGCAAAAAATTGCAATACATAAAGAACTAGAACAAAAACTAATTGGACCATTAGAGGAGTCACATACCGAGGAACAATCTCCCAAAATCGTTTTGTGAATGAAGCTTTGAGCAAGGAGATCAAAAATGGCAGCAAAATGAGCTAGAACACGGGTTTGAGAAATGTTGGGATTTTTCTGGAGGAAGATGAAGTGGATGGGTGCTGGAATAAGTGGAGGGGGGCCACGTGGGACCCAGAAGACTGCTAGGCGTGGCTAGGGGGTGTGGCCATGCCTACAGGGCTAGTGGCCCCCTGTAGTGTACTCAGTGCCAAATATTTTAAAATAATCAAAAATCATACTCCATTTTCTGGACATTTGAAGAACTATTATTTTTATGTCACTTTTTATTGCACGGGAAACTCAAAAAACAGAAAAATAATAGCATTCTTACATAATTTAATCTAACTAGCAGAAAATAAAAGTTGGGTACAGGGAGTTGTGCTCTCTAAATTCATCCATCTCATGCTCATCAAAAGGAATCCATCAATAAGGTTGATCAAGTCTTATTAATAAACTTCTTTCGAATAACATGAAACAAAAGAATTTTCAAATAACACTAAGTTACCTCAATGGGGATATGTATATCCCCAGCAATAAGTATATCATATTTCTTCTTGAGAGTAGGAAGAGGGAATTCAAAGGCTTGAATAGTAATCGTTGGAATTTTTTCAATAGAGTTGATACTATGAACTTGAAGTTGTTTCTTCGGAAAGTGTACCATATGCTCATTACAATTAATATGAAAAGTGACATTTCCCTTATTGCAATCTATAACATCCCCTATAGTATTCAAAAAGTGTCTACCAAGGATGATCGACATACTGTCGTCCTCGGGAATATCTGAAACACCCCAAAAATTTAATCATGTTTTACTAATTAAATTTTTTGCCAAGAAATTAAATATTTATTTTCTGGATCATCTGTTGATTTGGGGATCACTTCTTTCTTCTGAGTTGTGGAGTTTTCCCTATTAGTAGAAACTTTTGTAATTTTTTTTTGGATTTGAGTGCATACTTAGGAGCATTTTTTTATTATATATGATCAGTGGAAGTATTTCTACAATTATCCTCCTAAGCTCTATTCTTCTATTAAATGGTTCCTCATAAGTCTTAGAGCCTCATTTGCACTACAACCCTTTGATAATTTTATTTAAAAATTCTACAAAAATTCTTAAATGGCAGGTGATGTTTCTACATCAGTTTTATGCAAAAACCGCTCTTAGTCATTTGGAGATTTTGAGCTCTACTTCAAGTTTTCAATTCTGGTCCAGTTTGTAGTTTGCACTACAAGCTAATTAAATATTACTTTAAAAATTCCATGAAAATTTGGAGATGTCAGTAGAGGTATATAATTTATTTTTATGAAAAACCCATTTGTGTTCTTTGGAAAATTTGAGCAACCCATCCACATTTGTATTCTGGTCCAGTTTGGTGATTTGTACTACAACTCTATTTTATTTTTCTCTATTGATCTTGGGATTTTTCCTACTATTAGTACTTGCTACCAAACTCTTAAGCCAGGAGTTTGAGACCATTGGAATCTTTTTAGTTCATAAAATAGCACCATTTTGTTTCAGTCCAGAGTTGTAGACTTGGAAAACTTGTATTAGGGAATTTTTGCTTTTGACAAACTAACCATGTCATCCTCTTATGCATCCAAGGAGACCATAACCTGGAAAGTTTGGTGGCCAGAAAATATTTCTAGGTGCACATGACATTCTGTCGAGCACCTTGTGTTCATGAACAGATTTGACATGAAACCATGGTTGCATTGTGGACTTGCTTTCTTTGCTTAACCAAGATGTCTGCTAACCCAACCTTGCCTTCTAACCTAAGCCTGGGAAGTTTTCGTGGCATTGGAACCCTCTGGAGTGCCGTGGCATTTTGTCAAATAGTTGGTGAGCATGCCCGGAGCGCGAGCATAGCGCGCTTTTTGCACGTGCAGCCTCCCGAGCCGCCGCATCTTGCCCCTGGCCTTTGCTCGCCGCAGAGTCACTTCGCGTTCTCATCCGCTCGTCATAACCATCCAATCCGCCCCTGGCGCCCTACAGCGCCACCGTCAGTGCTCACTTTAGCGGCACACCGGTGCCCGTGACCACCTTTGCTATGGACGGCACCGCCTCGACCACCCCAGCTCGCTAGCTGCCCTCTGGAGCAGGCCGAGCTCATCCGCGAGCTCGTCTGCTAGCGCCCGTCGCTGCCATGTCGCCCTGCTATCAACAGAACGGCGATTCGCCGAGCTTATGCCCGGCCGCCGCGGAACCGACCTTGATTTGCCTATAAAAGGAGACCCCAGGCTCAACTAGACCCCCAGGCAACCTCGTGCCATTCCTCTAGAGCGCCCATAGCTAGAAAGCAACTAGAGGAGGCCATCTTCCCCACCTCCGGTGGCTTCGGTCGCCGCCGCACACCGGTCAAAACCACCGCGAGCAGGGCCTCCCTAGTCCTTCCATCGCAGACATCCGATTTCCCTTAACCTTGCAGAGCCGCCCCACCTCTCAGCTTTGACTGGGAACTGCCCTAGGGCGAAACCCCAACAGCTCCCGAAGCCACCGCCACCATGGCACTACTAGAAAAACGGCTATAGCTAATATGGACGTTGATGGTGCACCATGTATGTGGTGCGCCACTGCTGTAGGTGTGCCATTAGTGGCCATATTACTAATGGCACACCAGATATAGGTGTGCCATTAGTGGCCATATTACTAATGGCACACTAGATATAGGTGTGCCATTAGTGGCCATATTACTAATGGCGCACCCGGTGTGTGGTGCGCCATTACTAGTTTTGTCCTGGCCCCACACCCTTCCCAGACTTAGCAGTGGCGCACCGGGGGAAAGTGCGCCATTATTAGTTTTAACTAGTAATGGCGCATCACACACACGATGCGCCACTACTAACAATTTTTTTCATTTTTTTTCAAAACTAGTAATTGCGCACCACACACCAGGTGCAACATTAGTAACCCTGGTTACCAATGGCGCATTCTTAGGAGGTGCGCCATTGGTAACCTAAGAGCAGCTAGATATTTTTGACAGCCACCTACCACACTCACTTTCCCCACTTCATTCTCTCCACCTCTACCAAGCTTGGTCTCGGCTGCCTCCTCCTCCTCACCTCATTTGCACCATAGATTCACCCAAATTAAATGGTTAGATTTCCTATTTTTGATAGGTAAGTAAGGGGAAAGCTTTCTTTATGTTCTAGATCTACTTTTTTATCCCTCCAACGTACACAATTTTTATGGCCTAGATCTACGTATGTTTGTGGTGTTGCATATGTTTGTGTTTGCAGGTACCGGTATTTGAAATGCGATAGTTGCCAATATTTTGCCGGAATGTTGATTCATTTCTGTTTCGGCAAGAATTTGGCACTATGCATTCTTTTTTGTCCATAGGCAAAGTCATGCAAAAAAAATTTGGTTCTAAAATATCATCTTGCTCTACCCCGCAGGTGACCCTGGTCCGCACGATGACCGAAGGCATCGTGAATAGGTTTTTGAGCTCCGCGAAGGCCGAGATGCTTCAAAAGAACGAGAAGGAGATAACATGTCTGTGTCGAAGATGCAAGTTGAAGAGCCTCATGGACCTGGATTCCAGACAGGTGCGGGACCACCTGCTCGTGCATGGTTTCATGGATGGCTATCGCTGGCAAGGTGATGAAGATGATTATGAAGTCGTCCACGGGGGCCAGGCAAGAAATAAGGGCGGGCGAGAAGACGAAGAATCTCTAGGACATGATCACGAAGTAGATGCATGACACAGTCATCATGTAGAAGATGCCAGACATGATGATAAGGAAGATCAAGACGAAGGGCATGGTCATGAAGATGAATATGCCGGAGCAGACGATGATGGACCATCGATGGGCTGGGTGCAGTACCCTCATATTCAAGAGCTGCTTCTCAAGCAGACGGGTAACACAAGAGCTGCCGCCCAAGAGAAAGCCAAGCTGGATCAACTAGAGATAGACGCGGTTACTCCATTGTATGAAGGATGCAGGCCCGAGAATACCCGCCTGAAAGTAACGCTCATGGCTCTGGAGATGAAGGTAAAACACAAAATGACCGACGCATGCTTGGACGAGAACATGTCATTCTGGCACGAACGTCTTCCCAAGGGGGACAAGTGCCCGACCAGTTTCGAGGAGGCAAAGAAAATCATGTGTCCTCTGGATTTACCGCACATGAAATACCATGTGTGCATGAACGATGGCATCATTTATTGGGACGAGCACGCGTAGTCTACCATATGTTCGGTGTGCGGCATCACTCGATACAAGAAGAGGAAGAAAGCTCCTCGAAAAGTGGTGTGGTACTTTCCGATCACTCCTCATCTGCAGCGGTATTTCGCGGACCCTAAGCAAGCAGAGCTCTTGCGTTGGCACGCGGATAGGGAGGAGAAGAAGAGAGAAGATGACGGAAATTATCCGGAGATAAATAAAAAAGACAAGATGCTGAGTCACCATAAGGATGCGAGCCAGTGGCAAGCGTTGAACTTCGAACACCCAGAATTTGGGGACGATCCAAGGAACATCATGCTGGGTGCGAGCACCGATCGAGTCAATCCGTTTGGCACTCAGAGAAGCATACATAGCACCTGGCCTGTGCTTGTGTGGATGTACAGCCTTCCCCCCTGGATGTGCATGAAGAGGAAGTACATTCACATGAGTATGCTAATTGAAGGGCCAAAACAACCAGGGAACGACATCAATCTGTATCTGGGGCTGCTGAAAGAGGAGCTAGACACGCTGTGGAAAACGCCAGCCAATACGTGGGACGCCGCAGCGAAACAATATTTCCCTATGAGAGCCGCACTGCTCACGACGGTGCACGACTATCTCGGTTACGGATATGTCGCGGGGCAGGTGGTCCATGGATTTTTGCATGCGTTAGGTGCATGGATGACACAATGTATCGCCAGCTAGATAGAGATCCCAGGTCTTCGAAAACCGTGTTCATGGGACATCGAAGGTGGCTTCGCGACGATGACGCATGGAGAAAATGCAAGGATCTGTTCGATTGTGAAACCGAACCTCGAAGACACCCACGTACGAGGAGCGGCGAGGAAATAGACGAGCTGTTGAAAAATTGGAAAGAGTGCCCACCGTCGGGAAAGAAGCGAAAGGCGCCAGAGTCGCTGCTGAAGGTATGAAAAACGAGGTCTGTTTTCTAGGACTTGCCGTACTGGAAGATCCTCCGTGTGCCTCACAGCTTTGATGTCATGCATATCATGAAGAACGTGTGCGAGAGTCTTCTTGGTACCCTGCTCAACATGCCAAAGAGGACCAAAGATGGGCCGAAAGCAAGGGCAGACTTGCAATCAATGGGCATCAGGGAGGAGCTTCACGCAAAACGCCCTAATGATGATGATGATGTTGATGAGGCGAAGGACACGGAAAGCCGTCGCAAAGGCAAAAAGGGCAAGAAGATCGAATATGACTGCCCTCCTGCGTGCTTCACTCTAAGTCAGAAGGAGATCGAGCAGTTTTTCACCTGCCTCGTAGGAGTAAAACTTCCTTATCGTTATGCGGGGAAGATAAGCAGATACCTAGACTCAGCGAAGCAGAAGTTCAGCGGGATGAAGTCTCACGACTGTCACGTGCTGATGACGCAGATACTGCTAGTTGCAATCCCTGGGATCATGGACACGCACGTCCGTGAAATGCTATTTGTCCTATGCAACTTTTTCTACGTCATCTCTCGGAAGTCGGTTGGCGTCAGGCAACTCAGAAGACTACAGGAAGAGATCGTGGTGATACTATGCAAGCTTGAGATGTACTTCCCGCCCGCATTCTTCGACGTTATGGTGCATCTGCTGGTCCATATCGTGGAGGATATCATCCAACTCGGGCCGACGTTCCTGGACAGCATGATGTCGTTCGAAAGGATGAATGGTGTCATCAAAGGATACGTTCGCAACAGGGCACGTCCACATCGAAGCATAGCCAAGGGCTTTCTGATCGAAGAGTGCATCTCCTTCTGCATGAATTATCTAGGCATCGAGAACCCCATTGGTCTTCTCGTCAATAGGCACCCCGGCAGGCTCGCTGGATGGGGTCACCGTGAGGGTCGCCGCGAAATGCATGTCGACTTCAAGGGTCGACTCGCCGACTTTGAAAGAGCAAACCTAGTCGTGCTACAACACATAGGCGTGGTCGATCTTTGGGTGGTAGAGCACAAAACCTTTATTGAGAAGACGTACAATGACCAAGGCCAACAGAGGACGGACAGAGATATAATCAAAGAGCACAACTCATGTTTCACGCGTTGGTTCAAGGACAAGCCTCTGTCGTACCCTTTACATGAGGATTCTTCCATGGAAGAAAAACTCATATTCGCCTTGTCACAGGGCGCCGAGCACAACCTGATGACCTATGAGGCGTACGATATCAACGGCTACACATTCTACACCGAGGGAAAGTACATGAATAATGATTATCAAAACTCCGGGGTAACGATGGAATCCTACACCGGTAACGACAAGGACAGATACTACGGAAGGATCGAGGAGATCTGGGAGCTGAGCTACACTGGAGAGAAGGTCCTGATGTTCTGTGTCAGATGGGCCAAGAGCTTCCGAAAAGAAGACCAATATTTCACCACCATGGTTATACCCGAAGCCATATCCAAGACCACGGGCGCAAACGTCACTGCGAAAAATGAGCCATGGGTACTGGCTTGCCAAGTGGACCAATGCTTCTTCATTATCGACCTGTCAAAGCCCAGTCATGTTGTCGTGAGGAGAGGCAGAAGGAACATCATCGGAATGGATGGAGTCGCCAACGAGCAAGACTTCGACAAGTACGGTGACCCGAAGATGGAAGATGACGACGACGATGAAGTACCATACACCACAAGAAGAAGCAGGACCACCCTACCTAAAGGACATTCGTTCAAGAGAAGAATTCAAGGGGTTCCGGGGGTAAATTATTCAACCTCGAGAAAGAAGGGCAAGAAGATTGTGAAAAGATAGCTAAGGTCAAATCACGATGTGTCGGCCGCGTGTGTGTGTCGGTGGCTAGCTCAATCTTTGATGACTGTTATTTCATGTCACTTGATTTCAACCATGTCATCTAATTCTAAATCTTTGCACAATGATTTCATCACTCCATTTGCATTTTCCTTTTCTTTTATCTCAAATCTTAAATTATTACATGCAACTAAAAATCCAAAAAAATAAAAAAAAGTTAGTAATGGCGCACCAGGAGAAGGTGCGCCATTGCTATCACTCTAGTAGCCTTTTTTCCTATTTAGAACGAACATGGCCGACAACGGTGAGGCCGGCGGTTCGGGCAAGCCTTTCTAGGAGTTGTCCCAGGAGATGGAGGAAGAACCTCACTGCTATGAGGACGTCGCGGAAGACATCGATCCCGAGTACACAACCCCTAGTGGCGTCGGGGATGACACCACTGATGGTGCCGCCAGGGAAGCCACCACTGATGATGGCAGCGTACCCACAGATGGCAGCCAACCAAAGAGGCAACAGAAGGACTCACGCCCGAACGTGCTCGGCACCGTCAAGGAGGAATTTACCGAAGTGTCCTCCAGTGGGCATCCAATGGCGCCCAAAGAATTAGTCGGTGGGTACGCGGGACAACTCGGGTGCATTCTCCGGAGCACCATCTCGATCAACACCGAGAACCTAAGGCATCGTGAGTGTGGGAATTTGCGCAAGCTCCTCTTCACGAAGTTGCACCAACGATACAAGTTCCCCGGTGACTTCGCAATCACACGCCTGTCAGGGAATAAAGTGAACAGTGCCACCCTCACGAAGATGAGCACGGTCGTGGCTACTTGGAGAGCCACGGTGAATAGAAGGATTCTAAGAGGTGATAGTTATGGGAAGATCAAGGAGACAAATCCTTCGATCAGCGAAGCTAACTACCTGGAGTTCAAGATCAAGTGCGAGAGCAACGCATCCGCGGAATCAAGTCAGTGGGGGAAAGATATGCGGGACTTGAACTTAGGGGTCCACAAACTCGGTCCCGGCGGTTACAGAGTGGCGGAACCTAAATGGGACAAGGAGGATGCGGAGCGTGCCGAGCAAGGCCTACCGCCCCTGTTTGATAAATACCATGAAAAGCAGACCGGGAACTATGTCAGGGCCCGGTACAAGGTGGACCCGGTAACAAAGGAGCTTACCACGGATCCGAAGGTGAAGGAGCTTGAACATGTTCTAGTAAGGAATACACCCCCGTGTAATTAGCTCCCTATGGTTGCAATCTAATTAATGAAGCCAAATTTCTAAATGGTTCACGTTCCTTCCGCAGGAAACTGAAAGCAGTAGCGCGGGGCTCAAAGCTCCCCATCTTCCCCTTGGGACACCACTTTAAATAGGGCGTTGAACGTAATGAAACACAAGGATAAGTTCAATAAGCTGTCGTCAGCTGGTCGTGTGGCCGACGAAGGCTTGTCCACGAAATGGTCGGAATACTATAAGGCTGGGCGAAAGGAGAGAAAGACCAGCTCGGAAAGCCAGGAACACAAGATTAAAGAACTCAAGGCACAAGTGGCACGGATTACGGAGATAGTCCAAGAGCAAGTGCGAGACCAACTGGGAGCGACGATCACCGCCATTATGCCTTCCTTGCTCGAGGGGTTGTGGGGGTGGATTGCGCGCAGCCAACAGGGGCCGCCCCCGATTCCTAGCTTCACGAGCAGCAACTCGCACAACACGCCGGCATTGGTGTCTCCGGCGGAGGCGGGATTGGTGTCTCCGGCGGAGGCGGCATTGGTGTCTCCGATGGAGGCGTCGGTATTGGAGCTTAATGCACCCAGGTGTGGGAAGAATACGCCGACCGGCACCTCGGCAGCAAGCGGCCCCTCCGTCACTTGCACGCCCGCCGTTGGCGGTGCCTCGACATTATCCGAGCTCGACGCCATCACGGTAACTAAGCCTCGGCCGATGACTTCATCTCCTTGCCTTTGATTGGGCATCCCTGACGCCCTACATGTTTTCGCAGGGTGCCGCCAACGTTCCATGCACTCTCCTGCACTTCGTAGATGGCGAGTTGATCGATGTCGCCAAGGCCAAAATTGATGAACCGGGAAACCGCGTGTTCCACGATAATCCGATGCCACCCATCGTGTATAGGGTTTAACTGGTTCGGGTCCTGCAGGGCTGCGACGACTTGTTACCTCCATATCGACCCCCTAGGGCAGACGAAGATGATGTGATGACCCTCAGCGCCTGCTTAAACTGGTCCATTCTTTGGCCGAAGAGCCAGATTCGTTTGGGGGCTGGGGACACCACCCCACAGATAACACCGTCAGTCGTGCCGGAGCCAAGCCATGGCAAGACCGCCGCAACGCTACCGCCGTCAGCTGATCCGGACATGCATATGGCACAAGATACAAACGACGATGACGGTACATTTTCCAACATCGATAAGTACATCAACGAACATGGGTACGGTGACGAATTCTTGGGGCCTCCTTCTCAAGAACCCAACCCTGCAAAAGATGATCGCGATCTAGCTGGTACCACGGAGAAACCCAATTGCAACAAGCGTCGTCTGTTCAGTTCTCAGGAGACGCCTCCAGCTGCCGCCTTCACCGAGACTCAAATAGCCGAGGTGCGAAATATTATCAGCCCCAACACACTCAAGAAGGTGGTCTCTAAGCAGAACTCGATCCCATTACAGTAGAAGAAGCAGAAGGGACGGAAAAGAAAAAATAACAAGGGTGCGAGCCAGCTGGCACCGAGTACGATCCGTGCTCAGGACGGGCCACCAATACCTATGGATATCTCGAGGAGGGTGCATGTGGCGGGTAGGCCGATGCTACCGACTAATCTGCTCAATACTGCAACCGGTGCTATGCGGAGTCTACATGATGGTGTTCTTTCTATGGAAAAGCGGCGTCTCTCCGAGAATGATGTGGCATACCTGGTTTTCGTGGCCAAGGTGCCAGAGGGAAAGGGCTTTGTCGATAGCACCATCGGGCGTATGATCGTCCAGCGGTTTGATGACATCTTCGCTATGTTTATCCTTTATCCGCTGCACTACACCTTCATTCGGCTATTTTCGCTCAGTATGGGGATGCAGATGATTAGAGACAAGGCCCCGGACATCGTGATAGTCGACCCCTTCTACATGCGTGCCAAGATCTTGGGCAGCTCTAGGGGCCGACAAGTCGTGAGTTCATACCTCGAAGGCGTCATTTCTGGCGAATCCAGATAAGGATAACTTCCTCGTGCCTTACTTTTCCGAGTAAGTCATCCCCACACTGCCCCGTAACATATGATTTCTTAGATTTAGATCGTTCCTTTTTTTCTAACATTTCGTGTTTTGTGCACCAACACACATTGCACACTCATCCTCTTAAGCCCAAAATATTCCATGGCCACGTATTTCGACTCGGACCGTCAGTCGAAGCACGACTACACAAATATCAAGAAAGTTCACCGTTAGTAGCACGACGGCATCTATATGCACTAGACAAACAAAACGTTAGTAGCAATTCACAGATAATATATAAGCAATATATAAGTATGCAACAAAAGGATCGGAAGAGAAAAGCAACACATTAATAGCAAGATTCATGGTCCTACTAATAAATAGCATTGATTAAATATAAGTTGAATGACTGTCCAAACTAAAGAGATGCCGTCGTATGTCGTCTACAAGGGTGAGATTCCCGAAGTCTATGATGACCGGGAGGAGTGTCAGAGATAGGTTCACCGTTTGAGCGGTAACAGTTACAAAGGGTACACCACTAGGGCAGAGGCGGAAGCTAGATACGCGCGCTATCTAGCGGCAGAGAGGAGGGAGCAGAGGAGGAACCGGATGAAGATCAGTTTCATCGCGATGATGCTCATCGTGACCGCAACCCTCTTCTATGTGATGGTAGTTTAGATATTGACTTGTAATGTGAAGAGAAACTCGCTACTCGCGGTCTCGAGACTTCTAATGTTATAACTTTGTTCGGTATTTTGAATTCAGAGACTAATATGATGAATTGTATTCGGAGACTAATCTTCTATTGTATTCGATAAATCTGTTGTTTATATGTTGTGCTGTTTATATTCTATGCTGTAATGTATTTTGTAACCTGTGCAAATATGAGAAAAGCAAAAAAAATTTCCTAATATTCATAGTAGTGGCGCACCATATTGCACTTTATTGGCGCACATAGATAAACACACCAGTGGCGCATTATCTAAAAGTGCACCATTAGTAACCCAGAGCACAAGGTACACATGGCCCCTTGGAGTAACAGCAGTGGCGCCCTTCTGGGCCTAGTAATGGCGCACTCTAGGTGCGCAATTAGTGTCTTGGATAGTAATGGCACACCAGGCGGTGCGCCACTGTTATGTAGATTAACAGTGGCACACTGGGCGTGCGCCATTACTATTTATTAGTAGTGGCATGATAATAGTGGCCACTAACAGCCTTTTTTCTAGTAGTGTGGAGCTCGCCGCCGGCGACCCCCTTCGTCCCTGCTAGCCCTTCGACCACTGGGAGGACCGCCCTAAACTGGTGGATCCATCCCTGCCATCGGAGCCCTATGAGCAGCCGCCTTTCGCCGGCAAAGGTCGCTGGAGCTCCGCCTCCGCTCGGCCAGAGAAGGAAGGAGGCGCGGGCGACTGGTCAAACCTGACCAGTGGGCCTAATGGACCCACTGTCAGTGACCCAGCGACGGCCCGTGCTGGTTTAAGTGGAGACACCCCCAGAAGTACGTCTCCTCCGCCTCGAAAGCGTATTCTGATTCAAACCATTTTCCTTTCTCACTTATTTGAAAAACAGAATATTGATCAGATTTTGACTGGCTCTAACTATTAAAATAAAAACCCAATGGAATGGATTCTTTTTCCCACCTTTCCCAAATTCCATCTAGTTTATTTTCACATTTGTATGAAAATTTTCTAAGACAACTTTTTGTGTTGTTTTTGAATTGTGTGTTAATTAGAATATTTTCAAATAGGATTTTGGAGTGAAGATAAAGTTTTGGAGTGCACCTCAAATACATACACATTGAAGGCAAGCATTCTAAACCCTGGTATAATATTTGTTGTGTGTTGCTTGATGTGACTATAACATCAAGTTGACCTGAAGTATGCTTTAATTCATGTGATGGTGTGATCATGTTTACAAATGCATGATGAAAATTACTTGCTATGGAATTGATATGCTTGTGAAAGTATTCACCCTCGTATACCTTTCATGCCTACCGGAAGGAAATGGGAGAAGTCTTTGTCTCGAGTAGACACGAGCTTGGTGCTGACATCTCGTTGGAGCGAGAATGGTCAGTAAGGCATGAAAGGGTATGATGAGTGGTGATTCTGCCTAATACCGTGAAATATATTTGTTGTGCTAACCTTTCAAAGAATACATAACCTCCTGAGTCGACCATAGATCGAGTCTTGTGCCAGTAACCCCCATACTTGTTTCGTACTACCACTTGTCCCTATAGTAGGTAGGGTACGGTTCAGTAAGTTGTCAACCCCTTTCTTAGCACACACACCGTATAGAGAGGCCATAGTGATAGATACAAGTGGCCCCTGGTAGGCATGTCACTTGGTCCGGGTGCATGGGTGTTTCCGGTTGGACCGAGGGGGTAGCTCCCCTAGTTTGCGCGCGTTATAAATTTTGTTGATCCCATGCTAATCGAGGTTGTGGCCTCCCCACTTAGAGTTTTTCTTAACGAGTGTCGTGGGTGATTCCAGGCACCGGTAAGTTAAGCTGGTGTGTGCAGGTCAGGTGTGTTTTCAATTCAAAGAACGTAAGCTGAATTAGTCTTGGTGGACTAAAGGAATCCGTTACTCGTGGGTAAAGAGTACACCCTCTGTAGAGTTAATATCTATTTGAATAGATGTGTCCGCAGTTAAGGACTACAGTCTAGGATGGGCCAAGTGTCAGTCTTAGTGTCGGTCTTCGGAGGAAAACTTCTAAACGGGAATATTGATCATGACGAGCGGTGAATGATGGTTATGATTATTATTATGGTGGACTAAACAATTATATTGTTTGAATTATTGAGTATCCCTGGGAAGGTTCTACCTCCTGGATACTCATTATGATTAGTTTATAAGCCCTTTATGTGGCATTGCTCAGACGCCCGACTGTGGCATGCTTGTTATTTAGTTTCCTTATAAGCCCATTATGTGGCGTCGCTCAGACGCCCGACTATGGCATGCTTGTTATTTATTTTCCTTATAAGCCCTTTATGTGGCGTCGCTCAGATGCTCGACTGTGGCATGCTTGCTATTTATTTTCCCTTATAAGCCCTTTATGTGGCGTCGCTCACACGCCCGACTGAGGCATGCCTTATATCTTTATCCTTTCGAGGCGTCGCTTCAGACACCCAATTGGTTTATTTTCATGCTCTGATTGCTTATTCCTGTTTAAGATGAATGACCTGCCTGCGTGCGTCACGAATTTTATTTTGTGACTGACTAAGTGATCGTGGAATATTTCAGTGCATGATTATCACTTACTATGTTATGCTTGTTTTCATAATGTTTGCGAGCACATTCAAAGTACTCACTGGCTTGTCCCTGGCTATTGTCTTGGCCAGATTATGCATGTGGAGAGGAGCATTATGACAACAACCCCAGAACCTAGGCATCGAAGATTGCGTCCATGGGAAGATAGGAGTTAACCAGGTCAGCTGTTCTTGTGGGAAATGGAGTCCCATAGACGCTGATGACCCCGAACCGCTTCTGCCACCAACCACTTGAAACCTTTTGTTGTACTTATAGACCATGATGGTCTTGTACTGCAGATTTTCTGTATTTTGCTTGGAATTTTTGTATCAAGTTAGTGTCTCATTAGCTAACAGTAAACCTAGGGCTGATAAGCACAAGGGCCATTTACTAGGAAATTAATATCCCGAAAAACCGGTCCTGACAATATCCAGAATAACAAAGTCCATTAAGATAGTAGCATTTGCAACTATGACAGGTTCATCCTCACAAATACCAATAGGTAGAGCAGCTGATTTATCAGCCATTTGCAAAGAGATTCCAGTAGGTGTCAACTTATTCAAATCAAGTCTACGATATAAAAAGAAAGACATAACACTAACACCAGCTCCCAAATCACATAAAGCAGTTTTAACATAATTCCCTTTGAAGAGCATGGTATAGTTGGTATTCCTAGATCTCCTAATTTCTTTGGTACTCCACCCTTAAAAGTATAATTAGCAAGCATTGTGGAAATTTCAGCATCCGGTATCTTCCTTTTATTAGTCACAATATCTTTCATATACTTAGCATAAGGAGACATTTTCAGAATATCAGTCAAGCGCATACGCAAAAAGACAGGTATAAGCATTTCGACAAAGCACTCAAAATCCTCTTCATCCTTTTTATTGGATGGTTTAGGAGGAAAAGGCATGTGTTTCTGGACCCATGGTTCTCTTTCTTTACCGTGCTGCCTAGCAATAAAATATCTTTTATCATATCTTTTATTCTTAGGATGTGGGTTATCAAGATCAACAGCAGGTTCAATCTCCACATCATTATCATTACCAGGTTGAGCATCAACATGAACATCATCATTATTATTATCACTAGGCTCATGTTCATCACCAGATTGTGTCTCAGCATTAGAAATAGAAATATCATTTGGATTCTCAGGTGTATCTATAGCAGGTTCACAAGTAGCATGCAAGGTTCTATCATCATCCTTATTCCTCCTATTATTGGAACAACTAGGTACATCAATAATACTCCTTTGAGAATCTTGCTCAATTCTCTTAGGATGGCCCTCAGGATACAAAGGTTCCTGAGTCATTCTTCCACCTCTAGTCACAACTTTGACAAAATGATCATTTTTCTTACTATTCATCTCATTAAGCAAATCATTCTGAGCTTTAAGTACTTGTTCTACTTGAGTAGTTAGCATGGAAGCATGTTTACTAATCAATTTAAGATCATTGATAGTTCTACTCACATAATCACCTAAGCAATCAAGCATGAAAGCATTATGTTTCAATTGTCTGCTAACATAAGCATTAAAATTTTCTTGCTTAACAAAAAAATTATCAAATTCATCCAAGCATTGGCTAGTAGACTGATTATAAGGAATATCACTTTCATCAATTCGACGAAGAGAATTTACCACTACTACTTGTGTCGGGTTACCAAGACCATGTATTTCTTCAATAGGTGGTAGATTCTTAACATCTTCAGCTTTAATACCCTTTTCTTTCATAGATTTCTTTGCTTGTTACATATCTTTAGGACTGAGAAATAGAATGCCTCTTTTCTTCGGAGTTGGCTTCTGAGGTGGTTCGGGAATAGTCCAATCATTATCATTGCTCAATATATTATTCAATAGTATTTCAGCTTGTTTAACAGTTCGTTCCCTGAAAACACAACCAGCACAACTATCTAGGTGGTCCCTAGAAGCATCGATTAGTCCATTATAAAATATATCAAGTATTTCATTTTTCTTGAGAGGATGACCAGGCAAAGAATTTAGTAATTGGAGAAGCCTCCCCAAGGTTGTGGGAGACTCTCTTCTTCGATTTGCACAAAGTTAAATATTTCCTACAAGGTAGCTTGTTTCTTATGAGCAGGAAAATATTTTTTAGGGAAGTGATATATCATATCCTGGGGACTACGCACACAACAAGGACCAAGAGAATTAAACAACATATTAACATCACCCTTTAATGAGAAAGGAAACAACTTAAGAATATAATAATAACGAATTGTTTCCTCATCAGTAAATAGGGTGGCTATATCATTCAGTTTAGTAAGATGCCCCACAACAGTTTCATATTCATAACCATGGAAAGGATCAGATTCAACCAAAGTAATTAACTCGGGATCAACAGAGAATTCATAATCCTTATCAGTAACAAAGATAGGTGAAGTAGAAAACTTAGGATCATATTTCATTCTAGCGTTCAAAGATTTTTCTTTACACTTGCATAGTAATTTCTTAAATCATCTCTATCATTACAAGCAAGAAAGTCCCTAGCTATCTCTCCTTCCATAACATAACCCTCATGAATATCAGACAATTCATATCTAGGAGAGATAAGTCTAGCGGGTGTCTCAAAGTGTTCAATTTCAATAATTTCATCAGTTTCAGAACTATCATAATTTTCAGCATTGACTCTAGCAATTTGTTCATCAAGAAATTCACCCAACAACACAGTATTATCAAGCAAAGTATCGTCATAAGCATCATTGATAGCAGAAGTGGCATCATTAGTTACATGCGACATATCAGAATTACTAGCAGGTGGTGGTGTCGCAAACTTACTCATAACAGAAGGTGAATTAAGTGTAGAGCTAGATGGCAATTCCTTACCTCCCCTTGTAGTAGAGGGATAGATCTTGGTTTTTGGATCTTTCAAATTCTTCATGTGATCAACAGATATAAATCCCAAGTGACTCGGAGAATAGAGCTATGCTTCCCGGCAACGGCGCAAGAAAAAAGTCTTGATAACCCACAAGTATAGGGGATCACATTAGTTTTCGAGGGTAGAGTATTCAACCCAAATTTATTGATTCGACACAAGGGGAGCCAAAGAATATTCTCGAGTATTAGCAGCTGAGCTGTCAATTCAATCACACCTGAAAGACTTAATATCTGCAGCAAAGTATTCAGTAGCAAAGTAATATGGAAGTAACAGTAACGATAGCAAATGTAACAGTAGCAGTTTTGTAGTGATTGTAATAGTAGTAATGGAGAAGTAACTTAGCAAGGATCAATATGTGGAAAGCTCATAGGCAATGGATCGGTGATGGATAATTATGCTGAATGTAATTCCTCATGCAACAGTTATAACATAGGGTGACACAGAACTAGCTCCAGTTCATTAATGTAATGTAGGCATTTATTCCATATATAGTCATACGTGCTTCTGGAAAAGAACTTGCATGACATATTTTGTCCTACCCTCCCGTGGCAGTGGGGTCCTAATGGAAACTAAGGGATATTAAGGCGTCCTTTTAATATAGAACCGGACCAAAGCATTAGCACTTAGTGAATACATAAAGTCCTCAAACTACGGTAATCACCGGAAAGAATCTTAGTTATTGTCAGCCTGGGGGATGCTGATCATAACTCGTAATAGCTGTCTACAACTTACAAGATAGGATCAAGAACACATATATATTCATGAAAACATAATAGGTTCAGATTTGAAATCATTGACGGGGTTATTACCCCTGGGTAGCCCAAAGCAACGGGGTTCTCCTCCCTGCTTCAAAGAAAAAGTACGCGACCGGCTGGCCCCGGCCGGCTGGAGCACAGTCGGCAGGTGTGATCGCCGACTGGCTCGGGGACGGCTGGTCAAGGTGTTGTCTTGGCCCCCGGCCAGTTGGGCGTCACCGGCTAACCTCGGGCAGCCTCCTCCGTTGACCCCGGGGCAGACAAGTAACGTCTCGTCCCTCTGCGCGCGGGGTACGGTGACACGACGTGACCGCCAAGATGGACGCCATTATAGCCACAATGGCCGCTGATGCAGGGCGCGCATGGCTACAGTTCGGCCGTCCAGGCCGCTAACCTTGGCACCCGCGACCGGGCGGGGAAACAGTACCGGCATGCCCCCGCCCAATCGATTACTTGCCCCGGTGTTGCTACAATGCGACCGGCCGTACCGAAGACTTTGGCCGGTTGGCACTAGACGATGCCACCCAGGCGGCCCGTGTTGCAGCAGGTGGGCGGGGGCCAATCGCGGAGCCGGCTGGCGAGCCCCAGCAGGCGATGGGACCACATAGTCGGCGGACCCTACGGGAAACGAGACAGTTCGAAGGGCGGGACCCTCTGGCCAGCCGTTGAGGCTGCCAGCCGGGTCCGCCCACTTATGTACCTCAGGAATATTGTAAGCCAGGGGGTTGGCCTATAACACCCCCCGAGCCCCCCATGCAACGGGGGCGACAAGTCTCATGCATACACCTACGGGATACTTCCCTCATATTCTCACACTTCATAGCGGAGGAGGGCGAGCCGGCTGCTCCCTCTTCCTCCTCTAGACATGGCTCCAGGAGCAACCTTGTAAACATACCCATCCATTAAACTAGACCAAGAAGGACTAGGGGTGTTACCTCCCACGGAGGGCCCTGAACCTAGGTACATCGTGTGTCACCACCGCTTGTACCTAATCTCGCTCCCGGAGCCCGTCGGCGTCCTCCGGCCCCAACCACCTACGATAAGCCTACCCATGGAATCTGTTGTGAGGAAATGTCGACAGTAGGCGCCCACCATAGGGCCGTATGCGGCACCGGCCAGATTCATGCTTCGGCAAGGCTCATGGGGCTTGCTTCAGCAGGCCTTGCGGGCAGCTCCATCGTCCTCATGCTCGACATCGACGTGCTCACCGAGAGCTTCGGTAGGCTCAGCCTTGCCGAAGCTCTAGCCGCTGACGAGTAACCTAGGTAGGTGCTCGTCCGCGCCGGTCCTGTTGGGGAACGTTGCATGGGAAACAAAAAATTTCCTACGCACACGCAGATCTATCCAAGGTGATGAGCATCTATGAGAGGGAGAGTGCATCTATGTAGCCTTGTAGATCGCTAAGCAGGAAGCGTTAAGAAATGCGGTTGGTGTAGTCGAACGTCTTCGCGATCCAAATCGCCGTGCGTCCCGCGATCCAATCACGATCTGTCTTGTGATCCAATCATGATCCGTGTCGCGATCCAGTCACAATCCGTCCCACGAACTTGATCACGATCCGTCCCATGAATTTGATCACGATCCTTCTGATCTAGCGTCGAACGGACGGCACCTCCGCGTTCAGCACACGTACAACTTGATGATGATCTCTACCGTCTTAATCCAGCAAGAGAGAGCGGAGAGGTAGAAGAGTTCTCCAGAAGCATGACGGCGCTCCGACGATGGTGGTGGAGCAATTCTGGCTGGGCTTCGCCTAAGCACTGCAGAAAGCCGATCTAGAGGAGAAACTATGCACTGGAGGAAGGGGTAGCACGTGGCTGAAAAAACTAGTGCAAAACCCTAAAACCCACCAGTAAATATACGAGGAGGGGAGGAGAGCCTTGGCACAAGGGCCAAGGCTCCTTGGATTCAGCCGAACCCACTAGGAGAGGAGGACTCCTCCTCCAATGCTAGTAGGACTAGGATTGCTCCTTTTTGCCTTTTTTCCAACTTTTCCTATTGGGTTTTCTTCTCCAGCCACATGGGCCTTGGATGGGAGTTTCCACCAGCCCACTAAGGGCTGATATTAACTCTCCCACAGCCCATGAAGCCTCTTGGGTCGAAATACCCCTCCCGGAGGCCTCTCGGTACACTACCGGCACTCCCGGTACACTACCGATGAGCCCGAAACTTTTCCGGCGATCAAAACAGGACTTCCTATATATAAATATTTGCCTCCGGACCATTCCAGAGCTCCTCGTGATGTCCGGGATCTCATCCGAGACTCCAAAAAAACTTCGGTCACCACCATACATAACTCTATACTACCGAAACGTCACCTAACCTTAAGTGTGCAGACCCTGCGGGTTCGAGAACTATGTAGACATGACCGAGACACCTCTATGGTCAATAACCAATAGCGGGACCTGGATGTCCATATTGGTTCCTACATATTCTACGAATATCTTTATCAGCCGAACCTCTATGTCAAGGATTCAGTTAATCCCGTATGATGTTCCCTTTGTTCTTCGGTATGTTACTAGCCCAAGATTCGATCGTCGGTATCTCCATACCTAGTTCAACCTCGTTACTGGCAAGTCTCTTTACTCGTTCCGTAATACAAGATCCGGTAACTAACACTTAGTCACATTGCTTGCAAGGCTTATTGTTATATTGTATTACCGAGTGGGCCCTGAGATACCTCTCCGTCACACGGAGTAACAAATCCTAGTCTTGATCCATGCCAACTCAACAAACACCCTCAGAGATACCTGTAGAGCACCTTTATAGTCACCCAGTTACGTTGCAACGTTTGATACACACAAGGCACTCCTCCGATGTCCGTGAGTTGCATGATCTCATGGTCATTGGAACACATACTTGACATGCAGAAAAAAATAGCAATAAACTGACACGATCATATGCTACGTTTGTAGTTTGGGTCTTGTCCATCACATCATTCTCCTAATGATGTGATCCCATTATCAAATGACATCAGATGTCAATGGCTAGGAAACCTTGACCATCTTTGATGAACGAGCTAGTTCACTAGAGGCATACTAGGGACAAAGTGTTGTCTATTTACCCACACATGTAATGTGTTTCCAATTAATACAATTATAGCATGGATAATAAACGATTATCATGAACAAGGAAATAGAATAATAAACACTTTATTTATTGCCTCTTGCACTAGTCTCCCACTTGCACTAGAGTCAATAATCTAGATCACATCACTATGTGATTTACATTGTAACGAATCGAACACCCATGCAGTTCTGGTGTTGATCATGTTTAGCCCTCTGAAGTGGTTTAGTCAACGGGTCTGCAACATTCAGATTCGTGTGTACTTTGCAAATATTTATGTCCTTCTCCTCGATGTAATCGCGGATGGAGTTGAAGCTTCGCTTTATGTGTCTGGTCCTCTTGTGAAACCTTGGTTCCTTGGCTAGAGCAATGCCACCAGTGTTGTCACAGAACAGGATCATTGGATTTAGTGCACTCGGCACTACTACAAGCTCTGTCATGAACTACTTCATCCAGACACCTTCCTTCGCCGCCTCTGAGGCTGCGATGTACTCCACTTCACATGTAGAATTGGCTACCACGCTTTGCTTGGAACTGCACCAGCTTACCGCTTCCTCGTTGAGAATAAATACGTATCCGGTTTGCGACTTAGAGTCATCCAGATCAGTGTCAAAGCTTGCATCGACGTAACCCCTTATGACGAGCTCTTCATCACCTCCATAAACGAGAAACATTTCCTTAGTCCTTTTCAAGTACTTAAGGATATTTTTGACCGCTGTCCAGTGCTCCATTGCAGGATCACTTTAAAACCTTCCATCCATACTTATGGCAAGGCTGACATCGGGTCTTGTGCACAGCATTGGATACATGATAGAGCCTATGGCTGAAGCATAGGGGATGACACTCATCTTTTCTCTATCTTTTGCAGTCACTGGGCATTGAGTCTTACTCAACCTCACACCTTGTAACATAGGCAAGAACCCCTTCTTGGACTGATCCATTTTGAACTTCTTCAAAACTTTATCAAGGTATGTGCTCTGTGAAAATGCTATTAAGCGTCTCGATCTATCTCTGTAGATCTTAATGCCTAATATGAAAGCAGCTTCTCCTAGGTCCTTCATTGAAAAACTCTTGTTAAAATATTCCTTCACGCTTTCCAGCATTTCTATATTGTTTCCAATCAGCAATATGTCATCCACATATAATACTAGAAACGCTATAGAGCTCCGACTCACTTTCTTGTAAATACAAGCTTCTCCATAAACTTGTATAAACTTAAACCCTTTGATCACCTCATCAAAACACTTATTCCAACTCCGAGTGACGGGGGGATGACCCCGGGGTAGCCTCGAGCGCCCCTTTCCGCCGCCTCCTAACGCGACTAAAGGGCGGGCCGCCTCCCCCTACGGTCCGGCCGCGCCCTGCCGGAGGTGATCCGCTGGCTACGCCCAACCGGCTGAGCATTGGATACAGTCTGCAGGGCGTTCGTGGCAACAGTGGCCCCCATCCCATCGTGGGTTAGCGCCGATATGGACATAGCGAAGACGTTAGGGCCTTTGACCCTGGCGGATGGTGACCGGGCTTCCAACAGTGCCGGCACGCCTCCAACCATTCCGTTACCTGCCCCGACATGGCTATAGGGTGGCCGGCCATACCGCTGACCCCGGCCAGACGCCGCAAGATGACGCCACAAGGTGCGGCCCGTGTCGCGATGTGACCGGCGTCGGGGCCAGCGTCGCGGGCCCCACCGGTTCCTAACAGGACCCTTCAGCCGGTGGGACCTACTGGTGACGAGACCGCCCGGCCGGGCCCCCGCAGCCGGCCAGAGAGGCTGCCGGCTGGGGGCCCCTTTGACCTTCTACTCATATTGTATTCCGGGGGGTTGGCATATAAAACCCCCTGAGCCACCCCATGCGAGGGGAGAAACAGGGAGACCGACAGAGGGAAAAACCAAGGGAGGCGCGAACGGATGAACGATCCATCGGCTGCACTCCGAGTTCCCTCCACATCCACATCCACTCAACACACACGCACATAGAGAGGCGGAAGAGCAGGCTAGCTCCTTCTTCCTCCTCGTTCCATACAACTCAAGGAGTACCATTGTAACCCGACAATTGTCTCAACTAGACCGAGCAGGACTAGGGGTATTACCTCCCACAGAGGGCCCCGAACCTGGGTACATCGTGTGTCAGCCACCGCTTGTGCCTAATCCCGCTCCCGGAGCCCGCCGGCGTCCTTCGACCCCTGTCGATAAGCCTACCTATGGCATCTGCTGTGACGAAACCACGACAGTTGGCGCCCACCGCGGGGCCCTCTGCGGCGCCGACCAGAGTCACGCTCTAGGCGGGACCCTTCACCACCCCCCCCCCGACCGGCTCGTGTCCGGGCAGAACCGCGTGTCATGGGGATTGCTCCGGCGAGCCTTGCGGGCAGCACGGCCGACATCTCTGATGAGTGCCTCGACCGCGACCTCGTGCTCAACGTCGCCGCACTCGCTGGGCGGTTCAGCGAGCTGAGCCTCGCCAAAGAGCCGGAGGCAGACAAGTACCCCTGTTGGGTGTTCGACTGCACCGACCCTCCCTCGTCCATGGGCACGCTCGCCTCGGGCGAGGCCATTGGACCCCACACCCGTGTTGGAGTGATGGTCACCGTCTCCTCCACAACTTCGGGCCGTGAGCGAGCGGCCGAGGCCGATGCAGCCACCGCCCGCGCCGGCACCTCCGACCCACTCGCCGCCTCGACGACCTCCGGGAGACGTTTGCCAACTTGCGCAAATATAAGATCAAGGTCAACCCAATGAAGTGTGTCTTCGGTGTCCCAGCCGGCCAGCTCTTGGGTTTCTTCGTGTCCGCCCGCGGCATCGAAGCTAACCCCGAGAAGATCCGGGCAATTCAGCGCATGCCCAAGCCGGTCTGGCTCCGCGACGTCCAGAAGTTCACCGGCTGCCTCGCTTCCCTCAGTCGGTTCATCTGCCGGCTGGGCAAGAAGGCCTTGCCCGTATACGGGCTCCTACGCAAGTCAGCCCTGGTTGAGCCGGGCCGAGACCTCTCGAAGAAGTAGGCCCTATTCGACTGGCCCGACGAGGCGGATGCGGCGTTCTGCGACCTCAAGCGGGCTCTCACCAGCACGCCCATCCTGGCCGCGCCGGCTGACAAGGAGCCTTTGCTCGCCTACATTGCGGCGACCACGCACGTCGTCAGCATTGTCCTGGTGGTGGAGCGGCCGGAGGAAGGCAAGGCCCTGCCGACGCAGCGTCCCGTCTACTACCTCAGCGAGGTCCTCTCCGCCTCCAAGCAAAACTACCCCCACTACTAGCAGATGTGCTACGGCATGTACTTCGCCGCCTAGAAGTTGGAGCAGTACTTCCAGGAGCACGTCATCACCATTGTGAGCACAATGCCGTGGGCGAAATTATGGTCGGCCAAGGCGCCACCGGCCGGATCGCCAAATGGGCCATCGCCCTGGCCGACTACGACATACGGTACGAGTCACGCACCGCCATCAAGTCCCATGCAATGGCCGTCTTCCTCGTCGACTGGGCCGAAACCCAGTTCGTGCCGCCTTCGCCCGGCTCCACGCATTGGCGCATGCACTTCGACGGCTCGAAGATGCAAACCAGCCTGGGAGCCGGCATCGTCCTGTTGTCCCCCAGTGGAGACCAGCTCCGCTATGCCCTCCAGATCCACTTCGCCGCCTCTAACAATGTGGCCAAATACGAGGCCCTCGTCCATGGCCTCCGGCTTGCCAAGGAGATCGGCATCCAGCGCATCATTTTCTTCGGCGACCCAGACCTCGTGGTGCAACACGTCTCTAGTGAATGGGACGCTTGGGACGCCAACATGGCCAGCTATCGCTTCCTCGTCCAGCAGCTCACCGACTCTTTCGAGGGCAGTGAGTTCCACCACATCCCCCGTGCGGACAACGAGGCGGCCGACGCGCTGGCAAGATTGGCTCCACCCGGTAGGCCATCACAGCTGGTGTCTCCCTCGAGCGGCTGATGAAGCCTTCGATCAAGCCTTCTCCCGAATCGTAGTCCATCTTCGTGCCGGCAAACGCGGCCGGCACCTCGGCGGAACTGGCTGCCCAACCGGCCCCGCCGGCTGTGGCAGCTTTGCCGGCTACCCCACCACCAGCCGCCAATCCGGCGCCGTCCACCACGGGAATTGAGCCGGTCGCGCCTATGCAAGCCGACATCGGCCCTGTCGCCGTCATGATGACGGTCAATGCTTCCACCGCCGCCTCGTTCCCGGGGGCTGGCGAGCCGGTCCCGGGGTCTGACGGGCCGGTCCTGGTGGCTGGGCTGGCCCCTATCTTGGCTGCCTTGTGGGCCCGGCCTATCCTGGCGTTCCTCCAGCGCGGCGAGCTCCCCTCTGATGAGGCCATTGCAAGGCAATTTCAGCACCGGGCCCCGGGCTACAGCATCATCAACCACGAGCTGGTTCATCGCAGCACCACCGGCGTTTTCCAACGCTGCGTCGAGCTGGAGAAAGGGCAAGAAATCCTCCTCGACATCCACCAGGGCGAGTGCGGGCATCACGCTGCCTCCAGGTCCCTGGTGCCAAAGCATTCTGTCATGGTTTCCATCGGCCGACGGCTCTGGAGGCGGCCAAGGAACTCGTTGACAAGTGCGAGGGCTGCCAGCTCTTCAGCACGCAGAGCCATCTTCCGGCTAGCGCTCTCCAAACCATCCCACTTTCGTGGCCATTCACTGTCTGGGGTCAGGACAAGGTGGGACCTTTCAAGACCGCTCGAGGTGGCATGACACATTTGCTTGTCGCCGTCGACAAGTTTACCAAATGGATCGAGGCCCGGTCAATCGAGAAACTGGACGGCCCCACGGCCGTCCGGTTCATCGAAGACATCACCGGTACGTTACGGCGTCCCCCATAGTATCATCACCGACAACGACATGAACTTCGCCAAAGGCGCGCCGGCGCGTTTCTGCTCGAGGCGGGGCATCCGGCTCGACCTGGCATCCGTCGCCCCCCGTGGTCGAGCGGCCAGGTTGAGAGGGCAAACGGCCTCCTCCTGTCCGGCATCAAGCCCTGGCTCGTGACACCGCTGGTTCGGTCGGCCGGCTATTTGGTCGAGCAGCTTCCGGCTATCTTTTGGAGCCTCCGGACCATGCCCAACCGGTCGACCGGCTACACTCCGTTCTTTCTCGTTTACGGGTCCGAGGCGATCATCCCCACCGACATCGAGTTCGATTTGCCTCGGGTCAACCTGTACACCGAGAAGGATGCGAGGGAGGCAAGGGAATACGGTGTCGACCCCAAGGAGGCCCGTGAGATGGCCTTGAGCCGGACGGACATCTACCAGCAGAAGCTCCGGCATTACCACAACAAACGGATCCGGCCGCTCTGCTTCCGCGAAGGAGACTTGCTGCTCAGGCGGATCTAGCGAACCGCCGGCCAGCACAAGCTGTCCTCCACATGGAACCGCCGGCCAGCACAAGCTGAAAACCATTGTATGTATCCTCCCTCTTTTAGGCTTATGAACGCGACGGTGGCCCCCAAGCCTGTGCTAGGGGCATGCCCCTTTTTTCGATTCCTACAAAGTTCTGTTATTTAAGGCACGTCAAACGGGTCTGGCTCCTGGGCCCGGGGGCTCGCCTGGCTCCCCATCGAGGGCAACAAATAATGTGAGCGAGCAACCCTTCGCCTCCCCTCCCCTAACCAGCTACAGACCGGCTCCCGGCTATCCGGCTGAAGGGACCATGGGGTACAAAGGGGCTTCTCACATGAAAGTCAGCCGACGCGTGCGGCAGCCGGACCGGTCCAGCCGAGCTATGTTAATCCTAGTAACCGGCCTCTACCGGCTCAACCTAGCCCTAGCCGGTTGACTCTAGGAGGCCGCTATTTTCCCAAGGGTGAAGCCCCGTCCCTGTCCCAGACTGGCCCGTGACTGGCTGGCAGGCGGGGCGGAAGCCGGAGGGAATCCCGACGTGCAAACACAAGTCAAAAGGCAAAGGGTGAAAGAAGAGCCGGCACACAAATTCTATCTAAGATAAATGGCACAAGTTCATTACATATATAAGACCCACGGCCACAAGTTCATTACATATACACCCCCAGTGGGTGGAATTCCAGTCTAAAAACAAAAATGCAGGAAAGAAAAGTCCTAAGCTATAGCAGCATCGGGCCGGCCTTCCTCCAAGTACTAACGCCGCTGGAGCCGGCGGTGCTCACGCCCCGGGAGCCGGTGTGCTTGCGCCTTTGAGGCCGGCACCTCCGGGGCGGCCGAGGTGGAAGCCCCCGCAGCCGGAGCCGGCTCGGACTCGGCGTATTCATCGGTGTAGGACTCTTCATCGGCCGTCTCGGTGGCGCTCCCCTCCAGGTCGTCCAGGCCGAGCCCGTACTGGTCCTCCGGGACCACCACGCCGTCCGCCCCACGCTCCGGGACGTACTCGTACCACGCGGCTAAGGACGCAAGGTCGCTCGCCCTCGCCAGCATCTCGTCGGCCACCACCTCCAGCTCCGAGTCAATGCCAGCACGCTGGGCCATGAGCAAACCCAAGTCTAGCTCGGGGTACCTCGATTTGGTGATGCGGAGCGCCATGCCCGCGCCGGCTCGTGCCGCGGAGGCCGTCTAGGCGTTCACCCGCGCCGCCCTGAACTCCAGCCACCTTGACAGCCGGTTCATGGAGCTCGGCTCCGCCGCGCCGGGCCAGAGCGTGCGGACCAGCGTCATGCTGGCCGCTTGGAGCCGCTTCAGGGCGCGAACCACCTCCGCAGGCACACCTCGGCGGCGATCCCCACCTCGTCCAGGGTCCAGGGGGCCAGCGGCCCGACGGCCTCTCCTTGCACCCGCCGGGCCTCACGGTCGGCCTTCACGGCCGCCTCCACGACCTCCCGCGTCCCAAGGAAAAGCCCTAAGAAGAGGATGGGGGATGCGCAGGGAGGCAAACCAGAAAACCAAGAAGGAAGTCGCGAGAAGAGCAAGGCGACGGAAACTTACTGTGCAACATCTGATCCACCTCGTGCCCTTGCTCCTGCAGCCGCACCTCCCTAGCGGACCACTCCTGGCGCCGGCACTCGTGCTCATCCCGGGCCACCTGTGCGTCCTTGGCCGCCTTGGCTAGGGCGGCGTCCTTGGCCTCCAGCTTCTCGCGGAGCGCTTCTCCCGCTCCTGTGCCTCCCGACGAAGGGCCGTCTCTTGGTCCGCCAGCACTTGACGGTGGGCCGCCACGCGGCCCTCCCACTCCGCACTCGCCTGGTCCGCATCCCCTGGAGCCAGTCACCCTCCGCCGTCAGGAGTTGCCGCTCCTCGTAAAGGCGCACCACCTGGCACCGGAGGCAGACCGTCTCGGCATGGGTAGCAGCATAAGAAGACACGGGAGTCAGAAAGAATTCAGCCTGCCTCCGGGGCAGCCGGCCTGATTCCCGGGGGCTACACCCAGTGGGTGCACTTGCGAGCTCCCACTGGAAGATCGCAAGACGCTATGATCGCAAGGGCAACATACCTCGCAGGTCCGCGGACACGATGGCGAGCCGGTTCTCAGCTCCCCGATACAACCCCAGTAGGGTGTTGTACGCAGCCACCCGGCGGTCATGCGCTGCCTACAGAAGAATAAGAGCTTTAGGCTCGACCGCCTACGCCCTAGCCAGCTGGAGCCTCGGGGGCTACACCCAGTGGGTGCGCTGGCGTGTCCCCACTGGAAAAGACGGAAAAAACGCAAGTAAAGGGAAGAAGGAAAGAAGAAACTCACCGCGACTGCCTGCTCCAAGCTCACCAGCCGGTCGCTGGCAGCCCGAGCGTCTTGCATCGCCCGGGCGCGGGCCACCACAAACGCTTCCACAGCGGCGGCCAGCGCCGCTCCGAGGGCGCTCGACGGCCCGCCAGGGGACGGGCTCCCGGTCGCCGCCCAGGTCTGCTGCGGCCAGCCTCCGTCTGCGGGTCCTCCCTTGTTGGAGACCTCGATGCGACCGGCCCCTCCTGTCGCCACCATGCCGGGGGCCGCCGTCGACGCACTTGCGGCGGCCGTTTTCACGGCCACCGCGGCTCCAACCTCCGGCACCCCACCTCCAGCTACTCCGGGCTGACTCACCTTCGGCGCCGGCGCCTCTGGAGCCGGCACATCCGGTGGTGACGCCTCTAGGGCCGGTAGCTCCGTCCTCGGCGGCACGTTGCCCGCAATCGACCGGGCGGCGTCGCGGCCCATTGCCACCTCGTCCTCCGCGGCCGTCGTGCTCGCCTCCGCCCTTCGCCCGGAGCCATGGTGGCCCTTCAACCTCTTCTCCCGGCTGCTGGGAAGGGCTCCCAAGCTCCGCCCGCAAACTCCTCGTCGTTTCCTTGGAGGAGGGGAACGGCTCCCACGCTCTGCCAGCGGCCTCCCCGCTGGCTCCGCCTCCGCGATTGCCGCCCGGCTGCGTGATCGTCGCATGCTTGGGCACCAGCTTGGTGGCAGCCGGCCCCTTCCCCTTGTCGCCCACGACCGGGCCTCCCCGACTTGGGCCGCCGCCGGCTCGAGGTTGGCGCCTCCGTGGCGCCGTGACCTCATCCTCCAAATCCTCAGGCTTCTCCGGAGCCTCGGCAACGCGCGTCTGGGGAGGGGACTCTCCAGTCGATTGGGCCTCTTCGGACCCCTCCGTCTCCGTCTCCGCGTCGCCGGCACTGGATGCTCCGGCTCGCTTGGAGTCTGCCGGCTCCACGTTGTCGGCGTACTCGACCTCCTCGGGGTACGACTCCGCCGTGTCGGCGGCCGGCTCCCCGTAGTTCTGCAGCAACGGGAAGAGATGCGGGCGGCCCGGGCGGCGCGCTGTCAGACTAAGGGGTGAGGGGTATCGCCTCGAAAAGAATATGGAGGGGAGGTACCGGCTTGTCACTTACCCGCGGTGCCGGGTGGCTCCGACTGTACGGGGTTTTCCCCCATTGCCATTCTCCCTCTGCCATCTTCATCGTCGAAATGGCGTTCACCCTCCTCGACACATAGGCCGGCTTCATCTCCTTGGTGGAGAGCTGGGATGGGTCATGGCGTCCTCCCATCTGGCAGATGAGGTGCGGCCGGCTCTAGAGCGGCTGACCCGGCGCGCCACGATGCATCGTGGCCAAAAGGTTCGTGGCCTTCAGCCCCTCCGACCCGATCATCGCGAGCTGGCGCTCGCAGAGTCGGTCCGCCGTCTCGGGCGCCAGAGACGGCCGCTCGCCAGTTTTGCATCACGGTCGGCGCATGGTTGGTGAAGTCGGGGAGGTTGATGTAGTCCTCCTCCGGCTTCGCGTTCTTCACGTAGAAGAACCCCCGCTACCATCGCTTCACCGACTCATGCAGCGGGAGCTTCGGGAAGCCGGTTCCCTTGCGAATGTGGATCAGGGCGCCTCCGTAGGCGGTCATCACCATTTGTTTCGTCGCCGGGTCCTTCGTCGTCTGCCTTTTGAGGAAGAAGAGCCGGCACCAGAGGTCAAACCTCGGCGCAACCCCCAAGTATCCCTCGCATAGGGTGACGAACGCCGCCAGCTGCAGGATGGCATTTGGGGCGAGGTGGTGCGGTTGCAGGCCGAACCGTGTTAGAAAGCGGCAGAAGAAGGCGCTCGCCGACAGCCCAAGCCCGCGGAGGAAGTGGTCGGCGAAGACAACCACTTCGCCCTCCCGCAGGGCCGGGAGTTCTCCGGCCCGGCTGGGCACGCCACCAAGTGCTCCTCCGCCGGGAGCTTGCGACGGTCGCGGAGGTGCTCGATGAAGGTCTCGTCCACATTGCTGACGTCCTAAGTGCCTTGCCCTCCATGGTCGCCGAGGGGGCATGTGGTCACATCGACGGGCGCGACTGTTCGGCGGCGGTCCGGGCTCCCTTCGGTGGCGCGCGGTGGCACGGCCTGTCCTCGTGCTTCGGCCTCTCTCTCTCTCATGGCGGGGGGAGGGAGGCGACGAAGGCGATGCGGCAGCAGGAGGGGGAGCGAATGGGCCGTTCTGCCTCCCCCTTCTCGACATTTAAACCCCGCATGGGTGATCGTGGGGGCCAGATTCATTGCGCACGACCCCCACGATTCCCGTGGCACGCGGGGCGGACATCATGGCGCTCGGAAATGCCAACCATCCGCCTCGCAGCGTAAAGGATCCCTGCGCGTGGGACGAGGCTGCGGCCGTGGAGGGCCCCGCCCTGCTGCACGGTCTTTTCCGCCGCGTGACGCGTCTCCTCAACTAGGCGGGGAACCCGAGGCGGCGCGCGAAGCGTCGGCCAGCCGCGGAGCCGGCCATCGCTTGCCGGTTCCGCTCAACTCTCAAGGCCGCCCTCGGCACAAGAATGATCTTCAAGCCGGCGAGGACCGCCGCGGCCCATCGGCGGGTCCTCCTAGGCTTGGGGGACTACTGACGGGGGATGACCCCGGGGTAGCCTCAAGCGCCCCCTTTCCCCTGCTTCCTAACGTGACTAAAGCGTGGGCCGCCTCCCCCTGCGGTCCGGCTGCGCCCTGCCGGAGGTGATCCACCGGCTACGCCCAGCCGGCTGAGCATTCGATACCGTTTGCAGGGCGTGCGTGGCAACAGTGGCCCCCATCCCATCGGGAGTCAGCGCCGATATGGCCACAGCAAAGACGTCAGGGCCTCTGACCCTGGCAGATGGTGACCGGGCTTCCAACAGTGCCGGCACGCCTCCAACCACTACGTTACCTGCCCCGGCATGGCTACAGGGTGGCCGACCGTACCGCTGACCCCGGCCGGCCGCCGCAAGATGACGCCACAAGGTCCGGCCCGTGCCGCGATGTGACCGGCGTCAGGGCCCGCCTCGTGGGCCCCGCCGGTTCCTGACGGGACCCTTCAGCCGGCGGGACCTACCGGTGACGAGACCCCCCGGCCGGGCCCCCGCAGCCGGCCAGAGAGGCTACCGGCTGGGGCCCCCTTTGACCTTCTACTCATATTGTATTCCGGGGGTTGGCCTATAGAACCCCCCGAGCCACCCCCATGCGAGGGGAGAAACAAGGAGACCGACAGAGGGAAAAACCAAGGGAGGCATGAACGGATGGACGATCGATCGACTGCACTCCGAGTTCCCTCCACATCCACATCCACTCCACACACACGCACATAGAGAGGCAGAAGAGCAGGCTAGCTCCTTCTTCCTCCTCGATCCATACATCTCAAGGAGAATCATTGTAACCTGACCATTGTCTCAACTAGACCGAGCAGGATTAGGGGTATTACCTCCCATGGAGGGCCCCGAACCTAGGTACATCGTGTGTCAGCCACTGCTTGTGCCTAATCCCGCTCCCGGAGCCCGCCGGCGTCCTTCGACCCCTCTCGATAAGCCTACCTATGGCATATGCCATGACGAAACCACGACACCGAGATGCTTGCACCAGCCCATAAATGGATCGCTGGAGTTTGCAAACTTTGTCAGCATTCTCTGGATCGACAAAACCTTCTGGTTGCATCATATACAACTCTTCCTCAAGGAAACCGTTGAGGAATGCTGTTTTGACATCCATCTGCCAAATTTCATAGTCGAAATAAGTAGCTATTGCCAACATGATTCTGACAGACTTAAGCATCGCTACGGGTGAGAAGGTCTCATCATAGTCAAATCCTTGAACTTGTGAAAAACCCTTTGCCACAAGTCGAGCTTTATAGACGGCGACATTACCGTCCGCATCTGTCTTCTTCTTAAAGATCCATTTCTTCTGAATTGCCCATCGCCCTTCAGGTAATACTTCCAAAGTCCATACTTTGTTTTCATACATGGATCCCATCTAAGATTTCATGGCCTCTAACCATTTCTCGGAATCCGGGCCCATCACTGCTCCTCCATAGCTCGTAGGTTCATTGTTGTCCAACAACATGACCTCCAAGACAGGGTTGCCGTACCACTCAGGAGTAGTATGCGGCCTTGTCGACCTACGAGGTTCATTAGAAGCTTGATCCGAAGCTTCATGATCATCATCATTAACTTCCTCTTCTACCGTCGTAGGTTATACAGAAACATCTTTCTGCGCTGCGCTACTTTCTGGTTGAAGTAAAGGTTCAATAACCTCATCAAGCTCTATTTTCCTCCCACTCAATTCTTTCGAGAGAAACTCTTTCTCAAGAAATGTTCCGTTCTTAGCTACAAACACTTTGCCTTCGGATCTGACATAGAAGGTATACCCAACTGTCACTTTCGGGTATCCTATGAAGACACATTTTTCCGCTTTGGGTTCCAGCTTTTCAGGCTGAAGCTTTTTGACATAAGCATCAAACTTTAAGAAACGACAACTTTGGCCTCTTGCCAAACCACAGTTCATATGGCGTCGTCTCAACGGATTTCGATGGTGCCCTATTTAAAGTGAATGCAGCTGTCTCTAATGCATAACCCCAAAACGATAGTGGCAAATCATCAAGAGACATCATAGAACGCACCATATCTAATAAGGTTCGATTACGATGTTCGGACACACCATTACGCTGTGGTGTTCCGGGCGGTGTTAACTGTGAAACAATTCTAGACTGTCTTAAGTGACTGCCAAACTCATAACTCAGATATTCACCTCCTCGATAAGATCGCAGGAATTTAATCTTCTTATTACGATGATTCTCAACTTCACTCTAAAATTGCTTGAACTTTTCAAACATTTCAGACTTGTGTTTCATCAAGTAAATATACCCATATATACTTAATCATCAGTGAAGGTGAGAAAATAACGATATCCACCACGCACTATAACATTTATTGGACTGCAAACATCAGTATGTATGATTTCCAATAAGTCACTCGCCCGTTCCATTGTTCTAGAGAACGGCGTTTTAGTCATCTTGCCCATGAGGCATGGTTCACATGTGTCAAGTGATTCAAAATCAAGTGACTCCAAAAGTCCATCAGCGTGGAGCTTCCTCATGCGTTTTACACCAATATGACCTAAATGGCAGTGCCACAAGAAAGTGGTACTATCATTATCAACTCTACATCTTTTGGCATCAATGTTATGAACATGTGTGTCATCACTATCAAGATTCAATATGAATAAACCCCTAACATTGGGTGCATGACCATAAAAGATATTATTCATATAAATAGAACAACCTTTATTCTCTGATTTAAATGAGTAACCGTCTCGCAATAAACAAGATCCAGATATAATGTTCATGCTTAACGCAGGCACTAAATAACAATTATTCAGGTTCATCACTAATCCCGATGGTAATCGAAGAGAGGGCATGCCGACGGCGATCACATCAACCTTGGAACCATTTCCCACGTGCATCGTCACTTCGTCCTTTGCCAGCCTTTGTTTATTCCGTAGTTCCTGTTTTGAGTTGCAAATGTGAGCAACCGAACCGGTATCAAATACCTAGGCACTACTACGAGAGCTAGTAAGGTACACATCAAGAACATGTATATCATATATACCTTGTTTGTCGTTGGACGCCTTCTTGTCAGCTAGATACTTGGGCAGTTCCGCTTCCAGTGACCAGTTCCCTTGCAATGAAAGCACTCAGTTTTTGGCTTGGGTCCATGTTTGGGCTTCTTTACAGGAGTAGCAACTGCTTTGCCATCCTTCTTGGTTTTACCCTTCATGCCCTTGAACTTGAACTTGCCATTTTTCTTGAAACTAGTGGTTTTATTTCCCATCAACACTTGATGGTCTTTCTGGATTTCAGACTCAGCGACTTTCAGCATCGCAAACAGCTCGGCGACTGACTTGTTCATACCGTGCATGTTATAGTTCATCACAAAGGTCTTGTAACTAGGTTACTTAGACTATTGTTCAAGATAATGAGTTTAGTTAATCAAATTACTAAAGCTCTCACTCAAATTGACATCCCTCACGTCATCTGAGTGTCACATGATCCAAATCCACCAACTCAAGTCCGATCATCACGTGAGTTGAGGTGGCTTCAATGGTGAACATCATTATGTTGATCATATCTACTATATGACTCATGTTCGACCTTTCGGTCTCTTGTGTTCCGAGGCCATGTTTGTACATGCTAGGATCGTCTAGTTTAACCCGAGTGTTCTGCACGTGCAACACTGGCTTGCACCCGTTGTATGCGAACGTAGAGTCTATCATACCCGATCATCACGTGGTTACTCAACACGACGAACTTTCGCAACGGTGCACACTCGGGGAGAACACAATTTATCTTGAAATTAAGTGAGGGATCACCTTATAATGCTATCGTCGTCCTAAGAAAAACAAGGTGCATAAAAGGATTAACATCGCATGCAAATCATAAGTGACATGATATGGCCATGAACTTGTGCTTTTGATCTCCATCTTGAAAGCACCGACATGATCTCTATCGTCACCGGCAAGACATCATGATCTCCATCATCTTGATCTCCATCAACGTGTCGCCATCGGGGTTGTCGCGCCCAACATGCTTCTACTACTATTGCTACTGTTTAGCAATAAAGTCAAGCATTACATAGCGCTTAATGATTCACACGTAGGTCATACAATAATTAAAGACAACCCTATGGCTCCTGCCAGTTACCGTACTCATCGACATGCAAGTCTTGATTATCTATACATCACATGATCATCTCATACATCACATATATCACATCATGTAATTGGCCATATCACATCACAACATACCCTGCAAAAACAAGTTAGTCGTACTCTAATTGTTGTTGCATGTTTTACGTGGCTGCTATGGGTATCTAGCAAGAAGAATTCTCATCTACGCAAAAACCACAACGCTGATACACTAGTTGCTTTTCAACCTTCTCAAAGACTGCCTTTGTCAAATCCGATCCAACTAAAGTGAGAGAAACTGGCACCCGCAAGCCATCTATGCAACAAGTTGCGGTTGAGGGAACCGGTCTCTCGTAAGCGTACGAGTAATGTTGGTCCGGGCCACTTCATCTCACAATAGCGCTTAACCAAAATCCGACCAAGGGAGCAAGCAATGTAAGCATCAACACCCACAAACCTTTTGTGTTCAACTCGAGATCTCATCTACACATAGACCTAGCTCTGATACCACTATTAGGGAACATTGCATGGGAAACAAAAAATTTCCTATGCACACACAGATCTATCCATGGTGATGAGCATCTACGAGAGGGAGAGTGGATCTACGTACCCTTGTAGATCGCTAAGCGGGAAGCGTTAAGAAACGCGGTTGGTGTAGTCGAACGTCTTCGCGATCCAAATCGCCATGCGTCCCGCGATCCAATCACGACCCGTCCCACGATCCAATCACGATCCGTCCTGAGATCCAATCATGATCCGTCCCACAAACTTGATCACGATCCGTCCCACGAACTTGATCACGATCCTTTTGATCTAGCGCCGAACGGACGGCACCTCCGCGTTCAGCACAAGTACAGCTTGATGACGATCTCCGTACGTGGCTGAAAAAACTAGTGCAAAACCCTAAAACCCACCAGTATATATAGGAGTAGAGGAGGAGAGCCTTGGCACAAGGGCGAAGGCTCCTTGGATTCAGCTGAACCCACTAGGAGAGGAGGACTCCTCCAATCCTAGTAGGACTAGGATTGCTCCTTTTTGCCTTTTTTTCCACCTTTTCCTATTGGGTTTTCTTCTCCAACCACATGGGCCTTGTGAGAGAGTTTCAACCAGCCCACTAAGGGCTGATATTCACTCTCCCACAGCCCATGAAGCCTCTTGGGTCGAAATACCCCTCTCGGAGGCCTCCCGGTACACTACCGGCACTCCCGGTACACTACAGATGAGCCTGAAACTTTTCCGGCGACCAAAACAGGAATTCCTATATATAAATCTTTACCTCCGGACCATTCCGGAGCTCCTCGTGACGTCCAGGATCTCATCCGGGACTCCGAACAAACTTCGGTCACCACCATACATAACTCTATACTACCGAACGTCACCAAACCTTAAGTGTGCAGACCCTGCGGGTTCGAGAATTATGTAGACATGACCGAGACACCTCTACGGTCAATAAACAATAGCGGTACCTAGATGTCCATATTGCTTCCTACATATTCTACAAAGATCTTTATCGGCCGAACCTCTATGTCAAGGATTCAGTTAATCCCGTATGATGTTCCCTTTGTTCTTCGGTATGTTACTAGCCAGAGATTCGATCGTCGGTATCTCCATACCTAGTTCAACCTCGTTACTGGCAAGTCTCTTTACTCATTCCATAATACAAGATCCCATAACTAACACTTAGTCACATTGCTTGCAAGGCTTATTGTGATGTTGTATTACCATGTGGGCCCTGAGATACCTCTCCATCACACGGAGTAACAAATCCCAGTCTTGATCCATGCCAACTCAACAGACACCCTCGGAGATACCTATAGAGCACCTTTATAGTCACCCAGTTACGTTGTGACGTTTGATACACACAAGGCACTCCTCCGATGTCCGTGAGTTGCATGATCTCATGGTCATAGGAACACATACTTGACATGCAGAAAACAGTAGCAGTAAACTGACACGATCATATGCTACGTTTGTAGTTTGGGTCTTGTCCATCACATCATTCTCCTAATGATGTGATCCCATTATCAAATGACATCACATGTCAATGGCTAGGAAACCTTGACCATCTTTGATGAACAAGCTAGTTCACTAGAGACATACTATGGACAAAGTGTTGTCTATTTACCCACACATGTAATGTGTTTCCAATTAATACAATTATAGCATGGATAATAAATGATTATCACCCACACATGTAATCTACGACCCTCTTGGTTTGGCCCTCCGGGGCTTGAGCACTCATATTGCCCCAATGGCAAACCCCGATGCCGCCACGGCCGAGCTCGAGGTGGCTCGCTGCCTCCTATTCGAGGACGCCAGCGCTCTCATGGTCACGCGGCGCCGCATGGAGGCTGCTCAGTGGGAATATGCTTCTGCGTATGGTCTCACCCCGGCTGGCACAGCCCAGCTGGCGTGGGGCTGTGCGCGACCATGGCCGCATGGTCGCCGAAATCTTGGGCGACAACATGCCCGTCTACGACATCCCTGCAACCAACCTGTGGGCCACCAAGGTAGCCTACGAGGATTTGGATACCTTGGAAGGTGAAGAACATGCCGCTCGTGAGCGTCACCTCAAGGACCTCATTGACGCTGCTGACACGCAACAAAACCTGCTCGTAGTAGGCGGTGCCGCCTCCGAAGGCCCCCAGCTCGAGCGCGAGGACACGGGGATTACTGGCCGTCTGCCGGCTCAGCACTCCTGTTCCCCTCGCGTTTCCAGCTGCCGGGGCAGGGCAAGCAACCTCTAGCCCTCTTAGCTACCAAGAAACGAGCAGCCGGCTGTAAACAGTCGGCGCACCAATGACCGCCTCGCAGCGGCCACCACCACGAGGCGCCGGCAGCCGGTGCAGCCGCGGGCATACTCCACCCCTGTGGCGCGAGCCAGAATGGTTGGTTCTGCCCATCATCCGCCCCGAGCTATTAGCCCGGCTCGGGCCACGTGCCCCCCACAACGAGAATGATGCTTGCCTCCGTGTTGACCGGCTCACGCAGTCGGCCCTCCTCGAGGAGGAGGGCTCGATTGCTGCAGTGTGCTTCGGCCCCCGGATCCACAACGAGCCATTCCCAATCGCCTTCACGCTCTCCCGAGACACCCCGAAGTACAACGGGGCCGCCAAGCCTGAAGACTGGTTGATTGACTACACCACCGCGGTCGGCATCGCCTGGTGCAACAAACGCGTAGCCGTTTGCTATGCTCCCCACATGTTGATCGGCTCGACCCGCACGTGGCTCAACAGCCTGGCAGCCAACAGCATCAATACTTCGATGGACTTCGAGGAAGCCTTCGTCCGCAACTTCACCGGCACCTACAAGTGGCCTGGCTGCCCCCGTGAACTCTCCATGTGCATTCAGGGGCCAAACGAGTCCCTCCGCGACTACCTCACCCAATGGACCGAGCTCTGCAACTCCTGCGAGTGGGTGCACGAGGTGCAAGCCATACTATACTTCATCAAAGGCTGTCATGACGGCACCCCCACAAGCACAAGTTTAAGTGCGTTACATCGACTAGAGGAGGGGTGAATAGACGATTTTTACAAATTCATCACTTGAGGAATTTCAACCTTGAGGAATTTGAAACGTGATGAATAACTAGCAGTGAAATGAGTACGCAAGTGCATGAGGAACATAGTAACAGCATAGTCATCATGATGAAATGAAACATGCACAAATGAAAAGTATCGTGATACAGGATAAGAAGTGATGAACAAGGTAACTGCAAGAATTTGAGATGTGGAAATTGTGAAAGTCTTCAGTCAAATTCTTCAAACAGTAACGATCAGTTTCATCAACAAGTTACAAGGAGTAGAGGAGTTGAGGATATTGAACCAGGTAGCTCGATGAAGACCATGGTTTGATGACCATGTTCCAACTGGTGTGACAGTCGTACGTGTGGTTTGGAGCGGCCTTGTATTTAAAATAGAGGACACACAGTCCTTACCGTATTCTCCTTGAGCTAAGGTCACACAGTCCTTGCCCAACACTCATGGTAAGTCTTCAGGGTAGACTTCCAAAACCCTCACAAACTAGTCACCCGGCGATCCACAATTGACTGTTGGATGCTCTAGACCAAGGTCACTTCGTGATCCCCAATTGACCGCAGGATGCACTAGACCATGATGCCTGACCATCCGGAGGATGCACAGTCCTCAAAGGTAACAAGCGTCGGTTCCACATAGGAATTTCTTCAGTGATGCTCAATCACTTTGGGCTTTGGTGGTTTGGTTGTGGGTTTTTCCTCACTGATGATTTTCTCTCAAAGTCCTCAGAGGATGGGCTGCTCTAAAATGACAAGTGTCAGTTCTCTCTTGGAGCAGCCAACCATCTAGTGGTTGTGGGGGGTGGCTATTTATAGCCAGGGTGCAACCTGACATGATAAGACATAAATGCCCCCAATGATATGACCGTTATGTGGATGTTATGATTGGGGATAGCTGACGCTATGCACAACAACGATCGGAATTTCGAACTATGAATGTCCTCAGGCTTATCATGTTCCTCACTTGTAGGCAATCCGAACTAGCGAAATCCTAACTCCTTAGTCAAATCAATTTCCTCAGAGACCAAAAGAACTTCATCTCTGTCACTGAAGAACTTGACTGAATCGTAAGAGATTTCCAAAGGCTTCACTCGAAGGTTTGTATAGGTTGAGGATTTTGGAGTTGCGCATCAGTTGGAAATTTTCCTTAGTATTACCTCGGCCCCCTTTAACAGTACGGTGTTTCTTATGACTCTAAGAAAGGAAATGAAACTATGAAAGGAAAAGTCTTCACGCTTCATAGTCCTCGTACATATCTTCAAGTTCACACCGACTTCTTCACTTTGAAAGTCTTCAGGTAATACCAAAGTCTTCACCAAAGTCTTCAGGTGAAGACATACATTTTTAGGGGTCGGTAATCTCCGGATGAATCAAACTCCTCATCGACTTATAGAGCCTCTGTATACTCACAAACATATTAGTTCCTTAACCTATAAGTCTTTAATACACCAAAATCACTAAGGGGCACTAGATGCACTAACAACAAGCTCCTATGATCTGAGGCGTCTACGCTTGCCGAGCTTATGACCAAGGCGGACAAGTACGCCACGATGGACTCCGTCATCTGGGTCAAGACGACCCTGCCCGCCAAGGCAACGTCAACACCGGCGGCGGCCCGGCCGGCTACCGACAACCGGCAGCCACAGAACAACAAGCGCAAGAACTACCAGCTGGACTCCCATTATGGGAGCCGGCAGGTTTCCACCATCGAGGAGTAGGAGCCGGCTGCCCAGTCTTCCAGCCAACGGCAGCGCACTGGCAAGGCTGCCTGGTAGCCGAAGCTCACCTACGAGAAGATGCTCAACCTCCCCTGCAAGAACCACTCAAGGGCCAAGCCCACTATGCACACACTCCGACAGTGCAGCTTCTCACAGCGATTGGCCCGGGGGGACGGCCTTCAGGCTCCTCCCGTGCCACCTGCCCGCGCGCCGGCCCCGGCCCCAGCTGCCGCCCCAGCATCGACTCCGGCTCCAGGCCAAAACGATGGTCATCTACACGACTAGTTCCCCAACCAGGACGGTTTCTATGTCGTCTTAACCAGTGAAGAGACGAGCAAACATGCTCAACACTGGCTCCATCGTGAGGTGAACGCCACAATGTCGGCAACTCCCCAGTTCATGCACTGGTCGGAGAAGCCGGTCACCTGGAGCCGAGCAGATCACCCCGCCATGATGCCAAGTCCCGGCAGCTACGCCCTGGTCCTTGACCCCACAATCGCCATCGAGAAGCGCACCTGCCGCTTCTCATGGGTGCTGATAGATGGTGGTAGCAGCATCAACATCCTTTACCTCGACACAATGCGCAAACTGGGGATGAAGATAGAAGACCTGCAGGCGAGCCGGACGGTTTTCCATGGCATCATGCCAGGAAAAAACTACTCCCCTGTCGGCAAGATCACGCTTGACGTCCTCTTCGACAGCCCCGACCACTTCCGCTGTGAGCCGGTGCTGTTTGAGGTAGTGGACCTCGCAAGTCCCTACCACGTGTTGTCGGGCCGACCGGCCCTCGTCAAGTCCATGGCGGTCCCCCATTACGCCTATCTCAAGATCAAGATGCCGGGCCCCAAGGGAATCATCACCATCATGGGTGACTACAAGATGTCGCTCAAGTGCGCTCGAGATGGCAGCCGGCTGGATGGGGCAATGGAAATAGCTGACGAAAAGCGGCAGCTCGACCGGCTCGTGGCCCGTGCTGCCAGCCAGCCGGTCATGCCGGCTCCTCCCTCGTAGTGTGTCAGTGAGGCCTCCTTCTAGACATCCAATGACACCAAGAAAATCCCGCTCGACCCGGCCAACCCCGCTCAGTGCATCGCCATCGGCTCCCGCCTCGATAGCAAATAGGAAGGCGAGCTTGTCGACTTCCTCCGTGAGAATCGGGACATCTTTGCATGGTCCCCCAAGGACATGCCGGGTATTCCGAGGAAGTTCGCCGAGCACAAACTACACGTCCGACCAGTCGCCAAGCCGGTCAAGCAACCCCTACGCCTTTCTCTAAAGAGAAGTAGCATACTATAGGAGAAGAGATCGCTCGACTGCTCGCAGCCGGCTTCATCATGGAAGTTTTCCACCCGACTAGCTTGCCAACGCAGTCCTGGTGCTGAAGAAGAATAAGACCTAGCGCACGTGCATCGACTACACTAGCATGAACAAGTTGTGCCCCAAAGACCCATTCATCCTACCGCGGATCGATCAAGTCATCGACTCCACGGCCGTCTGCGACTTGCTGTCCTTCCTGGATGCCTATTCCGGCTACCACTAGATCAAGCTGGATCCGGAGGACCGGCTCAAGACCTCCTTCATCACGCCCTTTGGGGCCTATTATATCACCATGTCCTTCGGCCTGAAGAATGCAGGCGCCACCTTCTAGCAGTGCATGCAAAAGTGCCTCGTGCCTTAGATAGGCAAGAGCGTCCATGTCTATATCGACGACATCGTCGTCAAAACCAAGAAGCACTTCAGCCTCCTCGACGATCTCTGGGAGACCATCGCGAACCTGCGCGAGTACAAGATCAAGCTCAACCCGGAGAAGTGTGTCTTCGGCGTCCAGCCGGCCAGCTCCTGGGTTTCTTCGTGTCCGCCCGCGGCATCGAAGCTAGCTCCAAGAAGATCAGCGCAATCGAGCGCATGCCCAAGCCGACCTGGCTCCACGATGTCCAGAAGTTCACCGTCTGCCTCGCCTCGCTCTGCCGGTTCATCAGCCGGCTAGGGGAGAAAGCCTTGCCCCTCTATGGGCTCCTTCGCAAGACGGCTCTGGTCGAGCCGGGTCACACCAAGAAGCCGGGCATGTTTGATTGGCCTGACAAGGCGGACGAGCCCTTCCGCGGCCTCAAGAAGGCTCTCACCCGCGAGCCCATCTTGGCCATGCCGGCTGAGAAGGAACCCTTGCTCACCTACATTGCGGCGACCAGTTGCATCATTAGCGTCGTCTTGGTGGTCGAGCGGCCAGAGGAGGGCAAATCCCTGCCGGTCCAGTGCCCCGTCTACTACCTCAGTGATGTCCTCTCCGCATCCAAGGAGAACTACCCACACTAGCAGAAGATGTGCTATGCATATACTTCGCCACCAAGAAGGTCAAGCAGTACTTCCAGGAGCACACCATCACCGTGGTGAGCACAGCTCCGCTCGGCGAGATCATGAGCGGCCGGGACTCCACCGACCGGATCGCCAAATGGGTCATCGCCCTCGCTGACCACGAGATCTGCTACGAACCTCGTACCGCCATCAAGTCACAGGCGTTGGCCAACTTCCTTGTCGACTGGGCGAAGATCGAGTTCGTGACGCCTCCCCCAGACTCCAGGCATTGGCGCATGCATTTCGACGGCTCAAAATGAGGACCGGCCTGGGTGCTGACGTAGTCCTCTCCTCCCCGAAAGGTGACACTATAGGAAACAGATACTTTGCCGTCCGCCATCCTGGACGGCAAAGGCATGCATCCCAGACAGCAAAGGCTTTGCCCTCCGCCAGCAGGCGGCAAACCGTCCGGCTGAATAAGCCACGGTAAAGGCCGCTTTGCCATCTGCTGGCAGACGGCAAAGACCTTTGAATCTTTGCCATATGCCAGCAGATGGCAAAGAGCCTGGACGGCACACGTGGGCACTTAGCTCCGTTAGGGGCCTTCACGGCGTTCTTTGTCGTCCGCTGGCGGACGGCAAAGAACCTTAGGTCTTTGCCGTCTGCCAGCGGACGGCAAAGAACCCACCTAGGCCAGGCCCAGTTTGCATAGGTAGCTTCCATGAGGCCACTTTGCCGTCTGCTGGCGGACGGCAAAGCGTGGCAGACGACAAAGTGGCTAAATAGCCCCTGTTTTTTTGTTTATTCTTAAAATCATTCAATTTGATAGAATATTCATATATAGCCAACATATACATATCCAACATACATATCCAGAACATACATATCATTCAACAAGTTCCAACAAGCACACCAAATAAGTTGAAACAAGCATATACCAATAATTAAGTTCCAACATACAAGTCCAAAATATAGACAAGTTTCCAACAACACACAATATGGTTTCCAACAACATATCCATACATATGTATCCAAAACAAGTATTCTATAAACATAAAGATAGCAGAAGTAGAAGAGTACAGTCCATCAATGCACTCTTCCTCATCTATAGCAAATCTGCAAAGTAGGAAAGATATAGTTAGAAGAAGAAGACTAGATAGAAAATAAAGAAGAAAAAGAAGAAGAAAAGAAGAAGAAGAAAAAGAAGAAGAAGAATTTATCTTATATTTATTTTTCTCCTCTCCTCTCCTCTCCTCTTCTCCAAGGTAGTAATGCCATTTTGTAACTAACTAATCATATCACGTAATTTTCGAGGAAAAAATGCTAAGTATAGGTCATTTTATGGCTATCCTAGGTATTTGGAGGTAAGTAAGGTTATTATGTACTTTTTGAGGAAAATAAGCTAAGTATAGGTCATTTTGGAGGTAAACCAAGGTTGATATGCCATTTTTTACCTAAGTGAGCATATTATGTCATAAATGAACTAGCTAAGTTAATTATAGATCATTATTGAGCTATCCTAGGTAGTTATGCCATTTTATACCTAAGTGAGCTAATTTTGTCATAAATGAACTAGCTAAGCTGGCTATAGATCATTATTTAGCTATACTAGCTACTAATGCCTTTTTCTAGCTAACTAAGCATATCAAGTCATTTTGGAGGAAAAAATGCTAAGTATAGGTCATTTTATAGCTATCCTAGGTAGAATATACCATTTTCTAGCTAACTAAGCATATCAAGTCATTTTTTATGAAGATAAGCTAAGTATAGGTCATTTTATAGCTACCTAGGTAGAATATATCATTTTGGAGGTAAGTAAGGTTATTATGTATTTTTGAGGAAAATAAGCTAAGTATAGGCCGATGGGGTGGGGTGGGCGCGTTCGGCCGGCGGGGCGGCAGCAGGGGCACGGCGGCGCGGCGGGGGGAGGGGCGAGCGGGCGTGTAGACGCAGGGGGGAAGACGATGCGGGAGACGGGCGTGGGGTGCACCGTTAACGTTAGGTTAGGTATACTCTTTGACATCCGCTAGCGGACGGCAAAGAGGTGGGGTGATGGGCTGTTGCAGTTGTGCTGTCAACTGGACCCCACCCCAGCTCTTTGTCGTCCGCTAACTGACGACAAAGTTTCTTTGTCGTCTGCTAGCGGACGGCAAAGAGCTGGCAGATGGCAAAGCACCTCTTTGCCGTCCACCATCTCTTTGCCATCCGCTTCGAGCTAGCTAGTGGCAAAGGCTCTCTTTGTCATCCACCAGCGGACGGCAAAGAGCTGGCAGACGGCAAATTGTCTGATTCCAGTAGTGTGACCAGCTCAAGTACGCCCTCCAGATCCACTTCGCCGCCTCCAACAAGGTGGTCGAGTACGAGGCCATCTTCCACGGCCTCCGGCTCGCCAAGGAGATTGGCATTAGGCGCATCCTATGCTTCGGCGACTCCAACCTCGTGGAATAGCAGGTCTCTGGCTAATGGGACGCCAGGGACGCCAACATGGCCAGCTATCGCTTCCTCGTACAACAACTCACCGACTCCATCGAGGGTTGTGAGTTTGACCACATCCCACGGGCGGATAACGATGCGACAGACGCACTGGCAAAGATCGGCTCCACCTGGCAGGCCATCCCACTCGGCGTCTCCCTCGAGTGGCTGCTCAGGCCATTGATCATGCCTTCCCTAGAATCGAAATCCATCTTCGTGCCAGCAGACGCTGTCGGCCCATCGGCGGCCCCAGCTACCCCCTCGGCATCTTTGCCACCGGCTCCATCAACCTCGGCTGCATTGCTGACACCAGTTGAGCCGGCTGCATCTGAAGCAGCCGGCTCCAACACCGCGGATGTCATGATGGCAATCGACGCTGCCATGACTGTCCCCCACCCAAGGGCTGACAAGCCGACCCCGGGGGCTGGTGAGCCGGTCCCGAGGTCTGGCAAGCCAATCCTGGGGACTGATCATCCAGGCCCGAGGGTTCCTGAGCCGTCCCCCATCTCGGCTCCCTCATGGGCCCAGTCCATCCTGCATTCCTTCTACGCGGCAAGCTTCCCCATACGAGGCCATGGCAAGGCAAATTCAGTGCCGGGCTTCGGCCTACAACATCATTAATCGCGAGCTCGTCCATCCCAGCACCACCAGCGTCTTCTAGCGGTGCGTCGAGCCGGAAAAGGGTCTGGAGATCCTCCTCGACATCCACCAGTGTGAGTGCGGGCATCACGCCGCCTCCAGGAAACAGGTGGCAAATGCTTTCCGCCATGGTTTCTACTGGCCCACCGCCTTGGAGGCATCGACGAGTGCGAGGGCCGCCAGCGCTTCAGCATGCAGAGCCACCTGCTGGCGTCGGCCCTCCAGACAATCCCACTCTCGTGGCCCTTCGCCGTCTGGGGGTTGTACATGGTGGGTCCCTTCAAAACCACACGAGGCGGCATGACACATCTACTAGTGGTCGTAGACAAATTCCCCAAGTGGATCGAGGTCCTGCCAATCAAGAAGCTGGACGATCCCACGACCGTCTGGTTCATCGACGACATCACGGTTCACTACGGCATCCCCCATAGCATTATCACCGACAATGGCACGAACTTCGCCAAGGGCACGCTCGCACGTTTCAGCTCCAAGCAGGGCATGCGGCTTGACCTGGCCTCCGTCGCCCATCCACAGCCAAACCGTCAGGTCGAGTAGAGGGCAAACGGCCTCATCTTGTCCGGCATCAATCCCTAGCTTGTAATACCGCTAGTGGGGTCAGTCGGCTACTTGGTCGACGAGCTACGGCTGTCCTTTGGAGCCTCAGGACCATCCCCAATCGTTTAACCGGCTACACGCCCTTCTTCCTTGTGTACGGGTTCGAGGCGATCGTCCCCACCGATATTGAGTTCGACTCGCCTCGGGTCGCCCTATACACGGAGAAGGACACAAAGGAAGCAAGAGAAGACTATGTCAACCTACTCGAAGAAGCCCCCGAGCTGGCCTTGAGCCGGACGGCAATCTTTCAGCAGAAGCTCTGGCACTACCACAGCAAGCGGACCCGGCTGCTCTCCTTCTGCGAAGGGGACCTAGTGCTCAAGCGGATCCAACGGACAGCCGGACAACACAAGTTGTCCTCCCCATGGGAGGGCCCGTTCATCGTCAGCAAGCCGCTGCATAACAACGCGTACTACCTAATAGACGCCTAGAAGCCATAGAAGCGCAAAAGAGACGCCTCCGATGAGGAGACCGAGCGCCCATGGAACGCGGCGCTCCTCCGTCCGTTTTACTACTGAAAAGACCAGTGTATGTATGTATCCCTCCCCTTTTGGGCTTATAAATGCAATGAGTGCCCCAGGCTGGCTCTTATGGCATGCCCTTTTCATTTCCCTCAAAGGTCTCCTCACTCACCGGCTCCCCGACCCAGCTCCCGGGCCCAGGGGCTCTCCGGCTGGTCAAAGGTCGCCTCTCGAAAAATCGACCAAGTAGTGTGAGCTGAGCAAGCCCTCCCACCCCTCCCATCTATAGACCGGCTCCCGGCTGTCTGGCTGATAGGGCCTCGGGGCGACAAAACTTAGCACACATGAAAGTTCGATCGCAAAGGGGTTCCTAGTTAGGTCCAGCCGGACCACCGCCTCGCCTCAGCCACTCAACTTACCTAAGAAAGCTCTCACGGTTCCTAAGTTCAGAACCGGCTCCCTCGAGGCGGACGCCCCGACCCAGCTACAGACTGGCTCCCGGCTGTCGGGCTGGCAGGGCCGAAACCAAAGGGGAAAAGGGACCGGACAGACGGAACCAAAGGGGCAAAAAAGGGTAAGGACGAGCAGGCATGCGTGATAGGCAAACACATCAAACATTTAGAACATGGATTTAATATAAAAGAGGCCCATGTCCATCATGGTTCATAACATTACACACCCAGTGGGTGGACTTAAGTCTAACATGCAGGAAAGTTAACAAAGGAAAAAAGATAAGACTCCCGGGGCTTAGGCCACTAGCGCGTCTCTAGCCGGCGCATCGCTGGGCGGCTCGACTCCCATCCCGGAGGTTGTCATGGCCTTTGGTTCAGCTTCCTTGGCCTTCGAGGCACCCTCCATGGTCCCAGTCGTCTCGGTGCTGGAGTCGGTACTCTAGTCGGCAACCTCCTCGTCCTCCGGACCTTGGGGGATGCCGAAGGAGTCTTCGGCTGCCGGCTCGCCGTCCTCGCCAAGTGCCGGCAGGAGCTCATCCAAGTCAACGTACAACGCGAGCTCGTTGGCCCAGCGGACTAGGACCGGCTCACGGGCCGCCCGCTCCTCGGCCAGCTCGTCCCGTATAGTGGCCATCCAGTCCAAGTCCACGCCGCGGTACCATGAAGTGAGGAACCGGAGCGCTATCTATGCACCGGCTCGATCCGCTGACGCCTTCCAGAGCTCGAGCCGGGCCACGGTGTGTGCCAGGCACAAGGCCACGCAGTTCTCTAGAGCCCCTCCATGGCCCGGCCACAAGGCGGCGATGATCTCCTTGCCGACCGTCTCCAGCCGCTCCACGCTCCGCTCAAGGTGGATCAGTCGGTTTTCTATGGCGAGCCCAAGCTCCGCCATACTCCACGCAGCATCCTCCTCGATGGAGCGCCCGCGCGCCCGAAGATACTCCCGGTGCTGCTCGAGCGTCCTCTCAACGCAGCGCTGAGTCTCTGGGAAGCGCCCTGAGGAGGAAAGGGAAGAACGAGAGGAAGGCCAATCAAAAACAAGAACCGGCAAGAAAAAAGGCAACTGGTTGAAAAAATAAAATTGGACACTCGCGCTCGATGGAGTCGTCCGTCTCGATTGCAAAGTGAAGTGAGGAGTCCTGCTCTGGCTCCAGCGCCGCCTCCGCCTCAGCAAGAGCCTCCCTACGCTCCTCGAGCATCCTCTCGTGGCGTGTCACCTCGTTCTGGAGGGCGGCGGTGTGTTGGGCGGCTTCGGCCGCCTACTTGACGGCTTTCTCCTTAGCCACCACCTCCCGCACCATGTCGGCCTTCAGGCGTTGTTGGGCCGCCTGCCCATCCGCCAGCCAGGCGCTGAGTCGGTCCCTCTCTTGAGTGACCGCCTGTCGCTCTGGACCAGCCAGTCCCACGCGGTGACCACCGCATCCTTCGCCGACCGACGGGTGGCCAGCTCCCCTGCGAAGTAAAAGCCGACGTCAGAAGGGCATTCAAGACCACTTCTCGGCTGCCAGGCAGCCGGTTGTCGGCTCCAGGGGCTACGACCCCCTCCCCGCAAGACCAATCGTACTTTGCACCCACGCCTGCTCCTCCTCTAGCCGGTAGACACTAGTAGAAAACAGACCTTTCATCCGACGCATTAGTCCCGGTCTGGTTACGAGCTGATTCTAAAGAGGCCATTAGTCTCGGTTCGTGCCGGCTCCAACGGCTAGTAGCAGGGTGACCTTTAGTACCGGCTCATAAGGGATCTTTAGTACTGGTTCGTGTCACGAACCGGTACTAAAGGGGGCGTGGCAGGCTTTTGGTCAGACTTGGGCCCCGCGTGCCTCTTTAGTACCAGTTTGTGGCACGAACCGGTACTAAAGGGTGCCCTTTAGTACCGTTTGGTGACACCAACCGGTACTAAAGACTTCCTATATATATGATTCGTTCGCACCCAATCGAAGGGGCTCTCATTTCTCTGTTTTCTCCCCTGTTCTTCTTCTTGCTCGAAGCTCATCCTCCATTTTGCCAAGGATTTGTCAAGATTTGAAGGCACTCCATCTATCCAAGTGTTCACAAAGGTTAGCAACTTTGCCCCTTCATCTCTCATTGCTAGATTAGCTTGTGGTATGCTCAAAGATATGTGGTTTGTGGGTTTTAGCTAGGTTTTAGGGGAGTGATCATTATGTGGGAGTTTATTTGATTTATATGCAATTTGATCTCAAATTAACTTGTTAGGTTGCATATGTGTAGGTGTGGTTTATTTGGTGCCTTCCCATCCCCGTCCTAACCACCGTTGATCGTCCGCACTAACTCATCGTGGCACCATCCACCTTGGTGAGCCTCTTGTTCTTCTTAAAACTTTTTTGTTAAAAATTACTTGTATGATTTAGATAGCTGCGTGTACGATTTACTTACTTGTATTATTGTTAGTTATTCTACAGTGTCATGGTTATGGTATCCGCCCACGTCGGCCCTCGTCCAGTCTTTTATTCAGATGTGGTATGTCGTTATCTTTTATAACTATTTCACACATCATATAATGTCTATGACAATTAATTATGCCACCAAATTGACGTAGATGTTTTTATCTATAGGAAGTAGTTGAACCAGAAATTCCAACCGACTATGCAATTTTGCTCGAGAAGTTAACACAAGATGAAAAAGGAATTTATCATTTGAAAGAAAAATTGAAAAGAACTGAAGATGAGAAGATGGGATTGGAGTTGCATGTTGCCGATATCGTCGATGATCACAAGAACAAGATGGCTGGAATGCGCTTGAAACTTAGAAAGATTAGAAACTATGCCATTGATAAAGAGGCTTGGTATCATTATGCCATTGGCTCAATTGTTACCTTAGTTGCGATTATGATAGTTGTATCTTGTTGTATGAGATGTATGTATGAACTATAAGTATCTATTATTTGCAGTAATAAGATTTGGTCACTGCTAGCTCTACTTTGGTTGTAATGTGATGACGAAGTTGTATTAATTTGGTCACTTTGATGTTGTGTAGTGAACATGAGCCGGCGATGGATGTATGATGACCGACTAAGTCCAGGGTTCCTTAATGGCCTGCATGATTTTATTCAAGTGGCTGAGGCAAACAAGCAGAATGGTTTCATGTGTTGTCCATGTCGTGACTATAAGAATGATAGGAATTACACTACCTCAAAAACCCTTCACTATCACCTGCTGAAGTCTGGTTTCATGTCCGGCTATAGCTGTTGGACCAAGCACGGAGAAAGAGGGGTTATAATGGAAGACGATGAAGAAGAAGAAGATGATGAAAACTATCCTTTCGCCGATACAACAATGGGGGAAGCCGAAGAAGAGGCATCAATGGGGGAAGCTGAAGAAGAGGCATCAGATGAGCCCGCTGATGATTTTGGTCGGGCCATTGCTGATGCAAAGAGAAACTGCAAAAGAGACATGGAGAGGTTGAAGTTGAAGCGCATGTTAGAGGATCGCAAGAAATTCATGTATCCAAATTGTGAAGATGACCAAAAAAAGTTGGGTACCACACTGGAATTGCTGCAATGGAAGGAGAAGAATGGTGTAACTGACAAGGGATTTCAAGAATTGTTGATAATGATAAAGAAGATGCTTGCAAAGGATAACGAAATGCCTGAAAGTACGTACGAAAAAAAGAAGGTTGTCTTCCCTCTAGGACTAGAGGTGCAAAAGATACATGCATGCCCTAATGATTGCATCATCTACCATGGTGAGGAGTACAAGAATTTGGATGCGTGCCCGATATGCGGTGCACTAGGCTATAAGATCCCCTACGATGACCCTGGTGATGTGGAGGGCGAACGCCACAAGAAGAGGGTTCCTTCCAAGGTGATGTGGTATGCTCCTATAATACCACGGTTGAAACGTTTGTTCCAAAACAAAGAGCATGCCAAGTTGTTGCGAAGGCACAAAGAAGAACATAAGAAAGACGAGATGTTGAGAGCACCCGCTGATGGGTTGCAGTGGAGAAAAATCAAGAGGGAGTTCGAGGACTTTGCAGCTGATGCAACAAACTTATGAGTTGGTCTTAGTATAGACGGCATGAATCCTTTTGGGGAGCAGAGCTCCAGTCACAGCACCTGGCCCGTGACTCTATGTATCTACAACCTTCCTCCTTGGTTGTGCATGAAGCGGAAGTTCATTATGATGCCAGTGCTCATCCAAGGCCCTAAGCAACTCAGCAACGACATTGATGTATACCTAAGGCCACTAGTTGATGAGCTTCTACAGTTGTGGAAAAAACCAGGTGTACGTGTGTTGGTTGCGCACACACAAAAGGAAATTGACCTACGAGCGTTGCTGCTTGTAACCACCAATGATTGGCCTGCTCTTAGTAACCTTTCAAGACACACAAACAAGGGATACAATGCATGCACGCATTGTTTAGATGATACTAAAAGTATATATTTGGATAAATGTAAGAAGAATGTGTACCTCGGACATCGTCGATTTCTACCGATCAAGCATATCTGAAGAAAGGCAGGCAACCATTTCAAAGGTGAGCCAGATAACCAGAAGAAGCCTGGCCTCCGTACTGGTGAATATATATTTGATATGGTCAAGGATTTACATGTAATCTTTGGAAATGGTGCTGGTGGACAATATGTTCCGAATGACGACAATGGACACGCACCCATGTGGAAGAAGAAATCTATATTTTGGGAACTTGAATATTAGAAAGCCCTAGAGGTCCGCAATTCAATCGACATGATGCACGTGACGAAGAATCTTTGTGTGAACCTACTAGGCTTCTTGGGCGTGTATGGAAAGACAAAAGATACACTGGAGGCATGGCATGACAAGCAAAGAATTAACAAAAAAGACAACATGCCTCCAAAGCAGTATCAAGGTCCTGCCAGCTACGCTCTTACGAAAGAAGAGAAGGAAATGTTTTTTGAATGCCTGATCAGTATCAAGGTCCCATCTGTCTTCTCGTCAAATATAAAGGGAATAATAATATGGCAGAGAAAAAATTCAAAATCTAAAGTCTCATGACTGCCACGTGATTAGGACGCAATTACTTCCGGTTGCACTTAGGGGGCTTCTACCGGACAATTTCCGATTAGCCATTGTGAAGCTATGCGCATTCCTGAATGAAATTTCTCAGAAGGTAATGAATCCAGAAATCCTACCAAGGTTACAGAATGACCTGGTCCAATATCTTGTCAGTTTCAAGTTGTTGTTCCCTCCATCCTTCTTCAATATTATGACGCACGTCCTAGTTCACCTAGTAGAAGAGATTAACATTCTGGGTCCTGTATTTCTACACAATGTGTTCCCCTTCAAGAGGTTCATGGGAGTCTTAAAGAAATATGTTCATAACCGTGCTAGGCCAGAAGGAAGCATCTCCACGGGATATGGAACAGAGGAGGTTATTGAGTTTTGTGTTGACTTTGTTCCTGACATTAAGACGATAGGTCTTCCTGAATCGTGGCATGAGGCGAGACTGGGTGGAAAAGGCACACTAGGAAAGAAAGAAGCAATAAATATGGACGGACATTCTTTCACTCAAGCACACTACATGGTTCTACAAAATTCCACCTTGGTGACTCCAAATATCGAGGAACACAAGGATATTGTATGGTCCAAGAACCCGGAGCAGTCTGACCCCTGGATTGAATGTAAACACATGGAGACTTTTGCCAGTTGGTTGCAAACAATGCTCATAAATGACAACGATGTTCCAAATGAACTGTACTGGTTGGCCAAGACACCAAGTTCGACTGTAACGACTTTCAAAGGGTACGAGATAAATGGGAATACATTTTACACGATTGCCCAAGATAAAAAGAGCACCAACCAAAACAGTGGTGTCCCCTATGATGCAACCAACTTTCAAGACACATATTATGGTTACATAGAGGAGATATGGGAACTTGACTATGGACCTGATCTTAAGGTCCCTTTGTTTCGGTGCAAATGGTTCAAATATACTGGAGGCGGGGTACAGGTAGACCCGCAGTACGGAATGACAACAGTGGATCTCAACAATCTTGGGTACAGGTTTTCTATGGACCCGCAGTACACAGAGGACTCATTCGTCCTAGCCAATGATGTGGCTCAGGTTTTCTATGTGAAGAACATGTCTAGCAAACCGAGGAGAAATAAATAAAAGGAAGCGAATACATCATACGATGAGCCAAAGCGCCACATAGTTCTTTTAGGGAAAAGAAACATTGTGGGAGTGGAGGACAAGACAGACATGCCAGAAGATTATGAAAAGTTTCATGAAATCCCTCCCTTCAGAGTGAAGACTGACCCAAGCATCCTCTAAAATGATGAAGATTCTCCATGGTTACGGCGCAATCATAAGCAAGGGACAACCATGCAAAAAAGTCTTACACCGCGAGATCCCACTCTGGGATGTGACCGGCTTCACCGTCATCACTTTCTATGTGAAGGACATGCATGCATTTTCTAGCATGGTATCTTTGTAACAGTTTGTACATGAAGTGCATCCAGTTTTTGCCCTAACCCTCTCAAATCTTTAGAAGTTGCTATGTGGGTGAAATTATGATGTCATGCCAAGTGTCAACCTTTTCACAGTTCATTTGTAGTGCTTTTCAATTTTAGGGTCATTTAGCTCAAAATAAATCATTAAATGCATGAAAAATATCAAATGAAGTCAGAAAGGGTTGAAAATTGATGATGTACCTTTGAATGGTGCATATTGAACACACAAAAATTATGGAGTTAAAATAAGTTATTAGAAATGAAATCCCTTTGTAATAGACGAGTTTTCGTCCGAAACCCTCATACTTCGAAAGAGATTGTCCAGTTTGTACACGAAGTGCATCCAGTTTTTGCCGTAACCCTCTCAACTATTTATAAGTTGCTATGTGGGGTGAAATTATGATGTCATGCCAAGTTTCAGTCTTTTCAGAGTTCATTTGTACTGCTTTTCAATTTCAGGGTCATTTAGCTCAAAATAAATCATTAAATGCATGAAAAATATGAAATGAAGTCAGAAAGGGTTGAAAAATGATGATGTGCCTTTGAATGGTGCATATTGAACACACAAAAATTATGGAGTTAAAATAAGTTATTAAAAATGAAATCCCTTTGTAATAGATGAGTTTTTGTCCAAAACACTCATACTTCGAAAGAGATTGTCCAGTTTGTACACGAAGTGCATCCAGTTTTTGTCGTAACCCTCTCAACTCTTTAGAAGTTGCTATGTGGGTGAAATTATGATTCCATGCCAAGTTTGAACCTTTTCAGAGTTAATTTGTAGTGCTTTTCAACTTCAGGGTCATTTAGCTCAAAATAAATCATTAAATGCATGAAAAATATCAAATGAAGTCAGAAAGGGTTGAAAATTGATGATGTGCCTTTGAATGGTGCATATTGAACACACAAAAAGTATGGAGTTAAAATAAGTTACTAAAAATGAAATCTCTTTGTAATAGATGCGTTTTCATCCGAAACCCTCACACTTCGAAAGAGATTGTCCAGTTTGTACACGAAGTGCATCCAGTTTTTCCCGTAACCCTCTCAACTCATTAGAAGTTGCTATGTGGGTGAAATTATGATGTCATGCCAAGTTACAACCTTTACAGAGTTCATTTGTAGTTCTTTTCAAACTCCAGATATGACATTTCAAATGTAATTTAATCAAATTGTCTTATACAACAGTTTAAGTTTTTCAAACATGCATGGAAATGCCATAAATAGATTCTTTATATTTTTCTGATATTTTTTCATATATTATTTATTTCCATTGGAGTCATAGATTTTTTTCTATGATTTTCTAAACTTTAGGGGTTTTTCTGAAAATAATAACTAATAATGAATTAAAAAAACCTTTAGTACCGGTGCGAGCCACACACCGGTACTAAAGGTCCACCGCCCGCGCATTTTTTGGGGAGGACCTTTAGTACCGGTGTGTGGTTTGCACCGGTACTAAAGGGTCTCTAGTACCGGTGCGAGCCATGCACGGCTACTAAAGGCTTGCTAGGTATAAATAAAAACGCCCTCATCCCGGGCCGAGCCACGCACCGGGAGAAGCTCAGATTTGTGCCACCAGGCTGCCGAAATTAGCCGTCGCCACCGCCCGCTGCCCAGATGTCGCGCGACGCCACGAGCCCGCCGCCCCGACCCTGCCGCCCTGACGCCGCGCCTCCCCCGAGCAGCTTTGCACGGCTACACCCTCGGTGAGCCTATCCCCTCCCCCTTGCCTACTGCCCTGGCCCCTACACGCTCGCCGGAGCTTGCCGGAGCTCACCGACCCCACCGCGCGCCACCCTGGCGCGTCCTACTAACGTGGTTGGCCATCCCCAACCCTAGGGTTTGCGGCTCGTCGGAGCAACTCCAGCACGGCCTACTGACATGGCTGGCCAGCCCCACCCCGAGGGTAGCTGGCCAGTGAGCCCATGGGCCCTAGTTGACCAGTTGACCCAGTCAACTATGCTGACTGGGCAGGCCCGAGTCAATGACAATTGGGGCCGCCCCCTAATCCACTGATTAATTAAAATTATTAAGTGTTTTGTTAGATGTTAAGTGCTATTTTGCTAAGTGTTTTGTTAGATGTCAATGACAAGTGGGTCCGTCCCCCTAATCCACTGAGAAGTGGGGCCGCCCCCCTAATCCACTAATTTTGCTAAGTGTTATTTAATTTGTTAGATGCTAAGTGTTAATTTTGCTAAGTGTTCTTTAAATTTTTTTCATAATTAAGTATTTCCTCTCGACATCGACGATGTCGATCCCGCATCCTCATCATCGAGTCAGCGGAGGAGGTCTGTTGCTTGAGCCGAGGGGCCCTGTCGGGGACTGGGCTCCGCCGGGCTGGTACTGGGAGGTGCTGCCTTCCGGGCGGCGTAGCTTGGTGAGGAGCCAGCCCGTCGTCAACCCGGAGGTTCTGTGGTGGCATCCGCATGGGCCACAGATGATTCGGAGGCTCGAGTCCCCCGCATAGGTGGTACAATACCATGTCAGCAAGGAGAACGAGCACGTGCGACGCTACATGGCATCTCTGGAGGCTAGGTCCGACAATACCTGGCAGATTCTTCGGGGATCTCACTGGAGCTATGCTCCTGTGATGGTTCCTTCTCTTTGGGTGTCCACCGCCCACCCCAATATCCGTCGGGGCTAGGGTTCTAGCTAGATCGATATATTAGCTACTATATATGTATTATTATGATGTATTAGCTAGATCGATGGATTAGCCGATGTATTAACTATTATCTAAGATTATGATGAGATCTTTTCTAAGAACTATGATATATGTATTCGATGATGCATTATTAATTAACTATCAGTTATTTTGCTTCTTGAATGCATGCTAATTTGAATACTAATTTGTTTTATCTATATTATTATGGATTAGTTATTAAGCTATGGACAATACCGGTAGAGCTCATGAAGAGGACATCTTCGACATGATACACTTCTCCAAAAACCCAGCGGACCTTCTAGGTGAATCACATGATGATGACAGCTCATAGTATCTGAACGATTACGGTGATGGATGTGAGGCTGAGGAAGAACAACTTATGTTCCAAAATACAGAACAACTAACAATGTTCGGCGAGGTATATACATATTAGCCTCTGGTGATCATTACATGTGTATTAAATGATTTGTATATATATATATATATTAACAAATCTTTCTTATTTTAATTATCATCCCTCCAGATCGAGCCAATCTAGTAGAAAGGTACGAGGCGGTGCCAAAATATAGGACGGCAACATAAAGATCAATCTTGATGCTTTCAAACATGATGGCGAACCGACTCACCCTGAAGCCAATGCCAAGACATTTGTGCGTCAATGCGGAATGGTTGTTAGGTACGGAGTCCTAATAACAATGCAAGAATGTATTCAACCAAACAAACCAAAACCAGGATTGAAATCTGTCGAGAAAAGAATTAAAGATACCCTTTGGCAAGAGCTCATGGAGCATTTCATCCTACCAGATCCTCTCTTGGAGCGCCGAAGGGACAAAGTCAAGGAGTTTGCTCTCCATAAGATGGTCGGCGTGTTCCAGACTTGGAAGAAAAGATTATGGAACGAGTACAACGCTAGAGTCAAGAAGGCGCCCGAATTCACCGGAATATACGAGAAGGTAAGGAATCACTGGGACGCATTTATCAAGTACAAGACATCGGAAGTTGCTATGGAGAAGTCGGCGAAGAGTAAGATAAATGCGGAGAAAAAAAGTATCACCATAAACTAGGGACAGGTGGAAACAAGTCAGCCATTCCTAAGTGGGATGCATTAGAGAATAAGATGCATGCTGAAGGGATCACTCGAGTAACATTCCACTGTCCCCGGAGGTGCAAGAATTGGTGTTTTGCGCACGGGGGAAACTTGGATCGAGCAACATGGAAGATTATTGCACTGGCCAGTCTGAAGCATGCATCATATGAGTTGATTGAAGCAATGAAAGCTGCCCAAGAAGGACGGTTTCACCCCGATAGAGAGAACGATGAGCTTACACGTGCCCTCGAGAATCCCGAACACGGAGGACGAACAAGAGGCGTGGGCGTTGTTCCGTGGTATGAGGGGTTTGCGGGCTAGAAGGACAGTTATCAAAGCCGTTCGAGAAAAAGGAAGGTGTAAGCAGACCGACTTTCAAAATTGGAACAGAAGTACGAGCAGCAGAAGCTGGAGATACAGGTACTGACCTAGCAAAGGGCAACTCCGCAGCAGGAGGCATCGGAACCTGTCCCATGTACACTACCAAAATAGCAGCGTGGGTTCCACGGGGTCACCGTTGGGTCACACCCCCGTGGATGATATCACCGAGAAGACATCTTGTGAGCTAATCCAGAAAATGCAGAGCATACCCATGCGGGTCGCGACGGTCTATGCTTTACCAAATACACCTGATGTTCTCTCGCATTTCTATCCGGTTCCAACTGGGTATGCTCGTGTTGCGGTGGACGCAATAGAGCCAGGATATGATGGACTACATCTTGACATCCCTGGAGGTGAGGGGGAGTCCACACTGGCAAAAGCCGACCGTGGTCTCATTCTATGGAGTAAGGACTGCATCGTCTTTCCACACTCGACGCTAAGGCCACCGGCTCCTCCGAGTATCGATGTCCAGTGCGAGGGATCCCAGCCAGAGGCATCGTAGCGCTAGTAGTCCTCCCCACCTTGAGAGGCATTCGACTTCGATAGGGATCCCAATGCGAGTCCACCCAACCTCGGGACGGAGCACGACGCGAGTCCATATCGTCGATATCGATCTCCGTCGTGTGAGCCGACTCCACCCCGGCAGCGGTCCCGCCAGTAGGGCTCCCAAAAGAGGAAGGCCATCAACAGTCCTCTTCGAAAGAAAGCAAAGAAGAAACCCGAGCCTCTAGCCAAAAAGAAGCTGCCTTACGACATGACACCAGAAGAAAACAAAATTGAAAGCAATCACCAAGTGAAATCATTTTTTGTGAAGAAGCCCCTGTCGCCAAAGGAGATAATACCCAAGGAAGTCAAAGAGCACTTTACGGAACACTTTATTGATCGACCCCCGGCATATGTGGAGCGTATGCCGACAGACTATGAGCGACAGATTCAGAAGGCAAGTGAGCAGAGAAGTCGGCCCAGCCCAAGGAAGAAGTCGGGAAGTACGACATCAACGACAGGTGGTACTACTAGCAGGAAAACAGTTCCCCAGCTCAGAGAACAATCCAAGCAATCGATCTCTCCGCTCAAGGTGAGTACCAATCCAAGCAAGCAATCGATCCAAGCAATCAACGTTGCTGGCAACCCAATCGACCTTGAAGAAATAGAGGCTGCAGGTCTCACTCTTGGCCAAATCCTTGGCATTGAGGAAATCCGCGGGTACGGTGAAGCTGAGTACGCAATGAAATATGCCGTAGAAAAACCACTTGTCACACCCGAGCAGTACAAGGAACTACCAACTGCGATGCGATAGTTGCATGATTGGTACCTGCGTGAAGCAAAGCGAGGGGAGATAGTGGTCATGGTCAAAGTAAGGAAAGAGCATTACGTCAATGGATGTGAAATATGTCTTGAATTCTCAGAACTTTTCTAGTTATACCACATGGACTCTATCGACAAAACTCTCATCAGTTGCTATTGTATGTAAGTGATTTATATCTTTAATAATTTAAGTCTCTAGCTGAGATATCGTTCATTGGCTTATCCTCACTATATATGTTCTTTATAATGCTATTATGCTAATTGAAGATGTGGGAAGTGAAACAAGAGGGAATCGATGACATTGGGTTCATCGACCCAAATACTGTTCATGGTCATGTGGTAAAACATTATGCCAAGGACACAGAAGAGCTCTTGGAAAAATATCTAGAGGCACTAATGAATACCAAATCTACTATAATATTTCCTTCCAACATGGGGTGAGTGTTTACTCTCTTGTATACTACAAATTCTATTTTTGCTTACTAGCTCGTTGTCAAGTGTAATTGATGAGTTATATGCATGGTTGCTTAATTATATAAACTTCTGCGCAGAGACCACTATATCATCCTAAATACTATCCTCGCGTATGGACTTGTTCAAGTGTACGACTCACTAGATACACTAGAACAATCATATGTGGACTTGTATTTTATGATAGAACGGTAATTTCAATCTTTATCAACCTCGCTTTCTTTCATTATTTCCGGATATCAAAAGTAATTATAATAACTCTTTCGTTCTTTTTCTTTGCCGCGTAGTGTTTGGAAAAAGATCATAGAACAAAACCATCATGGTCGTCAATGGAAACCGAAGCTGAAGTGGAAAAAGATCCAAGTAATTAAGTAGTACTACTAGGTCCGCGCATCTCTTTAATTCTAGTTTCAATACCATTATCATGTTTGATTATTAATTATCTTATTGAATTCTATTCTTCTGCAAAGTGTGCGAAGCAGCCACAGGGGACAAATTTATGTGGATACTTCCTCTGCGAGAACATTCACATCCAGACCGAATGCCGTATACGTCGCAAAAGAGCGCATGAAAGACAACTCGAGGTTTGGCAGATGACGTCAAAGCTCTCACCATAGAAACGCTTTGTAGCACTTCAAGAGGAATTTGCGGCATTTCTTCTTTGACATGTCATTGATGTAAATGGAGAGCACTATTCCTTACCGCCGCCTCAATAATGCCATCAAATCAGTAGTAGAAAACTGAGATTTCATCCGGAGCACTAGCTAGCTAGTCCCGGCCGGGTTTTGGGCCTTAATTTATAAGTCCAGAATATATATAGATGTGTAATTCCATTTGTATATATATTGTGTATGAGATATTGTATATTATATTACATATATATATGCATCAACTTGTGTATTGTTTACAGTATGTAGCACTGTAAAATAAATTTGAAATGAATGGAAAACACAAAAAATAAAGAGGAAAATTAAAACCTAAAAGCTAAAACAAAAAAACAGAACACTTAGTACCGGTTGGTATCAGCAATCGGTACTAAAGGTCCTCCACCACCAGTCCACGCAGGTAGCCACGTGGTGGGCCTTTAGTACCGGTCCATGGGCCAACCGGTACTAAAGGTCTGGACCTTTAGTCCTGACCCTTTAGTACCGTTTGGGGAACCGGTACTAAAGGCCATGCCAACCGTGACTACGGACAGACATTCTACTAATGAGAAGGCGTGCTTGCTGCGGTTGTGGATGGGTACCGCCTCCTCAAAAATCTTTTCCCGCTAGGAGTTCCCCTCCTGCCATGTGAAACCAAAATCAAAAGACGCACAATGAGATCTAGCTCGGCTGCCCGTCAGTCGGTCAGCCGGCCCGCATCTCGGGGGGCTACACCTAGTGGGTGCGCTTGCGCGCCCCCACTGAAAAATTCGACAAAGACATCAACGCTTACCTCCGCATGCCATAGGGTGGTGTCGACCGTCTCCGCGAACCGGGCCAGCTCTTGGCGGCCCGTTCCAGGACGCTCCCCAACTCCCCGAACGTGGGGACCGGGCCACCTGCCAGGGGAGCCGGAAGGGTTGGGACGCACGCCAGCGCCTCCTAGTCCCGGATCACGTCCTGCATGGACCTCCGGGCCCGTCTGCCATCGCAACCCATCCCGACACTCGCCATGGTGCGGACCACCGGGGGAGGGTTGATGATGGCAAGGGCACGGGATCCGGTCCCCACTGGCCCCTCACTCGCCGCTCGCGTCGCCTCCTCACCCTACCGGCCTAACGCAGCGACCGCGGCAGATGGTGTCTCTGTCTCCGTGATGGCCACTGCCGGCGCAACCTCCGGCATTGCCGGAGCTTCCGGCACGTCGACATGGGCCGGCTCGGCCGCAGGTGGCGTCACGTCCGGCACCACCGGCCGGGTCGCCTCGGGGGCGGCTCCATAGCCGCCGCCCCCGATCGGGCCGTCTCCTCCGCAGACGAGGGCGCAACCGGCTCCATAGCCGCCCCTTGTGGCTCGCTCGACGGGTGGCTCGATAGACGGGTCGATTCTTCCACTGAGTCAGACGCCCTCGCGGGGTCCTTGGACCTCCTCCGCCTCCTGCCGCTTGAAGTCCCAGAATGCGAGGCCCCGCCTCGCATTCCGGACTTTGAGGCTCGCAGCTCTACGAGCCTCCTCTTCTCCTCCCGTTGTGTGGCTGCATGCTCGTGGGCCAGCCTGCTGGCGGCGGCCGTCGGGTCCACTACCGACTCCACTTCATGGAGCTCGATAAGGTCCCTGTGATGAATAAGGGTCAAACACCCACCGACCCATGACTCAGAAAGAAACACATGCAAGAAAAAGGAAGGCACTTACCCGGTGACGATGGGCAGAGCTTGCTTGGCGCGTGCTGGATGCTAACGTGCAGCCACCTTCACCCACTTATGGGCAGGCGACGGGGCCATCGGCTCCTCCTGAGACGGCCTCTTTGCCCGGCTGGTGGCTCCGACCACCGGGGCTTGAGCCGACCGCTCCTCGCTCCACTCGCGCCGGCCCTGCTGAAGTGAGGGGGGATGCGCGTTCAGGATCATGACATCATCATTCTCATCATCGTCAACAGTCCAGTCCCTGATCATGGGACCGATAGGATACTCACCGGCTCCGCTGGGCCCGCCGGCTCGCGGGTCGGCCGACTCCTCCACCCCTCCCGAGGAGTCAACCCCCTCTTTAAACGCCCCCCGTTCATAGTCTTTAGAGTCGTAGTGGTCACGCTCCGCCTCAAAGAATTGGGGGTGTAGGCCGCCCGGCGTTTTCTCTCGCACGAGCAACTACGGTCAGCACGGAGAAGTAAGGCCTGATGCCGGCTACCAGTTGGGAAGAATAAACCGAAAAGAGCCGCCTCGACAAAACATACCAAGGACCAAGGGAGGACGGTTGAGGCGGTCGTACGGATCCATGCCGAAAGTCCATGACGCCGGCGCCAGCTTGAACATCGTGATGGTGTTCACCCGTGCCGCCACCTGAGCCAACGTCAGATCGATAGTCGTCAGCCGGCAGCTGTCCGGACGGTCAGACATATCGCAGATCCGGTGCGACCTCATCTGGAGAGGCAGCACCTAGCGCGAGATGAAGGCCGCCAATAGATCGGAGGCAACCAACCCCTCTCTGGTCCTCAGCTGCATGAGCCGTCCGAGCTCCGCCAGAGCCAGTCCGCGCGGAGTGGCTCCCGACCAGTTGACTCCGAAGGACTGCGCCTCGACGAAGGGTGGCAGCTGGATGTCTTCTTGCTGTGGGTTGGCGTTCTTCACGTAGAAGAATGTTCGGTGCCACCCCTTGACGGAGTCGATAAGGGAGAAATGCGGGAAGCGCGTGCCGTGGCAGCACACCGTCGTTCCCCACAAGCGTTTCTCTTCAACGCCTTTAGGTAGAAGAGGGAGTTGAAGAGGTCGAGGAAGGGAAGATTCCCCAAGTACCCCTCGCACGGTGTCATGAAGTCGGTGAGGTAGAGGATGGAGTTGGGGCCGAGATGGTGCAGCTGGAGGTTGAACGTGTCCATCATCAGCCGGAAGAAATGGCTCACCAGGATCCCGAAGCCGCGGGAGAAATGCCAGCCGAAGACGACGAACTCGTCGGGCAGCGGCGCGGGCATCACCTCGTCGCTCGGTGTGCGGGAAACCACGCGCTCCGCCGGCGGTAGCATCCGCCCAAGGCGGAGGTCCACGATGGTCGCGTCCGTGACCACGGATCCAGCCCAGCTTCTTCCATGCCCTTCAGCCATTGCAATAGCGGGACGGCACGCGAGCGCGGTTGCGTGCGAGAGGAGCCGCGACGCACGAGGGAGCGAGGAAGACGAAGAGAAGAGGCAGTGAGGGGGCAAGTGGGGTGCGGGTACCTCCGCCCTCTACCCTTCATACCCTTTTAAATGGGAAGGCCATGACCGGGGGACGTGGGAATTAACTGCGCCCACTCCCCTAGAATCCCCGTGCACGCGCGGGCGGCCCGGGCCGTAACCGCCGCTTCGGGGCGTAGAAGATCCTTGCCTGCGCCCTGAGGCCTAGCGGACTAGTCCCAGGGCGAGGTCCCATCTGCTCGTGTGCACGGGGCCCACGACATCATTACCCGCCGCGTGGTGCGCGGCGGGCCGGCCCAGGTCCCGGGGCGTCATGCCGGAACCGGAGGCGTCGGGTTCGACCGCCGACCCGCCTGGCCTTTTGACTTCACGCCCGAGGCGAGCACTGCTAGGGGGAAGCCGGCGGCTCTCCTCTGTCTGCTGGACACGGGGCTCCGCCAGCTTCGGGGACTACTGATGGGGTTATTACCCCTGGAGAGGCCAAAGGAACGGGGTTCTCCTCCCCGCTTCGAAGAAAAAGTACGCGACCGGCTGGCCCCGGCCGGCTGGAGCACAACCGGCAGGTGGGATCGCCGGCTGGCTCGAGGACGGTTGGTCAAGGTGCCGGCTCGGCCCCCGGCCGGCTTGGCGTGACTGGGTACCCTCGGGCCGCCTCCTCCGTTGACCCCGGGGCAGACAAGCAACGTCCCGTCCCTCTACACGTGGGTACGGCGACACGACGTGACCGCCATGACGGGCACCATTGTAGTCACAACGTTTGCTGACGCACGGGTGTGCTTGGCTATAGTTTGGGTGTCCAGGCCGTTGACCCTTGAAACCACGTACGGGCGGGAAAACAGTGTCGGCATGCCCCCGCCCACTCGATTACCTGCCCCGGCATGGCTATAGTGCAGTCGGCGGTACCAAAGACTTCGGCCGGTTGGCACTAGATGACACCACCTAGGCGGCCCATGCCGCAGGAGGTGGGCGGGGGCCAATCGCGGAGCCGGCTGGCGGGCCCTAGTGGGTAATGGGACCGCGCAGCCGGTGAACCCTACGGGCGATGAGACGGTTCGAAGGGCGGGACCCCCTGGCCAGCCGGAGAGGTTGCCAGCCGGGTCCCCCCCCCCCCCCGCTTATGTACCTTAGGAATATTGTAAGCCGGGGGTTGGCCTATAGAACCCCCCGAGCCCCCCATGCAACGGGGACGCCAAGTCTCACGCATACAACTATGGGATAGTTCCCTCATATTCTCACACTTCATAGCGGAGGAGGGCGAGCCGGCTGCTCCTTCTTCCTCCTCTTGACATAGCTTCAGGAGCAACCTTGTAAACATACCCATCCATCAAACTACACCAAGCAGGACTAGGGGTGTTACCTCCCACGGAGGGCCCTGAACCTAGGTACATCGTGTGTCACCACCGCTTGTACGTAATCCCGCTCCCGAAGCCTGTCGGCGTCCTTCGGCCCCAACCACGTGCGATAAGCCTACCCATGGCATCTGTCGTGAGAAAATGACGGCAATTATGGCACTCGGGCCCTAGTGAGAAGCATTAACATAGCAAATTCATAGCAACATCAATCTCAAAAAATAGAGGATACTAGGGATCAGACCCTAACCAAACTAACTCGATTACATGATAAATCTCATCCAACCCATCACCATTCAGCAAGCCTACGATGGGATTACTCATGAACGGCGAAGAGCATCATGGAATCGGTGATGAAGGATGGTTGGTGATGACGATGGCGTCGATTTCCCCTCTCCGGAGCCCAAAATAGACTCCAGATCTGGTTTCCCGAGGAAGAACAGGAGGTGGCGGCGGCTCCGTATCGTGAAACGTGATGAACTCTTCTCTTTTTTTTCTCGACAAATTGGGTTATATGAAGCTGGAGAGGAGGTCGGAGGAGCCACGAGGGCCCCACAAGCCTGATAGGCGCGGCCAGGGAGGTGGCCGCGCCTAGCAGGCTTGTGGCTATAGGTGGCCCCCCTCTGGTTAATTCTTGCACCGGTATTTTTTATTAATTCCAAAAAATTCTCCGTAAATTTTCAGGACGATCCGAGAACTTTTATTTCTGCACAAAAGTAACACCAAGGCAATTCTGCTGAAAACAACATCAATCTGGGTTAGTTCCATTCAAATCATGCAAATTAGAGTGCAAAACAAGGACAAAAGGGTTTGGAAAAGTGGATACGATGGAGACGTATCAGTTCCCCCAAGCTTAACCCATTGCTTGTCATCTTCTTCCTTCTTCAGCTGTTCTTCTACTACTCGTACATTTATGTAGTTGTGATTTTCTTTCAACCTTCTAATCGTCTTCATTCGCTATTGTCTCTTCTTCTATCTCATTTATTTCCCTTTATTCATTCGGACTCATCAGTTCATCCACTTTTGTCATTTGCCAAGGTTATCCCACTCTTTCCCTTGAATATTTCGCGTTGTGTTTTTTGCTAATTTTATTGCCTTGCGATGCATGCTATCGGTTGTGATAAATCAATCATAGATTCAATAACACAATACTTGTACGAGGAAATATGAACTTATGGAACCGTTTGTTAAACAAATAATTCTATAACACATATCGTTCTTCCAATTGCAGCAACTTTCCTAAGCTTTGATTTAATTTTGGGCTCCTATGGTCAAAGATATTTGTTTAATCAAGTTCTTTCGGAAGAAACTTACATTGTAATATTTTCCGTTCTACTTCTGAAACTTACAGTCATTGATGGCCTAGATATTAAATTTTATTTGTGTGGGCATCCATATAGTCATCCTGATTTACCCAAAATTTATTTTGGGTTGCGGACTTGACGCATGTCTTATTTTGTCTCTACTTACTCTATTCCCCACGCGTTCTTCTTTTCTACTGCGGTCATGTAGATCAATTTTCTTATGGCTCCTACTCAACATTCATGCAACCTATTGCCACAACTTGATGTTCCCGACCATCGACAGGTATTATGGCTACTTCCGTTTGTTCTTTCCATTTCTGTGGGATTTTTCTTACCCATGAAAACCCCAATGGAGGTCGATGCCGTTCTTGAAATGGAGGTAAATTACAACATACAGATCTTTAATCTTATGTAAATCATGAGTCTAATCTTACTATAGTCTAAATTTGTTGTTCATTTACTTCTAGTGCCCAATCTGTTATGACCTTACGGGATTGTGCTGTAGTCTTTACACTATTCGGAACAAGTCTTTCTCCTTTTTTTCCTTAGCCTACAAAGAAAGAACCGCAAGTTTCTATTTATAGTTCAAATCTTCTTTATCACATTTTTTCCTTCATTGTTAACCATATTGCTCGGCAACATCTTTAGTGAAATTTCTGTCCCCTCAACAATATGTTCACTAACGAAAAATAACTAAACTGTCCGTTGATCATGATTAGACAATTTCCCCTTTCATACTGTCTTCAAATGTTGAAAACCGATGCATCAGCACATACATATACATTCATTTTGTTTTGCGTACCAATTCATACTAGCAATAGTCCCACTTGAAAATGAAGCTTACATATCCTTCTCTCAAATAGTCTTCTTTGATAATATTCTCATGAAATTCAGTTTATTATCCGAATGAATATAACTTTACATTCTTATTTAATAACACTCCTTCAGTTTGTCCATGTTTCCTAGGAAATTTCCTACTTTGCAAGAAAAGATTTCCTAGAAAAGATTGGTATTGCAAAATCTGCTTTCACTCATGTGGCAATTGACCTTTAGACACAGGAAAGGTTCACTTCTGTTGTTAATGTGACGAACAAATAGAACAAAACTTATTTTACTGGAAAATCTTGGAAACAATTCTAGAAACTATAACAGCTCCGAGTGGATAAAGAAATGAGAGACACTGATTGATCAATATCTGTCAACTTGCCCAATCCTCCAATTACTCATTTGTGTATGTCCTTTATTTCAAATCCATGTCTGCATAGAACATTCATTAATCGTTCTCTTGAACTAATGTTACGTCTTCACTAAGTATATATATATACACTCGCACATAAATATTATTCTGATCATGGGGTGAGAATACTATTTTGATAGCTAGTCACAACAATAGTAGTTGAACTGCAACTAGGGACAGATTGAATCTCGTCAAACAATGACCGAATGGAGCTTGCGAAATACCATTGGAAAGCCGTGGATACGAGGATCACAAGCTATGTTGAAGTTTTTGGAAAAAATATACGGTTTAAGAGCATTTTTTCACATCGTTATTCTTCATACAAGAAATGTGAATCACATTTTCTAGATCATGTCTAAACCACTTATCGGAATAAGGCAAATGACACGGTGTTGGAAAGCTATGGCAAATCCGATCATTACACATATATATAGAAAGTTTTTCCAAATTCCCAATGGTTAAAGAGAACTTTGATAAATCTTGAAATTTATCAAACCGAATAGCCGAGCTCATATTTTTGGCTACATTTTAAAACTACGATCCGATTGATGCAAATATGGCATTGGAAAGGGTATGAAAATCCGCTTCTTTTTTCATGTATAAAGATTATAACATTTTGAAACGCTTTAAAAGTAATTTCAAAAATGACCGAAGTTCCACTGAGATTGTATTTTCGTGTTCATTTCTCAACAAGTTTTTCAAATGCTGGAAATGATATGGTGTTGGAAAGCTTGAGAAATGTGAAACGTTTTTGGATATAAAGTTTCTTGCAATTCTTTACAGTTTTAAGTCAATTTGGAAATGGGCAAAACTGTTTGTTGACTGTCATTTTCGCAGACTTTATCGTGACAGGGCAAATGGTATACCGTTGGTAAGAATTCCAAAATGCAATTTTTTTCATATAGAGAGTTTTTTCTAGTTCTTACTTCTTAGTCATTTTGAAGTAATTTTGAAAACAACTAGAAAATGTGTGCAACCTTGAACACGAACATAGTCTTCAAAAACGCATTGCGTGAAGAAGTTGAACTTCTCGGGAATGCCAGTTTGAAGTCCACTCTGTTCCTCGCGTGTTATTTTTACCCATAACTCCCAAATCACTCATTGATATTAAGAAAAATGATATAACAAAATCTTTTTTAAAAATCTAAAAACTTTTTTTAACGGTATACAGAAATTATTTAAACCATTTCTTGGAATGAAGCAAATAATATACCGTTGGTAAGCTTACAAATATCAGCAACTTTTTCATGTACACAGTTGTTACAAATTCATTGTTGTTTGTGAGCAGTTTAGAAAATGGCAAAAACAACATAATCTTGCCCTTTTGTTTACCACATAAATAAACGAAAGATGCCTCAAACTAGAAATTTTGAACTGTGTCGAGAGGAACACGTGTTGCAACAAACCATTTAGGCTTTGGAGTTCTTCTATTCTCATCTGAAACGCATTACGTGTAGTAGTTCAACTTCTGTCACATATTTTTGTTCTTAACTCGTAACCCATTCATTAGTGTTCCACAAATGATATACCTTAAGAAACTTGTTGAAAAGACACAACAACAACAACAACAACAACAACAAAGCCTTTAGTCCCAAACAAGTTGGGGTAGGCTAGAGGTGAAACCCATAAGATCTCGCGACCAACTCATGGTTCTGGCACATGGATAGCAAGCTTCCACGCACCCCTGTCCATGGCTAGTTCTTTGGTGATGCTCCAGTCCTTCAGATCTCTCTTTACAGACTCTTCCCATGTCAAGTTCGGTCTACCCCGACCTCTTTTGACATTATCAGCATGCTTAAGCCGTCCGCTGTGTACTGGGGCTTCTGGAGGCCTGCGCTGAATATGCCCAAACCATCTCAGACGATGTTGGACAAGCTTCTCTTCAATTGGCGCTACCCCAACTTTATCTCGTATATCATCATTCCGGATGCGGTCCTTCCTTGTGTGACCACACATCCATCTCAACATGCGCATCTCCGTCACACCTAACTGTTGCACATGTCGCCTTTTAGTCGGCCAACACTCAGCGCCATACAACATTGCGGGTCGAACTGCCGTCCTATAGAACTTGCCTTTTAGCTTTTGTGGCACCCTCTTGTCACAAAGAATGCCAGAAGCTTGGCGCCACTTCATCCATCCGGCTTTAATTCGATGGTTCACATCTTCATCGATATCCCCATCCTTCTGCAACATTGACCCCAAATATCGAAAGGTGTCCTTCTGAGGCACCACTTGCCCATCAAGGCTAACATCCTCCCCCTCCTCGTTCCTAGTAGTACTGAAAGCGCACCTCATGTACTCGGTTTTAGTCCTACTAAGTCTAAAACCTTTCGATTCCAAGGTTTGCCTCCACAACTCCAACTTCCTGTTAACCCCCGTCCGACTCTCATCGACTAGCACCACATCGTCCGCAAAGAGCATACACCATGGGATATCTCCTTGTATATCCCTTGTGACCTCATCCATCACCAAGGCAAAAAGGTAAGGGCTCAAAGCTGACCCTTGATGCAGTCCTATCTTAATTGGGAAGTCGTTAGTGTCGCCCTCACTTGTTCGAACACTTGTCACAACATTATCATACATGTCCTTGATGAGGGTAATGTACTTTGTTGGGACTTTGTGTTTCTCCAAGGCCCACCACATAACATTCCGCGGAATCTTATCATAGGCCTTCTCCAAGTCAATGAACACCATATGCAAGTCCTTCTTTTGCTCCCTATATCTCTCCATAAGTTGTCGTACCAAGAAAATGGCTTCCATGGTTGATCTCCCAGGCATGAAACCAAACTGATTTTTGGTCACGCTTGTCAATCTTCTTACACGGTGCTCAATGACTCTCTCCCATAGCTTCATTGTATGGCTCATCAGCTTAATTCCACGGTAATTAGTACAACTCTGAACATTCCCCTTGTTCTTGAAGATTGGTACTAATATACTCCGTCTCCATTCTTCTGGCATCTTGTTTGCCCGAAAAATGAGGTTGAAAAGTTTGGTTAGCCATACTACCGCTATGTCCCCGAGGCCTCTCCACACCTCAATGGGGATACAATCGGGGCCCATCGCCTTGCCTCCTTTCATCCTCTTTAAAGCCTCCTTGACCTCCGACTCCTGGATTCGCCTCACAAAACGCCTGCTAGTATCATCAAAGGAGTCATCCAGATCAATGGTAGAGCTCTCACTCTCCCCATTGAACAACTTGTCAAAGTACTCCCGCCATCTATGCTTAATCTCCTCGTTCTTCAGCAGGAGTTGATCTGCTTCGTCCTTGATGCACTTGATTTGGTCAACATCCCTCGTCTTCCTCTCTCGGCTCTTGGCCATCTTATAGATGTCCCTTTCGCCTTCCTTCGTGTCTAACCTTTGGTAGAGGTCCTCATACGCCCGACCCCTTGCTTCACTCACAGCTCGCTTTGCGGCCTTCTTTGCCATCTGGTACTTCTCTATGTTGTCTGCACTCCTATCCAGATATAGGCGTCTGAAACAATCTTTCTTCTCCTTGATTGCCTTCTGGACAACATCATTCCACCACCAGGTATCTTTAGCTTCTCTTCTACTTCCCCTGGACACTCCAAACTCCTCTGAGGCCACCTTACGAATGCAAGTCGCCATCTTCATCCACATGTTGTCTGCATCACCTCCTTCCTCCCAAGGGCCCTCCTTAATGACCCTCTCCTTGAACACCTGAGCTACCTCCCCCTTGAGCTTCCACCACTTCGTTCTAGCGACTTTGGCACGCTTGTCCCGCTGGACACGAATCCGAAAACGGAGGTCAGCAACCACAAGCTTATGCTGTGGGACAACACTCTCTCCAGGTATCACCTTACAGTCTAGGCATGCACGCCTGTCTTCTCTTCTCAAGAGGATGAAATCAATCTGGCTAGAGTGCTGCCCACTACTGTAAGTCACTAGATGTGATTCTCTCTTCTTAAAGAAGGTGTTAGCTACGATCATGTCATAGGCTAACGCAAAGCTTAAGACACAACTTTTTCAATTACCGTTAAACTTTTGTTTCAAACAACATACATTAATTTGTTTTAATCGTTTATTTTGGAATAGAATATAAGATATACCATTGGAAAGTTTTTGAATAGGAGGAAGTTTTTTCATCCAGAGCAATTTTTTCAAACTTGTGATGGATTGAGAGAATTATTTTAAAACAAAAAAACAACATCTTTTTTGTGTGTTTGTACATGTAAATACATAGTGACCCTCTCTTAGAAGAATTTTTGTATTTCCCGGGCTGAGCACTTGCACTTCTAGCGACAAAAAAAATGGGCTTTGTCTTTTTATTCTTTTTTGTCGTATGAAACACACAACATGAAATACATGAACTTCTGGCTATTATCAATTTGAACCGCTCTCTCCTTTTGTTGCCCTAGCTCCTAGAGCAATCATCAAAATTGAGCATTTAAATCCACGAAGGAAAAAAAGATTTTTAAGTAAACATCAAACAACTTTTTTCGAAACTAAACTTCATACTTTTATTTTTTCTAGAAACAAGAAGAATTTGAGCTTTTGGTATACATTGAACTACTCCATTTTTTTAATTTGAACTTGATTTTTTAAATCAAAATGCTCCGTTTTTTTAATTTGAACTTCTTGTTTTTCTAACAAACTTGATAAATTCAATTTTTGTGCTAATGTTTGAACTGCTCTCGCTTAAAAGAATGAACTTCTTGGCCTTTTCTTTTTAGGCATGGGATAAATTTGTTTTTGTTGAAATTTCAAATTGCTTTGCTAATTTAATTCGAACTTATTGGTTTTTGCATGGCAAAGCAAAAAACAGAGAATAACAAACACATATAGTAACACGAAAAATAAAATTCTTGTTGTGGTAGGAGTTGAGTTTATTGCAGGTATCTTATGTGCACACTAAACCTAAAATGCAGCAAAAACAGTGAAAATGGGGTGTTGTTGCCATTGTCCCTGTCATCCACCGCAACGGGAGGCTGCCAGAATTTGGGGGTAGAAGCTATGGTGTACGAGTGAGTTGACCAGATGGTCACGGTGAGAGCATGGAGAAGGATCCTTGCTAGATACTGCGCCCATGAGGTGCAACGTGGCGGGGCTGTGTAGCCGGGACGGTATTCACACCGGTTGCGCTCGGGGTGGGGCTACAATGACGGTAGGCGCATCAGAGATGGGAGCCAGCCACGGGAGGTTTGATGGGCCCGAGTATGATAATACCACATGTGAAAGCTTATGTATAGAAGTAACTTTTTCAGGTAGAATTTTTTGAAAAGAATCGTTGGCGTATGGGAGCAATATATTAAAAGCCCAAAAAACATGGCTTTTAAAATTTATTTTTAGCATGTAAATCCTAGGTTGTTGTAAACTTTGAACTTCTCTATTTTTTGAATATAAAATTTATAGTTTATTGTTAGAGAAAAAAATTGAAGTAAACAACAAATAACTTTAAAAAATTGAACTACATACTCTTTTTTATAAAAAATAAACTGCTGCATTATTTTATTTTGAATTTCTTTGTTTTATTCTTTGGTAAAGAGTAAGATCCGAGTTTTTATAAAAAACAAACTGCTCCTTTTTTAATTTGTACTTCATGATTTTATTTCGTTTAGTAATGCTAAAAGAACTTGTTTTTTAATAAATATCATGACGCTCTGTTATTTTCCTTTGAACTTTTTTACTTCTAACTTCTATGGTTTTTATTCTTAGTGTTATTTTTGAAAATGATAAAATTTAGAATTATTTAATGAACATCAAATGGTTGTTATATTAGTTTGATGTTCTGAATTTATTATTTAGTAATGGGAAAATCCTCTTCCTTTTCAACATCGAAGTCATTTTTAAAATTTGGACTTTTATTTTTGTACAAATAGATATAATTTAATTTTTCAAAAGAACATCTAACTGTTTGTTAGTTTTTATTTTGATTTCTTTTGCTTTAGATTTTTGAAACATTGACAATCAAATATTTTTGAAAGATGACCAAGGATTTTCCATTATTTTATTTTCGAACTTCTACCTTTAGAAAAACACCATAGAAAATACAGTTGAGCAATTTCGTGTCACTCTTTTTTAACTTCATTTTTGTCGTTCCTTTGTTGTTTCGATTTGAAGCTCTCTCTTTTGTGTGGTAAATAGGAAAATCTGAGTTTTTTATAAACATTGAAGTGACCTATTTTCATAATTTCAACTTCTTTTGTTTTATTATTTATTAACTAGAAAAATTTAAGGTTTGTAATAAACATTGAACTGCGTCAATTTTTTTACTTTCAACTTCCAGCGTTTGTTTTTGAAATGGGGGCAGGGGAATCTATCAAAAATTTCAATGGCTATGTGTCGGTGTACTAAATTTTGGGTCCTTTAGTACCCCTTACTTGTGCACGGGCAGTTGTAGCTACACCAACGACAAGGCCCGCCACGCGACTGCTGGATGCAAGGATAAGGAAGTCAAGAAATCATTTAAGCCAACAACCAGGACCGAAGACCGAAGGCTCGGACCCGTGGAAGATCTTGTCGGGATGGCCTACGGAGCCCCGGCAAGAAGTGCACCCGACAAGGCCCCGCTATTCTGCCAGCGCAAGGACCAGGTGTCATCCCACGTGGGTACGTGTCGAGGCGCCGGGGATTGAGGAGGCTAAGCTCCTGTCCCATCCCGTAGAAGGTTAGGGACGCCTGACAGAGCATTAAATGTGTTTGTCTTACATCGTCAGTGTTAGGTACACTAACACTGTAGCACTTTACACCTCATGTATGCGTTGTACGCCACTGTTGGTGACTCCTTCGAGAGTATAAAAGGAGGCCCAAGGCGAAGCTACAGGGGGATGGACTCTCGCCCATTCTGCATGAGTAGCAGCTATGTACTATAGCGCTCCCAGAACCTGAGCTAGAACTCATCCAATACAACCAAGCAGGAGTAGGGTTTTACGCATCTTTGCGGCCCGAACCTGGATAAAATCCCGCATGTTAATCATCAGATCGGCTCTTTATGCGAGCCTTCTCCCCTACCGAACTGTAAAGGGATCCTTCCGATCCCATAGGTGTCGTTTCCCCGACATCTTTGGCGTGCCAGGTAGGGGGAAAGGTCGCGTGGACCTAATCTGGTGACTAGCGCGCCAGTTCATTCATAATCATCATCACCATGACCCCAAGAAGAAGGGTTTCACGGCGGTGGAACCCTCCATGTCCGCCACGCCCGTAGCCGCCCAAGCAGGCGACAGAGTGGGCGCGGGCAGAGGGAGCGGAGACCCTACACCCATGCGGTGCTCCGATGATCAAGGCCAAGGAAGCGGCGACGCCCGCCACGGAAACGCTCACGGAGGCGGCGGAAACACCCGCGCCGCTGGGTCTCAGGATGGGGCTATACCACCTGCGGGCGATACGGTGAACTACGAGGACGGAAGGGCATCTTTCATGACACCCATGCCGGTGCGTACGCCGTGACCTTCCCAGGACACATGCGAAGAGCAGCGCCGTGGTGTCGGTTGTTCCCAATGTCCTCACGGAAAAAGCTCTTGCACATCGCTCCCAAGATGCGCGGGACCAGCATGCACGCCAACATGCTAGTGGGAGTGGCGTGCAATCGTAGGACCATGACGGAGCTCCTTGTAACACGGTTAGGAGTCAGAGCACCTCGCGTTCTTCTCGCCGTTCGCTACCGACCGCGTCGGAAGAAGCAATGGCATGGACACGACTACTCCTGAACTTCCCTCCTACTGTGGAGAAGCATGACGAGTGGAGAGCCACCACTCAGAGCCTCCTTAGCCTCGCTGACAAGTTTCGGTCCACCGAGCCAGCTCGCGCCGGCGAGATGTCATGCCCAAGATGCGGTCCTATCCTTATTTTGGCATGAGGGCCTCGACAGGGATAGAAGCCCATCTCGTCGTGTTGCAAGAATGGATATCATTACAAGTACATGTACAGAAGAGATGAGTATATGGAATTGGCTTACACTCGCCACAAGCTACATCAGAGTCACATCAGTACAACAATATAGGAAAACATCATAAAGAAGAGCATGGTCCGACTACAGATGAAAACAAACGATAAAATGACATCCATCCTTGCTATCCCTGGCTGCCACCTGGAACCCATCCTAGATCGATGAAGAAGAAGAAGAAAAACTCCAACAAACAAGAAACGCTCTCACATTCAAGCATCTCATTACCTGCACCTGCAACTGTTTTTATAGTAATCTATGAGCCACAGGGATTCAACAATCTCATTTCCAAGGGTATCAAGACTATTAAAGCTTAATAGGTGAGGTATGGTTAAGTGGTGAGGCGGAAGCAAGCGACTAAGCATTTATTTGAGTGGCTAACTTACGAATACATAAAATGAAGTATGGTGGTCTACGCATAATGGACGAGAATTAGTAATGATCACTAACTGATCCTGAACACCTGCTTACGTCAAACATAACCCCACCGTTTTCTTTTTCGGATAAGAACTCACGAAAAAAGACAATCACGGTTACGCACACAGTTGGTGTATTTTATTTGAGTTTACTTTTAAGTTTGCTATGACCGGGTGTTAAACAAAGTATCCAAGTTTGCCACATAACCGCGGGCACGGCTTCTCGAAAAGATTTTAACCATGCAGGGATGCTCCAACTCATCCATCATAAATTAACCACACGCAGCGGGAATAACCTCGACCATGGATCTCGTGATCATCCTAGTAAATTCCGTAGGAAATCCGCCACCTCGCGATAGCCCTAAGAAAATCGGAATTTCTCTCTCAAGATGTTCGAGAAAGGTAAAACAAATCCAGCAAGGCCACCTGGCATGTCGACGATCCCGATAGGAGGTCCACATAACAACCTCGAGCATGTTAGGAGCGCTCAATTATGGAACATAACACCGGTTCACAAGTAACTAGGGCGGCAAGAGCGGAACAAAACACCGAGCAAAGGGCCAAGCCATCCACCCTTTACCAAGTGTATAAGTGCATTAAATGAAATAGCAATAATATTGTGATAACAAAAGAATGTCCATGTTGTCACATGGAAGCAATTGCACCTACAGCTAGAAACGCTATAAGAAGGGCCGAGCAAGCGGTAACATAGCCAAACAATGGTTTGCTGGAATGTGGAGGGATTAGAGGCTTTCATGGCAATGTTGCGAGGCTTGACAAACAAGTGGTAGGTTACGGGACATAACGATAAAAGCAGGACAACTACCATGGCAATGATAGTAGTGGTATCCAAGGAAATGGGTCATCTTACTTGAGATCCCGCTCGGAAGAAGAATGAGTCCATGAAGAAGACGTGCCAACGTAGTGGAACGAATCCTCACACTCCGAACGCTTTCGGAACTCTACCGAGAAGGAACAATCCGAAACAACAATCAACACACGAGAAACACCACAACATATGCAAGACATGATGCACAAACAAATATGACGCATGTTCGGTTTAATTATGCAAGGCATGGCAATTCACATCAAACAGCTAGTACACATTAAAGTGAAGCTCAATATGCAATGAGTTGCATATTGATGAAACTCCACGTTCAAATTATTTAGTTCACTCTCGTTTAGGTACTCGTCAATATTAAATGTTGTTTAACATGGGTGGTCATGGCATAAGACGAAGATGGAATTAAGCAATTTTAAATGGAGAGGGACAACATACATATAACAAAATAAAAATTCTCCATATTATGAGAAAGTCGTTAGTGTTGTTTATCATGGCAAGAGGTGAAGCATGAACAAGTATATCGTCTAGGCATTTTAAATTGGGCCCGAAGCAACATATAGCATTTCCAAAACATCCCCATAAGCATAATATGAATTTGGTCCAGATCTGTAGTAAATATGTTTTAGAGTTGGTAAACATCAAAATAAATGTCACCATGTGATTCTACACGTTTTTCTAGACAAGTTTCATATGCGGAGCATTTTTATCGGAGCTACGGTTTATTAGTTAGGATATAAATCATCTTCACATGGAAATACACGCAAAACAATGAAAAGAACAAGTTTAAACATTTTTATCACATGTGAAAGTTGGATATTGTGAATCTATATAAAATTCTAGTCAAGTTTTGTATATAAAGTTTCTTAATCCGATGCATGGTTGTGAAGTTATGAAATGCAGGAAGATTAGGGGGTTTTCTGCAAATTTGTAATTCCTGGAATAATAGACAAATTCGCCAAACGTGGAAAAAAACTACAACGGGCCAAATCTAAGATCTGTCCCAATAGCATCTGGGCGCACAATAATAAAACACGCCCTCGGGCATGTGACAGGGAAGGAGAGCTGGGCTGGGGAGCTCACCATGGGCCCGTGGCCGGTCGGTGGCGCATCTAGGCCTGCACGGCCCATGATGGTTGGCAGCCCAGGAGGCGGTCAACGGGCTCGCGTTGTTGTCGTCCTCCTCCTCGATCCCGCCTGGATTGAGCGAGGCAGGGCAACCGACGGCCATAAGGAGGCAGGGGGCCGGCGGGGAGGACGCAGGGGCCACGGGGACGGGCATCGCGGCCGGATCCAGGGACGGCCAGTCCGTTCTCGACGACGGTGACGACTGGCGGCACGGGGCGGAGCCAGGTCGTGGCAGCGGAGGGGCTGCGGCTAGAGCTGGCGGGTGGACAGAGCGAGGTGCAGTGCGGGCAACAACGATGCGGTGACGCGGCTTGGCGACGCGGTGGCGCTCGCTGGCGACGGCTGTGCGGGCTGCCCTGGCCTGGGGCGCACAGGAGCCGGTAGGAAACGGGTGGCTGTGAACGCTCGAAGCCACGGGCGATGGCGAGCAGCACTCGGCCTAGATCAGGCCTAGGAGGGCTCAGATCTGGGTTTGGCGGGCCGCGGCTGGTGGGAGGCTGCAGGGGGCGACACTGGGAGACAGATGGCAGGTGCCGGCTGGTGGAGGGCGGCTCGGGTGCCTACGTGGCGGCCGCGGGTTGGCTACAGGGGCATAGCAGCGACGCGAAGTGGCGGAGGAGGGCTGATTGTGTGCGGATTTCGATGCTAGAGGCTATGGCTGGAGGTTAGGAACGGCTAGGGCTTCCAAAATGGGTAGGGGAGTTGTTTAAATAGGGATGGGGGCTAGGTTAGGGGGGTTTTGCACCGATTCGAGCCATGCGATCGCAATCGGACAGCTCCATTCGCGGGGTTGGGTTAGGTGGGCTGTGTATATGGGCTATGAGGAGATGAGAGGGGGTATGCGTCCCGTGGCATGAGGTTTTAAAACACCGAAAAAAGTTCGACGAATAACCGATGACCAGACTGCTACGACTGACCGTTCGGGAATCAAACGAACTCGGAATGTGACAAAATTTGGTAGGCGGTCTACCTACACAATAATAAGACCGCACGCCAGGTTTCGACCTAGTTTGAGAATATTTTTCGCGCGCTTTAAAAATGGTTTTTTATAAACGATGCTGCAAGCGCGTGCGTGTGTGGTTGGTCTCGAAACGGTCGATGACACGAACGGAGAGAACCGGCAACTACGAACGGATGCAAGTTTTTGAAAACGAGTGGCGTTGCTATGCAGATGATGCGAATGATGCGATGATGAATGCAACACCCAAACGAAACATAGATGAGAATGAAAAAAATGGGAAATCTTCAGGAGCGTCGGTCCCGGGCTGTTACAACTCTCCTGCACTACACGAGGATCTCGTCCCGAGATCTAGAATGGGAAGGGGAAGAGAAAGAGCAAGAGGTAAAACTTAGTTGCTTCTTTGACAAATGAGTGAAACCAATGAAACATGAAGGTTAGAAAGAGATGAAGAATGACATGAGGAACAAGCAAGAATTCAAAAGAAATTTCGGCAGCACGTCGGCAGGAAAGAGAGACAAAACTTGATATGATGGAAAGAAATTGAAAAAGAGGCACCAAACTTCGGTTGGATTAGAATCGAAAGTTCATAAGATGGAAGGATCATGAAAAGATTTCACCATTCCGGTTCAATGAATAAGCGAGAAAGAACATGATCTTGATAAACAACACGATGGATTGAAGAGAGCAACATCACAAGGCCTCCGTAACAAGTGAATAGAAACTGGATTGATGGAAGGAAAAGGATGGATAAGAAAATGACAACTTCCGGCACAAATAAATTTGAAAAGCATAGGTTGAATGGAGTTCACGAAGAATCAACAATGAAAATAATAGCTCGGGAAAACATCTCAAAATTATGAGGTGACAACCTACCACGACAGAAACACTTGATTGCTTGAGAGCAGCAAGATATGCAAAACTTATTTTACCAAGAAGAGGAGGAGAAAACTTGGATCATTTATGACACCATGATAGCAACAATCCTTAGGAAATTCTTTAGGTGAAATACAACCCAAGAGAACTCCGAGAACACATGATGGGTTTACTTATCTCATTCTTGACAATATTTCCTTCGAGAATCCTCATAATCAAGAATTTAATAACACCACCTCAAAAGAAAATGGAGAAGGAATTGAACTTAAAATCCAAGAGAAGGAACACTTGAGCACATCCAACAAGAATCTTGAAGAACACTTGAAAATGAAAGAAATCTTGATGAACCACCATGAAGAACCTCTGGAAGAACTCTGAAACGAAAGGACGAGAGAAAAGAATTGAAGGTTGAGAAAGGACAAGATTGGGTGCTTCCAATGAATTGGATGTAGCTTCGTGACGAGATACTTGAGAAAACATGGAACTCCGGAAAGAAAAGATGAGAACACTTGAAACCCAGAATTGATAACATGAACAACTCCAGAAGAACGATTGAGATCACCTTGACCAACAAGAATAAGAATTATGTTATGCTTATCCTTCATCAAATTAAATTGATGACAAGCAACAGATTTCACGCACCACTTATTCTTCGTGCCAGGAATTGAAGAGAGAGAGATAGATCACAAACTTGAAGAAGTCTTGAATGAGAAACTAAAGAGGATAATACAAATCAATGATATAACATGAGAACGAAGAGAGCGTGATCCACCAAATAGAAAGCTTGAACGAACCATCAAAATAATTGAGATACGAACGAAGGAACAACACTTGAGAAGAATTTGAGAACGAAAGCTAAAAGCTCAGAATAAAGAAATCTTCTGAAATGATCGCCTTCGGGAGGATCGAGAAATGAGAACAAGTCTAAATGCACCGGATAGATATGGGAGAAATTTGTCATGGATGGAAACAATTTGAGATGATAACAACACGCTGAAACCATGAATCTCTAGGAGAACGGATTAAGACTTAAGAGAACTCTCCTTCGGTCTTCAATGTAGATAATGATGACGAGAAACACCACCACGAATTATTGAGATACTCCGGAATAATGAAGAAGGAAAGATTGAGCCAACAATGAAAATGATTTAGAGCGATCTTCGAGAAGGCACATGACTGATGAAATTCATTCTTACGTCATATTGAAAAGAACTTGAGGACATCCTCGGAAATATTAGAAGAGCCAGGTAAGATCCAGGGAAAAAACCTGTGGGTTATGGGCCTACTCAAAAGAAACCACCATTGAAAGATTTCTTAGAAAGAGAAGCTTCACCGTTACAACGAAAACTTGATGAGGTGAGAACCTCGAAATAATTTGAAAGGATATGAATGGAAATGAAAGTCTTCTGAGATATCTTCAGCACTCTAGATAGAATAGAAAGAGGAATAAACAAGAAAGGCTTGGATAAGAATTTGCAACATGACAAAGCATTAGAGAATGAAAAGGATATGATGAGCACCGAAGCTTGAATTGAATCCACTGGGGAAGAATAACAACGAGAACAAAGAATATGAGGATAGATCTTGAAATTGAAACTCCTGACAATATTCACAAAGAATCACCGGAAACAAGATAGAAGAAAAGATAGCGAAAGCATTACATGAATATAAAGACACTTGGATGAGAATTTAATCATTGAAGAAAAAGGGTGGGAGGGTGGGAAAAACAAAGAAAACTTGGAATAGATGAGACAACTCCGGAACGAAATGAGAATTGATCTTGCAATATTGAAGAGGATAGAATTATCTTGAAGATAAGCACACTAGATGAAAAGAATTGATATGACAACTTGATTGAGAAAAAGAATTAGCAATCCCACAGAAATATGAGAACACTACTTAGCAAGATATGAAATCACCACTTGACATCGAAGCAACTCGGATTACCATATTCAAAACAAAATGAAGGATGAGGCTTACGAAACAAGCCAGAACAAATACATACCCACTATGTACTTGTTGGAAAGATAATCCTAGGTACCTACTTGACTTCCCAACTAAGAATTTAGGAAAACTTTCTGGTTATGCAATCTGGTGTGGGGGATTCAAGGAGGAAATATCTGACACAACTAGCAAACCTACACCCCAACTGTATCCATCCTTCAACACATAACCAGAGGCTTCCGCAAGTCCATCTAACTCAGATCCTCGAAAGCACAATGATACTAACCATGGTGGTACCCCAGACGCCTCCCCAGTACTGGGTGACTCCGACCTTATCTCACCATGACAAGTATTGAAGCAATCCCGAACACCCGCCGTCCCGAGATACTAAGGAAGCTAAATGATAACGATGTGTCAAGAATTCCCTGGAGCTCAACTCCCCGGAAAAAATCAAGTCATACAGGAGGCACCAAGACAGAACTTCGTCACATCGACATCATAGAGATTCCAAAATACCCGCGTGATCCTAAAAAAAATTTGAGCGAGAAGAGGACTAGAATGAAGATTCATAAGTCGATTACCTCACCAAAGCATAGAAGAGGAGTAAAAAGAATCATACTCTCCGATATAACTAGACTCAAAATAGTTTTTCACTAGACTCGACTCGGCCAAGTTCGATCAATCAAGGGGGCTCCTAGGTCGGTACAGGCTCTGATACCAACTTGTCACGCTCAAGATGCGTTCCTATCCTTATTTGGGCACGAGGGCCTTAACTGGGATACAAGCACATCTCGTCATGTTGCAAGAATGGATATCATTACAAGTACATGTACAGAAGAGATGAGTATATGGAATTGGCTTACACTCGCCACAAGCTACATCAGAGTCACATCAATACAAAAACATAGGAAAACATCATACAAAACAGCAGGGTCCAGCTACGGACGGAAAAAAAATGACATCCATCCTTGCTATCCCAGGCTGCCGCCTGGAACCCATCCTAGATCCATGAAGAAGAAGAAGAACTCCAACAAACAAGCAACGCTCTCACATTCAAGAATCTCATTACCTGCACCTTCAACTGTTGTTGTAGTAATCTGTGAGCCACGGGGACTCAACAATCTCATTCCCAAAGGTATCAAGACTATTAAAGCTTAATAGGTGAGGTATGGTTAAGTGGTGAGGCTGCAGCAAGCGACTAAGCATTTATTTGAGTGGCTAACTTACGAATGCAGAAAATGAAGTATGGTGGTCTACGCATAACAGACGAGAATTAGTAATGATCACTAACTGATCCTGAACACCTGCTTACGTCAAATGTAACCCCATCATGTTCTCTTTCGGATAAGAACTCATGAAAAGAGACAGTCACGGTTATGCACACAGTTAGTGTATTTTATTTGAGTTTAGTTCAAGTTTGCTATGATCGGGTGTTAAACAAAGTATCCAAGTTTGCCACATAACCGCGGGCACGGCTTCTCGACAAGATTTAACCCTGCAGGGGTGCTCCAGCTCATCCATCATAAATTAACCACACGCAGCGGAAATAACCTCGACCATGGATCTCGTGATCTTCCTAGGCAATTCCATAGGAAATCCGCCACCTCGAGATAGCCCGAAGAAAATCAGAATTTCTCACTCAAGATGTTCGAGAAAGGTAAAACAAATCTAGCAAGGCCACCCGGCGTGTCGACGATCCCGATAGGAGCCGCGTATCTCGTTCTCAGGACACGACGGATTGTCCAAACTTCCGGTAGGACAGTCGTAGAGTTGCCCCTGGTAGCCACCGGCGGTTGACAGGTTGGACCAATACTCATGACGAGCACTGGACCGGGTTGTTGATTAAAATCCTCGGGTTAATTACTCCCTATGCAGGTTTACTAATTATTAGGCACATGTAGTACCAATGTTGGGCCTTGCCATACAAGCTTTATCCTAAAACGAAAATCAAGGGGGTCCCCATAACAACCCCGAGCATGTTAGGAGCGCTCAATTATGGAAGGCTTGACAAATAAGTGGTAGGTAGCAAGACATAACGATAAAAGCGGGACAACTAGCATGGCAATGATAGTAGTGGTATCCAGGTAAATGTGTCATCTTGCTTGAGATCCCGCTCAGAAGAAGAATGAGTCAGTGAAGAAGACGTGCCAACGTAGTCGAACAAATCCTCACACTGCGAACGCTTTTGGAACTCTATCGAGAAGGAACAATCCGAAACAACAATCAACACACGAGAAACACCACAACATATGCAAGACATGATGCGCAAACAAATATGATGCATGTTCGGTTTAATTATGGAAGGCATGGCAATTCACATCAAACAACTACTACACATTAAAGTGAAGCTCAATATGCAACGAGTTGCATATTGACAAAACTCCACGTTCAAATTATTTAGTTCACTCTCGTTTAGGTACTCATCAATATTAAATTTTGTTTAACAAGGGTGGTCATGGCATAAGACGAGGATGGAATTAAGCAATTTTAAATGGAGAGGGACAACATACATATAACAACATAAAAACTCTCCATATTATGAGAAAGTGGTTAATGTTGTTTATCATGGCAAGAGGTGAAGCATGAACAACTATATCGTCTAGGCATTTTAAATGGGGCCGGAAGCAACATATATCATTTCCGAAACATCCCCATAAGCATAATATGAATTTGGTCCAGATCTGTAGTAAACATGTTTTAGAGTTGGTAAACAGCAAAATAAATGTCACCATGTGATTCTACATGTTTTTCTAGACAAGTTTCATATGCGGAGCATTTTTATCGGAGCTACGGTTTATTAGTTAGGATCTAAATCATCTTCACATGGCAATACACGCAAAACAATGAAAACAGCAAGTTTAAACATTTTTTATCACATGTGAAAGTTGGTATTGTGAATCTACATAAAATACTAGTCAAGTTTCATATATGAAGTTTCTTAATCCAATGCACGGTTGTGAAGTTATGAAATGCATGAAGATTAGGGGTTTTTCTCCAAATCTGTAATTCCTGGAATAATAGACAAATTCACAGAAAGTGAAAAAAACTACAACGGGCCAAATCTAAGATCTGGCCCAATAGCATCTGGGCGCACAATAATAAAACACGCCCTCGGGCATCTGACAGGGAAGGAGAGCTGGGTTGGGGAGCTCACCATGGGCCCGTGGCCGGTCGGTGGTGCATCTGGGCCTACGCGACCCACGACGGTTGGCAACCGAGGAGGCGGTCAATGGGCTCGCTTTGTTGTCGTCCTCCTCCTCGATCCTGCTTCGATCGAGCAAGGCAGGGCCAACGGTGGCCGTAAGGAGGCAGGGCGCCGGCGGGGAGGATGCAGGGGCCATGAGGACGGGCGTCGGGGACGGATCCAGGGACGATTAGTCCATTCTCAACGTCGGCGACGACTGGCGGCATGGGGCAGAGCCAGCTCGTGGCAGCGGCAGCGCTGCGGCTGGAGCTGGCGGGCGGTGGGAGCGAGGTGCAGCGCAGGCAGCAACGATGCAGTGGCACGGCTTGGCGACACGGTGGGGCTCGCCGGCGACGGCTGTGCGGGCTGCCGTGGCCCAGGGCGCATAGGAGCCGGCAGGAGACGGGAGGCTGCGAGCGCTCGAAGCCACGGGTGATGGCAACCAGCGCTCGGCCTAGATCGGGCCCGGGTGGCCTCAAATATGGGTTTGGCGCTCCGTGGCTGGTGGGCGGCTACGAGGGGCGACGCTGGGAGACAGTTGGCAGGCGCCGGTTGGAGGAGGGCGGCTCGGGTGCCTACGTGGCGGTCGCGGGTTGGCTACAGGGGCATGGCGGCAACGCCAAGTGGCGGAGGAGGGCTGGCTGCATGCAGATTTCGATGCTAGAGGCTATGGCTGAAGGTTAGGGATGGCTAGGGCCTCCAAAATGGGTGGGGGAGGTTTTTAAATAGGGATGGGGCTAGGTTATGGTGGTTTTGCACCGATTCGAGCCGTGCGATCGCAATCGGACGGCTCCGGTCACGGGGTTGGGTTAGGTGGGCTAGGTGGACTGTGTAGATGGGCTATGAGGAGATGAGAGGGAGGTATGCGGCCCATGACACGAGGTTTTAAAACACCAAAAAACACTCGATGAATAACCGATGACCGCACTACTACGAATGACCGTTCGGGTATCAAACGAACTCGAAATGCGACGAAATTTGGCAGGCTGTCTATCTACGCTATAATAAGACCGCACGCCAGGTTTCGACCCACTCCGAGAATATTTTTCGCGCACTTTAAAAATGGTTTTTTATAAATGATGACGCGGGCGCATGCGTGTGTGGTTAGTCTCGAAACGGTCGAGGGCACGAACGGAGAGAACCGGCAACTATGAACGGATGCAACTTTTTGAAAACGAGTGATGATGCTATGCAGATGATGCGAATGATGTGATGATGAATGCAACACCCAAACGAAACACAGATGAGAATGGAAAAAATGGGGAATCTTTTGGAGCGTCGGTCCTGGGCTGTTACACGAGAAGGCCGGAGGCGGTCCGACCATGCTGGACTCTTCTCCATAGCGACAACGTCAGTCACCGACTCGATGGACCGACGCTTATGATGGTTACTCGACGGCATCGTCTGATCCACGGACTCACCACGATCAGCATCAAGTTCTTCGGGAATGAAGCAAAGAAGATGCTTGAACTACCATCGAGCGGCAGCAAGAAGCGCGCCATAAATCTGGTAAGTGCGGGGGACCCACTGTAGACAATCCGCACCGGGGTATCCTATCAGCCTACCTTACAAGGTGGGTTGCCCAGTGTTTATCCGTGAGCTGCGGCGAGTCAAGTGGCCCAATTCCCGCATGTTCAAGCTGGAGGTCCTAGAGAAATATGACGGCAAGACTCACCCGTCAGAGTTCTTGAGCATCTACACCATTGCGGTGCAGGCTGCCGGGGCTCGCAATGACAAGATACTCGCCAACTACTTCTTGTTGGTGCTTAAGTCCAACATCGGATCGTGGTTGATGCACTTGCCGGAAGTATCCATTTCTTCCTGGGTAGATCTGTGCCATGAGTTTGTTGCCGCCTTTACCGGAGGTCATCAAGCTACTGGCCAGGAAAGTGATTTACATCTCATCCCCCAGAAGGAGGGCGTGACTTAGCGCAAGTACATCAAGAGGTTCAGCCGCATACACCACAACATACCAGACGTTCATCCTGCCGTTGTCATCAACGCGTTCCATCAGAACGTGTGCAACTGCAGGATGCGGGAAGAGCTAGAGATGAACAAGGTCAGGGATGTTGCCGAGCTCTATGATCTGGCAAATAAATGTGCTCGCGCTGAGGAAGCAAGGAGGCTCCCCGGCGAGGACGCGGGCGCAGGGGTCGACTCTGAGGATGAGGACACTGCCGCCCCAGCAAAGAAGGGTCAGTGGCGTAACAGGAAGCACAAGGGCAAGGACGTGCTTGCCGTCGAGGGATCCGGTAACCCCGACACCGCCAAGAAGGCCAAGGTTGATGACCCTGGCAAGGATGTTGCCGGGTGCGCCTCTTTTTAGGCTTCGGCGGCTGCCGACAAACCGGAAGACTCCGTCTAGTAGTATTGCAAGATCCATCACACCAAAGGCCACAATCTCCAAGACTGTCGGCAAGTTGAGCAGCTTGCCGAGAAGCAAAAAACCTGAGTATGAGAGCGAGACAAGGAGAAGGGCCAGGATGGTGCGGAGGGGTCCGGCAAGAAGCACGATGGCCGTGGAGGTTGTCGTGGCAAGGCCAAGCAACAAAAGGACCGACCCGCTCATGGTCGCGACAAGCAACGGGGGGGTGATGATGACGTTGAAGAGGATGACGAGTCCAGCAAGCAAGAATTCCAGAGAGCTACAGACGCCATCTGCGTCGATGGAGGTGCCTCGTTTCATTCTTCCCACCGCCAACTTAAACAGTGGGCGCGTGAGGTTAATGCGACTGAGCCATCTGTCGGTGCCTGGAAGCCTTTGAAATGGTCCAATGCGCCTATCATTTTTTATGTTGAGGATCACCCTAATTGTGTAACTGCGGTTGGGTGTTTGCCGTTGTTGGTCTCACCAATGATTTCCAACCTCCGAAAATATTAGTTGATGGTGGGGCTGGCTTGAGCTTGATCTCGCCTGGGGTGATCAAGTGATTGCAAATCCCTGATGGAGATCTCGGGGAAACGGGCTCGTTTCAGGGGGTCAATCCAGGAAGGAGCCAGCCCAAGGGAACGATCATGCTTCCGGTAACATTTGGTAGCAATCTGAACTTGAGGACGGAGAAGGTTGTTTTCGACGTCGCCTAGATTCCGTTGCCATACAATGGGATCCTTGGCCGTCCACGTTAGCCAAGTTGATGGCAGCGTCGCACTACGCCTACAATGTATTGAAAATGTCGGGCTGCTGGGCGTCATCACTGTCAAGTCCGACAAGAAGGACGCACTTATCTGCGTCGATCAATTGTACCGGGAGGCAATTGCAGCATCTGCCGCCAAGGCACTTGCTCCTACAGATGAAACTCCAGGGAGGAAGAAGCCCCGGCAAGACCTCTCGCATAGACTCCGGCAAGCGCACTTCCTCGGAGTGTTGCGTTCCTGTTGAGGATGTGCTAGAGAGTTCCACCGGCAATAACAAGAAGTCCAAGGTAGCTCCACCAGAGACTAAGAACGTGCCCTCCAAGGAGGATGGCACGGGAGGAACTTTCATCATAAGTTCCACCCTTGACGACAAATAGGAAAGCGTTCTTGTTGCCTTCCTGCGGGCGAATGTCAATGTGTTTGCATGGCAACCATATGATATCCCCGGTGTTCCTAGGAAGGTGATTGTGCACCACCTTGCCATCTGTCCACACACACGGCCCATCAAGTAGAAGGTCAGGAAGCAGTCTTTGGAGCGGTAACAGTTTATTGCCAAAGAAATCAAGAAAATAGAAGCGGCTGGCTTGGTTAGAGGAGTACTTCATCCAACATGGTTGGCCAATCCAGTGGTAGTGCGCAAGGCAAATGAGAAATGGAGGCTATATATTGACTACACAAATATCACTAAAGCATGCCTCAAAGATCCTTTTCCATTGCCGCGCATTGACCAGATTGTGGACTCCACCACTGGCTGTGACTTGTTGTCTTTCCTTGACGCCTATTCAGGTAATCATGAGATTTTCATGGCCAAGGAAGATGAAGAGAAGACCGCATTTATCACGCCATGTGGTACGTATTGCTTTTTGTGTATGCCTTTCGGGTTGAAAAGTGTTGGTTCTACATTTGCAAGAGCGATCCAGATTTGTTTTGAGTCCCAGCTACATAGAAATATGGAGGCTTATATGGATGACATAGTGGTCAAAACCAAGGACAAGGCAACGCTCATATCAGATTTAGAAGAAATTTGCAAATTTGTGCAAGATCAACTTGAAGCTCAACCCTGAGAAGTGTGTGTTTGGTGTCCCATCCGGCAAGCTTCTCGGGTTCTTTGTATCTCAACGTGGAATTGAAGCAAATCCCAACAAGATCAAATCAAATGAGAAAATTGAAGCACCAAGACGTGTCAAGGATGTGCATCGTCTTGCCAGCTATGTTGCCGCTCTGAGTAGGTTCATTTCAAAATATGCTAAGCATGCCCTACCCTTTTTCAAAATATTGAAGAAGGCAGGTCCGATGAAATGGACTCCAGAAGCGAAGGCAGCGCAACAGGATTTGAAGAAGTACCTCTCCTCTCCGCCAGTCCTAGTCACGCCAAAACCACAAGAGTCGTTGCTGCTATATCAAGCGGCAACAAATCAAGTGGTGAGTGATGCGTTAGTGGCTGAAAGAGAAGTTGATGAAGAAGCAGCGGCAGCGGCAGGACCACCAAGCAACAAGCCAGGATATTCCTTGGCAGGGTTTGGCACCGACAAAGCAGGATTTGCACGGTCGAATGAAACACTTCAGAAGAACAAGATGGCACAGCGCCCAGTCTATTTTGTCAGCTCCCTTTTGTAGGGGGCTAGGTCAAGATATTCTGGTGTGCAAAAGTTTCTCTTCGGCCTCCTTATGGCCTCGAGGAAGTTGCGCCGTTACTTCCAGGCACATGAGATCACCGTTATCACTCGCTTCCTGTTGCAGGGGATTTTGCAGAACCCAGATGCTACCGGCAGGGTTGTGGAGTGGGCTTTGGAACTGTCAAGCTTTGGTCTCAAGTTTGAAAGTACTTCGACTATCCAGAGCAGAGCCTTGGCGGAGTTCATTGTGGAATGGACCGAACACTAGATTAAAAAGTTCCAGAGTCAACTCTCCCTAGCAAGGAAACAAATCAAGAGTGGATCATGTATTTTGATGGGGATTTCTCGCTGCAAGGCACCAGTACTGGAGTACTGCTTGTCTCGGGAGAGGTCAACGAACAATACTACAGAATACGAAGAGATGCTTGCCGGTCTCAGGATCACGACAGACCTTGGGATTTAGACACTTATTGTTAGGGGTGATTCTCAGCTTGTGATCAAGCCGGTGAATAAGGATTATCATAGTCAATTGATGGAATCTTATGTAGATGAAGTGAGAAAGTTGGAAGAACATTTTGATGGTCTACAAATGGAGCACGTTCTGCGTGCAGAGAACAGTGTTGCTGATGGCCTGTCAAAGTGTGCTGCCCTTAAGTTGCCTGTGGAAGCAGGAACTTTTGTGCTCCGTAACACCGTCAATTGGACAAAAGAAAATAAGAAAGTTGAGTTCCGGCAAGTATTTCCTGACAAAGCTCCCAGAAGCCGCCGACGAGGAAGTTGTCGGGAACGACGTCAGGCTTGCCGGTGAGCATCACGCTCCGGCAGGGCCTCAGGTGTTGGAAATATGCCCTAGAGGCAATAATAAAATGGTTATTATTATATTTCCTTGTTCATGATAATTTTTTATTATCCATGCTATAATTGTATTGATTGGAAACACATTGCATGTGTGGATATATAGACAACCCTTTGTTCCTAGTGTGCCTCTAGTAGACTAGATCGTTGATCAAAGATGGTCAAGGTTTCCTAACCATTGACATGAGATATCATTTGATAATGGGATCACATCATTAGGAGAATGATGTGATGGACAATACCCAAACTATAAATGTAGCATTTGATCATGTCAGTTTATTGCTACGGTTTCTACATGTCAAGTATCTGTTCCTATGACCATGAGATCATGCAACTCACTGACACATGAGGAGTGCCTTGTGTGTATTAGACGTTGCAACATAAATGGGTGACTATAAAGGTGCTCTATAGGTATATCTTTGAGAGTATCCATTGGGTTGGCATGGATCAATACTGGGATTTGTTACTCACTGTGACGGAGAGGTATCTCAGGGCCCACTCGAAAATACAACATCACAACAAGCCTTGCAAGCAATGTGACTAAAGTGTTAGTTACGGGATCTTGTATTACGTAACGAGTAAAGAGACTTGCCAGCAATGATATTGAAATAGGTATACAGATACCGACGATCGAATTTCGAGCAGGTAACATACCGAAGAACAAAGGGAACAACATACGAGATTAACTGAATCCTTGACATAGAGGTTCGACTGATAAAGATCTTCATTGAATATGTAGGAATCAATATGGGCATCCAGGTCACGCTATTGGTTATTGACCGTAGAGGTGTCTCGATCATGTCTACATAGTTCTCGAACCCGCAGGATCTACACACTTAAGGTTTCATGACGTTTCAGTAGTATAGAGTTATGTATGGTGATGACCGAAGGTTGTTCAGAGACCCGTATGAGATCATGGACGTCACGAGGAGCTCCGTAATGGTCTGGAGGTAAATATTCATATATAGGAAGTCCTGTTTTGGTCACTGGAAAAGTTTCGGGCTCAACAATAGTCTACCCGGAGTGCCGGGAGGGTATCGGGGGACCATCGGGAGGGGTATTTTGACCCAAGAGGCTACATGGGTTGTGGGAGGAGGTTTACCAGCCCTTAGTGGGCTAGACAAAGCCCCACACAAAGCCTATGCGACTGAGGTGAAGAAACCCAAGAGTGGAAGGAAGGCAAATTGGGAGAGAAGGAGTCCTAGTCCTAATAGGATTGGAGGAGGACTCCTGCTCTCCACCTTCGGTCGAAGCAAAGGGCTGGCCCCTTGGGGGACAAGCCTCCTCCTGCCCTCCTCCTATATATACTAGAGGTTTGAGGGTGTTTTGAGCCATAAAAACAGCCACGTGCTACCTCTCCTCTAGTTCATAGTTTCTTCTCTAGATCGGTTTCAGCGGTGCTTAGGCGAAGCACTGCTGGAATAGCTCCACCAACATTGCTGCAATGCCGTCGCGCTACCGGAGCTCTCGTCTACCTCTCTGCTCCCTCTTGCTGGATCAAGAAGGCGCAGATCATCATCAAGTTGTACGTGTGCTGAACGCGGAGGTGTCGTCCATTCGGTGCTAGATCGCGACGGATCGTGATTGGATCGCGGGACCCTCGGTGATTTGGATCGTGAAGATGTTCGACTACATCAATCGCATTTCTTAACGCTTCCCGCTTAGCGATCTACAAGGGAATGTAGATCCACTCCCCCTCTCGCAGATGCTCATCACCATGGATAGATCTTGTGTGTGTGTAGGATTTATTTTTTTTGCCATGCAACATTCCCCATGAGTGGCATCATGACCTAGGTCTATGTGTAGATGAGATCTCGAGTAGAACACAAAGGAGTTTGTAGGCATTGATGCTTAGATTGCTTCTTCCCTAGGTCGTGTTTTGGTTCAGCAGTATTGTGGGATGAAGCGGCCCGGACCAACCTTACTCGTATGCTTACGAGAGACCGGTTCCATCGTCTGACGTGTAACTTCGTTGCACAAAGATGGTTGGCGGGTGTCTGTTTCTCCTACTTTAGTTGGATTGGATTCAACAAAGGAGGTCCTTAAGAAGGTTGAAAATCAACTTATGTATCACTGTTGTAGTTTTTGCGTAGGTGAGATTTGTTCTTGCTAGATACCCGTAGCAGCCACGTAAAACTTGCAACAACAATTATAGGACGTCTAACTTGTTTTTGCAGGGTATGTTGTGATGTGATGTGATATGGCCAATTACATGATGAGATATATGTGATGTATGAGATGATCATGTGTTGTATAGAATATCATGACTTGCATGTCGACGAGTACGACAACCGGAAGGAGCCATAGGGTTGTATTTAATTATTTTCACCGTTTTGCTTTAGTTTATCCCTATGAGTTAGCAATAGTCGTGGAAGCAACAGTCGGTGCGACAACCCCGATGGCGACACGTTGATGGAGATCAAGATGATGGAGATCATGGTGTAATGCCGGTGACGATGGAGATCATGCCGGTGCTTTCAAGATGGAGATCAAAAGCACAAGTTCATGGCCATATCATGTCACTTATGATTTGCATGTGATGTTAATCCTTTTATGCACCTTGTTTTGCTTACGACGACGGTAGCATTATAAGGTGATCCCTCACTTAAATTTCAAGGTGAATTGTGTTCTCCCCGAGTGTGCACCATTGCGAAAGTTCGTCGTGTCGAGACACCACGTGATGATCGGGTGTGATAGACTCTACGTTCACATACAACGGGTGAAAGCTAGTGTTGCACGTGCAAAACACTCGGGCTAAACTTGACGAGCCTAGCATGTACAGACATGGCCTCGGAACACAAGAGACCGAAAGGTCGAACATGAGTCATATAGTAGATATGATCAACATGATGATGTTCACCATTGAAACCACCTCAACTGACGTGATGATCGCACTTGAGTTGGTGAATTTGGATCATGTATCACTCAGATGACCTAAGGGATGTCAAGTTGAGTGGGACGTTTAGTAATTTGATTAAGTAAAGTCATTATCTTGAACAATAGTCTTAGTAACATTTGCTTATTTATGTTTTAGATCAATGGCTCACGTGGTAGCACCCCTGAATTTTAATATGTTCCTAGAGAAAGCTAAGTTGAAATATGATGGAAGTAACTTTGTGGACTGGGCCCGTAATCTGAGGATTATCCTCACGGCTTCCCAAAAGGCATATGTCCTTGATGCACCGCTTGGTAACCAACACGCAGACATGTCATTCGAAAACGTTAAGAACGCTTGGGAGGCACATTCTGGAGAATACTCAATAGTTCAGTGTGCAATATTGTATGGCTTAGAATCGGGACTTCAAAGACATTTTGAACTTCATGGAGCATATGAGATGTTCCAGGAGTTGGAGTTTATCTTTAAGAAGAATGCCCGGATCGAGAGGTACGAGACCTCCGATAAGTTCTATGCTTGCAAAATGGAGGAGAACGGGTCTATCTGTGAACATATACTCAGAATGTCTGGGTATTCGACTCGTCTGGCGGAGTTAGGGATGCCCCTTACTAGAGGCGATCACTGACTGAGTTCTTCAATCATTGCCACCAAGCTACAAGATCTTCGTGCTGAACTATAACATGCATGGGATGAAAAAGTCAGTCGCCGAGCTGTTTGCGATGCTTAAAGTCACTGAGTCTCAAATCCAGAAAGAACATCAAGTGTTGATGGTCAATAAAACCACTAGTTTCAAGCAGAATGGCAAGGGCAAGAAGGATAACTCCAAGAAGGGTGGCAAAGCAGTTGCTTCTCCCATGAAGAAACCCAAGGCTGGACCCAAGCCAGAAACTGAGTGCTTTTATTGCAAGGGAACTAGTCACTGGTGTTGGAAATATGCCCTAGAGGCAATACTAAAATGGTTATTATTATATTTCCTTGTTCATGATAATTTTCTATTGTTCATGCTATAATTGTGTTAATCGGAAACTATAATGCATGTGTGAATACATAGACCACAACGTGTCCCTAGTGAGCCTCTAGTTGACTAGCTCGTTGATCAATAGATGGTCACGGTTTCATGACCATGGACACTGGATGTCGTTGATAACAGGATCACATCATTAGGAGAATGATGTGATGGACAAGACCTAATCCTAAGCATAGCACAAGATCGTGTAGTTCGTCTGCTAAAGCTTTTCTAATGTCAAGTATCATTTCCTTAGACCATGAGATTGCACAACTCCCGAATACCATAGGAATGCTTTAGGTGTGCCAAACGTCACAACATAACTAGGTGGCTATAAAGGTGCACTATGGGTATCTCCGAAAGTGTCTCTTGGGTTGGCACGAATCGAGACTGGGATTTGTCACTCCTTGTGATGGAGAGGTATCTCTAGGCCCACTCGGTAAGACATCATCATAATGAGGTCAATGTGACTAAGGAGTTAGCCACGGGATGATGTGTTACGGAACGAGTAAAGAGACTTGCCGGTAACGAGATTGAACAAGGTATAGGGATACCAACGATCGAATCTCGGGCAAGTATCATACCGGTAGACAAAGGGAATTGTATACGGGATTGATTGAATACCCGACATCATGGTTCATCCGACGAGATTATCGTGGAGCATGTGGGAGCCAACATGGGTATCCAGATCCCGCTGTTGGTTATTGACCGGAGAGGTGTCTTGGTCATGTCTACGTGTCTCCCGAACCCGTAGGGTCTACACACTTAAGGTTTGATGACGCTAGGGTTATAGGGAAATGGTATACGTGATTACCGAAGGTTATTGGGAATCCCAGATGAGATCCCGGACGTCACGAGGATCTCCGGAATGGTCCGGAGGTAAATATTGATATATAGGAAGTCCTGTTTTGGTCACCGAAAAGTTTTCGGGCTCATCGATAGTGTACCGAGAGTGCCGGGAGGGGTGTGACGACCAAAGGACTTCGTGGGCTGTTAGAGGAGTTGTACCAGCCCTTATTGGGCTGTCCAAGTCCTTCCGGAAAGGCCCATGAGGCTAGGATAAAGAGATAAGGCTAAAGGAGATTCAAAAGGAAGGGATCCACCTCCCTTGTGGGAGGTGGACTCTCCCCTAGCTCGGCCGAACCTCTCCTCCTTGGAGGAGGGGCAAGGCAGCCCTCCCTCTCCCTCCTCCTATATATACTTGAGGTTTTGGCTGTTTTGAGACAAGATTTGATCTCTCTCCCACGGCGTACCCCTACCTCTCTTCTTCCTCCTCCCTAGTGCTTAGGCGAAGCCCTGCCGGAATACCTTGTTGCTCCACCACCACCATGCCGTCGTGCTGCCATTGGAGCTCTTCCCCAACCTCTCCCTCCTCCTTGCTAGATCAAGGCACAGGATATGTCACCAAGCTCTACGTGTGTTGAACGCGGAGGCGCCGTTGTTCGGCGCTTAGATTGGAATCCACCGCGATCTGAATCGCTACGAGTACGACTCCACCAACCGCGTTCTTGTAACGCTTCCGCTTAGCGATATTCAAAGGTATGAATATGCAATCTCTCCCCACTCATTGCTAGTTTATCCATAGATAGATCTTAGTGATCGTAGGAATTTTTTTGATTTACTACTACGTTCCCCAACAGTGGCATCATGATCTAGGTCTTTGCGTAGAATCTATGCACGAGTAGAACACAAAGTTGTTGTGGGCGTCGATCTTGTTAATTTGCTTACCACTACTAGTCTTATCTTTATTCGGTAGTATTGTGGGATGAAGCGGCCCGGACCAACTTTACACATATGCTTACGTGAGACCGGTTCCACCACCTGACATTCACTTGTTGCATAAGGTGGCTAGCGGGTGTCTGTCTCTCCCACCTTAGTCGGATTGGATTCGATGAAGAGGGTCGTTATGAAGGGTAAATAGCAATTGGCATATCACGTTATGGTTTTGGCGTAGGTAAGAAACGTTCTTGCTAGAAACCTATAGCAGCCACGTAAAAACTTGCAACTACAAATTAGAGGACGTCTAACTTGTTTTTGCAGCATGTGTCTTGTGATGTGATATGGCCAAAGGATGTGATGTGATGCATTGTGATGTATGAGATTGATCATGTTCTTGTAATAGGATTCACGACTTGCATGTCGATGAGTATGACAACCGGCAAGAGCCCAGGGAGTTGTCTTATTTTATTGTATGACCTACGTGTCAATCAAGAATGCCATCTAATTACTTTATTTTATTGCTAAACGTTAGCCATAGTCGTAGAAGTAATAGTTGGCGAGACAACTTCATGAAGACACGATGATGGAGATCATGATGATGAATATCATGGTATCGTGCCGGTGACAGTGGTGATCATGGTGCCCCGAAGATGGAGATCGAAGGAGCAAGATGATATTGGCCATATCATGTCACTATATTGATTGCATGTGATGTTTATCATGTTTACATCTTATTTGCTTAGAACGACGGTAGTGAATAAGATGATCTCTCAATAAAATTTCAAGAAAGGTGTTCACCCTAATTGTGCACCATTGCTAAGGATCGTTGTTCCGAAGCACCACGTGATGATAGGGTGTGATAGGTTCTAATGTTCGCATACAACGGGTGTAAGCCATATTTACACATGCGAAACACTTAGGTTGACTTGACGAGCCTAGCATGTATAGACATGGCCTTGGAACACGGAAGACCGAAAGGTCGAACATGAGTCGTATAGAAGATACGATCAACATGGAGATGTTCACCATTGATGACTAGTTCGTCTCACATGATGAACGGACACGGGCTAGTTGACGTGGATCATGTGTCACTTGGATGACTAGAGAGATGTCTGTCTAAGTGGGAGTTCATTAATAATATGATTAGATGAACTTAATTATCATGAACTTAGTCTAAAAGTATCTTTGCAAATTATGTCGTAGATAGCTCACGCTATAGCTCCCCTGTTTTATTGATACGGTGCTAGAGAAAAGTAAGTTGAAAGTTGATGATAGCAATAATGCGGCCTGGGTCCGTGATCTGAGGATTGTCCTCATTGCTGCATAGAAGGCTTATGTCCTTGATGCACTGCTAAGTACACCACTCCCTTAAGCGATGTCTGTAGATGTTGTGAACATATTGATAGGCACTTTCTGATGACTACTTGATAGTTCAGTGCGTCATGCATTACGACTTAGAATTAAGGCTCAAAAACATTTTAAACGTCACGGAACATATGAGATGTTCTAAGGGCTGAGATTGGGATCTCAGGTTCATGCCTATGTTGAGATTTATGAGACATCCAACAAGATTCTTTGCCGGCGGGATAAAAGAGAATAGCTCAATCAGTGAGCATGTGCTCAGATTGTCTGGGTGCTACAATCACTTGAATCGAGTGGGAGTTAATCTTCCAAATAATATAGTGATTAATACAGTTCTCCAAGTCACTGCCACCATGCTACTGGAGCTTCGTGATGAACTATAAAATGCCAGGGATGGAGATAATTATCCCTGAGCTATTCGCGTTGTTTGACACCGCGAAGGTAGAAATCAAGAAGGAGCATCAAGTGTTGATGGTTAAGTGAAAACCACTAGTTTCAAGAAGGGCAAGGGCAAGAAGGGAAAAACTTCAGGAATGACAAGCCAGTTGCCGCTCTCGTGAAGAAACCCAAGGTTGAGCCCACACCCCGAGACTATGTGCTTCTATTATGAGGAGAACGGTCGCTGAAGCGGAACAACCCTAGATACTTGGTAGATAAGAAGGCTGGCAATGTTGACAGAAGTATATTTGATATACATGTTATTGATGTGTACCTTGCTAGTACTCCTAGTAGCACTTGGGTATAAGATACTGGTTAAGTTGCTAAATGTTAGCAACTCGAAATAAAAGCTACAGATTGAATGGAGGCTAGCTAAGTGAAAGGTGACGATGTGTGTTGGAAGTGTTTCCAAGGTTCATGTGATCACCATCGCATGCTTTCTCTACCTTCGGGATTAGTAATGAACCTAAATAAATGTTATTTGGTGTTTGCGTTGAGCATGAACATGATTGGATCGTTTTTAGTGCAATACGATTATTCATTTAAGTTAGAGAATAATGGTTATTCTGTTTACATGAATAATGCCTTCAGTGGTCATGCACCCAATGGGAATGGTTTATTGAATCTTGATCGTAGTAACACATATGCTCATAACGTTGTTACCAAAGATACAAAGTTAATAATGATAGTACCACATTCTTGTGGCACTACCACAAACGTCATATTGGTGTAAAGCGGATGAAGAAACTCCATGCTGATGGATCTTTGGACTCAGTCGATTTCGAATTGGTTGAGACATGCGAACCATGCCTCGTGGGCAAGATGACTAAGACCCCGTCTTTCGGTATGATGGAGCGGGCTAGTGGCTTATTGGAATTGATACATGTTGATGTATGTGGTCCAATGAGTGTTGAAACACGCAGTGGATATCGTTATTTTCTTTACCTTCACTGATGATTTGAGTGAATATGAGGATATTTACTTAATGAAACACGAGTTTGAAATGTTTGAAAGGTTCAAGGAGTTTTAGAGTGAAGTTAAAGATCATCGTGGCAAGAAGATAAAATGTCTACGATATGATCATGGAGATGAATATCTGATTTACTAGTTTTGTTGGGGATATATTCCCGCGGTATGACCCGCCTAAAGGGGTCCGGGTTATACCTGATGGCTCGTGAGCTGGCCCAAGAATAAGCCATGAGACTTACGGCCCAGGAAGATAGGCGGCTCATGGCATGGGCCGCCAGGTGACAGAGAAGACCCGGGTGCGTAAGCCGCCCGGAGGTAACTTGGCAGGGAAGATAGAGGAAGACTCGGATAGACAATGAGAGTCGGTTACAACTTGTATGACCCGGAGTCCTTACCTCCTATATAAAGGTAGACCCGAGGCGACTTAGAGATCAGGTTATCGAGAACTAGGTCAAGCTTTAGCTCCCTTGTAATCGATACAACAAGTAATACAAGCACAAGCAGGACGTAGGCTATTACCTCGCCTTGAGGGGCCGAACCGGGGTAAATTTGTGTCCTTCGTCCCTGCCAACCCCTTTGAGTCCATCATGTTAGCGATGGCCTCGAATCCAAGTCCGTTCACCCGGACGTCTGCCATGATAAATCCACGATAGTTGGCGCCCACCGTGGGGCTAACGCTTGGTGGTGTTGAGTTCTCAAACGGCTCTCTCCCGGGGCTCGAAGGATACGTGGTCGGAAGGATCAGCAAGAGTCACCATAGCCGGCTCAACATCGACGATGCCGGCTGGGAGCTTGATGCTGAGTCCATGGAGTATGGATTCCGGGTTCCTTTCGGCGGGATCCACGTCTTCATTAGAAAGGTTGATGGATCTACACCCAGGCCGGACGTCTGCACCGACATCATCGAGACAGCTCGGCATCTGCAACTTGCACGTAACATGCATCCTGCCCGTGCTAATCCGGGTCAGAAGCATGTCTTCATAGGCTTCACTCAAGGTATGGATCTGGAAGCTTCCGGATCATAGGAAACTCTCGTGTATTCAGAGGACGAATCTTCAAGTGGAGAAATGGAGTCGGTGTACCAGCTCCGCAATGGTGGCCTTGGGGGCTACGGCGACATCTGCCCTAAGTCAGATCGCTCTAAGTCGGATGATCTTGGGCTTCCAGTTCATGCTGCCGTGTTCATGGCGGGGTCAGCCCCAGGCACGAGTAGTACAGCCGCGACAGCCATCACCTCGGGTGATAACTCGTCGCCGTCGGCTCAAGTTCTTGTGGAGCTGATGGACGAGCTCGCGGCTTTAATGGCCACTGAGGTCACACCAGATAATCAAGCAGATCGGAATTTAGAGATCGCAAGGATCAAGCACCGAATGATAGAGGAACAACAAAGGATGGCTGAGCTAAAGATCCAGATGGAAGAAGAGGCAGAACGTATCAAGGGAGATGCTTTCCGTCTAGGGCTGGAGTAAATATCACCAGCAGCGGTACATCGGAGGCGGCATCAATCCCTTCTACCAGAGCGCTATGAAGCAAGGAACCTCTTCAATACTCCTGACGCGTGGCGAGTAACAGAAGCGCCCAAAAGCCGCCCGATGGAGCGGCCAACAACTCATCCGGCCCGGCGGAACCAAGCTTCACTTGGGGGCTTTCCAACGCCGTCGGGTTATTATTCTAACCTAGCCGAGAATATGGTGGCAACGGCCACCCGGCTGGAAACAATTCCTATCCCGGATGAAGCACCTTTGCGGAGGATGTGCAGAATGCCATCGGGTACCTGCAGACGGCCGTGGCCCAGCAGGAGAAATATACTCACAGCTGGAGCCATATTCATTCAACCCCTCTCCCCAGCCGCAGCTTTAGCCGGCGCTACGAGTCACCAGCAGGTTCCAGCAGCAACCGGCATAGAGAGATTCCGACGGGTCACCGGCCGGGTAGAGACAAGCCAGCATTTGTAAACCATTTGGGAAGCCCGCAAGAGGCGCCAGCTAGGCCGGCTTACTAGGAGTCCGTGCCTTCCGTTTCGGTAGGGGCAAGAGTAAACTCCAGGACGGTAGGGCTTCTGTGTTTGTCACCGGCTCTACGGAGCGAACGGTTGCCGAAAGACTTCAAAGGGCCCTGCAAGGTCCCAAATTATACTGCCGATTTACCCCTAGAGGCCTGGGTGGAAAGTTATGAACTGTCCATGGAGATGCTGGATGTCAGTGAGGCGGTTTGTGCCAAGTATATCGTCATGATGTTTGAAGGCCCGGCTCGCACGTGGCTAAAGGGGTTACCACCTAATACCATCAATACATGGGCGGAGCTAAGGGCCCGGTTCATTAAGAACTTTCAAGGGACATGCAAGCAGCCTATGACCATTGTGGATCTTGATCACTATGTCCAACAGGAGAACGAGTCGGCCCATAATTGGGTACGGTGGGTCTCAACAATCATCCACTCATTAGAGCAGATCACGGCGGCCCAAGCGGTGCTGATCTTGGAGAAGAACTGCAACTTTGTTCCTCTGAAGCAGAAACTTGGTCGGCTCAAACGTACGTGTTAGGACATGGGAGAGCTCATGATGGCTCTCACGAAATATGCCGACTCTGACAGCACGAAGGATCCGGGTTCTGATGATGAGAAGGCAGGCCAAGGTAAGAAGAGTAATCAAGGCAAGGGTGCAGCAAACAATGGTAGCCAAAGCAAGTGTAAGAATCCAGAGGCCGGGTCAGAGCTGGTGGCTAATACAAGCACCCACAGAATTACCCCAAAGGCAATAGGAGGTTCAGATCGCCCTTTGGCAAGGATAACTCTTCCTCGAACATGGAGGAGTTACTTAAGTGACCTTGCCCAAATCACAGTCTGCCTGATAAGCCGGCAAACCACACATGGGAGAATTGCAATTTCATGCAGAAGTACAAGCGGTATTTCACACAACTTAAAATTCGAGATGGTGGCCCGCCAGGCGGCTCAGGACATGGCGGGGCAGGAGCTGGGTTTGGTTTCGGCAGCTCAGGATCTAGTCATCCGGGTCAGGATAATCAGGGGAGACACCGGCCGCATTCTAGTAACAATAATCAACAACAACAACAACAACAACAACAACAACAGCGTAATCAGTCTAGTTATCAGAGTAATCCGAAGCAGCTCACCTCCGGGCAGTACCACGTCTTCCCGACCAGTCTTAATGAACGGGACCAGAAGTTACGTAAGCGGGCAGTTAATGCGGTTGCACCAGCTCTTCCGCAGTACTTAAAGTGGTCTGAATATGACATAACATGGAGCCGAGAAGATCACCCGCCGCGTGTCGATGACCCGGGCCGGCTGGCTTTGGTTCTGGGCCCCCAGGTGGGCGGATATATGGTGAACAAGGTGCTTATGGATGGCGGCAGCAGCATAAACATCCTTTATTATGATACTTTCTGGCGGATGAAGTTGCTTGACAAGGATTTAAAACCTTCATCCACCGTCTTTCATGGTGTGGTGCCGGGTAAGTCGGCGTATCCGGTGGGCAGGATTTCGTTGGAAGTGGCTTTTGGCGATGAGTACAATTACAGGGTGGAATCCTTGTGGTTCGAGGTGGTCAAGATCAAGAGTCCTTATCATGCGTTATTTGGACGGCCGGCTTATGCTAAGTTCATGGCTAGGCCCTGCTATGTTTATTTGCAGCTCAAGATGCCCGGCTTAAACGGTACCATTACCGTTCATGGTGATCGAAATACGACTATTGAGTGTGAATAAGGAGATGCGGCTAACGCAGAGTCTAGTTGCGCCCAGGAGGAACTTAAGTTCTATAAGGAGAATGTTGATCCGAAGGATAGGACCCCGCTGAAAAAGCCCACCACGGAGGTTGAGCCGCCCCTCAAGTTTTCAGCGGATGATACCAAGACAGTAGATTTCACTCCGGGCAACTCATCTAAGCAGTTCATCATTGGAGCTCACATGGATCCCAAATAGGAAAGCCCGCTCATCAAATTCATCCGTGAGAATCGGGACATCTTCGCATGGAAACCTTCTGACATGTCGGGTGTACCGAGAGAGTTCGCTGAGCACAACCTTAATGTGGATCCAAAGTTTAAGCCGATTAAACAGTTTTTGCGGCGGTTCAATGAGGAGAGATGCAAGGCTATTGGGGAAGAAGTTGCCCGGCTTTTGGCAGCGGGTTTTATCGTTGAAGTTTTTCACCCGGAATGGCTGGCTAACCCGGTGCTGGTGCTAAAAAAGAATGGCACATGGCGTATGTGTGTAGACTACACGGACCTTAACAAAGCTTGTTCGGCTGATCCATTTGCCCTCCCTCGTATTGATCAGATCATTGATGCTATGGCGGGGTGTGAAAGTTTGTGCTTCCTGGATGCTTATTCAGATTATCATCAGATCAAGATGGCGGTTAAAGGCCACGAGAAGACGACTTTTATTACACCCTTTGGGGCGTTCTGTTATGTCTCTATGCCTTTCGGGCTCAAGAGTGCCCAGGCGACTTATCAGCGATGCGTGCAGAACTGCCTTCGCAGTTAGATTGGTCGTAATGTTCATGCTTATGTGGATGACATCGTGGTAAAATCCAGAAAGAGGAGACTCTCTTGGAGGATTTAAAGGAAACTTTTGATAATCTCCGGGTCTACAAGATGATGCTTAACCCGACCAAGTGTGTCTTTGGTGTTCCGGTAGGCAAGCTTTTGGGTTTCCTGGTCTCTGAGCGTGGTATCAAGGCTAACCCGGATAAAATCAAGGCTATTACCTCTCTGGGAGAGCCGGCTTGCATTAATGATGTTCAGCGCTTGGCAGGGTGGATTGCTGCATTGAGCCGGTTCATAAGCCGTCTTGGAGAGAAGGCTATTCCTTTATATCAAATGATGAAGAAGACAAACAAATTTGTCTGGAGCAAAGCGGCGGGTGAAGCACCTGAGGCGCTTACAAAACAACTTGCTGAGCCGCCAATGTTGGCCGCTCCGGCTAAGAAAGAACCGGTACTCCTTTATGTGGCGGCTAATAACCGGGCAGTGAGTGCTGCAATTGTGGTCGAGCGCAAGGAGGCCGGGAAGGAGTATCCAGTGCAAGGACCGGTTTATTATATCAGTGAGGTCCTGACAGAGTCTAAGCAAAGGTATCCGCATTGGCAGAAGCTGGTATATGGGGTTTTCATGGCCAACCGCAAGTTAAAACACTGTTTCTTAGGGCACCAGATAACTGTGGTCAATTATGCTCCGCTAGGGGATATTACCCAGAACAGAGAAGCCATGGGAAGGATTGCTAAGTGGCATTGGAGCTGGGACCTCTCAATTTAAAATATGTGCCTCGCACGGCTATCAAGTCCCAAGCCCTTGTGGATTTCATAAATGATTGGACGGAGTGTCAAGCTCCCGAGGAAAAGCCGGATGACACATACTGGACTATGCACTTTGATGGATCCAAGCAGTTGGAGGGATCAGGGGCAGTAGTTGTTCTCACCTCCCCCAACGGTGATAAGTTTTGTTATGTGCTCCGGCTGATGTTCCCCTGCACTAACTGTTGGGGAACGTTGCATGGGAAACAAAAAATTTCCTACGCACACGCAGATCTATCCATGGTGATGAGCATCTACGAGAGGGAGAGTGGATCTACGTACCCTTGTAGATCACTAAGCGGGAAGCGTTAAGAAACGCGGTTGGTGTAGTTGAACATCTTCACGATCCAAGTCGCCGAGCGTCCCGCGATCACATCATGATCCGTCCTGCGATCCAATCACGATCCATCCCACGATCTCATCGTGATCCGTCCCGCGATCTCATCACAATACGTCCCGTGAACTCTTCACAAACCGTCTCGCGATCTTGTTCATGGTCCTTCCGATCTAGCGCCGAACGTACGGCACCTCCCCATTCAGCACATGTGCAGCTTGATGACGATCTCCACCATCTTGATCCAGCAAGAGGAAGTGGAGAAGGAGAAGAGCTCACCGGCAGCATGACGGCGCTCCGGTGATGGTGGTGGAGCAATTCCGGCAGGGCTTCGCCTAAGCACTGCGGAAATCCGATCTACAGGAGCACCGGTGGAACGGGTAGCACGTGGCCGTAAAATCAAGTGAAAAACACCCAATACATCCAGTATATATAAGAGGGAGGGAGGAGGAGGGCTGGCGCACAAGGAAGCCCTGCCTTGCCTCTTGCGCAAGGAGGAGAGGAGGAATCCTCCTCCAATCCTATTAAGACTAGGATTCCTCCTTTCCTATTTGGAATCTCTTTCCACCTTGGCCTTTTTTCTCTCTTTCCCAAGTTCAGCAGCATGGGCCTCTTAGAGGACTTCCACCAGCCCACTAAGGGCTGGTTTCCACCCTTCACAGCCCGTGTAGCCTCTTGGGTCGAAATACCTCTCCTGATGGTCCCCCGGTACACTACCGGCACTCCCGGTACACTACCGATGAGCCCGAAACTTTTCCGGTGACCAAAATAGGACTTCCTATATATGAATCTTTACCTTCAGACCATTCCGGAGCTCCTCGTGACGTCAATAACCAATGGCGGGACCTGGATGTCTACATTGGTTCCTACATATTCCATGAAGATCTTTATCGGTCGAACCTCTATGTCAAGGATTCAGTTAATCTCGTTTGATGTTCCCTTTGTTCTTCGGTATGTTACTTGCCCAAGATTTGATCGTCGGTATCTCCATACCTAGTTCAACCTCGTTACCGGCAAGTCTCTTTACTCGTTCCGTAATACAAGATCCCGTGACTAACACTTAGTCACATTGCTTGCAAGGCTTATTGTGATGTTGCATTACCGAGTGGGCCCTGAGATACCTCTCTGTCACACGGAGTAACAAATCCCAGTCTTGATCCATGCCAACTCAACAGACACCCTCGGAGATACCTATAGAGCACCTTTATAGTCACCCAATTACGTTGCGATGTTTGATACACACAAGGCACTCCTCCGATGTCCGTGAGTTGCATGATCTCAGGGCCATAGGAACATATACTTGACATGCAGAAAATAGTAGCAATAAACTAACACGATCATATGCTACGTTTGTAGTTTGGGTCTTGTCCATCACATCATTCTCCTAATGATGTGATCCCGTTATCAAATGACATCTCATGTCCATGGCTAGGAAACCTTAACCATCTTTGATCAACGAGCTAGTCCATTAGAGGCATACTAGGGACATGGTTTTGTCTATGTATCCACTATTGCATCTAAGTCTCCGATCAATACAATTTATAGCATGGATAATAAACGATGAGCATGAACAAGGAAATATGATAATAACTAATTTATTATTGCCTTTAGGGCATATTTCCAACAGTCTCCCACTTGCACTAGAGTCAATAATCTAGTTCACATCACCATGTGATTCGCATTGTTATGAATCTAACACCCAATGAGTTCTGGGGCTCGATCATGCTTTGCATGTGAGAGAGGTCTTATAGTCAACGGGTCTGTGACATTCAGATCTGTGTCTACTTTGCAAATTTCTATGTCAAACCGTAAACACTGCTACCACACTCCACTTGGTACTATTCCAAATGGCTGCTCCACTATACGTATCCAGATTGCTACTACGAGTCATCCAGATTGGTGTTAAAGCTTGCATCGACGTAACTCTTTACGACGAACTCTTTATCACCTCCATAATCGAGAAACATCTCCTTAGTTTTTAGTTACTAAGGATAATCTTGACCGCTGTCTAGTGATCCACTCCTGGATTACTCTTGTACCCCTTGACGGACTCATGGCAAGGCACACACAGGTGTGGTACACAACATGGCATACTATACAGAGCCTATGGCTAAGGCATAGGGGACGACATTCGTCCTTTCTCTTTATTCTGCCATGGTCGAGCTTTGAGTCTCACTCAACTTCATACCTTACAAAGCAGGCGAGAACACTTCTCTCTGACTAATCCATTTTGAACTCTTTCAAAATTTTGTCAAGGTATGTACTCATTGAAAGTCTTATCAAACATCTTGATCTATCTTTATAGATCTTGATGCTCAACAATTAGGTAGCTTCATCCAGGTCTTCCTTTGAAAAACTCTTTTCAAACAACCATTTATGCTCTCCAGAAATTCTACATCATTTCCGAATAGCAATATGTCAACCACATATACTTAGCAGAAACTCTATAGTGCTCCCACTCACTTTATTGCGAATACAAGTTTCTCGTATACTTTGTATAGACTCAAAAACCTTGATCACCTCATCAAAGTGTATATACCAAATCCGAGATGCTTGCTTCAGTTCATAGAAGAATCACTGAAGCTTGCACACCTTTTAGCATCCTTAGGACTGACAAAACCTTCTAGTTGTATCTCATACAACCTTTCCTTAAGGAAGGAAACGATGTTTTGGCATCCATCTGCCAGATTTCATAATTGAAAAATGCAGCAACTGCTAACATAATTCTAACAGACTTTATCATCACTACGAGTGAGAAAGTCTCATCGCAGTCAACTCTTTGAACTTGTCGTAAACTACTTTGCAACAAGTCGAGCTTTACAAATGGTAATATTTACCATCAGCGTCTGTCTTTATTTTAAAGATCCATTTGTACTTAACGACCTGCCATCCAATGCGCAAGTCCACCAAAGTCTATACTTGGTTTTCATACATGGATCCTTTCTCGGATTTCATGGCCTCTAACCACTTGTTGGTTTCCGGGCCCATCATCGCTTCTTCATAGTTCGTAGGTTCATCGTTGTCCAACAACATGACCTCCAAGACAGGGTTGTCGTACCGCTCAATAGCAGTACACGTCCTTGTCGACCTACGAAGTTCGATAGTAACTTGATCCGAAGCTTCATGATCATCATCATTAATTTCCCCTTCAACTGACGTAGGATTCACAGAAACATCTTTCTGCGTTGTGCCACTTCCTGGTTGAAGTAAAGGTTCAATAACCTCATCAAGTTATATTTTCCTCGTAGGTCGATAGTAACTTGATCCGAAGCTTCATGATCATCATCATTAACTTCCTCTTCAACTGACGTAGGCTTCACAAAAACATCTTTCTATGTTGCGCTACTTTCTGGTTGAAGTACAGGTTCAATAACCTCGTCAAGTTCTATCCTCCTCCCACTCAATTCTTTCAAGAGAAACCTTTTCTCGAGAAAGGACCCTATTTTAGCAATAAACATTTTATGCTTGGATCTAAGATAGAAGGTTCACCCAACTGTTCTTAGGGTATTCTATGAAGATCCATTTGTCCGCTTTGGGTTCGAGCTCATTAGGCGAAAACATTTTCCATACAAGCATCGCAGCCCCAAACATTAAGAAATGACAGCTTAGGTTTCTATCAAACCATAGTTCACACGGTGTCATCTCAACGGATTTAGATGGTGCCCTATTTAAAGGGAATGTTGTCGTCTCTAATGCATAACCCCAAAATTATAGTAAAAAACGATAATAGACATCATAGCACGCACCATATCCAATAGAGCACGACTATGACGTTTGGACACACCATCACACTATGGTGTTCCACGTGGCATGAGTTGTGAAACAACTTTCACATTGTCTAAAGTTGTATGCCAAACTCGCAACTTATATATTCACCTCCACGATCATATCGCAAACATATTTATCTTCTTGTCACGATGATCTTAAACTTCACTCTGAATTTTCTTGAACCTTTCAAACGATTCAGACTTGTGTTTCATTAAGCAAATATACACTATATCTACTCAAATCATTACTGAAGGTAAGAAAATAACGATATCCACCGCACACTACAAGACTCATTGGATTGCATACATCAACATGTATCATTTCCAATAAATCACCTGCCTGCTTCATCAAAACAGAAAACGGGGTCCTTAGTCATCTTGACCAAGAGGCATGGTCCGCATGTCTCAACCGATTCGAAATCGAATGAGTCCAAAGATCCATCAGCATGGAGTTTCTTCATGCATTTTATACCAATATGACATTTAGCGGCAGTGCCACAAGTATGTGGTACTATTATTATTAACTTTGTATCTTTTGGGCATCAATGTTATGAACATGTGTATGACTACGATCAAGTTTCAACAAACCATTCTTACTGGGTGCATGACCATTGAAGGTATTATTCATGTAAATAGAATAACCATTATTCTCTAACTTAAATGAATAACCGTGTTGCAATGAACATGATCTAATCACGTTCATGCTCAACGCAAAAAACACCAAATAACATTTATTTTAGGTTCGTCACTAATCTCGAAGGTAGAGAGAGCGTGCGATGTTGATCACATCAATCTTGGAAACATTTCCAACACACATCGTCACCTCACACTTAGCTAGTTCTCCGTTTATTTCGTAGCTTTTATTTCGAGTTACTAACATTTAGCAACCGAACCGGTATCCAATACCCAGGTGCTACTAGGATTACTAGCAAGGTACACATCAATAACACGTATATCAAATATACTTCTCTTGGCGTTTGCCAGCCTTCTTATCTACCAAGTATCTAGGGTTGTTCCGCTTCAGCAACCGCTCTCCTCATAATCGAAGCACTTAGTATCGGGTTTGAGTTCAACTTTGGGTTGCTTTACTGGAGCAGCAACTGACTTGCTATCCATGAAGTTTCCCTCCTTGCTCTTGCCCTTCTCGAAACTAATGATTTTAACTAACCATCAACACTTTGACGCTCCTTCTCGATTTCTACCTTCGCGGTGTCAAACATCACGAATAGCTCAGGTATTATTATTTCTATCCCTGGCATTTTATAGTTCATCACCAAGTTCTAGTAGCTTTAGTGACAGTGACTTGGAGAACTGTATCAATCACTATCTTATCTGGAAGATCAACTCCCACTCGATTCAAGCAATTGTAGCACCCAGACAATCTGAGCACATGCTCAATGATTGAGCTATTCTCTTTCATCTTACAGGCAAAGAATCTTGTTGGAGATCTCATATCTCGCAACACGGGTACGAGCCTGAGATCCTAATTTCAGCTCTTAGAACATCTCATATGTTCCATGACGTTCAAAACGTTTTGGAGCCTCAATTCTAAGCCGTAATGCATGACGCACTAAACTATAAAGTAGTCATCAGCACGTACCTGTCAGATGTTCACAACATCTACAGGCGATGCTATAGGGGTTGGCACACCGAGCGGTGCATCAAGGACATAAGCCTTCTGTGCAGCAACGAGGACAATCCTCAGATCACAGATCCAATCCGCAATATTGCTACCATCATCTTTCAACTCTATTTCTCTAGGAACCTGTAAAAATTCAAGGGAGCTACAGCGCGAGCAAGTAATCTACAACATAATTTGCAAAGACACTACTGACTATGTTCATGATAATGAGTTCAATTAATCATATTACTTAAGAACTCCCACTCAAATTGACATCCCTCCAGTCATCCGGGTGATACATGATCCAAATTCACCAACTCAAGTCCGATCATCACGTGAGTTGAGGTGGTTACAATGGTGAACATCATCATGTTGATCATATCTACTATATGACTCATGTTCGACCTTTTGGTCTCTTGTGTTCCGAGGCCATGTCTGTACATGCTAGGCTCGCCAAGTTTAACCCGACTGTTCTGCGCGTGCAACACTGGCTTGCACCCGTTGTATGTGAACGTAGAGTCTATCACACCCGATCATCACGTGGTGTCTCAACACGACGAACTTCTACAACGGTGCACACTCAGGGAGAACACAATTTATCTTGAAATTTAAGTGAGCGATCACCTTATAATGCTACCGTCATACTAAGCAAAACAAGGTGCATAAAAGGATTAACATCACATGCAATTCATAAGTGACATGATATGGCCATGAACTTGTGCTTTAGATCTCCATCTTGAAAGCACCGGCATGATCTCCATCGTCACCGGCACGACACCATGATCTCCATCAACGTGTTGCCATCGGGGTTGTCACGCCCTGCATGCTTCTACTACTATTGCTACCGTTTAGCGATAAAGTAAAGCATTACATAGCGCTTAATGATTGACACACAGGTCATACAATAATTAAAGACAACCCTATGGCTCCTGCCGGTTGCCGTAGTCATCGACATGCAAGTCGTAAAATTCTATACATCACACGATCATCTCATACATCACATATATCACATCATATAATTGGCCATATCACATCACAACATACCCTGCAAAAACAATTTCGACGTCCTCTAATTGTTGTTGCATGTTTTACGTGGCTACTACGGGTTTCTAGCAAGAACGATTCTCACCTACGAATAAACCACAACGGTGATACATAATTTGCTTTTCAACCTTCTCAACGACCGCCTTTGTCGAATCTGATCCAACTAAAGTGAGAGAAACTGCTACCCGCAAGCCATCTAGGTAACAAGTTGCATCGAGGGAACCGGTCTCTCATAAGCGAACGAGTAATGTTGGTCCAGGCCGCTTCATCTCACAATACCGCTGAACCAAAATCCAACCATGGGAGGAAGCAATCTAAGCATCAACACCCACAAACCTTTTGTGTTCTACTCGAGATCTCATCAACACATAGACCTAGCTCATGATGCCACTGTTGGGGAACGTTGCATGGGAAACAAAAAAATTCCTACGCACACGCAGATCTATCCATGGTGATGAGCATCTACGAGAGGGAGAGTGGATCTACGTACCCTTGTAGATTGCTAAGCGGGAAGCGTTAAGAAACGCGGTTGGTGTAGTCGAACATCTTCACGATCCAAGTCGCCGAGCATCCCGCGATCCAATCATGATCCGCCCTGCGATCTCATCGTGATCCATCCCGTGATCTCATCACGGTCCGTCCTGTGAACTCATCATGAACCGTCTCGCGATCTTGTTCATGGTCCTTCCGATCTAGCCCCGAACAGACGACACCTCCGCGTTCAGCACACGTGCAGTTTCATGACGATCTCCACCATCTTGATCCAGCAAGAGGAAGTGGAGAAGGATAAGAGTTCACCGGCAGCGTGACGGCGCTCCGGTGATGGTGGTGGAGCAATTCCGGCAGAGCTTTGCCTAAGCACTGCGGAAATCCGATCTACAGGAGCACTGGTGGAACGGGTAGCACGTAGCCGTAAAATCAAGTGCAAAACACCCAATACCTCCAGTATATATAAGAGGGAGGGAGGAGGAGGGCTGGCGCACAAGGCATCCCTGCCTTGCCTCTTGCGCAAGGAGGAGAGGAGGAATCCTCCTCCAATCCTATTAGGACTAGGATTCCTCCTTTCCTATTTGGAATCTCTTTCCACCTTGGCCTTTTTTCCCTCTTTCCCAAGTTCAGACGCATGGGCCTCTTAGAGGACTTCCACCAGCCCACTAAGGGCTGGTTTCCACCCTCCCATAGTCCATGTAGCCTCTTGGGTCGAAATACCTCTCCCGATGGTCCCCCGGTACACTACTGGCACTCCTAGTACACTACCGATGAGCCCGAAACTTTTCCGGCGACCAAAATAGGACTTCCTATATATGAATCTTTACCTCCGGACCATTACGGAGCTCCTCATGACGTCTGGGATCTCATCCGGGACTCAGAACAACCTTCGGTCACGACCATACATAACTCTATACTACCGAAACGTCACCAAACCTTAAGTGTGCAGACCCTGCGGGTTCGAGAACTATGTAGACATGACCGAGACACCTCTACGGTCAATAACCAATGGCGGGACCTAGATGTCCACATTGGTTCCTACATATTCTATGAAGATATTTATTGGTCGAACCTCTATGTCAAGTATTCAGTTAATCCCGTATGATGTTCCCTTTGTTCTTCGGTATGTTACTTGCCCGAGATTCGATCGTCGGTATCTCCATACCTAGTTCAACCTCGTTACCGGCAAGTCTCTTTACTCATTTCGTAATACAAGATCCCGTGACTAACACTTAGTCACATTGCTTGCAAAGCTTATTGTGATGTTGCATTACCGAGTGGGCCCTGAGATACCTCTCCGTCACACGGAGTAACAAATCCCAGTCTTGATCCATGCCAACTCAACAGACACCCTCGGAGATACCTGTAGACCACCTTTATAGTCACCCAGTTACGTTGCGACGTTTGATACACACAAGGCACTCCTCTGATGTCCGTGAGTTGCATGATCTCATGGTCATAGGAACATATACTTGACATGCAGAAAACAGTAGCAATAAACTGACACGATCATATGCTACGTTTGTAGTTTGGGTCTTGTCCATCACATCATTCTCCTAATGATGTGATCCCGTTATCAAATGACATCTCATGTTCATGACTAGGAAACCTTAACCATCTTTGATCAACGAGCTAGTCCATTAGAGGCATACTAGGGACATGGTTTTGTCTATGTATGCACACATGCATCTAAGTCTCCGATCAATACAATTTATAGCATGGATACTAAACGATTATCATGAACAAGGAAATATGATAATAACTAATTTATTATTGCCTCTAGGGCATATTTCCAACACTAAAAATGCGGCTAAGTATGAAGCTTTGCTTCATGGTCTTAGGTTAGCCAAGGAGATGAATTTGAGTCGAGTCAGTTGTTTGGGCGACTCAGATCTGGTGGCTCAGCAAGTTTCTAGCACTTGGGATTCCAAAGACCCGCGGATGGCGGCTTATCATCACGTGGTTGATATCATTGCGGGTCACTTCAAAGGATATCAGGTAGATCACATTGATCGTTGTAGGAATGAGGCGGCTGATGCTTATCATGGTTAGGTTCTCAACGAAAGCCAGTGCAACCCAATGTCTTTCTGGATGTCATACACCATCCGACTGTCAAGATACCTTCAGAAGAAGATTTGGTTGTTCCTGACCCGGAGGCAGAATTGGTGGCGGCTCTGCATGCTATCCCAAATTGGACTATTCCCTATTTGGCCTAATTGACCCGGGGCGAGTTACCTGAGGATCAAGACCTAGCCAAAAAGATCACCCGGCGTTCTAAGTCCATGACAATAGTTAATGGTGAGTTGCATAAATACAACATGACGGGAGTTTTCCAATGTTGTGTTTCACCAGAGGAGGGCCAACAGATCTTGAATGAAATCCATGCTGGCGATTGTGGACAACACGTCGGCTCGAAGTCTTTGGTGGCCAAGGCTTTCCGGCACGGGTTTTTCTGGTTGATGGCTCATAAAGATGTAGAGGACCTAGTCCGTAAGTGCTACGGCTGTCAGAAGTTTGGCCGGCGTGCTCATATTCCGGCTGAGGAGTTAAGGATGATACCAATTACTTGGCCGTTTGCAGTCTGGGGGCTTGACATGGTGGGACCTTTAAAGATATCCAAGGATAAGAAAACACACCTCCTGGTGGTGGTGGACAAGTTTACCAAGTGGGTAGAGGCAGAACCGGTCAGCAAATGTGAAGCGGCTATGGCGGTTTTATTTATTAAAAATTTGATCAACCATTTTGGTTACCCACACAGCATCATCACTGATAATGGTACAAATCTATCCAAGGAGGCTATGAAAAAATTCTGTGACGAAGAGCATATCCGGCTTGATGTTTCAGCAGTGGCGCATCCACAATCCAACGGTCAGGCGGAGCGTGCCAATCAGGAAATTCTAAGAGGGATTAAACCGCGGCTTCTGGTTCCTTTGCAGCGAACGCTCGGGTGTTGGGTAGAAGAATTACCCTCCGTTTTATGGAGCATTAGGACCACCCCTAATAGATCCATGGGTTTCACGCCTTTCTTTATGGTGTATGGGGCCGAGGCAGTTTTGCCCATTGACATCCGACATGACTCACAAAGAGTGGTGGCTTACGGTGAGGCGGACAATGAGACGGCACGTCAAGACGCATTGGATGCTCCGGAAGAGGCGCGAGAGCTAGCAGCGGCCCAATCGGCGATTTATCAACAAGGCCTCTGTCGCTATCACAGCTGCAGGGTCAAGACCCGGACATTCCAGGAAGGCAACTTAGTGCTCCGACTGATTCAGGACTAGACAAATACGCATAAGCTCTCTCCTCCATGGGAAGGACCTTTTGTAGTCAGCAGAAATCTCAACAACGGGTCATATTACCTCATCGATATCCGAGATGACTCACATACGGCAGGTCAGGAGACCCGCCGGCTGTTGGTAGACGTAGTAGTAAATCAAAATTTTCCTACGTTCACCAAGATCTATCTATGGAGAAACCAGCAACGAGAGGGGAGAGATTGCATCTTCATACCTTTGAAGATCGCTAAGCGGAAGCGTTACAAGAACGCGGTTGATGGAGTCGTACTCGCAGCGATTCAGATCGCGGTAGATCCGATCAAGTGCCGAACGGACGGCACCTCCGCGTTCAACACACGTGCAGCCCGGTGACGTCTCCAACACCTTGATCCAGCAAGGAGGAAGGAGAGGTTGGGGAAGGGCTCCAAAAGCAGCACGACGGCGTGGTGGTGGTGGAGTAGCAAGGTATTCCGACAGGGCTTCGCCTAAGCGCTGCGGAGGAGGAAGAAGAGAGGTAGGGCTTCGCCGTGAGAGAGAGAGATCAAATCTTGTCTCAAAACATCCAAAACCTCTAGTATATATAGGAGGAGGGACTTGGAGGGCTGGCTTGGCCTCTACTCCAAAGAGGAGATGGCCGGCCGAATTAAAGGGAGAGTCCACCTCCCACAAGGGAGGTGGATCTCCTCCTTTTAAATCCTTTTTGCCTTATCTCCTTATCTCCAGCCACATGGGCCTTTAGCAAAAGTCTTGCCCAGCCCAATAAGGGCTGGCACACTTTATCTAACAGCCCATGTGGTCCTTTGGTCGTCACACCCCTCCCGGGGGTCCTCCGGCACCCTCCCGGCACTCCCGGTACACTACCGATGAGCCCGAAAACTTTTCGGTGACCAAAACTGGACTTCCTATATATCAATCTTTACCTCCGGACCATTCCGGAGCTCCTCGTGACGTCCGGGATCTCATCCGGGACTCCGAACAACCTTCGGTAATCACGTATACCTTTTCCCTATAACCCTAGCGTCATCGAACCTTAAGTGTGTAGACCCTACGGGTTCGGGAGACACGTAGACATGACCGAGACACCTCTCCGGCCAATAACCAACAGAGGGATCTGGATACCCATGTTGGCTCCCACGTACTCCACGATGATCTCATCGGATGAACCACGATGTCAGGAATTCAATCAATCCCGTATACAATTCCCTTTGTCTATCGGTATGGTACTTGCCCGAGATTCGATCGTCGGTATCCCCATACCTTGTTCAATCTCGTTACCGGCAAGTCTCTTTACTCGTTCCGTAATACATCATCCCGTGACTAACTCCTTAGTCACATTGAGCTCATAATGATGATGTCTTACCGAGTGGGCCCAGAGATACCTCTCCGTCACACGGAGTGACAAATCCCAGTCTCGATTCGTGTCAACCCAACAGACACTTTCGGAGATACCCGTAGCGTACCTTTATAGCCACCCAGTTACGTTGTGACGTTTGGCACACCCAAAGCATTCCTACGGTATCCGGGAGTTACACAATCTCATGGTCTAAGGAAATGATACTTGACATTGAAAAGCTTTAGCAAACGAACTACACGATCTTTGTGCTATGCTTAGGATTGGGTCTTGTCCATCACATCATTCTCCTAATGATGTGATCCCGTTATCAACGACATCCAATGTCCATGGCCATGAAACCGTGACCATCTATTGATCAACGAGCTAGTCAACTAGAGGCTCACTAGGGACATGTTGTGGTCTATGTATTCACACATGTATTATGGTTTCCGGTTAACACAATTATAGCATGAACAATAGACAATTATCATGAACAAGGAAATACAATAATAACCATTTTATTATTGCCTCTAGGGCATATTTCCAACAGTCTCCCACTTGCACTAGAGTCAATAATCTAGTTCACATCACCATGTGATTAACACTTACATCACCATGTGATCATATCATCATGTGATTAACACCCAATAAGTTCTGGGGTTTGTTCATGTTCTGCTCGTGAAAGAGGTTTTTAGTCAGCGGGTCTGCGACATTCAGATCCGTGTGTACCTTTGCAAACTTTCCATTTCATATTTGTAGATACTTCTCCCACGCTCCACTTGGAGCTATTCCAAATGGCTGCTCCACTATACGTAGCTGGATTTCTACTAAGAGTCATCCGTATTGGTTTTAAAGCTTGCATCATCGTAACACTTTACGATGAACTCTTTATCACCTCCATAATCGAGAAATATTTCCTTAGTTCTCAAGTTACTAAGGCTAACTTTGACCGCTGTCTAGTGATCCACTCTTGGATTACTCTTGTACCCCTTGACAGACTCATGGCAAGGCACACACAGGTGCGGTACACAGCATGGCATACTATATAGAGCCTATGGCTAAAGCATAGGAGATGACACTCATCTCTTCTTTATCTTCTGCCGTGGTCGGGTATTGAGTCTTACTCAATTTCACACCTTACAATACAGTCAAGAACTCCTTCTTTGACCCATCTATTTTGAACTCCTTCAAAAACTTGTCAAGGTATGTCTTCGTCGAAAAAACTTATCAAGCGAATAGATCTATCCCTATAGATCTTGATGCTTAATAAAATAGTAGCTTTATCTGGGTCTTCCTTAAAAAAAAACTTTTCAAACAACCCTTCATGCTCTTCCAGAAATTCTACATCATTTCCGATCAATAATATGTCAACTACATATTCTTATAAGAAATTCCATAGTGCTCCCACTCACTTTCTTGCAAATACAAGTTTCTCATAAACATTGTATAAACTTAAACACTTTGATCACCTCATCAAAGCATATATTCCAACTCCGAGATGCTTGCTCCAGTCCATAGAAGGATCGCTGGAGTTTGCATATTATTAGCATCCTTAGGATTGACAAAACCTTCTGGTTGTATCACATACAACTCTTCCTCACAGAAACCATTACGGAAACCTTGTTTTGTCATCCATCTGCCAGATTTCATAATCGAAAAATGCAGCAACTGCTAACAAAATTTAAATAGACTTTTAGCATCGCTACAGATGAGACAATCTCATTGCAGTCAACTCCTTGAACTTGGCGGAAACTTCTTTGCGACAAGTCGAGCTTTATAAACGGTGACATTTCACCATTAGCGTCGCTGTTTATCTCAAAGGTCCATTTGTACTCAATGACCCGCCATTCAACAGGCAAGTCTACCAAAGTCCATACTTGGTTTTCATACATGGATCCTTTCTCGGATTTCATGGCTCCTAGCCATTTGTTGGAATCCGGGCCCACCATCGCTTCTCCATAGTTCGTAGGTTCATCGTTGTCCAACAACATGATTTCCAAGACAGGGTTGTCGTACTACTCAGGAGCAGTACGCGTCCTTGTCGACCTACGAGGTTCGATAGTGACTTGATCCGAAGCTTCATGATCATCATCATTAACTTCCTTTTCAACTGAGTTGGCTCTACAGAAACATCTTTCTGTGTTGTGCTATTCTCTGGTTGAAACAAAGGTTCAACAACCTTATCAAGTTCTATCTTCCTCCCACTCAATTCTTTCGAGAGAAACTCTTTCTCAAGAAAGGACCCGTTCTTAGCTACAAATACCTTTTGCGCTTGGATCTGAGATAGAAGGTATACCCAATGTCTCATTAGGGTATTCTATGAAGATGCATTTGTCTGCTTTGGGTTCGAGCTCGCTAGGTGAAAAACCCATTTTCACATAAGCGTCGCAGCCCCAAACATTAAGAAATGACAGCTTAGGCTTCTATCAAACCATAATTCTCACGGTGTCATCTCAACAGACTTAGATGGTGCCCTGTTAAAGTGAATGGATTTGTCTTTAATGCATAACCCCATAATGATAGTGGTAAAACGATAAGAGACATCATAGTACTCACTATATCCAATAGAGCACGACTACGACGTTCGAACACACCATCACACTATGGTGTTCCAGGAGGCGTGAGCTGTGAAACAATTTCCACATTGTCTAAAATTGCATACCAAACTCGTAACTTAGATATTCACCTCCATGATCATATCATAGACATTTATCTTCTTGTCACGATGATCTTTAACTTCACTCTGAAACTCCTTGAACCTTTCAAACATTTCAGATTCGTGTTTCATTAAGTAAATATCCCCATATTTACTCAAATCATCAGTGAAGGTAAAGAAAAACAACGATATCCACTGTGTGTTTCAACACTCATTGGACCACATACATCAACATGTATTAATTCCAATAAGCCACTTGCCCGCTCCATCATATTGGATGACGGGGTCTCAGTCATCTTGCCCAAGAGGCATGGCTCGCATGTCTCAACCGATTCGAAATCGAGTGAGTCAAAAAACATCCATCATCATGGAGTTTCTTCATGCGATTTATACCAATATGACATTACGTGGCAGTGCCACAAGCATGTGGTACTATCATTATTAACTTTGTATCTTTTGGTACCAATGTTATGAATATGTGTACTACTACGATCATGATTCGATAAACCATTTCGAGTGGGTGCATGACCATTGAAGGCATTATCCATGTAAACAGAATAACCATTATTCTCTAACTTATATGAATAACTGTATCGCACTAATCATGATCTAATCACGTTTATGCTCAACGCAAACACCAAATAACATTTATTTAGGTTTATCACAAATCCTGAAGGTAGAGAGAGCGTGCGATGGTGATCACATCAATCTTGGAAATACTTCCAACACACATCGTCACCTTTCACCTAGCTAGTCTCCATTTACTCCGTAGCTTTTATTTCGAGTTGCTAACACTTAGCAACCGAACCGGTATCTAATACCCAGGTGCTACTAGGAGTACCAGCAAGGTACACATCACTAACACGTATATCAAATATACTTCCATTGACATTACCAGCCTTCTTATCTACCAATCATCTAGGGTTTTTCCGCTTCAGCGAACATTCTCCTCATAACAGAAGCACTTAGTCTCGGGTTCGGGCTCAACCTTGGGTTTCTTCACTAGAGCAACAACTGGCTTGCCATTCCTGAAGTTTTTCCCTTCTTGCCCTTGCCCCTTTTGAAACTAGTGGTTTTCACTTAACCATCAACACTTGATGCTCCTTATTGATTTCTACCTTCGTGGTGTCAAACATCACGAACAACTCAGGGATCATCTTATCCATCCCTGGCATGTTATAGTTCATCACGAAGCTCTAGTAGCTTGGTGGCAGTGACTTGGAGAACTGCATTAATCACTATCTCATCTGGAAGATTAACTCCCACTTGATTCAAGTGATTGTAGCACCCAGACAATCTGAGAACACGCTCACCGATTAAGCTATTCTCCTTTATCTTGCAGGCAAAGAATCTTGTTGGAGGTCTCATACCTCTCAACATAGGCACGAGCTTGAGATCACAATCTCAGCTCCTAGAACATCTCATATGTTCTATGACGTTCAAAACATTTTGAAGCCTCAATTCTAAGCCGTAATGCATGACGCACTGAACTATCACGTAGTCATCAAAAAGTGCCTGTCATATGTTCACAACATCTACAGACAACGCTTGAGGGAGTGATGCAGTTAGCGGTACATCAAAAACATAAGCTTTCTGTGCAGCAATGAGGACAATCCTCAGATCACGGACCCAGTCCGCATTATTGCTACCATCAACTTTCAACTTACTTTTCTCTAGGATTGTATCAATAAAACTGGGGAGCTACAGCGCGAGCTATCTACGACATAATTTGCAAGGACATTTTTAGACTAAGTTCATGATAATTAAGTTCATTTAATCAAATTATTAATGAACTCCCACTTAGATAGACATCTCTCTAGTCTTCCAAGTGATACATGATCCATGTCAACTAGCCCGTGTCCGATCATCACGTGAGACGGACTAGTCATCCATGGTGAACATCTCTATGTTGATCGTATCTTCTATACGACTCATGTTCGACCTTTCGGTCTTCCGTGTTCCGAGGCCATGTCTGTACATGCTAGGCTCGTCAAGTCAACCTAAGTGTTTCGGATGTGTAAATCTGGCTTACACCCGTTGTATGCGAACGTTAGAACCTATCACACCCGATCATCACGTGGTGCTTCGGAACGACGATCCTTAGCAACGGTGCACAGTTAGGGTGAACACCTTTCTTGAAATTTTATTGAGAGATCATCTTATTTACTACCGTCGTTCTATGCAAATAAGATGTAAACATGATAAACATCACATGCAATCAATATAGTGACATGATATGGCCAATATCATCTTGCTCCTTTGATCTCCATCTTCGGGGCACCATGATCATCACTGTCACCGGCACGACACCATGATCTCCATCATCATGATCTCCATCATTGTGTCTTCATGAAGTTGTCTCGCCAACTATTACTTCTACTACTACAGCTAACGTTTAGCAATAAAGTAAAGTAATTACATGGCGTTTATGATTGACACGCAGGTCATACAATAATATAAGACAACTCCTATGGCTCCTGCCGGTTGTCATAGTCATCGACATGCAAGTCGTGAACCCTATTACAAGAACATGATCAATATCATACATCACAATGCATCACATCACATCCTTTTGGCCATATCACATCACACGGCATATGCTGCAAAAACAAGTTAGACGTCCTCTAATTTGTAGTTGCAAGTTTTTACGTGGTTGCTATAGGTTTCTAGCAAGAACGTTTCTTACCTACGTCAAAACCACAACGTGATATGCCAATTGCTATTTACCCTTCATAAGGACCCTTTTCATCGAATCCAATCCGACTAAGGTGGGAGAGACAGACACCCGCTAGCCACCTTATGCAACTAGTGCATGTTAGGTGGTGGAACCGGTCTCACGTAAGCGTACGTGTAAGGTTGGTCCGGGCCGCTTCATCCCACAATACCGTCGAATCAAGATAAGACTAGTAACGGCAAGCATATTAACAAAATCGACACCCACAACTGCTTTGTGTTCTACTCGTGCATAGATTCTACGCATAGACCTAGCTCATGATGCCACTGTTGGTAGACGTAGTAGTAAATCAAAATTTTCCTACGTTCACCAAGATCTATCTATGGAGAAACCAGCAACGAGAGGGGAGAGATTGCATCTTCATACCTTTGAAGATCGCTAAGCGGAAGCGTTACAAGAACGCGGTTGATGGAGTCGTACTCGCAGCGATTCAGATCGCGGTAGATCCGATCAAGTGCCGAACGGACGGCACCTCCGCGTTCAACACACGTGCAGCCCGGTGACGTCTCCAACACCTTGATCCAGCAAGGAGGAAGGAGAGGTTGGGGAAGGGCTCCAACAGCAGCACGACGGCGTGGTGGTGGTGGAGTAGCAAGGTATTCCGACAGGGCTTCGCCTAAGCGCTGCGGAGGAGGAAGAAGAGAGGTAGGGCTTCGCCGTGAGAGAGAGAGATCAAATCTTGTCTCAAAACATCCAAAACCTCAAGTATATATAGGAGGAGGGACGTGGAGGGCTGGCTTGGCCTCTACTCCAAAGAGGAGATGGCCGGCCGAATTAAAGGGAGAGTCCACCTCCCACAAGGGAGGTGGATCTCCTCCTTTTAAATCCTTTTTGCCTTATCTCCTTATCTCCAGCCACATGGGCCTTTAGCAAAAGTCTTGCCCAGCCCAATAAGGGCTGGCACACTTTATCTAACAGCCCATGTGGTCCTTTGGTCGTCACACCCCTCCCGGGGGTCCTCCGGCACCCTCCCGGCACTCCCGGTACACTACCGATGAGCCCGAAAACTTTCCGGTGACCAAAACTGGACTTCCTATATATCAATCTTTACCTCCGGACCATTCCGGAGCTCCTCGTGACGTCCGGGATCTCATCCGGGACTCCGAACAACCTTCGGTAATCACGTATACCTTTTCCCTATAACCCTAGCGTCATCGAACCTTAAGTGTGTAGACCCTACGGGTTCGGGAGACACGTAGACATGACCGAGACACCTCTCCGGCCAATAACCAACAGAGGGATCTGGATACCCATGTTGGCTCCCACGTACTCCACGATGATCTCATCGGATGAACCACGATGTCAGGAATTCAATCAATCCCGTATACAATTCCCTTTGTCTATCGGTATGGTACTTGCCCGAGATTCGATCGTCGGTATCCCCATACCTTGTTCAATCTCGTTACCGGCAAGTCTCTTTACTCGTTCCGTAATACATCATCCCGTGACTAACTCCTTAGTCACATTGAGCTCATAATGATGATGTCTTACCGAGTGGGCCCAGAGATACCTCTCCGTCACACGGAGTGACAAATCCCAGTCTCGATTCGTGTCAACCCAACAGACACTTTCGGAGATACCCGTAGCGTACCTTTATAGCCACCCAGTTACGTTGTGACGTTTGGCACACCCAAAGCATTCCTACGGTATCCGGGAGTTACACAATCTCATGGTCTAAGGAAATGATACTTGACATTGAAAAGCTTTAGCAAACGAACTACACGATCTTTGTGCTATGCTTAGGATTGGGTCTTGTCCATCACATCATTCTCCTAATGATGTGATCCCGTTATCAACGACATCCAATGTCCATGGCCATGAAACCGTGACCATCTATTGATCAACGAGCTAGTCAACTAGAGGCTCACTAGGGACATGTTGTGGTCTATGTATTCACACATGTATTATGGTTTCCGGTTAACACAATTATAGCATGAACAATAGACAATTATCATGAACAAGGAAATACAATAATAACCATTTTATTATTGCCTCTAGGGCATATTTCCAACACCGGCCGTGGAGCATCGCGCATCTCCGGACTTATTTCACTTAAGGGTGTAGAGACCCTTCATTGTACACTATCATTGTACAAGTCATAGTTATATAAATAAATAAACAAGTATCACTGTAAAAGTGAAGTCCCTGCTGTTTTACACATCCTCATATGAGAGAAGGTTAAACAATGTTCTGGTTGATGTATCAACTGAGATTGGCGAACGGCGGCTTTTTACCTTTGGGTATAGCTTATAATGCCTATTAGCCAAGCGCAATGCCACAAAAGCCCGGCTCAGGAAAATGAGTCGTTGTGCCAGGCGATTATGCCACAAAAGCCCGGCTCAGGAAAATGAGTCGCGGCGCCAGGTTCTATGCCACAAAATCCTGGCTCAGGAAAATGAGTCGCGGCACCAGGCGTTATGCCACAAAAAAACGGCTCAGGAAAATAAGTCGTGGCGAGGGCAGCTTCTTACCTTTGGGTACAGCTTCTAACACCTATCCGCCGGCGTTTTATGCCATACTGCTGAAGGTGGCTTCTTACCGACGGGTATCGCTTCTAACACCCTATCATCCGGCTTTATGCCAAGTTTCCAGCTAACACGTTTAGCCACGGTTGTGAGGTTTTTTTTATCGATGGGTAGCTAACACCTAATAACCCGTGAACGGCGGCTTCTTACCTTCGGGTATAGCTTATAATGCCTATTAGCTGGCTTCATGCCACGTAAAACCGGCTAAGAAAAATTAGCCACGGCAAACGGCGGCTTCTTACCTTCAGGTATAGCTTATAATGCCTATTAGCCGGCCTTATGGCACAAAAATCCAGCTAACGAAAATTAGCTGCGGCGAGGGCGGCTTCTTACCTTCGCGTACAGCTTCTAACGCTTATCCGTCAGCGTTTACGCTGTATTATTACCTTCGGGTACAGCTCATAATGCTTGTTAACTGGCTTTATGCTACAAAACTCTGATTAACATGATTAGCCGCAGACGGAAATTATTAAGTCCTTTTGGCTGACTCTCGACCCAAGAAGAGGCGAAAAACAACGACAAGTCAGGAATGCATACAAGGAAGATGGCACTTTGGAAGCCGGATTTTTTCTCATGTAAAAAGATCAGCAGAGCAAATGTCACAGGAAATATATTACAAACGCTCTATGTAGAGCCCAAAAGTGTTGATCAAGTCTTTCAAGTCCCCTACAACGAGTTAAGGAGAGCCGGCTATTACAAAGTGGAGTTAATTAACTGGCCGGCGGCTCATCCTGCTCTGGCTCTTCGGGTGCCTGGATCTGGAGGTTGTCCAAGTTCCAGTTGTAGTCAGCTAGAGCTGCAAAAGTCCCTTCTTCAAAGAAGGGAGACGGGTAAAGATCAGAAGCGAAGAGGTCCTTACTGTGGGTGGGCGTCAAGTCCTTCCATTCGTAGAGTGGGCCATGAACTCTCTTCTGGTCAGCATCATAAGCCACCTGGTAAGTGTCCAGGTCAGCCCCTTCGGCTAAGACGGAATCCAGAAGCCTGGAGTCCTTGACGCACCGGATGTAGTCGGCTTATGTGAACTCAGAGCCATCATCCTTCTTGGAGGGGAAGCCTTCCATCATATCAGCCGGAGTAAGCTCCAGAGCAAAGGCCAGAGCCCGGCTTATGCCTGCGATTGCTCCCTGGCGGGTGGCTGATTTCTTCAATTTAGTGATCTGCTTCGGCATGGTGGATAAAAGTTCCAAGACCCCTTTGAGAGTTGAAGGGATCTTGTCTTTGTACTGAACAGACTTGATGGTAAACATCGCGCCGCAGTACAGCTGCTCTACCAGGGTGTAGATAGCCTTCAGAGGCAGTAAGCTGTCGGACGCCAGTTGACGGCTTCTAGGACCTGTATAAGCCGGAGGTTTTCATGATAAGTCGCCAGTTCAGATGTTATAGTAGCAATTAAGGAAAATTTGTCAAGAGCTCACCGAAGAGGGCGGCTGTCATCTTTGTGATATGGCATTTCAAGGATTGCAGCTTGTCAGAGACGATCATCAACCGCCGATCAGCGTCGTCCGCCCGTTTGGTCAGCGTGGCCTTCTCAGACACGGCAGACTCTCTGAAAGCGGCGAACTCCGCCTTGACTTTAACCAGCTCTTTGGTCAAGAGCCGACATTTATCATCGATGGTGCTTCGAGCAGCCTGTTGATCAACTAGGTTGGTCTTTAAGCCGGCCAACTGTGACCCGGCTTCAATCAAGGATTCCTGCAAACATTTCAAAGTAGAGAGTAAAATGGACAAGTCTCAAACAGATTGCAGGCAATATGCATGACACTTGGGGGCTAATGTCAGTTTTTCAAAAGTTCACTATGAAAAGTCCCAGTTCAAACTTTGCACAAGTTTGAGCCGGCCCTTGGGGGCTACTATTAGCTCTTTTAAATTGTCTTCTAAGAAGTCTCGACTCAACTTTGAACAAGTTTGAGCCGGCCCTTGGGGGCTAATATTAGCTCTTTTAAATTGTCTTCTAAGAAGTCCCGACTCAACTTTGAACAAGTTTGAGCCGGACCATGGGGGCTACTATCGGCTCTTCTGATTATCTTCTACAGAATAATTTTATCTAAAAGATAACTATGCACAGTCCCGGCTCAATATGTCGAGAGATTAAGCTGGCACTTGGGGGCTATGTAGGGATATAAGGAGGAAAAGAATACCTCATACTTCCTCTTCATGAGGTTAATCAGTAGGAGCTCCAGGTCCCGGCTGGTGGATAGGCGGGTCATGTAGCCAGCATGAAGCTCCTCAGCTATCATCTTCTGCAAGGCAGAAGGCTCAAATTCTAGCTTCCTAAAAGCTTCAGTTGTTTCACCCCGTTTGGTCAGCACGTGAGCCAGGGAGAATGCAGACCAGCGCTAGTGATTTCAACTTCTGGGCTAGTCGTGTCCTTAGCCATCGGGGTAGGGCTCGGCGGCTTAGAAGGATTCTTTTGTGGACTACCTGGGACAATGGCATTAGCGGTCGGCTCTGCAGAAGCTACTAGGATATCTTCAGCCGGCTGTGAGTCATCCGACTTTGAATGCTCCGGCTCTTGGGCAGCAGGGCTAGGGGAGGACTTGTTGGTTTTCCGACGCTTGGCTTGAGCACTATAAAATGTGAGGATCAGAATCCAAAGGATACTACTGCTGCATAAAGAGCCGGATGTCATAGCGAGAAATACTTACAGCGGGTTGATCTTGGGAGGCGGTAGAGCAGTCGCCAAAGAGTCGCTGGAAGAGGGTGATTTCTGAGAGACAATTCAAGAAAGATGAGATAGCGTCGAGGTTGCGAAGTAAAATTAGTTAAACAGAGATACATACCTCTGTGGGGCGTTTCTTCGGAGCTGGCGAGTTTGGAAAGCCGGAAATAAGATCAGTAGAACCAATGCTCCGGGTCTGGCAACGCCCGGTCTGTTGTTGCTTTTTCAAAAGAAAGTCGGGAGCCAAATAAGCAAGAGGATGAGAAAGAGGAACTTTTCCAATAACCCGCCGCGGCTTCCGGGGGACAAAACATTCTGAGCCGGAAGAAGTGTAGATTACCTCAGGGGCATTGGTGTGGCTTGTTTCAACATCATCCTGTGAATAAAACAAGTGTAAGTAAAATAAGATAATAAAATGGCAGAAAGCAGCCAAGGTTTACCTCTAAGTCAGACGATTGCGGCGGGTCAAACCATCCTTCTTGTGGGGCGGTCTGCTTGGACTTCTTAGCCGAAGCTTTCTTCTTGAGCTTCTTCAAGGGAGGAACATATTCTTTCTTCCAGAAATCAGAGTTGGCCTGGAAAGGTAAACCGGTTAAACCGTAATGAGTCAGAAAGGTATGAGTGGCAAGGAGAAAAAGGGGTGAAGAGTCGCCTTACATCTGGAGCCAGATTTTTGGCACTAAAAGGCGCCAGGCCAATGGCGCTGCATGATCCGGATGCTTCATGGACAAGGCTCTGGATGACGGTGGTGATGTCATCCTCTGTCAGTGTTGATTGGCTGAAGCATAATGAACTATCATACTTGCCTTCGTATTCACACATGAGCCGGCTTCTATGACTTAAGGGCATAATCCGCCAGGAAATCCAGCAGCGGATCAAATCCAGTCCGGTTAAACCATTGGCCATGAGGGCCTTGATCTTGGCGTGAGCCGGCTCGTACCTTGCACGTTCCGAAGCTGATAGCCGGCCAGGAAGCTCTGAAGTTGTCTTGAGCCGGGAGAGACGATAACCCGGCAGTGGACGCTCATTCTAAGGAGAGGTATCCTTGTAGTAGAACCAAGTCTTGTTCCAGTCCTTTGGATGACTCGGCATCTGTATGGCCAGAAAAGTAATATCCCTATGCCATTGGATGGAGATCCCGCCAAGCTCTAGACTCGGACTAGCTTTCATCTCAGTTTGCCAGTTGGCATATAAGAATTCTCGAAATAACCCCACAAACGGCTTGGCTTGCAGATAGACTTCACAGAGCACTTGAAAATTGCATATATTTGAGAAGGAGTTGGGGGCCAAGTCCTGGGGGTGAAGCTTGTAGAAGTGAAGGACGTCACGAAAGAACTTCGAGCAGGGAGGCACGAATCCTCGCTCGATATGGTCAGAGAAGACCACTACTTCGCCTTCTAGAGTAGTGGGACGCGTTTCATCACCCGGGGCCCGCCAATTAAGAACCTCCTTGGAAGGAAGGGTACTCGCGTGAACAAAATCCAGTAAGAATTCCTCCGTGATGCAAGACCCGACCCAGTTGCATGAGTTGGAGGCGCGAGACATGCTGGCGGCTCAAAGACTGTGCAAATTAAAAGTCCGGCGAGTCAAGAGCAAACAAATATCTGCAACGTCTTACAATTTTAAAGGCTCCACAAATAATATGCCATGGTTCGGCTGATGAGAGCCGGAGAGGCCTGGCGGGTCAACAAAGAAAGGAGGAGGAGGAGCGAAAATCGGCTAAGTCCCAGGAAACAGATTTCGTAAAGTTCAGCTAAAATGACGGATCTACAAAAACAGGGTAAATGGCTTTTATTTTCAGACCTATGGATGAACAGGCGAAGCGGACGAAATCCAAAATGGCAAGTGGAGCAAGGATCAAGCTATGTATTCTTGTTTACCGCCTCTTACCTAGCGGCGCCGTGAAGACGAGCGACGGTCCGGAGTTCGTATGCTAAAGCGCGACCGGCGGCAATGGAGTTCGAGCTCTAAAACGACGGCGGCGGTGAACTTCTATCGAAACCCTACCGGAGACGGCTATGGATCTACAGGAAGAAGACTTACCGGCGACGGCGTGACGAGCGCAAGATGAACTCTGGTCCGCAATAGGTTGATGCAGCGGCCGGTCGACGGCGAGACGAGGACGACGCCGGAGCAAGAACGGAAGCGTCGGAGAGAAAGAAGATGGAAGCGCGAGCGGGGGAAGGAAATGCCACCCACAGCGGTCCTATTTTAAAGGAAAATGGGGAGGCGTGAAAATCCAGGCGACAGAAATCATTCGACTGAGGCGGACGCCTCGATTTTCGGGTTGACCATTTAATAAAAGATTTGTTGGTACATCAGCAGATTTTTTGCAGGGCCCACGTGACGTCACGGCGGGTCATCACCGGGCGACTTGCCGAGGAGCAGAAGAAAAGGATGAAGTGAGCAAGCTCAAATCAACCTGGGGCCTAATGTTGGGAATATAATCACGCGGTATGATCCACCTAAAGGGGTCCGGGTTATACCTGATGGCTCGTGAGTCGGCCCAAGAATGAGCCATGAGAATTACGGCCCAGGAAGATATGCGGCTCATGGCATGGGCCGCCAGATGACAGAGAAGACCCGGGTGCGTAAGCCGCCCGGAGATAACTTGGCAGGGAAGATAGAGGAAGACTCGGATAGACGATGAGAGTCGGTTACAACTTCTATGACCCGGAGTCCTTACCTCCTATATAAAGGTAGATCCGAGGCGACTTAGAGATCAGGTTATCAAGAAGTAGGTCAAGCTTTATCTCCCTTGTAATCGATACAACAAGTAATACAAGCACAATCAGGACGTAGGCTATTACCTCGCCTTGAGGGGCCGAACCTTGGTAAATTTGTGTCCTTCGTTGCAGGTAACCCCTTTGAGTCCATCACGTTAGCGATGGCCTCGAATCCAAGTCTGTTCACCCGGACATCTGCCATGATAAATCCACGACAAGTTTGGTATGCAATTTTAGACAATGTGGAAATTGTTTCACAGCTCACGCCTCCTGGAACACCATAGTGTGATGGTGTGTCCGAACGTCGTAGTTGTTCTCTATTAGATATAGTGAGTACTATGATGTCTTTTCAAATCATTTTCAAATCCCTTTTCATTTCTTTAAATGGAAGAAGTCATGTCATCTTCACTCTAGGGTTTTGTGATGAAATGAATTTGAATTCCTGGTGATCAAAATGCAGATTGAAAATTTTGGGAAAGTCATTTCATTCCCTCTCATCAAACTTTCAAAATTTTCAAAAGTTTCAAATTGCACTCACTTTCAATCATTCAAACAAACAATCATTCTATAATTATTATAACATTCCAAAATTTGGGATGTTACAAACCTACGACACTTAAAATGAATCTCGTCCTCGAGATTCGGAGAGGCTAGAAAGAAAAGGTTAGGGTTTGGGGTCTTCTAACAAATCCACTGTCCTGGAAGGTGTGGGGTCTTCCAAAAACTCCATTGACCTGGAAATGTGGGTCTACCACACTTGAAATGAGAATTACTGGTCCTTCAAAATCTTGACAGTCCTATGGTGCATCTGTCTGTTCACATTCTTCACAGCATCTTCCTTGGTGATGATCTTCGGTTATATCAAAATCTTGTGTCCTCACAACAAGGTGTACTTCCTCCAATACTGGGTCTTCTTAACTCGCAGGTCTCGCGTTCATTCTAAGTAACTTATCGAAGATCTCATGGTGGTCTACCATTAGTGGTTATCCTGCAGTGAAATGGGTCTTGGCTTCATTCCTCACCGTAAAAATTCCTACGTGTGACAACAACTGTCATGTACAAGGGTTTTCATCATACCATTCTAAGGCTTAAACAAAAAAACTTCAAAGAACGTCGTCTCTTTACTATGGGTAAGTCACTCAGATTTACCAATCCGAATAGCAAGAGAATGATAAGAGTAAGTCGTCATGGTGGCCAAGCCATGCCGCACTAAAATCATTACCTTGTATAAGGTTTAGTAATCTCGTATTCTAACACTTGGGCTTCCTCACTAGCGTTGCAGAAAATTTCTCTTGTCAACGAACAAAGTTCGGATAAATCCATTGATTCTGCAAGCTAAGCAAAAACATCTATCGTTTCTTCACAACTCTCAGGTTATCGTATGCTCCTAAGAAAATGTTTGCGGATTAGTCGTAGCTTCTTCCAAGTTTCTTCCTTCACAAAGGTGGGGCTTGATCCTTATCAATCTTGAGGTCAGTGAGCGGTGGGTCCACTTGAATCCTTGAACAGCTTTAACTCACTCCTGGGGTTACTATCGTTCCATATACCAGCATTACCTTCAATTCACTACACCATACCCTTGAGGTAACAATTCATAGACTTATTCTTGTCTAAGTTCCTCTCTACGAAATCCATTTTCCTTTCCATTGGTGTGTTTAACTTTGGGTATGGTTTCATCTCAATCATTCCGTTTCTCAGCATTCCAGCTTCAAAAACTCTTTGTCTCAAAGGTTATTATCCGGATAGTTTGCGGTGATTCCACATTCTCTTCATCCGTATTCACTTATCCAAACTCCTAAATCCAGAAAAGGTACCTGTGGTCACTACCACACTTAAAATGAAATGCACTCAGGTCTGTTTTGACCAAAATTTTCTCTCATATCCTCGAAAATTGGTCGGAGACTATTGCTCTTAGAATGGCAACTCATATAATTTAACACAGGAGAGTCATGACATCATAAATTCCATTGATCTCATGACTTTTATTACAAACACTAAGACTTCCGTTACATAACTTCAATCTCTTCTTAAAATTCCAAAATACTTTATTACAAGTGTTGCCATCCACATACTTTGGTATGGGTCAGTTTCACTCCCAACTTTATTCCTTTATCCCCTCTTGGAGATATTTTAGTACCACTGGAACTTTGCGTTGTGTTCCTTGAAATCCTCCATCTTTTCCTTGATTAGGGTGGACATGAGCTTCATCTCCATCATCTCCGTATGCACCTCTTGCAGGTATTCCTGAGTATGACGGAGTCTTGCTTCAAGTATTTCTCCAATCTGCCGTATGGCTTCCATGGCAGCTTCACGAACAGCGTCAAAGAAAATAGCTTGTGGTACACGAGATATGTAAAAGTATCGTCCAGTAGTCTTTGGGCAAACTCCCTTTGCACGGTGAAGGTGTACCTCCACATACCAAAGTTTCACTCCATTATCCATGAATGGGTAGCCTTTGTAGACTGCATCTCCTTCAAGATGGATGTGCTTCATCATATCCTTCAGGATCCTTGGGTAGTCATGGTCACTAGTCAGGGTCATGATCGTCTCCGGCCCTTGAGAAAAGACTCATTGAGGGTAGTCATCTGTAGGTATCAGAAAAAGTACTCAAAAATTAACATGTATTTCTTCTTGGGTAAGCATCCTTATCATCCAAACCAAACTTATACTTCCGAACATGTTGCAGAGTACTGTTACCCTCAAAAATAGTCGGAGATCTTTGTTCATGGGGTAACAACTCATACAACAAATTTCATTGATTTACGAAGTTGTTACAATCTCAGAGACTTCCGTTACAAAATAATGTCATGAAACCAAGAGTGCTTCATGATACACTTATTTCCATCTTCAAAAATTTACTAACTCATTCTAGATTTCTTCTCCTTTGGACATTTACTAGCGTAATGTCCTGCTTCCTTGCTACGAAAACAGATGATTTCTGACAAGTCTCGGGGCTTCTTGGTGTTGGTGTTTGCTCCTTGGAGTTCTGGTTCCTTTCTTGGGCACTTATTGGCATAGTGTCCCATATCCTTACACTTGAAACATCTGATATGACGCAGGTCCTTCTGTTAAGGGGCTTGTCTCTTCCTAAGGTTCTTTGTTCCGATCAAAGCTTCAATTTCCTGTGGATCAAACTCCACTTCTTCTATCAGGAAGTTTCCCAGATACTCTTATCTTTCCTTAGTACAGTCCTGTGAGAAATGTCCTTCTTCTCCACATGTATAGCAGACATTTGAGTAAAAACTGGTTAATCCTTCTCCATCAGGGTCTTCAACATCTTCCTTCATCACAAGTTCTACTAACTTTTCTCTGAAGGCTTCCTTCATGGCTTTCTTCTGCTGTTTGATGACTTCTTGTACCTTGGGGTACACCTGGCATTGAGCAGGGTAATGTGTAGTTCCTTCACACAAGAAACATGTCACTTGCCCAGTTGGGCAGTCCTCAGCAGGGTGATTCTCTTCACAGTAATGGCATCCATCCTTGTGTTCTGCCTGGGTGTGTCCTATCTCTCCACATATCTTGCATGCACAAATCTTCTTCACAACTTTGCGATGGGCTTCTGGGTGTTGGTAACAACATGAGATTTTTTGTAGAGTCATCTTGAATTCTTCCCAAGTGATTGATGCTTGCCTATCATGGATATCTTCATGCATCTTCCACCAATGTGCAGCACCTTCTGCAAAGTACCAAAGAGCATACTGGACCATCTCGTTCCTTGCAACAAGGTTACTCCTTAGGTGATCCTCCATGTTCTGAATCCATTCTTCTGTCTCTAACCGAGTCATTGATCCAGAATACACGAGTCTAGCTTCATTCGTCATCTATTGGGTTCAAGAGTTTTTTGGGGATGAGATGGGTAAGAGAGAGAAAGGAGAGGATACACGCAATACAAACAATGGTTTTGAAAATAGATTTTTGTTGTGGCTGTCGAAAATTACACACAAATGACAGCTCACAAATCATCGTATCTAACGTAAGTATACAACAGGGGTTTGGTCTTCTAGGGGCATAATATCTTGGAAATTCTTCATGGTCTTCAATTTCTTGAGGTCTGTGTAGTCTTCAACTTGTGTAGCTTCAATTCTTCTAATGCATGGTGAAATCTTCTATACTTGGAAAGGACCATCAGTTGTTTCGATATCTTGTCCTTCTTGGAGGGCTTCAGTTGATCCTTCGTGTGGCCAAGGGGAAAGAGTATTGTCTAACTATTTGATAAAACTCAGAAAGGATGAGAAGTAAAGGTTCTTTTGAAAACAAAGTTATCGAGAAATCATTTCCTAAGGGCTTTCCAGTTTCTAGGGTCACGTTCTACAGTCAACATGTGCTCTGATACCATTTCTGTAGCGACCCGACTCAAAACGAGTCAAGCCTCTGTGTTTTCTATGCCATCCCTGGATCAGTATGCTGGCACACACAGTACATCAATGTATATATCAAAGTGCAATCACATGTAAATAGCGTAAAACTGATATATACCTTAAATAGCAGCGGATACAGTCAACGGGAGTGGAGTCCCAATAACACCAACGGCAGTTGAGTGCGGACCGTAACCCTGAATCATACTCTTACCCGTCGTAGAAGAGAATCTGCAACATAATACGTTGCAGCCATATAGGTCAGTACATTGAATGTACTGGCAAGATCACCATAGTAGAACCGAAAAATAAAGTCTATTCTATATGCAAAGGCTTTGTGGCTCTGTGTCTGAGTTTTTGCATAAAAGCTGATTTTGTTTTCCTACAACAAAGGAATATCAGGAATTTCTCTATAGAGTTACCTATCATGACATGGTTCCGCCAACCAATGTCTCAATGCCCATAAGTATCATTAAGTTGCCCACAATTAGTTATCAGTCCAGTGTTGAGAGTTCAGAGATAGATCCAAGTCTAGAAGCTCAAATTGTCCGTAACCGGGGACACGGCTAATCGATTTGGTTTAAACTCTGCAGAGTGTTGTGTACTTTACCCACAAGATTCTTTCCCTCCTGGTAAGTCCTCGCACTGCCTGGTGTTTGAGAACAGGATGAAAGAAACATGGTCTTTCAGAGTGCTTCCCTGACTGTCCGACAGTGCCCATCCCAATCCTAACGTCGACTACATCTCGTAGCACTGCCCAGCAGAGTCACAACAAAGATCAACCAAGCCAGAGCCCATAATGACTTGTGGCTACACAGGTAAGCTTCCGGGCATGAAGTATTCATCCTTCTCTTTGAGTCTGGGTGAAGCTTTCCGCAAGATGTCATGGCGCTTCTCCATGCATCCCGGCCATCCACTGGTTTCTCCAGGGATGCCCAATCAACCATCCTTCACCCAGTAGTGTGTATTGAAAACTTGTCTTCTCGAGTCTTGAAGTCTTGAGGTCTTGAAGATGCAGGACTTGAAGATGTCTTCATGAAGTCGTCGTTTTGACGTGGAGTCCTTCTTCACACCACTCACGAACACTCATACCAGACCCCGTCTACTTTAGCATAGCATAAAAGTAACTAACGTTCCCGGGGCTTTAGTAACCAGTGGTGGGTTCCTACCTCATGCATTCTACTCAACTACAAGAATTTCAATAACACTACGGGAGGGATTTGTTGAATGATGTCACTACATGCAATAAAACATAGGTATGAAAAGATGGTCAAAGTGAACTTGCCTGTACTGTTGATGAAGAGAAAGATCGCTCTCAGAAATAACTTGATAGACTATTCGTCACTCTCCGATGAGAAATCTATATAACAAACATTGCATTCATAAGCAAACACTTCTAGCAATCAAAACTGACAATCACAATGTAACACAAGAACAAAAGCAACAAGGTTGATGAAGGAAACACTTAAGACAAAAGTTGAAACACAAAACTCCAACAAATTCAAAAGTAACACAAAACCCAAAACAAAGTAAAATATAATAAAAGGGTTTTAGTAATATTTTACTAGCAAAAATAATTACTTTTGAAGAACAACTAAAACTATGAAAGCAACATCCTAAACAACAAGAGTGTTTGCCCACTAAGCTTAACAACAAGTAAAACAATGCAATATTAAAATAAGGGAAAAACAAAGTACAAAACAATTAAGTTAACAGAAAATAATTAAATAAAATCTTTATTACAAAACAGAATTAAATCATATGAAACTTTGTGAAAATAATTTCTATGAAAAACTAAATTGTTTTATAAGACATTACCTAATGATTAAGGATATAGTTTTCCTATCATAATAGAGCAAAACTAAATTATTTTATTAACAAAACATTACTTAACAGAAAGGAATTACTACAAATTTTATTTGAAAACAGAATCTAATTATATAAAACTTTAGTTAAAAGTACTAGTACTAACTAATTTGTTCTAAATAAACTATACCTATTTAAAAGTGGGTATAGATCCCTACAACAAAATTTATAACTAAACAAATTAACTTTTGTTAACAGCAAGTAAATTACTAAGGTTTGGAACAACAAAACTAAATGAAATCTGAAACTTAATATAAATCATATTCAGATTTTCAAAAATAAAACAAGGTAAATAAACTAATATGAAACTAAACAGATTCTGTTTGGTTTGAAAACACTATTTAAAATTATTATAAAATTCTCAAACTCTACCAAATGATAGCTATGGTCACTAGTGACAAGTAGGAAAAAGAATCATTCAAAAATTCATTTTAAAACTCAAGATATTCAGAAAACAAAATTTAAATCCAATCTGTTTAAATTCAAATTTAAATGTTCAAACATAGTCAAATTTGATATCTACAGAAACTAGATGAAATTTGTGATCTACTGCAAAAAGAATCAATTACAAACATTAAATAGTTTAAAAGATATAAGGAAAATGAAATCTAAACCTATTATGGAAACAGAAATTAAAACAGAAAAGAAAAAATTCGTTTCTAACGGTCAGGGGTACACGTGTCGCTTCCTGATTGGATAAAGGGGTGCGCGTGCGGGGTGTTACGGGCGGTCGACCGAGACATAACAGAAAACGGTTCGAGCAATAAACAGATCTAATCGGGGCCGTGGGATTTAGATCGAACGGAGTGGGAGAGGGGTGCGGTGCTCACAGTGGGATGGTCGCCGGCGATGGTTCTTCCGGTGAGGCCGAGGAGGTGGGGGCGACGAGGAGGCGTCTCCGGTGGTCCTCCGGAGAAGGCGAGGAGATGAGGAGGTTCGGGCGAGCGAGAGAGGGAGGTTAGTGGGCTCCGGGAGGTTGCGGGGAAGGCAGGGGAAGCAGCACGTCGAAAATGGCGCGGCGGCTACCGGTGTCTCCGGCGAGAGATTCCGGTGAGGGTGATGCACGGAAGAAGGGGAAAACAGGAGGAATGGAGAGAGGAGGGTGAGGGCTATTTATAGGGGCTCAGAGGGGTCGGGACTCGAGGGGAGCGACAGGAGGAGGAGATCACGGGAGAGGAATCTCCGGCGTCGGCGGCACGCTCGCGAGGATGGGGACGACCGTGCGGGAGAGGGAATCGGGCGATGGGACCGGCTTGTCCGTGAGAGAGCGAGAGGGGGCGTTATTAGCGGTGACCGTTACGAAATAAATTCAGGTTTTAAAAGCAGTGGGCTGGCCCGTTTTAATACACGCGTTAATTCTCTTTTTAATAATTTCCAGAGCGATAAAAACCTGTTTAATGCATTCAAAACTTGTCCAAAAAATTAAAGAGTATATATCAAAATGACCAGGGAAACAAATTCCATTTAATGGACATTTTTACACAGCCAAAATAAATACTTCTTAAAAATTTATTTTTCAGAAAATGCCTAAATGGCTTTATTTATTATTGCAAATTATTTTTCATATAACCCCTTGGGTTTTATGATTCAAAAACTTCACAATTAACCCCCTGGCTTTGGAGTGTCATGTTACTCCTCTCAAATTTTTTGTCAGGGTTTTGAATTCTTTGAAAATTTTGGATAGGGACCAATATGAAATGGATTTTCAAAATAATCCAGAGGTTTTCAAAAGCTCTTTCAATTCCTTCTTTTAAACTTCCAACTCATATTTTTTAAAATTTGAGGAAGTCATATAATCCTCTCTCATGAAAATCATTGAGTTGCATAAAGTTTTCTGAATTTGAAATATTTTCAAAATGGAAATTCAAATCATTTTCAAATCCCTTTTCATTTCTTTAAATGGAAGAAGTCATGTCATCTTCACTCTAGGGTTTTGTGATGAAATGAATTTGAATTCCTGGTGATCAAAATGCAGATTGAAAATTTTGGGAAAGTCATTTCGTTCCCTCTCATCAAACTTTCAAAATTTTCAAAAGTTTCAAATTGCACTCACTTTCAATCATTCAAACAAACAATCATTCTATAATTATTATAACATTCCAAAATTTGGGATGGTACAAAAGTCTGTTAAAATTATGTTAGCAGTTGCTGCATTTTTCGATTATGAAATCTTGTAGATGGATGTCAAAACAAGGCTTCCTTAACGGTTTCTGGGAGGAAGCGTTGTATGTGATACAACCAGAAGGTTTTGTCAATCATTAGGATTCTAAAAGGTATGCAAACTCCAGCGATCCTTCTATGGACTGGAGCAAGCATCTCGGAGTTGGAATATGAGCTTTGATGAAGTTATCAAAGTTTTAGGGTTTATACAAAGTTTATGAGAAAATCGTATTTACAAGAAAGTGAGTGGGAGCACTATAGAATTTCTGATAAGAATATGTAGTTGACATATTATTGATCGAAGATTATGTAGAATTTCTAGAAAGCATAAATGGTTGTTTGAAAAAAGGGTTTTTTTCAAAGGAAGACCAGGATAAAGCTACCTAATTGTTGGGCATCAAGGTTTATAGAGATAGATCAAGATGCCTGATAATAATTTCATTGAATACATACCTTGACAAGATATTGAAGAAGTTGGATCAGTCCAAGAAAGGGTTCTTGTCTGTATTAGAAGGTGTGAGATTGAGCACAACTCAATGCCCAACCACCGCAGAAAATAGAGAAAATATGAGTGTCATCCCCTATGCTTCATCCTTAGGCTCTATATAGTATGCCATGCTGTGTACCGCACCTGTGTGTGCCTTGCCATGAGTTTGTCAAGGGGTACAAGAGAGATCCAGGAGTGGATCAATGGACAGCGGTCAAAATTATCCTTAGTAACTAGAGGACTAAGGAAATATTTCTCGATTATGGAGGTGATAAAGAGTTCATCGTAAAGGGTTACGACGATGCAAGCTTTAACACCAATCCGGATGACTCTTGGTACCAATCCGGATACGTATAGTGGAGTAGCCATTTGGAATAGCTCCAAGTGGAGCATGGGAGCAGTGTCTGTAGTATGACATAGAGATTTGCAAAGTACACACAGATCCGAATGTCGGAGATCCGTTAGCTAAAACCTCTTTCACGAGCAAAACATGATCAAACCCAGAACTGATTGGGTGTTAATCACATGATGATATGATCACATGGTGATGTAAGTGTTAATCACATGGCGATGTGAACTAGATTATTGACTCTAGTGCAAGTGGGAGACTCTTGGAAATATGCCCTAGAGGCAAAAATAAAATGGTTATTATTATATTTCCTTGTTCATGATAATTGTCTATTGTTCATGCTATAATTGTGTTAACCGGAAACCATAATGCATGTGTGAATACATAGACCACAACGTGTCCCTAGTGAGCCTCTAGTTAACTAGCTCATTGGTCAATAGATGGTCACGGTTTCATGACCATGGACATTGGATGTCATTGATAACAGGATCACGTCATTAGGAGAATGATGTGATGGACAAAACCTAATCCTAAGCATAGCACAAGATTGTGTAGTTCGTCTCCTAAAGCTTTTCTAATGTCAAGTATCATTTCCTTAGACCATGAGATTGTGCAACTCCTGGATACCATAGGAATGATTTGGGTGTGCCAAACGTCACAACGTAACTGGGTGGCTATAAAGGTGCACTATGGGTATCTCCGAAAGTGTCTGTTGGGTTGGCAAGAATCAAGACTGGGATTTGTCACTCCGTGTGACGGAGAGGTATCTCTGGGCCCACACGGTAAGACATCATCATAATGAGCTCAATGTGACTAAGGAGCTAGCCACGGGATGATGTGTTACGGAACGAGTAAAGAGACTTGCCGGTAACGAGATTGAACAAGGTATAGGGATACCAACGATCGAATCTCGGGCAAGTATCATACCGGTAGACAAAGGGAATTGTATACGGGATTGATTGAATCCCCGACATCATGGTTCATCCGACGAGATTATCGTGGAGCATGTGGGAGCCAACATGGGTATCCAGATCCCGTTGTTGTTTATTGACCGGAGAGGTGTCTCGGTCATGTCTACGTGTCTCCCGAACCCGTAGGGTCTACACACTTAAGGTCCGATGATGCTAGGGTTATAGGGAAATGGTATACATGATTACCGAAGGTTGTTGGGAGTCCCAGATGAGATTCCGGACGTCACGAGGAGCTCCGAAATGGTACGGAGGTAAAGATTGATATATATGAAGTCCTGTTTAGGTCACCGAAAAGTTTTCGGGCTCATCGGTAGTGTACCGAGAGTGCCGGGAGGGTGCCAGAGGACCCCCGGGAGGGGTGTGACGACCAAAGGACTTTGTGGGCTGTTAGAGGAGGTGTACCAGCCCTTATTGGGCTGGCCAAGTCCTTCCGGAAAGGCCCATGAGGCTAGGGATAAAGAGATAAGGCTAAAGGAGATTCAAAAGGAAGAGATCCACCTCCCTTGTGGGAGGTGGACTCTCCCCTAGCTCGGCCGAACCTCTCCTCCTTGGAGGAGGGGCCAAGGCAGCCCTCCCTCTCTCTCCTCCTATATATACTTGAGGTTTTGTCTGTTTTGAGACAATATTTGATCTTTCTCCCACGGCGCAGCCCTACCTCTCTTCTTCCTCCTCCGCAGTGCTTAGGCGAAGCCCTGCCGGAATACCTTGCTGCTCCTCTACCACCACACCGTCGTGCTGCTGTTGGAGCTCTTCCCCAACCTCTCCCTCGTCCTTGCTAGATCAAGGCACGGGAGACGTCACCGGGATGTACGTGTGTTGAACGCGGAGGCGCCGTTGTTCGGCGCTTCGATTGGAATCCACCGCGATCTGAATCGCTATGAGTACGACTCCACCAACCGCATTCTTGTAATGCTTCCGCTTAGCGATCTTCAAAGGTATGAAGATGCAATCTCTCCCCACTCTTTTCTGGTTTCTCCATAGATAGATCTTGGTTATCGTAGGAATTTTTTTGATTTACTAGTACGTTCCCCAACAACTGGAAGTGGAACTGCCCCAAGTATCTGGCTGACAAGGCGGCCAACAACAAACAATGTATATATGATATACATGTTATTGATGTGTACCTTACTAGCTCTCGTTGTAGTACCTGGGTATTTGATACCGGTTCGGTTACTCACATTTGCAACTCAAAGCAGGACCTACGAAATAGATAGAGGTTGGCTAAGGACGAAGTGACGATGTGCGTGGGAAATGGTTCCAAGGTTGATGTGATCACCGTCAGCATGCTCGCTCTTTGACTACCATCGGCATTAGTGATGAACCTGAATAATTGTTATTTAGTGCCTACGTTAAGCATGAACATTATATCTGGATATTGTTTATTGCCAGACGGTTACTCATTTAAATATGAGAATAATGGTTGTTCTATTAATATGAGTAAAATCTTTTATGGTCATGCAACCAATGTTAGGGGTTTATTCATATTGAATCTTGATAGTGATGATACACATGTTCATAACATTGATGCCAAAAGATGTAGAGTTGATAATGATAGTACCAATTTCTTGTGGCACTGCCGTTTGGGTCATATTGGTGTAAAACCCATGAAGAAGCTCCATGCTGATGGACTTTTGGAGTCACTTGATTTTGAATCACTTGACACATGTGGACCATGCCTCATGGGCAAGATGACGAAAACGCTGTTCTCTGGAACAATGGAATGGGTGAGTGACTTGTTGGAAATCATACATACTGAATTGTGCGGTCCAATGAACATTGAGGCGCGCAGTGGATGTCGTTATTTTCTCACCTTCACTGATGACTGACATAGATATGGGTATATTTACTTAATGAAACACAAGTATGAAACGTTTGAAAAGTTCAAACAATTTCAGAGTGAAGTTGAGAATCATCGTAACAAGAAGATTAAATTCCTACGATCTGATCGAGGAGGTGAATATCTGAGTTATGAGTTTGGCAGTCACTTAAGACAATGTGGAATTGTTTCACAATTGACACCTCCTGGAACACCACAGCGTAATGGTGTGTCCGAACGTCGTAATCGAACCTTATTTGATATGGTGCGTTCTATGATGTCTCTAGCCGATTTGCCACTATTGTTTTGGGGTTATGCATTAGAGACAACTGCATTCACTTTAAATAGGGCACCATCGAAATCCGTTCAGACGATGCCATATGAATTGTGGTTTGGCAAGAATCCAAAGTTGTCGTCTCTTAAAGTTTGGGAATGTGATGCTTATGTCAAAAAGCTTTAGCCTGAAAAGCTGGAACCCAAAGCAAAGAAATGCGTCTTCATAGGATAACCAAAAGAGACAGTTGGGTATACCTTCTATCTCAGATCCGAAGGCAAAGTGTTTGTTTCTAAGAATGGAACATTTCTTGAGAAAGAGTTTCTCTCGAAAGAATTGAGTGGGAGGAAAATAGAACTTGATGAGGTTATTGAACCTTTACTTCAACCAGCGAGTAGCATAGCGTAGAAAGATGCTTCTATGGAGCCAACGACGATTGAAGAGGAGGTTAATGATGATGATCATGAAACTTCAGATCAAGTTACTATTGAACCTCGTAGGTCTACAAGGGCACGTACTGCTCTTGAGGTGGTACCGCAACCCTGTCTTGGAGGTCATGTTGTTAGACAACAATGAACCCACGAGCTATGGAGGAGCGATGATGGGCCCGGATTCTGAGAAATGGTTAGAGGCCATGAAATCCGAGATGGGGTCCATGTATGAAAACAAAAGATGGGGTCCATGTATGAAATCCAAGATGGGGTCCATGTATGAAATCCGAGATGGGGTCCATGTATTACCTAAAGGGTGAAAGGCCATTTAGTACAAATGGATCTTTAAGAAGAAGACTAACGCGGATGATAATGTCACAGTCTATAAAGCTCGACTTGTGGCAAAGGGTTTTTCAAAAGTTCAAGGAGTTGACTATGATGAGACCTTCTCACCTGTAGCAATGCTTAAGTCTGTGAGAATGATGTTAGAAATAGCTGAATATTTCGACTATGAAATTTGGCAAATGGATGTCAAAACAACAATCCTTAACGGTTTACTTAAGGAAGAGTTGTATATGATACAACCGGAAGGTTTCGTCGATCCAGAGGATGCTGACAAAGTTTGCAAACTCCAGCGATCCATTTATGGACTTGTGCAAGCATCTCGGAGTTGGAATCTGCACTTTGATGAGGTGATCAAAGCGTTCGGGTTTATACAAGTTTATGGAGAATCTTGTATTTACAAGAAAGTGAGTGGGAGCTCTATAGCATTTCTAATATTACATGTGGATGATGTATTGCTGATTGGAAACAATATAGAAATGCTGGAAAGCATGAATGAATATTTGAACAAGAGTTTTTCAATGAAGGACCTAGGAGAAGCTGCTTTCATATTAGGCATTAAGATCTATAGAGATATATCGAGACGCGTAATAGGACTTTCATAAAGCACATACCTTGACAAAGTTTTGAAAAAGTTCAAAATGGATCAGTCCAAGAAGGGGTTCTTGCCTATGTTACAAGGTGAGAAGTTGAGTAAGACTCAATGCCCAGTGACCGCAGAAGATAGAGAGAAGATGAGTGCCATGCCATATGCTTCGGCCATAGGCTCTACCATGTCTGCAATGTTGTGCATAAGACCCGATGTCAGCCTTGCCATAAGTATGGCCGGAAGGTATCAAAGTGATCCTAGAATGGAGCACTGGATGGTGGTCAAGAATATCCTTAGGTACCTAAAAAGGACTAAGGAAATGTTTCTCGTCTATGGAGGTGATCAAGAGCTCGTCGTAAAGGGTTACGTCGATGCAAGCTTTGGCACTGATCCGGATGACTCTAAGTCGCAAAGCGGATATGTATTTATTCTCAATGGGGGAGTGTGTCACACCCTGTGTTTGTAGCACATTGATATGTTTGGTTTATAAAAAATTGGAGCCAACTAAAACTTTTTCAAAGTGCTTGTGCTTGTTTAAAATGTTGTTGCTTGCTTGATGATTGTGATTTATGGCACTCCTAGATTCTATTCCACTTCATATTCATCTTCCTTGTCCCAAACCTCTTGCCCAATTATCATGCCATGTGAATAGTGATCAGATCTATTTTTACCAAATTTTGTTTTAACCAAAAATTATTTATTCAAAATAGGTTTACAAAACCCCCTGAAATGAGGTTTGCACTACAAGTCCTCAAATTGGGTGGATTCTTCTTCCCCAAAAACATTATTTCAAACCTACTCTAAATATGATTTTCCAAAACCCCCAAATATTAATTTTAAAGATTATTCTTATATTTCGTTTAAAGGCTTTTTCTTAAGACCAGAAATGGTTTTTCTTAGGGAAAAATTATTTAAATGCTTTGAAAATATTTGACAAAAATTTGGGAAACTCAGTGGACATATATTTTCCATATATATGAGTTTCAACACAAGATCATGATGAAATCATGGGCAAAACCCCTCAAAACCCTTTCTGTTCAAATCAAACTTTTGGAATATTTCTATAAGAAATATTCTTAATAAATTCCAGGAAAATTCCAGCAAGTCAACACTATCATAAGTGATGATCTTGCCAAGTTTCATCTCAATCCAAATTAATTTTGTTCATCAAACCATCCCAAAACCCTTCCTGTTCAGATTCAGATTTGAGCAACTTTACATTGTGAAGTGTCTCCCCTTGACCTCAAACTTTGTGGGCATGCTCTAGTGACCAAATAGTGATGCTACACTAAGTGGTGCATCAAGGGTAAAATCCTAGCATCACTAGCTCTGTAGAAACCTGATTTTGTTAATTTCTAGGGTTTATCAAGTTTCCATTATCAACTTTTCCCACTTGAGCTCAAACTTGGTGAATCCTCACATTTCTACCTAGCCCTTGACCCTGTTGAATATCTCAGTAAGATGGTAAAACTTTCTTGCCCAAAACCCCATCAAACACCTTCTGGAAATGGTAAGACCACCATTTCCACCCCTTTCTCTTTTACCCTTGCCCCCAACATTTTACCACAACCTCTTGTGGATGCCTTGTACCTCCAGTAAAACCCTCAGGGGCATAGCTCAATGATTTGAGGGGTAAAACTCCATTTACTCCTCTGGCATCATCTTTTTCTACTACTCTCCCCCTTTCCTTCTACCCTAAGGCTCCTCAAGAGCCCTCCCTAGCTCCTCCTAGCCCTTGGGCATCTCCTATAGCCCCAAGACACAAGAAGACATGCGGGTGGGCTTAAAATATACAAGGGCACGCTATATGGGCGGTCTGGAGCGTGCTACAGTGTGCTCCTGCATTGTAGCCGCCCCTGCCCGGCACCGCCCGACAGCCTTGGGCCTCCCCCGCGTGTCCCCCTGGTCAGCCTCGACGTCCACAACATGGCAGGCGGTCGGACCCCTCTCTTCCCTCTCTCCTCCACTCCTTCGCGCGCGCACGGCACCGCCGGAACCGGCCAGTGGCCACGCTCGCATGCACGCACCTCTGGGTCCCCCTCCTGGTTGCCCTTCCCTTCTCCTAGGCGCGGACAGCGTCCACGAAGCCCCTAGACATGGCCTGGCTCGCCCCTGTGGCCCGTGGTGACGCCTTGTTGCTCACCGGAGCACCACGCCCACGGTGGACCCCCCCCCCTATTTATGTGCCTCCCCAAGCCCCTGCCCCTCTCTCCTCGCTCCCTCCTCCCCTCCGCTTCCTCCCTGTGCTCAGCCTGCTCTCCCCCATGGTCGGGAGCCCTCTCCCGAGCCAAACCCTTGCCGTCATTGGGCGCCTCCCCTCCTCGGCATTCCTCTCTCCCCCGACACCCCCCTCGGCCACCCACCGACACGCAAGGGCTCCTGAGCATGCTGGTGCCCTCCATTCTAGCCGCTGCGGCCTAGAGCCCCCTCCACTCCTATCGCAAGGAGAGGGATGACAGGTGGGGCCCACCTGTCATCCCCACGCCCCTTGCTCTCTCGCTGGCAAGCAGGGCCTGCAGGCAGGTTTAAAATCAAACCTGCCGCGCGCGGTGCCTCGCCTGGACCGGCTTCCCTCTGTGGGCTGGTTTCGACCGGGCATTTCGGCCCAATGGGCACAGTACCCCTTTTTTCTTTTTCTTTTCTGTTTAAATTCCAAAAATTCCACAGGGTTGTATATTCATCTAAATCCAGAAATTCTTCCACCTTAAATCTTGTAATAATCTACAGAATTTATTAGTGCCATATGTAAAAATGTTTGAAAATATTTTATATGCTATTTTATTTTAAAACCTATATTTAGGCATCCTTTTGCCTCTGTTAATTAGTTTCCAAAATATTTTTCACAACAAGAACCTACGGGAATATTTTTAATATGACATTTAGTATTTATCAGAATAGGTTAGCATTTTTTGATAGTAGTTTGTGTGCTCTGTTTTTGTGTGTTTCTTATTTTTATCACTTTTATTCGTCATGATAGATTGTGTGGTTGATGAAGAAGTTGGACCCGAAGACTTCGAAGACCCCGGAGACTTTGTTGAGCCAGGCAAGCAGCCCTTTCATCATGTTAAGAAACCTTTTCATTGCATAACATATAGAACTCTACTTTTGATCTACTTGATCATGTGTAGTAGTGACCCCTCCGATGGGTTGCTTCCGATACTTTTGCCATTGACACTTGCATCGTGCATGACCCTACCACCTTATGAGGGTTATGCGGGTGGGAGTAGTTAGGATGCTAGTAGATGCTACGCAAGTGGGTTTGGTTTTTATGCATGGTGATGGAAAGGAAAACAATGATTTCAAAGACTTTTCAAAAACCCCATCGGGTGCCACTAATGCCCATGGGAGATGATGAGAAAATGGGTGACCACTTGAGAAAGAAGTGGTGTGCCAGAGCAAGTTGAGAATGTGTTTTCGAAAACGGCTTAGATTTAAGATTTGTCGACCGTCCCAACGTTACATGTGCAACCACGATACCCCTTATGGGACAGGGCTTTGTTGATTACTATGGTTGGTGCTAGCAAGGATGCCGCATTACTAGTGGCAAGAGTGAAGTGGTCACTCTTGAAACGGGGTCGTCCCAGAGTGGAAGGTCATGCGCTGTCTTTATAGGCACCGGGCACACCGTTGCGTGCCCTCATGGATGATACGAGTGATGTACATCATGAGGGATGGCACCAACGACTGGACTCTTTGTTTAGTATCACCATGGCAAAGGCATTGTTTGGGTGCTTACCTCGGGTATGTTATGTACCGCGAGTCGTGGATAACACAGAAGTTCCCCGAGTCTCGTGGGTAAAGTGTGCAACCTCTACGGAGTGTAAAACTATTCGAATAGCCGTGTCCACGGTCAAGGACAGTTGGGTGGTGCTGCTTAGACTATGTCCGAATGTTTTCGTGAAACTTGGTGTGAGTATGGATGTGATGGTGACACAGAGGTCACATGAGCTAAGTCCGATGACTTAGCATGAGAATTGAACTAAGTCCGATGACTTAGCATGATGAATGAACATGAGGTGTTCAACCCCTACTTATGATGATATCTGTAACTGGTTCATATGGATATTTGTCTATTGTTGATGCATGCTTACTAGTTACTTGATCATGTCATTTGCATTCAAAATTAGCTTTCCGCAAAATTACCTACTTAGTGTTATATCATGCATCATTGTTACCTTGTTCCACAACTTGGGTTGCTTGCGAGTACATTCAAAGTACTCATTGGCTTGCCACTGGTTATTTAATTGTCCAGGCATGGAAGAACAGGAGTATGTTGAAGATTTCATTGGTGATGAACATGCGAACTAGGACGCTTCCCAGTTAGAATGCATGTAGGTTAAGACAGATGGCATGGGTTCACGCTTTTGACCAAGATTTCCGCTGCTTGTTCTATTTAAGTGTTTGGCCCTCGTGGCCCTATCTATGTAAGACATGACCTTCATGGTCGTTATTTGTGTAAGATGCAAAATGTGGATGTTGGACTCTTGTTATTCAGCTTCTGTGTGTTCAGTGAGCATTGATCTCTGGGATCACTGTACACGTGCATTCGGTGATCATGACTTATGAGTCAGGGTCCCCATAGAGCTGGTATCAGAGCCATCCTGCTGTAGGAAGCCCTTAGTTAGCATGGACGTTAGTTAGGATGAAAACCGCTTTCAAACTACACCTAGCACTTGTACTTAGGAATTCTACACTACTTACCTCTCCTATTCTTCACATAACACTCTGCTAACCCTCCTCCTTTCAAACCTTTGTAGATGGTCGTCGTACCCGAAGCCTTCCTGACATCCGACTTTCCCTTGCTCCTTGGGGATAGCCTGGAGAAGTGCCAGTTTTGCCAAGCACCCATTTTCCTCTACCATGAGCACTGGGTCGATGCCATCACGAAGGAGTACCACGTGGATGTGGTCGTGAAGGCAAACGACTCCCCAACTAGTTGGTTCTTTGAAGGACCATGGATGGAGACCATGATACTTGCAGTCGAGACAGCTACACGCAAGGCACTCCTACACCTTCGAGACATCGTTCCAGAGATGGCTGATGAGCCGGCTACTCGCTACCTTGCCTTCACGAAGGATGAACTTGGCGAGAGTTGGACGCTGATTCCGACCAAGGAAGATGGCACCCCACTCAGGTTCCAGACCTACTTCAGCCTCTCTGTCGACAGCCTGGTTCATAACCCGATGAAGGAATCCGTGAAGCTCCGCGAGGAAGTTCACCACACTCGGGAGCTACTTCGGCAAGCCAAGACAAAGCCAGACAAGATCAAGAAGGACGGAGCCCCTGATGGATGACTAGTTGTTGCTTATCGAGGAGGAGTACCCCCAGCTAGTGATGCACCCACACGTCGTCATCACATGAGTGCGAAGGAGTACCGTGAGCTCTTCACCGACCCGCCTACAAAGCGTTGTCGGGATGGACCTCCTCGTTCCCCGACCCCTTCGACCGGGAATGATGCCCGTTCAGATGATGAACAGGAGGAAGACCTAGAGGAGCATGACTACGAGACCGAGCACTCCACCACCTGAGTCCGAGAACCCCTAGGGTAGGATCAGTCATGTACCGCTCATGCGAAGTCGAGTCCGTGTAACGGTTCATATGAAACCATGTGTGCTTGTTGTTTGTTTTGTTGTTTGTGTTCCGATGCAAGTCGCGCTTTTGCCTTAACATGTAAGAGACTCCATCGTCTATCTTAATATAAGTTGGTCTTTCGACCTTTGTTTTACCACACTTGCACTAGACCAACCCCCTTAGGCATGCTTTTTCCGTCATTGCTTTCCTCTTGTCTATCCCAGTTGTTTGACTTGGCTGCTCCAAACAGTATGGTGATTGCTACCCACAATAGCTCCTTCACCAACCCTGAAGCCGCCAACTCAAGCCAGCAACAGGGAGTTGGTGGCGCTGCTCATGCTGGAGGACACCAGGAGCAGCCACAAGGCGACATTCCCCCGCCACCACCTCCACCGCAGAACATGACCATAGCTCAGCTTCTCCAAGTTCTCCGAGAGGAGCACCAGGCCAACAATGCTACTATCCAGCAGATGGCTCATGTCCTTGTGAACAACCAGCAGCAAGGCAGGAACGGCAATGGCCCTTCCATGCTGTCTGAGTTCATGAGGAATTTGCCCCCAACATTCAACGAGACTTCTGAACCATTGGATGTTGAGGACTGGATCCGCACCATCAAGGACCTCCTTGCATTGGTCAATTGCAATGAGGACCGTGAGAAGGTGCTTTATGCCTCTCACTGCCTCGGAGGTACCACCCGAGTTTGGTGGGACGGATTGAAAGTCATGCAAGGTGAGCGTGTGATCACCTAGAATGACTTCAAGGAAGGATTCCGCACGACCCACATTCCTTTTGGGATCATGGCTATCAAGAAGAGAGAATTCCGAGCACTGAAGCAAGGAAGTGGCTCTGTCAAGGAGTACCTGTAGAAGTTCAACCTGCTGTCAAGGTATGCACTTGAAGATGTTAGCACACAGGCTGCCAAGAAGGAACGCTTCATGGAAGGACTTCAACAGGTCCTTTAGTACCAGCTCATCGTCTGTGATTGGCGTACCTTCTTCGACTTGGTGAACAAGGCCCTCATGCTGGAAGACAAGCGTCGTGCCATAGATGACACTCACAAGCGCAAGATGATTAGCAAGGGTAGCTCCAGCAACCAGAAGCCTCGCCCTTGGCAGCCGGCCCCAGCCAAGCCAACCTATCACCCACAGCAGGCTAGACCCCCTATGCCTCGTCCGAGCTACCAGCCTCGGCAGTATGCCAATCCCAGGCCAGCTTACAACAACAACCCCAATAACAACTATGGTGGCAAAAACTTCAACAACAACCCTGGGCAAGTCACTTGCTTTGGATGTGGTCAGTATGGACACATCTCTAAGCTTTGCCCCAACAGGAAGCCATATGCCCCGTGCCCCAATGCGCCAAACCAAGGTCAAGCCCGTGGAGCACCACCAAGGAACCCAGCTCCCCGCAACCAGCCCAACAATGGCAAGGGTCATGTGAACCACGTCACTGTAGAGGAAGCCCAGGAAGACTCGGACGTCATACTGGTTACGTTCCTTGTCAACTCAACCCCAACAACAGTATTGTTTGATTGTGGAGCTTCGCATTCTTTTGTCACCCAAAAGTTTGCATTAGAATGTGGCATGAAACCCACACCCCTGGGTAGTCGCATGTTGATACAAACCCCGGGTTCAGTTATGAAGTCCGGGATAGGGTGCAAAGAGTGAAGATTGACATCAACGAGGTAGATTTCCTAGGAGACCTTATAGTTTTGGATTCACCCGACTTGGATGTCATCCTTGGCATGAATTGGTTGACTAAGCACCAAGGCATGTTAGACTGTGCCAAGAGGATTGTCACTATGACCAATAGCCAAGAAATGGAAGTCAAGTATGTTCCCAACCCTGCCTCCACTCAAGCCCCTCAGGCTAACTGCCTATCGGGAATTGAGTAGAATCAAGTGCTAGTTGTATGTGAGTACCCGGATGTGTTTACTGATGAGCTACCCGGAATGCCTCCTGACCATGACATTGAGTTCATCATTGAGCTTATGCCCAGGTCAAGGCCCATCTATAAGAAGGCTTACCGGATGGGATCCGAAGAGTTAGCTGAATTAAAGAAGAAACTGGCAGAGTAGCTCAGGAAAGGATTTATTCACCCTAGTGCCTCTCCTTGGGGATCGCCTGTTCCATTTGTGTTAAAGAGGGACGGAACTATCAGACTTTGTGTCGATTACCGTTCTCTCAATGAAGTCACGATAAAGAACAAGTACCCACTCCCCAAGATCAAAGACCTGTTTGATCAGTTGAATGGAGCCAAGGTGTTTTCCAAGATCGACCTCGGGTTTGGGTACTACCAGCTGAAGATCAGGCCCCAAGAAATTCCGAAGACGGCATTTGTAACTCGGTATGGCCTGTATGAATACACGGTCAGGTCATTCGGGTTAACTAACGCCCCTGCCTACTTCATGTATCTCATGAATAAGGTCTTCATGGAGTATTTGGACAAGTTTGTTGTCGTCTTCATTGATGACATACTCGTCTTCTCCAAGTCTGAAGAAGAACATGAGGAACACTTGAGATTGGTCCTAGAGAAGCTTCGAGAGCACCAGCTTTATGCCAAGTTCAGCAAGTGTGAATTTTGGCTACATGAAGTTGGATTCTTGGGCCATGTGTTGACTACAGAAGGATTATCGGTGGATCCTGCCAAGATTGAAGCCGTGACGAAATGGAAAACCCCGACCATCGTGAAGGAAGTCAGGAGCTTCCTCGAACTCGCGGGTTATTACCACAAGTTCGTGGAAGGGTTCTCGAGTATTGCCCGACCCATGACCCAGCTTTTGAAGAAGGACAAGAAGTTTGAATGGACAGCTATGTGTGAGAAAAGCATCCAGGAACTCAAGAAGAGATTGACCACAACCCCAGTTTTGGCCACCCCTGATATTCACAAGGAGTTTGTGATGTATTGCGATGCATCAAGAACCGGGCTTAGAGGTGTTCTGAGGCAAGAAGACAGAGTCATAGCATATCTATCTAGACAACTACGACCTCATGAAGAGAACTACGCAACTCATGATCTCGAGTTGGCAGTTGTGGTTCATGCCTTGAAGACATGGCGACATTACCTTCTAGGGAAGCGATGTGAGATATTCACGGACCACAAGAGTTTGAAGTATATCTTCAGTCAAAGGGAATTGAACATGAGGCAACGAAGATGGTTGGAATTGATCAAGGATTATGACCTTAGTGTTCAGTACCACCCCGGAAAGGCCAATGTGGTAGCGGATGCCTTGAGCAGAAAGGCTTGTTCCTTGAACGCCATGATTAAGGAAAGGCTACCCGCCCTGTATGAGGATCTTGAGAGTTTCGGCTTGGAGCTGGTTGCACCAAGATTCCTCGCTAACCTCGAAGGAAGGCCTACCTTGATGGATGATATCAAAGAAGCCCAGAATGGACATGAGAGCATTGAAGGCATCAAAAGGAAGATCAAGGCAGGAAAGGCCCCGGGATTCTTGGTGGATGAACAAGGAGTTGTATGGTTCGGGAATCGCATTTGCGTACCCAACAAGGAGGAGCTCAAGAACTTGATCTTGCAAGAAGCCCATGACACTCCATACTCCATTCATCCTGGAGGAACCAAGATGTATCAAGATCTCAAGGCAAGATTCTGGTGGCATGGCATGAAACAGGAAATAGGCACGTTCGTTGCTAAGTGTGAAATATGCTAGAGAGTTAAAGCTGAGCATCAGCGACCCGCTGGACTTCTACAAACTCTCAAAGTGCCTGAATGGAAGTGGGACAAAGTCCGGATGGATATCATCATCGGATTGCCAAGGTCAAGCAAAGGACATGACTCTATTTGGGTCATTGTTGATCACCTGACCAAGGTAGCCCACTTCATTCCCGTCAGGACCACCTATGATGGAAGCCAACTCACAAACCTCTACATCAACCGCATCGTGAGTCTTCATGGAGTTCCAAAGGAGATTGTGTTCGATCGAGGAACCCAATTCACCTCAAGATTCTGGAAGAAGTTTCAAGAAGCTATGGGAACCAAGCTCTCCTTCAGCACTGCTTTTCACCCTCAAACCGATGGGCAAATAGAACGAGTAAATCACATACTAGAAGATATGCTCCGCGCTTGTGTTTTGGCGTATGGAGCCAAGTGGTAAGATTGCCTACCATTCGCCGAGTTCTCCTACAACAACAACTATCAGTCAAGTCTTCAGATGGCACCATTTGGGGTGTTGTATGGGCGCAAGTGCCATACTCCCCTCAACTGGTCAAAGACCGGAGAAGGATTAGTTTTCGGACCAGACATCCTTCGTCCGAGAACGCCTGGAGACTGCCAAGTCAAGACAGAAGAGTTGCGCCAACTCTCACCGCCGAGAACTAAGCTTCATCAACGGAGATCACGTCTACCTCCGAGTCACGCCTCTCAAGGGAACTAAGCGTTTCCACGTCAAAGGGAAGCTCGCACCCAGATACATCGGCCCCTTCAAGGTCACCGCAAGACGAGGAGAAGTTGCCTACCAGCTAGAGATACCTTCCGAGCTATCGGATGTGCACAAAGTCTTCCATGTGTCACAACTCCGGAAGTGTTTGCAAGTTCCCAACCGCCCCGACCTCTACAAGGATATTGACCATCAAGCCATCCATCTTCAGCAAGACCTCTCTTATCGTGAGAGGCCAGTTCGCATTTTGGATGAAGCCGAGCGTTGCACCCGAAACCGCACCATCAAATACTTCAAGGTTCAGTGGAGCAACCACACTGAAGTTGAAGCAACCTGGGAGCGTGAAGATTATCTTAGATCTGAGTTCCCTTATCTTTTTAGCGCTTAGCCTAGGAATCTCGGGGACGAGATTCTTGTAAGGGGGGAAGGTCTGTCACACCCTGTGTTTGTAGCACATTGATATGTTTGGGTTTATAAAAATTTGGATCCAACTAAAACTTTTTCAAAGTGCTTGTGCTTGTTTGAAATGTTGTTGCTTGCTTGATGATTGTGATTTATGGCACTCCTAGATTCTATTCCACTTCATATTCATCTTTCTTGTCCCAAACCTCTTGCCCAATGATCATGCCATGTGAATAGTGCCCAAATCTATTTTTATCAAAAAAAAATTAACCAAAAATGATTTATTCAAAATAGGTTTACAAAACCCCCTGAAATGAGATTTGCACTGCAAGTCCTCAAATTGGGTGGATTCTTCTTCCCCAAAGACTTTATTTCAAACCTACTATAAATAAGACTTTCCAAAAACCCCAAATATTAATTTTAGATATTATTCTTATATTTTATTTAAAGGCTTTTTCTTAAGACAAGAAATGGTTTTTCTTAGGGAAAATATATTTAAATGCTTTGAAAATATTTGAGAAAATTTAGGGAAACTCACTGGACATATATTTTCCATATATATGAGTTTCAACACAAGGGCATGATCAAATTATCGGCAAAACACCTCAAAGCCCTTTCTGTTCAAATTAAACTTTTTGAATATTTCTATAAGAAATATCCTCAATAAATTCCAGGAAAATTCTAGCAAGTTAATACTATCATAAGTGATGCTCTTGCAAAGTTTCATCTCAATCCAAATTAATTTGGTTCATCAAGCCATCCCAAAACCCTTCCTGGTCGGATTCAAATTTGAGCAACTTTACAGTGTGAAGTGTCTCCCCTTGACATCAAACTTTGTGGGCATGCTCTAATGACCAAATAGTAATGCTACACAAAGTGGTGCATCAAGGGTAAAAGCCTAGAATCACTAGATCTACAGAAACCTGATTCTGTTAATTTCTAGGGTTTATCAAGTTTCCATTGTCAACTTTTCCCACTTGACCTCAAACTTGGTGAATCCTCTCATTTCTACCTAGCCCTTGACCCTGTTGAATATCTCAGTAAGATGGTAACACTTTCTTGCCCAAAACCCCATCAAACACCTTCTGGTGAAATGGTAAAACCACCAATTCCACCCCATTCTCTTTTACCCTAGCCCCCAACTTTTTACCACAACCTCTTGTGGATGCCTTGTACCTCTAGTAAAACCCTCAGGGGCATAGATCAATGGTTTGAGGGGTAAAACCCCATTTACCCCCTGGCAGCATCTTTTTCGACCCCTCTCCCCCTTTCCTTCTACCCTAAAGCTCCTCCAGAGCCCTCCCTAGCTCCTCCTAGACCTTGGGCATCTCCTATAGCCCCAAGACACAAGAAGATATGCGGGTGGGCTTAAAATATGCCACGGCATACCATATGGGTGCTCTAGAGCGTGCTATAGTGCGCTCCCGCACTATAGCCGCCGCTGCACTATAGCCGCCCCTGGCCGGCGCCGCCCGACAGCCTTGGGCCTCCCCCGCGTGTCCCCCTGGTCGGCCTCGATGTCCGTGACGCGGCATGCGGTCAATCCCCTCTCTCCCCTCGCTCTTCTCCCCTCCTTCGCGCGTGCACGGCACCACCCGAATCGGCCAGTGGCCGCCCTCGCACGCGCGCACCTCCGGGTCCCCCTCCTAGCTGGCCTTCCCTTCTCCTAAGCGCGGATAGCATCCACGAAGCCCCCAGAGACGGCCCGGCTCGCCCTGTGGCCCGTGGCGACGCCCTGGTCCTCACCGGCGCACCATGCCCACGGTGGACCGGTAGCCCCCCTATTTAAGTGCCTCCCTGTGCCCCTGCCCCTCTCTCCTTGCTCCCTCCTCCCCTCCACTTCCTCCTCGTGCTCACCCCGCTCTCTCCCGTGGTCGGGAGCCCTCTCCCGAGCCAAACCCTTGCCTCCGTCGGGCGCCTCCCCTTGTTGGCATTCCCCTCTCCCCCGGTGCCCCCCTCGGCTACCCACTGACGCGCAAGGGCTCCCTGAGCGCGCCGGTGCCCTCCGTTCCAGCCGCCGAGGCCTAGAGCCCCTCCGGTGAGCCCCCTCCGCTCTTGTCACGAGGAGAGGGATGATAGGTGGGGCCCACCTATCATCCCCTTGCCCCCTCCTCTCTCGGTGGCAAGCAGGGCCCGCGGGCAGGTTTAAAATCAAACCTGTCGTGCACGGCGCCTCGCCTGGGCCGGCTTCCCTCAGTGGGCCGGTTTTGGCCGGGCATTTTGGCCCAAGGGGCACAGTACCCCTTTTTTCCTTCTTCTTTTCTGTTTAACTTCCAAAAATTCCACAGGGTTGTATATTCATCTAAATCCAGAAATTCTTCCACCTTAAATCTTATAATAATCAACATAATTTATTAGTGCCATATGTAAAAATGTTTGAAAATATTTTATATGCTATTTTATTTTAAAACCTATATTTAGGCATCTTTTTGCCTCTGTTAATTAGTTTCCAAAATATTTTTCACAACAAGAACCTAGGAGAATATTTTAATATGACATTTAGTATTTATCAGAATAGGTTAGCATTTTTTGATAGTAGTTTGTGTGGTCTGTTTTTGTGTGTTGCTTATTTTTATCGCTTTTATTCGCGATGATAGATTGCACGGTTGACGAAGAAGTTGGACCCGAAGACTTCTAAGACCCAGGAGACTTTGTTGAGCCAGGCAAGTAGCCCTTTGACCATGTTAAGAAACCTTTTCATTGCATGACATATAGCACTCTACTTTTGATATACTTGATCATCTGTAGTACTGACCCCTCCGATGGGTTGCTTCTGATACTTTTGCCATTGACACTTGCATCGTGCATGACCCTACCACCTTATGAGGGTTATGCGGGTGGGAGTAGTTAGGATGCTAATAGATGCTATGCAAGTGGATTTGGTTTTTATGCATGGTGATGGAAAGGTAAACAATGATTCCAAAGACTTTTCGAAAACCCCGTCGGGTGCCACTAATGCCCGAGGGAGATGATGAGAACATGGGTGACCACTTGAGAAAGAAGTGGTGTGCCAGAGCAAGTTGAGAATGTGTTTTTGAAAACAGATTAGATTTAAGATTTGTCTACCATCCCAACCTTACATGCGCAACCACGATACCCCTTATGGGATCGGTGTCATTGTTTTCTCACGACAGATGCCATGGGGTGGCTTATCGTAGGTGGTTGGGGCCGGAGGACGTCGATGGGCTCCGGGTGCGAGATTGGCCACAAGCGGTGATGATACACGACGTACCTAGGTTCAGGGCCCTCCGGGGGAGGTAATACCCCTAGTCCTGCTTTGTTTTGTTGGATGGATAGGTATAAGTACAAAGGTGCTCCTGGAGCTGTGTCTAGAGGCGGAAGAAAGGGCAGCCGACTGCTCTTTCCCTACTGCTAGAAGGGAATGATTGTTTGTGCGTGGATGTGTCTGTGTGTATCCGTCCACCTGTTGCATGGGGGGCTCGGGGGGTTTTATAGGCCACCCCCCGGCTCTTACAATACGTTATAAGTACAAGGGTGGGGGGACCCGGCTGGCAGTCCTTCCGGCTGGCCAGAGGGTCCCATCGCTCGCGCCTTCTCGTCGTTGGCAGGGCCCGCCGGCCGAGTGGTCCCATCTCCCGTGGGGGACCGCCAACCGGCTCCGCGATTGGCCCTCGCCCACCAGACGTGGCACGGGCCGCCCGAGAGGGCATCGTCTAGCGCTAGCCGGCCAAAGTCTTCGGTATGGCCGGCAGCACTGTAGCCACGCCGGGGCAAGTAATCGAGTGGCGAAGGCATGCCGGCACTGTTCCCCCGCCCGGTAGCGCTCACCAAGGTCAGCGGCCGGGACGATTGTACGGTAGCCATGCGCTGCAATGCGTCAGCGGCCACTATAGCCACAGAGCCGCCTGTCGTGTCGGTCACGACGCGTGGTCATACCCGTGCGCGGAGGGACGGGACGGGGCATGTCCTTCCCAAAGTCAGCGGGAGAGCCGGCCCCTGGGCAACCGGCTACGCCCAGCCGGCCAAGGGTCCAGACGGCTCTTCGACCAACCGTCCGGGGCGCCAGCCGACATTGGCTCGTGTCGGTCGTCCCCCAGCCGGCCACGGCCAGCCGCCCATGTAGTTTTTCTTTGAAGCAAAAGGGGGAAGACCCCATTGCTTTGGCCTACCTAGGGGTAATAACCCCATCAGTAGTCCCCAAAGCCGGCGGGGGCCCGCGTCTGGTGGACAGTGGGGAGCCCGTGGCTTCCCCTCAGCGATACCCGCCTCCGGCTCGAAGGCGAAGGGGCAGCCGGGTCGGCTATTGGACCCGATGCCTCGGGTACTGGCGCGCCGCCCCGGGACCCGCCTCGACACGCGGCACACCACGTGGCAAGTAATGATGCGTTGGGTCCCGCGCACGCGGGGAGACGGGACGTCACCTAGGCCTAGCCCGCTAGGACCCAGGCGTAGCCTAGTAGGCCTCGAGGTGCGGGGCATGATCCTCTATGTCCCGAAGTGGCCGTTACGGCCCAGGGCCACCCACGTGCACGGAATTTCAGGGGGAGTGGGCACAATCAATCCCACGTCCCCCGTTCGTGGCCTCGCCTATAAAAGGAGAGGAAGGGCAGGAGGCGGAGGTACCCGCGCCCCACTTGCCCCCTTGCTGCCCTTCTTCGTTGGCTCTCTTCCTTCCTCGCATGCCGTCGCACCCGAGAACGCACTCGCGCCCGCACGCTGCACCACCGCCACGATGGCCGATGGACGCGGTGGTAGCTGGGCTGGCTCCTTTGTGGTCGAGGCGGACGTCGCCGAGCTACGCCGTGCGTGCATGTTGCCGCCGGAGGAGCGGTTGACCGGACGTGCGCCAGGCGACGAGATAGCATCGGCGCAATAGCTAGGGGAACACGTCGTGTTCCTCTGGCACTTCTCCCGGGGCTTCGAGCTTCCGGTTAGTATCATTTTCCGTCTTCTCCTCGATACCTTTGACCTCTAGCCGCACAACCTTGGCCCGAACTCGATTCTATACCTCTCCGCCTTCGTGACGTTGTGAGAGGGGTACCTTGGTATCCTTCCTTTCATCGAGCTCTTCAACGCTCTCTTCTACCTCAAACCTCTGAAAAGCGATGCCTGCGGGGGCACGGTGGTGTGCTACCGCGGCGTCACTCGCTTTCCTCCTCTTTCCCTCATCGACTCCGTCAAGGGGTGGCACCGGACGTTCTTCTACATGAAGAACGTTCACCAGAGGACGGATTTCATCCAGCCGCCGCCGTTTGAGCACATGCGGTCCTCCCAGCAGAACTGGCTGGGGACTACCCCGCGCGGTGTGGCCCTATACGAGCTTAGCCGGCTCACGCGGCTGAAGAGCTCCGAGGGGGCTGGTCGCCGCCGACCTAGTGGCGGCCTTTATCTCACGCCAGGTGTCGCCCCTCCGGATGAGGCCACACCGGATTTGTGACATGTTCGGCCGGCACGACCCCTGCCGGCTGTCCACTGTCGAGCTAACACCGTCTCAGGTGGTGAAGCGGGTGAACGCTCTCACGATGTTCAAGGTGAAGCCCGCCTCGTGGTCCTTCGGCATGGATTCGTACGACCGCATCAACCGACCTCCCCTGGTATGTTTTCCATCGAGGCGGTTCTTTTTTGTTTGATATTCCCTAGCCTACAGTAGGTTGGAGAACTTACTTTGATGTGCTGACCGCAGCTGCTGGTGCGACAGAACACGTCGTACGGCCCGCACCTGCAGATCTTCGAGGCGGAGCGTGAAAACTCCGACTCAGAAGACTACCAGACAGGAGGACCCCGGAGGAAGGAGTGGACTCCTCGCGAGGAGCCGACGAGCCGACCGACCCGCGAACCGGCGCATCGAGTGGAGCCAGAGGATCTGGCACGGCCGGGGAGCCCAGCGGAGCGGGTGAGTTCCCTCTTGCCCCCCTCGATCAATGACTGGACAGATGACGAACGAGCCTCCCCTTCAGCGTGCCAGGGCCGAAGGAGCGAGGAGCGGCCGGCTCAAGCCCCGGCGGCCGGAGCAGCCGGCTCAAGGGGGGCCGGCAGCCCTGCTGCCCGGCCTGAAGCGGTTGAAGGTGGCCGCGTGGAAGCCACCGCCACGCGCCAAGCGGGCCTTGCCCATTGTCATCGGGTAAGTTTTTATTTCGTGTAAGTTTTTTGCTTTTGCCTTGCAAGCCGGTCAATGATCGGTCCTTCGGCGTTGCAGCGACCCCATCGATCTCCATGAGGAGGAGCCGACGGGGGAGCCGATGGATACCGCAAACCAGCTGGCTCGCGAGCACGCCGCCACCCAGTAGGAGGAGAAGAGGAGGCTCGCGGAGCTGCAAGCCTCCAGGTCCGGGACGCGAGGAGGGGCCATGCACTCCGGGACCTCGAGCAGCCGGAAGCGGAGGGGGTCGGTGGATCCTCCCCGGGCGTCGGACTCGGTAGCGGAGTCAACCCACGTGTCGAGGCCTCCGTCAGGCGAGCCGCAAGGGGCGGCTATGGACCCGCTAGCGCCTCCGACCACGCAAGAGACGGCCCAGGACAGGGAGGCGACGACGGAACCGGCTCCCGAGGCGACCCGGCCTGAGGTGCCGGAGGTGACCCCGCCTGCGGCCGAGCCGGCCCGGGTCGAGGTGCCGGAGGTCCGGGCGGCCCCGAAGGCAGCGCCAGAGGCGGCATCCATGGAGGTGGAGGGGCGTTCCGGCGCGACTGACGCGTCGGAGTGGCAGGAAGAGGAGGCCGCGACGGCGCTAGGCGGGGGGTCAGCGGCGAGCGACTCCTGGCCCCTTGCCGTCATCAACCCGCCACCAGCGGTTGGAGGCGCGGCGAGCCCGGGCGGCAGCGGCAGCCGGGCCCGGTGGGCCCTGCGATCGATGCAGGAGGTGGTCCATGACTAGGAGGCGCTGGCGAGCGCGCCGACCCTGCCAGCCCCCCAGGCAGGCGGCTTGGTCCCCTCCTTGGCGGACCTGGGGAGTGTCCTGGACCGGTGTCGGCAGGAGCTGGCCTGGTTTGCGGAGGAGGCAGACGCCGCCCTTCAGCGTGCGGAGGTAAGCCGGCTACTTTGCCTTAGAGTTTCCAGTGGGGGCGCATTAGCACACCCACTGGGTGTCACCCTCGAGATGCGGGCCGGCTGACCTGCTGACGGGCAGTCGGGCCGGATCTCTTTTGAGCATGTCTTGACCTTTGCCTTTTTTGCGACAAGAGGGAACCTCCTTGCGGAAGAGGTCACCATCCACGACCGCGGCAAATATGGCTTCTACCGCCTGGAGGAGGAGCTGGCACACGTGCAAGGTAGGTTGCACTTCCTAGGAGGGGCACATAGCCTCCAGGAGTCGGCTGATGTTGGTTGTGTCTTGTAGGTGAGCTGGCCACCCTTCGGGGGGAGAAGACCGGGCTTGTCGCCGAACGGGACCGGCTGGCACGGGACGTCCAGGCGGTCGCACAGGAGACGGACCGGCTGGCCGTGCTGCTGGTCAACGGGAAGGCGGGCAGCGACCGGCTCAAGGCCGAGGCGGCAAAGTAGGTGGCGGCCTAGGAGGCGGCCATCAAGGAGGCGGCTGACACCGCCCCAAGGACCGCCGCGCTTCAAGGCGGGGTGAACCACCTCGAGAGGACGCTCGAGGAGGTCAAGGGTTCCTTCGCCACCTCGAAGGCAGCCTTGGCGTCAGAGCGCAAGGCAGCGCTCCACTTCGCCCTTGAGGTGGACGACGTGATCGAAGGTAGGTGCCAGTCTTTCTCTTCCCCAATCGGTTGCTTTTTCCATTGCCATTTCTCGTGTTTCAACTTGCCTATCTTTTCCTTCTCTTCTTCTTCCTTCTAGGGCACTTCCCGGAAACTCATCGCCGCGCCACGCGCGCCATTGAGGAGCACCGAGAATACCTTCGAGAGTGCGGTCGCTCCATCAAGGAGCATGCCGTGTGGGACATGGACGAGATCGGGCTCGCCGTCAAGATGCGGATGACCCATCTTGAGTGGAGCATGGAGCGGCTGAAGACCATCGGCAAGGGGGTCATCACCGTGCTGTGGCCGGGCCACGGGGGAGCTTCGACGCACCGCGTGGCTCAGTGGATGGAGCATGCCGTCCCCCGCCTCGAAGCTTGGAAGGCGTCGGCTGCCCAAGCCGGAGCGCAGATGGCGCTCCGGTTCGTCACGTCATGGTACCACGGCGTGGACCTGGGCCGGCTGGCGACCATGTGGGACGTGCCGGCGGTGGAGCGGGAGGCCCGCGAGCCGGCCCTTGTCCAGCGGGCAAACAAACTCGCGTCGTACGTCGACGCAGACGAGTTCCTGCCGCCCCTTGGCGAGGATGGCGAGCCGCTGCCCGAGGACTCCTTTGGCATCCCCCAAGGCCCGACAGATGACGAAGTCGCCGACGAGAGCACTGACTCGAGAGGCGACATGGCTGAGACCGAGGAGCCCACCTCGAAGGCCAAGGAGGCCGACCCGAAGGCCGTGACCACCTCCGAGGCGAGGACCGAGCCGCCTCGCAACACGCCGGCTGGCGATGCGCCGGTGGCCTGAGCCCCCGGGCATCTTTTTTATCATTCTCTTTTTTCTCCCTGCATGTAAAACTTGAATCCACCCACTGGGGGGCATTTGTGTTGAACTGAATGCTGGCCGTGGGCCGCTTTTGCCTTAATATTTGTGCCATGAATAGTTTGTCGTTTTTGCCTTGTGACTCATTCCGCCTCGTCCTTATCCTTTTTTGTCCGCCTCGATTCTTTTTGTTTCTACTCCTTTTCCCCTTTAGTTTCGGTCCCGCCAGCCCGATAGCCGACAACCGGTCTGTAGCTGGGTCGGGGCGTCCGCCTCAACGGAGCCGGTTCAAAACTTAGGAATCGCAAGGGTTTTTCGGGATAAGTAGAGTGGTAGAGACGCGGCGATGGTCTGGCTGGGCCTAGAAGGGGTCTCCTTTTGTTTTGGACTTTCGTGTGAGACGAACCATGTTGCCTCGAGGCCCCATCAGTCGGACAGCTGGGAGCCGGTTCTGTAGCTGGTAAGGGTGGGGAAGTTTTTCCGGCTCACATTACTTAGGGAATTTCTGGAGAGGCGTTCTAGGTCCAGCCGGCTAGCCCCCGGGCACGGGGTCCGGGTCAGGGAGCCGGTGAGTGAGGAACACTTTTGAGGGAAATGAAATAGGGTGCGCCCCAAGAGCCGGCTTGGGAGCCCATTGCATTCATAAGCCCAAAAGGGTGGGGATACATACATACACTGGTTCCTTCAGCAGTAAACGGGCACAGAAGGACCGCGTTCCACGGGCGCTCTGTCTCCTCTCCAGAGGCATCTCTTTTGTGCTTTCGTGGCTTCTAGGCATCTATTAGATAGTATGCGTTGTTGTGTAGTGCCTGGCTGATGATGAAGGGGCCCTCTCATGGGGAGGACAGCTTGTGTTGTCCAGCTGTTCGTTGGATCCGCCTGAGGACCAGGTCCCCCTCGCGGAACAAGAGCGGCCGGATCCGCTTGCTGTGGTAGTGCCGGAGCTTCTGCTGGTAGATCGACGTCTGGCTCAAGGCCAGTTCGCGAGCTTCCTCGAGTAGGTCGACATCGTCTTCTCTTGCCTCCTTTGCGTCCTTCTCCATGTATAGGGCGACCCGAGGCGAATCGAACTCAATGTCGGTGGGGATGATCGCCTCGGACCCATACACAAGGAATAAGGGAGTGTAGCCGGTGGAACGGTTTGGGATGGTCCTGAGACTCCAAAGGACGGCCCGTAGCTCGTCGATCCAGCAGCCGGCCGACCTTACCAGCGGCATCACGAGCCGGGGTTTGATGACAGACAGGATAAGGCCGTTCGCCCTCTCGACCTGGTCGTTTGACTGCGGATGAGCGACGGAGGCCAGGTCGAGCCGGATCCCTTGCTTGGAGCAAAAGCGCGCGAGTGCGCCCTTGGCAAAGTTCGTGCCATTGTCGGTGATGATGCTGTGGGGAACGCCGTAGAGCATCGTGATGTCTTGGATGAACCGGACGGCTATGGGGCCGTCCAGATTCTTGATTGGTCGCGCCTCGATCCACTTGGTGAATTTGTTGACAGCCACTAGCAAATGCGTCATGCCTCCTCGAGTGGTCTTGAATGGGCCCACCATGTCCAGCCCCCAAACAGTGAAAGGCCACGAAAGGGGGATGGTTTGGAGGTCCGTTGCCGGCAGGTGACTTTGCATGCTGAAGCATTGGCAACCCTCGCACTGGTTGACCAACTTCTTGGTTGCCTCAAGAGCCGTTGGGCAGAGGAAGCCATGGCGGAAAGGCTTAGCCACTAGAGTCCGGGAGACGGCATGATTCCCGCACTCGGCCTGGTGAATGTCGAGGAGGATCTCCAGACCCTTTTCTGGCTCAACACATCGCTGGAAGACGTCGGTGGTGCTGTGGTGGACCAGCTCATTGTTGATGATGTCGTAGGCCATGGCCCGGCGCTGGATTTTCCTTGCCACAACCTTGTCCGGAGGCAGCTCGCCTCGCAGAAGAAACGCCAGGACGGGTTGGGCCCACGAGGAGGCCGAGACAGCCACCAGCTCGGGAGCCCCCGAGACTGGTTGATCAGTCCCCGGGACCAGATCACCAGCCCTCGGGACCGGCTCGTGAGCCCCCAAGGCTGGTTGGTCAGCCCCCGGGTCAGGCTCGCCGGCCCCTGGGGACAGATGGTCGATGATCATCATAACGGCCGCGCCGGCCGGGCTGGCCGCCTCGGACGCCGCCGGCTCGATCGGAGCCGGCTGGGAGGCGGACGGTTCGGGAGCCGATGGTGAAGTTGCCGGAGAGGCAACCGGGGCCGGCGATGGGCCGGCGATGCCCGCCGGCACTAAGATTGACTCCGACTCTAGGGAAGGCTTGATCGACGGCTTGAGCAGCCGTTCGAGGGAGACGCCGGCTAGGATGGCCTGCCGGGTGGAGCCGATCTTTGCCAGCGCATCCGCCGCCTCGTTGGAGCCGCCCATGGGACGTGATGGAACTCACAGCCCTCGAAGAAGCCGGTGAGCTGTTGCACGAGGAAGCAGTAACTGGCCATGTTGGCGTCCCTGGCATCCCATTCACTAGAGACTTGTTGCACCACGAGGTCAGAGTTGCCGAAGCAGAGGATGCGCCTGATGCCGATCTCCTTGGCGAGTCGGAGGCCATGGGCGGTGGCCTCGTACTCAGCCACGTTGTTGGAGGTGGCGAAGTGGATCTGGAGGGCGTATCTGAGATGATCACCTTTTGGGCAGGAGAGGACTATGTCGGCACCCAGGCTGGTCCTCATTTTCGAGCCGTCGAAGTGCATGCGCCAATGCGTGGAGTCCGAGGGAGGCAGGAACGAACTCCGTGTCCGCACAGTCGACAAGGAAGTCCGCCAACGCCTGTGACTTGATGGAGGTTCTTGGCTCGTACCGGATCTCATGATCAGCGAGGACGATGACCCACTTGGCGATACGGCCGGTGGAGTCCCGGGCGCTCATGATCTCGTCGAGCGGGGCCGTGCTCAGCATGGTAATGGAATGCTCCTGGAAGTACTGCTTGACCTTCTTGGCGGCGAAGTATATGCCATAACACATCTTTTGGTAGTGGGGGTAGTTCTGCTTGGACGCGGAGAGGACCTCGCTGGGGTAGTACACGGGTCGTTGGACCGTGAAACACCCCAAAAATTTAATCATGTTTTATTAATTACAATTTTGGCCAGGAAATTAAATTTTTATTTTCTGGATCATCTGTTTATTTGAGGATCACTTCTTTCTTCTAAGTTGTGGAGTTTTCCCTCTTAGTAGAAACTTTTCTAAAAAGTTTTTTTGGACTTGAGTGCCTACTTAGGAGCATTTAATTTTAATTATATATGATCAGTGGAAATATTTTTCCTCATAACTTTGGGAGTCTCTGTTGCACTACAACCATTTGATATCTTCATTCAAAAATTCTACAAAAATTCTTAGATGACAGGTGGTGTTTCTATATCACTTTTATGCAAAAACCTCTCTTAGTCTTTTGGAGATTTTGAGCTTTATAACAAGTTTTCAAATCTGGATCAGTTTGTAGTTTGCACTACAACCTAATTAAATATTACCTTAAAAATTCCATGAAAATTTGGAGATTTTAGTAGAAGAATATAATTCATTTTTATGCAAAAACTCATTTGTTTTGTTTGGAAAATTTGAGCAAACCATCCTCTTTTCCTCTCTCATCCAGTTTGGTATTTTCTACTACAACCCTATTCTATTTTTCTCTAGTGATCTTGAGATTTTTCCTACTTTGATTTATCTCTACCAAACCCTTATTTCCAAGAGATCATCTCCATTTGACTCTTTTATCCACATGTGATAATGCCCTTTTGTGCCTAACCAGAAACATAGTTTTGAGACACTTGCACTAGGAAGTTTCTGCTTTGACCAATATAACCATGCCATACTCTTTATCATCTAAAGATACCATGATCTAGAAATTTTTGTCACTAGCAAAACCTTCTGGATGCCCCTCGCATTTTGTCGAACACCTATAGTGCATGAACAGTTTTGGCATAGTTTTATTTTTGCATTGTGAACTTGCCCTCTGGACAAAAAAACATGTCCACTAATCTTCTAGTTACCCCTATCCTATCTCTGTTAATTTTCCTAGATACCTAAGACCTCTAGGCCACCCTGGCATTCTGCCGAGCATGTGGTGTGCGTGGTCTGGGCGCGCCCAGAGCGCACGTTTTGCATGCGCGCGCGACCGAGCCACCGCGACCAGATGCCGCCTCCCCCGCTCGTCCTGATCCGTCCCCGTGCGGAGAGGTACGTCCGCCCTTCTCGTCCAGAGTCCCTGCACCTGCTGTAGCTCATCGCCTCCACCGCTAGCGGCCACTGCCGTCCCGCCCGTCTCTGCCATGGCCGGCACCGTCCAGCCTCCCCTCGGTCGCCAGCTGCCCTTGGAACTGCTCGAGCCTATCCACTCGCGCTGACAAACCTCGCCGTCTAGCGCCTCGTCGCCCTGCAAGCTACAGAACGGCGGTTCGCCGGCGATCTTATCCGCAGCCGCGGAACCGACGTTGCCTGCCTATAAATAGGCCCTTCCCCGACTCCCCTCAGCCTCAAGCAGTGCCCCAGTTCTCTCTTAGAGCCTCCCCAAGCCACTAATTGACCGAAAGAAGCCATCTCCTTCGCCTCTGGCCGAGATGTTCGTCGCCATCCTTCTGTCAATTTCGACGCCACTAGAGCCCCTCCCTCTACTCTATCACCTCCTACAGCTCCATCATGACCCCGCAGCTCCATTACCCACCTCATTTGAGGCTAAGAAATCCCGTGAGCAGAAGCCCCTTTTCACCCGAAGCCCCTTCCGCCATGAAGGACGGTCCGCTCACCTCGAGCTCTTCCTCGCACCCTAACCACCAGGAACGGATGCGGCATCCTCTCCAGATCATCCCCATGCCCAGAGAATCTCGAATGGTGGCGTGTGCTGCATGGAATCACCATCGGCAGCTCTCCCCTGTCCCTGCCCAGGAGCGCGGGGAGGGAGAAGACGAATCCTACAGGAGGGCCAGGCCCGTCAGTGAGCCACCGCTTTCCCCGATAGCACCCTTCCCCAGTACGTTTTCGCCTAAGGAAAACATTGTCCCAGGAATGCATTCTCTTACTTCGGTAACGTAGTTCCCACCGAACCGTTTTCTTTTATTCTGTTGAAAAAAAACAGATTTGACCTGATCTTTGACTGGCTATAACTTTTAAAATACAACTCATTTTAAATTTATTCTTTTTCTGTTCTGTCCCAAATTCTATCTAGTTTATTTTCATATTTATTTTAAAATTTTCCAAGACAACATTTTGTGCTGTTTTTGAATTGTGTGTTAATTAGAATATTTTCAAATAGGAATTTGGAGTGAAGATAAAATTTTGGAGTGCACCTCAAATACATACACATTGAAGGCAAGCATTCTGAACCCTGGTATAACATTTGTTGTGTGTTGCTTGATGTGACTGTAACATTGAGTTGACCAGAAGTATGCTTTAATTCATGTGATGGTGTGATCATGCATGATGAAAATTACTTGCTGTTGGAATTGATATGCTTGTGAAAGTATTCACCCTCGTATACCTTTCATGCCTACCGGAAGGAAACAGAAGAAGTCTTTGTCTGGAGTAGACACGAGCTTGGTGCTGACATCTCGTTGGAGCGAGAATGGTCAGTAAGGCATGAAAGGGTATGATGAGTGGTGATTCTGCCTAATACCATGAAATATATTTGTTGTGCTAACCATGCAGAGAATACACAACCTCCTGAGTCGACCATAGATCGAGTCTTGTGCCAGTAACCCCCATACTTGTTTCGTACTACCATTTGTCCCTACGGCAGGTAGGGTACGACTCGGTAAGTTGTCAACCCCTTTCTTAGCACAAACCGTACAGAGAGGCCATGGTGGAAGATACCGGCTGCATCCGGTAGGCATGCCACCTGTCCGGGGGCATGGGTGTTTCCGGTTGGAGTCGAGGGGGTAGCTCCCCTAGTTTGCACGCGTTATAATTTTTGTGATCCCATGCTAATCGATGTGTGGCCTCCCCACTTAGAGTTTTGCTTAACGAGTGTCGTGGGTGATTCCAGGCACTGGTAAGTTAAGCTGGTGTGTGCAGGTCAGGTGTGTTTTCAATTCAAAGACCGTAAGCGGAATTAGTTTCGGTGGACTAAAGGAATCTGTTACTCGTGGGTAAAGAGTACACTCTCTGTAGAGTTAATATCTATTTTAATAACCGTGTCCACGGTTAAGGACTACAGTCTAGGATGGGTCAAGTGTCGGTCTTTGGAGGAAAACTTCTAAACCGGAATATTGATCATGACGAGTGTGTTGGGGAACGTTGCATGGGAAACAAAAAAATTCCTACGCACACGAAGATCTATCCATGGTGATGAGCATCTACGAGAGGGAGAGTGGATCTACATACCCTTGTAGATCGCTAAGCGGGAAGCGTTAAGAAACGCGATTGGTGTAGTCGAACATCTTCGCGATCCAAATCGCCGAGTGTCCCGCGATCTCATCACGATCCGTCCCGCGATCCAATCACGATCCGTCCCATGAACTCATCATGATCCGTCCCGCGATCTCGTCACGATCCGTCCCGCGATCCAATCACGATCATCTCGTGGCCTTGATCACGATCCTTCCGATCTAGTACTGAACGGACGGCACCTCCGCGTTCAGCACACGTACAGCTTGATGACGATCTCCACCGTCTTGATCCAGCAAGCAGGTGTGGAGAGGAAGAAGAGTTCTCCGGCATCCTAACGGCGCTCCGGCGATGGTGGTGGAGCAATTCCGGTAGGGTTTTGCCTATGCACTGTAGAAAAACCGATCTAGAGGAGAAACTATGCACTAGAGATTAGGGTTTGCACGTGGCTGAAAATTCTATGTCAAAACCCTAAAATCCTCTAGTATATATAGGAGGAGAGGAGGAGGAGGCTTGGTCGACCAAAGTGGGAGGTGAAGGAGGACTCTCCTCCTCCACTCCTAGTAGGACTAGGACTCTTCCTTTTTGCCTTTTTTCCCACCTTTTTCCTTTGGGTTTCTTTCTTCCAACCACATGGGCCTATTGTGGTTGTTCCACCAGCCCACTAAGGGCTGGTTATTAATTTCAGCCCATGAAGCCTCTTGGGTCGAAATACCCCTCCCGGAGATCTCCCGGTACACTACCGGCACTCCCGGTACACTACCGATAAGCGCGAAACTTTTCCGGTGACCAAAACAGGACTTCCTATATATGAATCTTTACCTCCAGACCATTGCGGAGCTCCTCGTGACTTCTAGGATCTCATTCGGGGCTCCGAACAAACTTCGGTCACCACCATACACAACTCTATACTACCGAAACGTCACCAAACCTTAAGTGTGCAGACCCTGCGGGTTCGAGAACTATGTAGACATGACCGAGACACCTCTACAGTCAATAACCAATGGCGGGACCTAGATATACACATTGGTTCCTACATATTCTACGAAGATCTTTATCGGTCGAACCTCTATGTCAAGGATTCAGTTAATCCCGTATAACGTTCCCTTTGTTCTTTGGTATGTTACTTGCCCGAGATTCGATCGTCGGTATCTCCATACCTAGTTCAACCTCGTTATCGGCAAGTCTATTTACTCGTTCTGTAATACAAGATCCCATGACTAACACTTAGTCACATTGCTTGCAAGGCTTATTGTGATGTTGTATTACCGAGTGGGCCCTAACATACCTCTCCGTCACACGGAGTAACAAATCCCAGTCTTGATCCATGCCAACTCAACAGACACCCTCGGAGATACCTGTAGAGCACCTTTATAGTCACCCAGTTACGTTGCGACGTTTGATACACACAAGGCACTCCTCCGATGTCCGTGAGTTGCATGATCTCATGGTCATAGGAACATATACTTGACATGCAGAAAACAGTAGCAATAAACTGACACAATCATATGCTATGTTTGTAGTTTGGGTCTTGTCCATCACATCATTCTCCTAATGATGTGATCCCGTTATCAAATGACATCTCATGTCCATGGCTAGGAAACCTTAACCATCTTTGATCAATGAGCTAGTCCATTAGAGGCATACTAGGGACATTGTTTTGTCTATGTATCCACACATGCATCTAAGTCTCCGATCAATACAATTTATAGCATGGATAATAAACGATTATCATGAACAAGGAAATATGATAATAACTAATTTATTATTGCCTCTAGGGCATATTTCCAACAGTCTCCCACTTGCACTAGAGTCAATAATCTAGTTCACATCACCATGTGATTCGCATTGTTATGAATCTAACACCCAATGAGTTCTGGGGCTCGATCATGCTTTGCATGTGAGAGAGGTCTTATAGTCAATGGGTCTGCGACATTCAGATCCGTGTGTACTTTGAAAATTTCTATGTCAAACCGTAAACACTGCTACCACACTCCACTCGGTACTATTCCAAATGGCTGCTCCACTATACGTATCTAGATTGCTACTACGAGTCATCCGGATTGGTGTTAAAGCTTGCATCGATGTAACTCTTTACGACGAACTCTTTATCACCTCCATAATCGAGAAACATCTCCCAAGTCTTTTAGTTACTAAGGATAATCTTGACCGCTGTCGAATGCTCCATTCCAGGATCACTTTGAAACCTTCTGGCCATAGTTATAGCAAGGCTGACATTGGGTCATGTGCACAGCATTGCATACATGATAGAACCTATGGATGAAGCATAGGGGATGACACTCATCTTTTCTCTATCTTCTGCAGTCACTGGGCATTGAGTCTTACTCAACTTTATACCTTACAAATCAGGCGAGAACTCTTTCTCTGACTGAGCCATTTTGAACTATTTCAAAATCTTGTCAAGGTATGTACTCATTGAAAGTCTCATCAAGTATCTTGATCTATCTCTATTGATCTTGATGCTCAACAATTAGGTAGCATTATCTAGGTCCTCCTTTGAAAAACTCTTTTCAAACAACCGTTTATGCTCTCCAAAAATTCTACATCATTTCCGATAGCAATATGTCATCCACATATACTTATCAGAAACTCTATAATGCTCCCACTCACTTTATTGCAAATACAAGTTTCTCGTAAACTTTGTATAGACTCAGAAACTTTGATCACCTCATCAAAGTGTATATTCCAACTCCGAGATGCTTGCTTCAGTTCATAGAAGAATCACTGAAGCTCGCACATCTTTTAGCATCCTTAGGACTAACAAAACCTTCTGGTTGTATCTCATACAACCTTTCCTTAAGGAAGGAAACGATGTTTTGGCATCCATCTGCCAGATTTCATAATTGAAAAATGCAGCAACTGCTAACATAATTCCGACAGACTTTAGCATCGCTACGAGTGAGAAAGTCTCATCGCAGTCAACTCCTTGAACTTGTCGTAAACTACTTTGCAACAAGTCGAGCTTTACAAATGGTAACACTTACCATCGGCGTCTGTCTTCATTTTAAAGATCCATTTGTACTTAACGACCTGCCGTCCAATGAGCAAGTCCACCAAAGTCTATACTTGGTTTTCATACATGGATCCTTTCTCGGATTTCATGGCCTCTAACCATTTGTTGGTTTTCGGGCCCATCATCGCTTCTCCATAGTTCGTAGGTTCATCGTTGTCCAACAACATGACCTCCAAGACAGGGTTGTCGTACCACTCAGGAGCAGTATACATCCTTGTCGCCCTACGAGGTTTGATAGTAACTTGATCCGAAGCTTCATGATCATCATAACTAACTTCCTCTTCAACTAACGTAGGCTTCACAGAAACAACTTCCTGCGCTGCGCTAGTCTCTGGTTGAAGTAAAGGTTCAATAACCTCATCAAGCTCTAATTTCCTCGTAGGTCGATAGTAACTTGATCCGAAGCTTTCATGATCATCATCATTAACTTCCTCTTCAACTGACGTAGGCTTCACAGAAACATCTTTCTGTGCTGCGCTACTTTCTGGTTGAAGCAGAGGTTTCAACAACCTCATCAAGTTCTATCCTCCTCCCACTCAACTCTTTCAAGAGAAACCCTTTCTCGAGAAAGGACCCAGTTTTAGCAACAAACATTTTATGCTTGGATCTGAGATAGAAGGTTCACCCAACTGTTCTTAGGGTATTCTATGAAGATGCATTTGTCCACATTGGGTTCGAGCTCATTAGGTGAAAACATTTTCCACACAAGCGTCACAGCCCCAAACATAAAGAAATGACAGCTTAGGTTTCTATCAAACCATAGTTCATACGGTGTCATCTCAGCGGATTTAGATGCTGCCCTATTTAAAGTGAATGTAGTTGTCTCTAATGCACAACCCCAAAATTATAGTAGCAAAATGATAAGAGACATCATAACATGCACCAGATCCAATAGAGCATGACTATGACGTTCGGACATACCATCACCCTATGGTGTTCCAGGTGGCGTGCGTTGTGAAACAACTTTCATATTGTCTAAAGTTGTATGCCAAACTCGTAACTCAGATATTCACCTCCATGATCATATCACAGATACTTTTATCTTCTTGTCACGATGATCTTAAACTTCACTCTGAACTTGCTTGAACTTTTCAAACGATTCATACTTGTGTTTCATTAAGTAAACATACACTATATATACCCAAATCATTAGTGAAGGTAAGAAAATAACGATATCCACCGCACGCTACAAGACTCATTGGATTGCATACATCAACATGTATCATTTCCAATAAATCACTTGCCCGCTTCATCAAAACAGAAAAACGGGGTCCTTAGTCATCTTGACCAAGAGGCATGGTTCGCATGTCTCAACCGATTCGAAATGAATGAGTCCAAAGTTCCATCAGCATGGAATTTCTTCATGCGCTTTATACCAATATGACATTTAGCGGTAGTGCCACAAGCATCTGGTACTATCATTGTTAACTTTGTATCTTGTTGGCATTAATGTTGTGAACATGTGTATTACTACGATCAAGTTTCAACAAACCATTCTTACTGGGTGCATGACCGTTGAAGGTATTATTCATGTAAATAGAATAACCATTATTCTCTAATTTAAATGAATAACCGTGTTGCAATGAACATGATCTAATCACGTTCATGCTCAACAAATAAACACCAAATAATATTTATTTAGGTTCGTCACTAATCTCGAAGGTAGATAGAGCGTGCGATGTTGATCACAACAACCTTGGAAACATTTCCAACACACATCATCACCTCACACTTAGCTAGTTCTCCGTTTATTTCACAGCTTTTATTTTGAGTTACTAACATTTAGCAACCGAACCGGTATCCAATACTGAGGTGCTACTAGGAGTACTAGCAAGGTACACATCAATAACACGTATATCAAATATACTTCTGTTGACGTTTGCCAGCCTTCTTATCTACCAAGTATCTAGGGTTGTTCCGCTTCAACGACCGCTCTCCTCATAATCGAAGCACTAAGTCTCGGGTTTGAGTTCAACTTTGGGTTGCTTCACTGGAGCAGCAATTGACTTGCTATGCATGAAGTTTCCCTCCTTGCTCTTGCCATTCTCGAAACTAGTGGTTTTAACTAACCATCAACACTTTGACGCTCCTTCTCGATTTCTACCTTCGCGTTGTCAAACATCGCGAATAGCTCAGGGATCATTATTTCTATCCCTGGCGTTTTATAGTTCATCACCAAGTTCTAGTAGCTTTAGTGACAGTGACTTGGAGAACTATATCAATCACTATCTTATCTGGAAGATCAACTCCCACTCGATTCAAGCGATTGTAGCACCCAGACAATCTGAGCACATGCTCAATGATTGAGCTATTCTCTTTCATCTTACAGGCAAAGAATCTTGTTGGAGATCTCATATCTCACAACACGGGCACAAGCCTGAGATCCTAATTTCAGCTCTTAGAACATCTCATATGTTCCATGACATTCAAAACGTTTCGGAGCCTCAATTCTAAGTTGTAATGCATGACGCACTAAACTGTCAAGTAGTCATCAGCACATACCTGTCAGATGTTCACAACATCTACAGGCGATGCTAGTGGGGTTGGCACACCGAGCGGTGCATCAAGGACATAAGCCTTCTGTGCAGCAACGAGGACAATCCTCAGATCACGGAGCCAGTCCGCAATATTGCTACCATCATCTTTCAACTCTATTTCTCTAGGAACATATAAAATTCAAGGGAGCTACAGTGTGAGCTAGTAATCTACAACATAATTTTGCAAAGACACTACTGACTATGTTCATGATAATTAGTTCAATTAATCATATTACTTAAGAACTCCCACTCAAGTTGACATCCCTCCGGTCATCCGAGTGATACATGATCCAAATTCACCAACTCAAGTCCGATCATCACGTGAGTTGAGGTGGTTACAATGGTGAACATCATCATGTTGATCATATCTACTATATGACTCATGTTCGACCTTTCGGTCTCTTGTGTTCCGAGGCCATGTCTGTACATGCTAGGCTCGTCAAGTTTAACCCGAGTGTTCTGCGCGTGCAACACTGGCTTGCACCCGTTGTATGTGAACGTAGAGTCTATCACACCCGATCATCACGTGGTATCTCAACACGACGAACTTTCGCAATGGTGCACACTCGGGGAGAAGACAATTTATCTTGAAATTTAAGTGAGGGATCACCTTATAATCCTATCGTCGTACTAAGCAAAAAATATGCATAAAAGGATTAACATCACATGCAATTCATAAGTGACATGATATGGCCATGAACTTGTGCTTTAGATCTCCATCTTGAAAGCACCGGCATGATCTCCATCGTCACCGGCATGACACCATGATCTTCATCATCTTGATCTCCATCAACGTGTCGCCATCGGGGTTGTCACGCCCTGCATGCTTCTACTACTATTGCTACTGTAGCGATAAAGTAAAGCATTACATAGCGCTTAATGATTGACACGGAGGTCATACAATAATTTAAAGACAACCCTATGGCTCCTGCCAGTTGCCGTACTCATTGACATGCAAGTCGTGATAATCTATACATCACATGATCATCTCATACATCACATATATCACATCATGTAATTGGCCATATCACATCACAACATACCCTGCAAAAACAAGTTAGACGTCCTCTAATTGTTGTTGCATATTTTACGTGGCTGCTACGGGTTTCTAGCAAGAACGATTCTCACCTACGCATAAGCCACAACGGTGATACATAATTTGCTTGTCAACTTTCTCAAGGACCGCCTTTGTCGAATCCGATCCAACTAAAGTGAGAGAAACTGCCACCCGCAAGCCATCTAGGCAACAAGTTGCAGTCGAGGGAACCGGTCTCTCGTAAGCGTACGAGTAATGTTGGTCCGGGCCGCTTCATATCACAATACCGCTAAACCAAAATCCGACCAAGGGAGGAAGCAATCTAAGCATCAACGCCCACAAACCTTTTGTGTTCTACTCGAGATCTCATCTACACATAGACCTAGCTCATGATGCCACTGTTGGGGAACGTTGCATGGGAAACAAAAATTTTCCTACGCACACGAAGATCTAGCCATGGTGATGAGCATCTACGAGAGGGAGAGTGGATCTACATACCCTTGTAGATCGCTAAGCAGGAAGCGTTAAGAAACACGGTTGGTGTAGTCGAACATCTTCGCGATCCAAATCGCCGAGTGTCCCGCGATCTCATCACGATCCATCCCGCGATACAATCACAATCCTTCCTGTGAACTCATCACAATCCGTCCCGCGATCCAATCACGATCGTCTCGTGGCCTTGATCACGATACTTCTGATCTAGTACCGAACGGACGGCACCTCCGCGTTCAGCACACATACAGCTTGATGACGATCTCCACCGTCTTGATCCAGCAAGAAGGTGTGGAGAGGAAGAAGAGTTCTCCGGCAGCCTAATAGCGCTACGGCGATGGTGGTGGAGTAATTCCGGCAGGGCTTCGCCTAAGCACTGCAGAAAAACCGATCTAGAGGAGAAACTATGCGCTAGACATTAGGGTTTGCACGTGGCTGAAAATTCTGTGTCAAAACCCTAAAATCCTCTAGTATATATAGGAGGAGAGGAGGAGGAGGCTTGGCTAACAAAAAGCCAGCCCTTGGGTCGACCAAAGTGGGAGGTGGAGGAGGACTCTCCTCCTCCACTCCTAGTAGGACTAGGACTATTCCTTTTTGCCTTTTTTTCCACCTTTTTCCTTTGGGTTTCTTTCTTCCAGCCACATGGGCATATTGTGGCTGTTCCACCAGCCCACTAAGGGCTGGTTATTACTTTCCCACAGCCCATGAAGCCTCTTGGGTCGAAATACCCCTCCCGGAGGTCTCCCGGTACACTACCGGCACTCCCGGTACACTACCGATAAGCCCGGAACTTTTCCGGTGACCAAAACAGGACTTCCTATATATGAATCTTTACCTCTGGACCATTGCGGAGCTCCACATGACGTCTAGGATCTCATCCGGGACTCCAAACAAACTTCGGTCACCACCATACACAACTCTATACTACCGAAACGTCACCAAACCTTAAGTGTGCAGACCCTACTATGTAGACATGACCGAGACACCTCTACGGTCAATAACCAATGGCGGGACCGAGATATCCACATTGGTTCCTACATATTCTACGAAGATCTTTATCGGTCGAACCTCTATGTCAAGGATTCAGTTAATCCCGTATAACGTTCCCTTTGTTCTTCGGTATGTTACTTGCCCGAGATTCGATCGTCGGTATATCCATACCTAGTTCAACCTCGTTACCGGTAAGTCTCTTTACTCATTTTGTAATACAAGATCCCATGACTAACACTTAGTCACATTGCTTGCAAGGCTTATTGTGATGTTGTATTACCGAGTGGGCCCTGAGATACCTCTCCGTCACACGGAGTAACAAATCCCAGTCTTGATCCATGCCAACTCAACAGACACCCTCGGAGATACCTGTAGAGCACCTTTATAGTCACCCAGTTACGTTGCGACGTTTGATACACACAAGGCACTCCTCCGATGTCCGTGAGTTGCATGATCTCATGGTCATAGGAACATATACTTGACATGCAGAAAACAGTAGCAATAAACTGACACGATCATATGCTACGTTTGTAGTTTGGGTCTTGTCCATCACATCATTCTCCTAATGATGTGATCCCGTTATCAAATGACATCTCATGTCCATGGCTAGGAAACCTTAACCATCTTTTATCAACGAGCTAGTCCATTAGAGGCATACTAGGGACATTGTTTTGTCTATGTATCCACACATGCATCTAAGTCTCCGATCAATACAATTTATAGCATGGATAATAAACGATTATCATGAACAAGGAAATATGATAATAACTAATTTATTATTGCCTCTAGGGCATATTTCCAACAGAGTGATGAATGATGGTTATGATTATTATTATGGTGGACTAACCATTTATATGGTTTTGAATTATTGAGTATCTCTGGGAAGGTTCTACCTCCTGGATACTCATTATGATTAATATATAAGCCATTTGTGTGGCGTCGCTCAGACGCCCAACTGTGGCATGCTTGTTATTTATTTTCCTTATAATCCCTTTATGTGGCGTCACTCAGACGCCCGACTATGGCATGCTTGTTATTTATTTTCCTTATAAGCCCTTTATGTGGCGTCGCTCAGACGCCCGACTGAGGCATGCCTTATATCTTTATCCTTTCGAGGCGTCGCTTCAGACACCCGATCGATCTATGTTATATCTATTCTCTGCTTGCTTATTCATGTTTAATATGAATGACCTGCTTGCGTGCACCATGATATTTTATTTTAGGACTGGCTAAGTGACCATGGATTAAATTCGGTGCATGAATACCACTACTATGTTATACCTATTTTTATAGTGTTTGCGAGTGCATTCAAAGTACTCACTGCCTTGTCCCTGGCTATTTGTCTTGGCTAGATAATGCATGTGGAGAGGAGCATTATGACGACAACCCCGGAACCTAGGCATTGAAGATCGCAGCCACGCGAAGATATGAGTTAACCAGGTCAGCTGTTCCTATGGGAAATGGAGTCCCATAGACGTTGATGACCCCGAACCACTTCCGCCACCAACCACTAGAAACCTTTTGTTGTACTCATAGACCACGATGGTCTTGTACTACATATTTTTGTATTTTTGCTTGGAATTTCTGTATCAAGATAGTGTCTCGTCAGCTAACAGTAATCCTGGGACTGATGAGCACAAGTGCCATCTACTAGGAATTTAATATCCTGGAAAACCGGTCCTGACAGACCGGCAGGGACTTACCCTCCTCCGGCCGCTCGACCACCAGGACGACGCTGATGACACGGGTGGTCGTCGTGATGTAGGCGAGCAGCGGTTCCTTCTTAGCCAGCGCGGCCAGGATGGGCGCATGGGTGAGAGTCTTCTTGAGGCCGCGGAAGGCCTCGTCCGCCTCGTCGGGCCAGTCGAAGATGGCCGGCCTCTTGGTTTGACCCGGCTTGATTAGAGCCGTCTTGTGAAGGAGCCCGTAGAGGGGCAGGGCCTTCTCCCCCAACCGGCTGATGAACCGACTGAGCAAGGCGAGGCAACCGATGAACTTCTGGACATCGCGAAGCCGGGTCGGCTTCGGCATGCACTCGATCTCGCTGATCTTCTCAGGGTTAGCTTCGATGCCGCGGGCGGACATGAAGAAACCCAAGAGTTGACCGACGGGGACGCCGAAAACATACTTCTCCGGGTTGAGCTTGATCTTGTACTCGCGCAAGTTCGCGAAGGTCTCCAGGAGGTCATCGAGGAGGCTGAAATGCTTCTTGGTTTTGACGATGATGCCGTCGACGTAGACATGGACGTTCCTGCCTATCTGAGATAGGAGGCACTTCTGCATGCACCGTTGGAAGGTGACGCCTGCGTTCTTCTGGCCGAAGGACATGGTGATGTAGCAGTAGGCCCCAGAAGACGTGATGTAGGTGGTCTTGAGCCGGTCTTCCGGATTCAACTTGATCTGGTGGTAGCTTGAGTAGGCGTCCAGGAAGGATAGCAAGTCACAGCCGGCCATGGAGTCGATGACTTGATCGATCCGCGGCAGGGCGAATGGGTCCTTGGGACACGCCTTGTTCAGGCTAGTGTAGTCGATGCACATGCGCCAGGTCTTGTTTTTCTTCAACAGCAGGACTGGGTTGGCAAGCCAATCAGGGTGGAATACTTCCATGATAAACCCGGCTGCGAGCAGCCGGTCAGACGTGGAGTTTGTGCTTGGCAAACTTCCTCGGAACACTCGGCATGTCCTTGGGTGACCACGGAAGATGTCCCGATTCTCACGGAGAAAGTCGACGAGCTCGCCTTCCTATTTGGTGTTGAGGCGGGAGCCGATGGTGACACACTAAGCCGGGTTGGCCGGGTCGAGCAGGATTTGCTTGGTGTCTTTGGACGGCTGGAAGGAGGCCTCGCCGACGGATTGGGAGGGAGGAGCCGGCATGGCCGGCTAGCTGGCAGCAAGGGCCACGAGTCGGTCGAGTTGCCATCTCTCCTCGGCGATCTCCAGGGCCTCGGCTAGCCGGCTGCCATCTCGATTGCACTCGAGCGACATCTTGTAGTCGCCCTTGATGGTGATGATTCCCTTTTGGCCCGGCATCTTGAGCTTGAGGTAAGCATAATGAGGGACCGCCATGAAGCTGACAAGAGCCGGCCGGCCCAACAGCGCGTGGTAGGGGCTTGCAAGGTCCACGACCTCTAACAACACTGGCTCATGGCGGAAATGGCCGGGTCCACCGAAGAGGACGTCGAGCGTGATCTTGCCGACATGGGAGCAGGACTTCCCAGGCACAATGCCGTGGAAAACCGTCCGGCTCACCTGCAGGTCTTCTATGTTCAGCCCCAGCTTATGCATCGTGTCGAGGTAGAGAATGTTAATGCTGCTGCCGCCATCTATCAGCACCCATGAGAAGCGGCAGGCTCGCTCCTTGGTGGCAATGGTGGGGTCGAGGACCAAGGCATAACTGCCGGGATTCGGCATCACGGTGGGGTGATCGGACTGGCTCCAAGTTACGGGCTTCTCCGACCTATGCATGAACTAGGGAGTTGCCGGCATGGTGGCGTTCACCTCATGGTGGAGCCGGCACTGAGCGTGTTTGCCCGTCTCTTCACTGGTGAAGACGACATAGCAACTGTCCTGGTTGGGGAACTGGTCGATTAGACGACAGTCGTTCGGAGCCGTTGCTGGCGCCTAGGCGGTAGCTTGGGCCGGGGCCGGCGCACGGGCTAGCGGCACGGGGGGAGCCGGAAGGCTGTCCCGCCAGAGCCAATCGCTATGAGAAGCTGCACTGCCGGAACGTGTGCGTAGAGGGTTTGGCCCTTGAATGATTCTTGCAGGGGAGATCGAGCATTTGCTCGAAGATGAGCTTTGGCTGCCAGGCAGCCTTGCCGGTGCACTAGCGCTGGCCAGAAGGCTGGATAGCCGGCTCCTGATCCTCGACGGTATTGACCTGCCAGCTCCCGTAGTGGGGATCCGGCTGGTCGTCCTTGCGCTTGTTGTTCTGTGGCTGCCGGTTGTCGGCAACCGGTCGGGTCGTGGCCGGCGTCGTCGTTGCCTTGGCGGGCGGGGTCGTCTTGACCCGGATGGCTGAATCGGCCGTGGCATATTTGTCCGCCTTGGTCATGAGCTCGGCAAGCGTGGCCGGCTCGGAGCACATGAGCTTATGCTTGAGAGGGGTGTCGTCCCAGCAGCCCTCAATGAAGTATTGCATGGCTTGCACCTCGTGCACCCCCTCGCAGGAGTTGCGGAGCTCGGTCCATCGGGTGAGGTAGGCGAAGAGGGATTCGTCCGGCCCTTGAATGCACATGGCGAGTTCACGGGGATGGCCAGGCCGCTTGTAGGTGCCGGTGAAGTTGTGGACGAAGGCCTCCTCAAAGTCCGTCCAGGTGTTGATGCTGCCGGCCACCAGGCTGTTGAGCCAGGTGCGGGCCGAGCCGATCAGCATGAGGGGGGCGTAGAGAACGGCTATGCGCTTATTCCCCCTGGCGACGCCCACCGCGGTGGTGTAGTCGATCAGCCAGTCTTCGGGCTTGGCGGCTCCGTTGTATTTTAGGGTGTCCCTAGGGAGGATGAAGCCGGTCGGAAATGGCTCGGTGCGGTTCCGGGGGCCGAAGCAGGCCGGACCACTCGAGCCCTCCTCCTCGAGGAGGGCAGATTGCACGAGTTTGTGGAGGCGGTTGCGAGCGTCGTTCTCACTGCGGGGGACGCGTGGTCCGAGCCGAGCCGAGAGTTCCGGACAGACGGTGGGTGGCGCCCACTGCAGCGACTCGCGCCGTGGAGGCGGTGTGTGCCCATGGCTGCACCATCTGCCAGATGCCGGCGCTTCGTGGTGGCGGCCGCTCCGAGGCGGCTCATTGGTGCGCCGGCTGGTAATAGCTGGCTGCTCGCTCCTCGGCGTCTGAGAGGGTCGGGGGTTGTTTGCTTCGGCCCGGCGGCCGGAGATGCAAGGGGAGGAGGTGTACTAGCCCGCCTGGCAGCCGGCAGTTCCCGTGCCCTTGCGCTCGGGCCGGGGGCCTTCAGTGACGGCACCGCCCGTCGTGAGCAGATGCTGTTGCGCATCGGCAACATCAATGAGCTCCTTGATGTGGGGCTCGTGGGCGACACACTCTTCGCCCTCCAAGGTGGCCAATTCCTCGTACGCCACCTTGAGAGCCCGCAGGTTAGCTGCGGGGGTGTCGTAGACGGGCATTTTGCTGCCGAGGATTTCGGCGACCACGCGGCCGCAGTCGCGCACGGCCCCACGCTGACTGGGCTCGGTGCCAGGCGGGGTGAGTCCATAGGCGGAAGCGTCCTCCCGTTGTGCCGCCTCCATGCGGCGCTGCGTGGCCGCGAGGGCCGTGGCATCCTCGAACAGGATATGGCGAGCCACCTCGAGATCGGCCGCGGCGGTATCAGGGTTCGCCGTTGGGGCGATCGGAGTGCTCAAGCCCTGGAGGGCCGCGCTGAGCGGGTCGGACGTGCCGACGCGGGCAGTGGCAGCGGTAGCCGTGACCCATGCCCGTTCAGAAGCGGTGGAGGAAGTGATGGCCATCACTCCCACGCGATCGTGGGAGCCGCAGCAAGTGCGGCCACTGCCGTGGGTGGACCAGTGCAGACGAGCACCCCCGCGGGGTACTCGTCAGCGGCCGAAGCCTCGACGAGGCTGAGCCTGCCGAAGCGCTTGGTGAGTGCGTCGATGTCGGCCGTGAGGCCAATGCTGTTGCCCGTAGGGCGCGCCGGAGCAAGCCCCACAAGCCCCTCACGGTTTCCCCGGGATGAGTGGCGATGGCGGGGAATGGCGAGGGGTCCCGCCCGGAGCATGAATCCGGCCGGTGCCGCATACGCCCCCATGGTGGGCACCGACTGTCGTCGTTTTCTCACGACAGATGCCATGGGGTGGCTTATCATAGGTGGTTGGGGTAGGAGGACACCGACGGGCTCCGGGTGCGAGATTGGGCACAAGCGGTGATGACACACGACGTACCCAGGTTTAGGGCCCTTCGAGGGAGGTAATACCCCTAGTCCCGCTTGGTTTTGTTGGATGGATAGGTATAAGTACAATGGTGTTCCTGGAGCTGTGTCTAGAGGAGGAAGAAAGGGCAGCCGGCTGCTGTTTCCCTATTACTAGAAGGGGATGATCATTCGTGTGTGGACGTGTCTGTGTGTATCCGCCCCCTGTTGCATGGGGGGCTCGGGGGGTTTATAGGCCACCCCTCGGCTCTTACAATACGTTATAAGTACAAGGGTGGGGGGACCCGGCTGGCAGTCTGTCCAGCTGGCAGAGGGTCCCGCCACTCGCACCTTCTTGCTATTGGCGGGGCCCGCCGGCCGAGCGGTCCCATCTCCCATGAGGGTCCGCCAGCCGGCTCCGCGATTGGCCCTCGCCCACCTGCCGCGACACGGGCCGCCCGAGGGGGTGTCGTCTAGCGCCATCCGGCCAAAGTCTCCGGTACGGCCGGCCGCACTGTAGACACGCCAGGGCAGGTAATCGAGTGGCAAATGCGTGCCGGCACTGTTCCCCCGCCCAGTCGCGCTCACCAAGGTCAGCGGCCGGGACGGTTGGACTGTAGCCATGCGCCGTAGTGCGTCAGCGACCATTGTAGCCAGAGCACTGCCCGTCATGCCGGTCACGACACATTGTCGTACCCGTGCGCAGAGGGACAGGACGGGGCATGTCCGTCCCAAAGTTAGCGGAAGAGCCGGCCTGTGGGCAGCCGGCCACGCCCAGTCGGCCGAGGGTCCAGCCAGCTCTTCGACCAACCGTCCGGGGCGCCAGCCGGCACTGGCTCATGTTGGTTGTCCCCCAGCCGGCCACGGCCGGCCGGCCACGTAGTTTTTCTTCGAAGCAAAAGGGGGAAGACCCTGTTGCTTTGGCCTACCTAGGGGTAATAACCCCATCAACGGGGCTTTGTTGATTACTATGGTTGGTGCTAGCAAGGAGCCTGCATTACTAGTGGCAAGAGTGAAATGGTCACTCTTGAGATGGGGTCATCCTAGAGTGGAAGGTCATGCACTGTCTTTACAGGTACATGGCACACCGTTGTGTGCCCTCATGGATGATACGAGTGATGTACATCATGAGAGATGGCACCAATGAGTGGACTCTTTGTTTAGTATCACCATGGTAAAGGCATTGTTTGGGTGCTTACCTCGGGTATGTTATGTGCCGCGAGTCGTGGATGACACGGAAGTTCCCAGAGTCCCATGGGTAAAGTGTGCAACCTTTGCAGAGTGTAAAACTATTCGAGTAGCCGTGTCCACGATCAAGGAAAATTGGGTGCTGCTGCTTAGACTATGTCCGGATGTTTTCGTGAAACTTGGTGTGAGTATGGATGTGATGGTGACACAGAGGTCACATGAGCTAAGTCCGATGACTTAGCATGGGAATTGAACTAAGTCCGCTGACTTAGCATGATGAATGAACATGAGGTGTTCAACCCCTACTTATGATGATATCTGTAACTGGTTCATATGGATATCTGCCTATTGTTGATGCATGCTGACTAGTTACTTGATCATGTCATTTGCATTCAAAATTAGCTTTCCGCAAAATTACCTACTTAGTGCTATATCATGCATCATTGTTACCTTTTTCCACAACTTGGGTTGCTTGCGAGTGCATTCAAAGTACTCATTGGCTTGCCACTGGTTATTTAATTGGCCAGGCATGGAAGAACATGAGTATGTTGAAGAGTTTGTTGGTGACGAACATGCGAACTAGGAAGCTTCCTAGTTAGAATGCCTGTAGGTTAAGGCAGATGGCATGGTTTCACGCTTTCGACCAAGATTTCCGCTACTTGTTCTATTTAAGTGTTTGGCCCTCATGGCCCTATCTATGTAAGACATGACCTTTATGGTCGTTACTTCTGTAAGACGCTAAATGTGGATGTAAGACTCTTGTTATTCAGCTTGTGTGTGTTCAGTGAGCATTGATCTCTGGGATCACTGTACACGTGCATTCAGTGATCACGACTTATGAGTTGGGGTCCCCACAGAGCAGTAAGCTGGTGTAGTTCCAAGCAGAGCGTGGTAGGTGATTCTACATGCGAAGCGAAGTAGAACGCAGCCTCGGAGGCAACGAAGGAAGGTGTCTGGATGAAGGAGTTCATGATAGAGCTTGGAGTAGTGCCTAATGCACTGAATCCAGTGGATCTATTCTGTGATAACACTGGTGCCATTTCCCTGGCCAAGGAACCAAGGTTTCACAAGAGGACTAGACACATAAAGCGAAGCTTTAATTCCATCCGTGAGTACATAAAGGAGGAGGACATAAATATTTCCAAAGTGCACACGGATCTGAATGTTGCAGACCCATTGACTAAACCTCTTCCAAGGCCTAAACATGATCAACACCAGAACTGTACGGGTGTTCGATTCATTATAATGTAAATCACATAGTGATGTGTGCTAGATTATTGACTCTAGTGCAAGTGGGAGACTGTTGGAAATATGCCCTAGAGGCAATAATAAAATGGTTATTATTATATTTCCTTGTTCATGACAATTGTTTATTATCCATGCTATAATTGTATTGATTGGAAACATATTGCATGTGTGGATATATAGAAAACACTTTGTCCCTAGTGTGCCTCTAGTAGACTAGCTCGTTGATCAAAGATGGTCAAGGTTTCATAGCCATTGACATGAGATGTCATTTGATAATGTTGGAGATATACCCTAGAGGCAATCATGTATGATGATATTTCTTATGTGTTTATGAATAAAGATAGTCCTTGGACATTATCATTGATGTGTATTAACAAGTATGTGACTTGTTTGTGAGACTATGCATTGTATGATGACTATCCTAAATGGTCCCTAATCGAAAGGACTGTGTGGTCACGTAGCGAGTTAGACTAGCATATGACATGGTGGATGGTCTGGTCTCACTGACCATGTGGCATTGGATGCTAGCTGGATAATATGGACTTAGAAAGGTCTGGTCGGATTTGACGTAGTCGGATCCAAGTCAAGATAAGGTCCGAGTTGGACAGACCCAACTATGAGACGCAGCGATATGTCATGTGTGTGTCTCTAGGACAACATACGTTCTATGTCCTAAGACCTGAGCTAGCGCATGTACTCGGGATGGTGACAGAATTGCTTTGGACCGACCAAATGCTACTCTGCGACTGGGTAGTTATAAAGGTAGGTTTCGGGCTTGTACAGACCCATGCTGCGAGACATGGTCGAGCAAGATGGGATTTGCCCCTCCAATCAGGAGAGATATACTCTGTGCCCCTTGGGAGATCCAACCTGGATAAGCATGGCCATTCGATGAGGATTATGAGATAATCTTAATGTTGGTCGGATTCACCGGAACAAGAAAGAGGTCGTGCTACAACAAGGATGACCATATCGCCTTGTGCATGACAACATATATCGTGTGGCAAAGGGAACAAAAGTGTGAAGTACATGTTCGCCTAACCAGCTTCATCGGACACTTGGAGTCGGCACGTCTTGCTAGAGGCCACTATCGACCGATCGAGTCGGATGTGATCTGACTCGCGACCAAGTGGACGAGAACCTAAAGGATCGCACGCTTAAGGGAAGGAACACGTGGGCTTTATGATCCCTACGAGGCCCAAGAGTTGAGCCCACGCCGGATGCCTATATATAGTGGACATGCACACCCATCCGGTTGATCGTTTTTGTGCCGTCATTAGGGTTTGCATGTGTTGTGAATAGCCACTTCCACTTGTCGTTGCTAACCGTGTGATCGGACCTAGCAGTCCACCGCACGGGTGTTCCTCCTGCATGCGCGGATACCGTTAGAGGCGGTGCATCTGCGCCGCTCCGGCGAACCTGTACGTGGGATCCGGCGACCGGTTATTCGAGGGAGATATTGGTGGCTATCCGAGGGATATCAGATGAGGAGGAGAAGGACCACACGAACGCGCTGCCCCAACTCTACTTCCGCTGCATGGCACAACGCGTCTAGTGGTAATGATCTGTGATCCACCTCCATAGCATGTTCTTGGATGTTCTGCATGTAGGAAATTTTTAATTCGCATGGGATGCACCTACGGTAGAACCAAACAGATAACAGGATCACATCATTAGGAGAATGATATAATGGACAAGACCCAAACTATAAATGTAGCATTTGATCGTGTCAGTTTATTGCCATAGTTTTCTGCATGTCAAGTATGTGTTCCTATGACCATAAGATCATGCAAATCACTGACACTTGAGGAGTGCCTTGTGTGTATCAAACATTGCAACGTAACTGGGTGACTATAAAGGTGCTCTACAGGTATATCTCCGAGAGTGTCTGTTCGGTTGGCATGGATCAATATTGGGATTTGTTACTTAGTGTAATGGAGAAGTATCTCAGGGCCCACTTGTCGTGGGAACGAGCCTGACAGTAGATGGTAGGGGTACGTAAGGAGGGGTAGAGTCCTAGCTACGGCAAGGGTGTACACACGAATGTATGAGTTCAGGCCCCTCTCGTGGAGGTAACAGCCCTATGTCTCAGTGCTCGGGAGCTTATGTCATGTGGAATATAGAGATTACAATGGTTGTGAACCCTTGTGCCAAAGGGGAGGGGCGGCTCATATAGAGTTCGCTGCCCCTCATAATTACCCAACATCTAAGGGTCCGATCGTGGGGTTAAAGTCTGCCGTTACTGGTAACGTACGTAATAAAAGCTATTAATGACGATTGGACTAACGTTTGCCCATTGGGCTCTTGATGGTGACTCCTGGTCTTCTGCGTCGAGTGAGAACGAGGTCTTCCGAGTGACACGCGACTGCCGAGTGGAGGAAGGAGTCTCCGAGTGGATAACCTGTCGAGTGACTTGAACGTCTCTGAGAATCCAACCGGAAGTTTATGATTGATCTTCAAGTCCTCCAATGTAGTGTCCTTAGGTAGGGTATGTAGGCCTTGCCTAGGACCCTACTCTAGGTACATGTCCTCGTCTTTAGCTCCTGAATGGATCGGGGTTTGAATGGTGAAATGGGGGTATCAATGCCAATCTCGAATTAGGGCATCAAATCTTTCGAATGATATTCGGTGTTTCAATGAAACTTGCGTCGACTGAACTCTGAGTATTGACGTCAATTCAGGATCCAGACGCCGAATCTTCCGAATGATATTCGGGGCTTCAACGAAACTTGTGTCGATTGAATTCTTCTCCATTCGCCCGGATCAATTCAGCCTTAAAAGTGTTAGAGTGGATGGTCAATGCCTATTTGGCTCCGAGTGAACTGAAAGCATCTTTGGAGGTGACGAGTCAGTCTGTCAGACCCGGATTTTGCGGGATACAAAAATTTGGGAAGCGTGCGCGCGGGCGATGATGATGCCACGATCAGGGCAAGTGGGAGCCCGATGCCTCGATCTCCGCGCTGGACATTTCGCCACGTACTAGACGTGGACTACGGCTAGCGTGCGCGGTGATCTTGCGTGTCCACCAGTCAGCAAAGGTACTCGGTGGGGAATAAATCTCGGAGCACTGCGGTTCGCATAGTACTATTCCCCAAACTCCCTCTCTTCCTCTACCTCCCCTGTCCTCATCTTGTTCTTCTCCGATGAGAGCCGCTGCAACGATGACGAAGGGTACCATAGAGAAGCTGGAGCGAGCCAAAAAGGGGGCGATGAAGCTCAAGGGCAAGAAGCCCTCGATTGCTCGGTTCACCGCGCCGGCGGGGTGGATGCAGGGGGACTTTCTCCCCTCCGTAGTCACTCGGGAGGACATGGAGGGCCTTGTCACCGACGGGCTCGTGGCGGACGGCGCCTGGAGGCTATCGGAGGGAGAGTGCAAGCCGGAGCCGCTCGACGGGGAGCGGGTCCTCCTTCTCTCCCATGTTGAAAGAGGTTTCTCTATGCCGCCCCACCCTTTCTTTAGAGGATTCCTGAATTTCTTCGGCGCCCAACTACATCATCTCCCACCGAATACGGTTGCATACTTGTCTGCCTTCGTCACTTTGTGCGAGTGTTTTCTGGGTTGCTCTCCCCATTGGGGGCTGTTCGAGCACATCTTCATGGTCAGATCGAGACCGTGAAGAAAGCTCTCCCTGCTGATGGGAAGACTCATGTGCTTTAGTTGTGTGGAGGTTTAGGACTTCAGAAAAGAGCCCGTAGTTCCTTCCCTGCCATGACTTTTCCCGAGTCTATTAGAGGCTGGCAGTCGACTTGGTTGTACTGCAAAGATATAGCATCGCCCAACATGCCTACTGGCCTTCCCCCCTATACACCTGACCGTCCAGCTGTCCCCAAGTCTCTGAGGGTCACCGAAGAGGAACATGTCCAAACGGGAATCTTGGTTGAGGCGGTGGTGCAGTTGATCCGGGGTGGGGTGACTGGCATGGATCTGTTGGAGACGTTTCTCAGTCGACGTATTCAGCCACTCAAAGCCAGAGATCACACCATGTGGCACTATGTGGGCCCTAAGGACTCGAATAGAGCGCACCTAGAAGAGGTTCCACAAAAAACTGTCGAGCAGTGGCTTCACAGCATCACTGGAGCCTGCGACAACCCTTTGGGAGCCAAGAGGATCTGACCTTACTCGGCCGAAAACCCACCAAAGAATCTGGTGAGTTGCACGGTGTCGACTGATGTACTTGTACTGTCGACTGATACATTGATCTATGAACTGACTTCTTTGCTTGAATCATGTAGGAGTGGATGCACATGCACTCGCCCGTTCCCAACGGGAACCATGTTGAAGATGGCGTGGTGAGCGAGGGTGGCAGCATGGACGCCAACTGTCTCACTGACTTTGAGGGGGAATATGAGGACTGCGGTGAAGAGAAAGAAGTCGAGTCGCCTCCCCGGTGCGAAGGCCGCACCAAGTCCCGCCAGGATCCGGCAGCTGTTGTGGATAGAGCTCCAGGCCCTAGCGAGAAGAACCCGAAGCGGAGCCGCCCTTCTACCGTCGAGTCGAGTGAGAGGCTGGCCAAGTAGCCCAAGCACGTCACAACCAAGCCTCGCAAGGCTGTGCCTCGCATGAGGATGGCCGTACCTATCGTCTTCATGTAAGTATTTATTTCCAAATCCTTTCTGTAGACTTTGGTCTTGAGTTGTATCTAACCGAATGTTGTTCGATTCGTTAGAGCCGCTACGACTGTAACCTCGCCTCATCAAGACGGAGGGGAGGAGATGGACATTGACACTACTGACGCTGCCACTTCTCATAGAGCTTAATAAGTTCTTGATTCATCCGAATGGGATTTGTCACTTGAAAAAGTTAACATTGTCGGTTGATGTTGCAGAGATCATCCAGCTAGAAGACGACGAGGAACACCAAGACGCTCGCGCACCCGCACTCGAAGAGCTTCATCAGCACTGATGCCTTAGCGTTTGACTGTAGAGTCCTCCCAGGGGATAGGTGACTCGACACAGATTAGAGCTGATCTTGCACTACTTCTGTCGAATGCTCCTCCAGCTGTCTCAACTATCATGACATCGACTCCCACCGGACCTGCTCAGACTGCATCTGCTGCCCCAGCAACTACACCGATCCAGTCTGTGACGACTTTCTCTCTGCATCGCATCCCGGAAGATTGGATCGGAGCTACGAAGGAGGCCATGATCTAGGAAGAGTAGATAATGTTGCGAACCAAGGAGGCATACGAGGCCAGCAAGCTGGCTTACGATGTCAGCACAGCCCTCTGCACCAATGTCCAAGTAAGTTCAATTGTAAGTACATTTCTGATTGAATTCATGTCTTTCTTGACTGTACACCCAGTGGGCGCATATTATCCACTCGTAGGACGTTTGAAATTTCTCCACTTGAATAGGTCGGGTCGTAGTTGAGTAGGATTTGGGTCGATAGTACGCGTGGTACTACAGTCACTCGACACGTCAAGTGCATTTTTTTCTAACGAGTTACTCGACGGATCGAGAGTTAACCGTCTCAGTGGGGGCACTCTGTGTGCACCCACTAGGTGTAGTCCCCAAGACCACTGTCGAGTGCTTGCATCGACAGGGTCTTAGAGCTTATTGTATACGGGATACATTTTGCCTTGGATGACACCACTTCGAAGATACCTTGTAGGTTTCATGGATATTATTGACAAACCATGATATGATGCTACATAAGGATAGACTGCACTTCTCAGAGTGACGGATATTCCAGTGATGGATGTTTCTGCCACTAGACTAATCGAGAATTGGCAGATCCAGTGGGGGCACGCTAAGTGCACCCACTGGGTGTAGTCCCCGAGACCGCTGTCGAGTGCTTGCACCGGCAGGGGCCTTGGAATTTATTGTATACGGGATACATTTCGCCTTGGATCACACCACTCCGAAGCTACCTTGCAGGTTTCATGGATATTATTGACAAACCATGATATGACACTGCAAAAGGATAGATTGAACTTCACAGAGTAGGGAGGCACGTCACTCGATGGGTCGAGTGAAGGGTGGATGTTCTGACAGGTCTGACCTTGTCGAATGTTTTAATAACCAGTGGTGGCACGCTAAGTGCACTCACCGGGTGTAGTCCCCGAGGCCACTGTTAATTGCAGATGATAAGCAATAGTATTGAAAACTTGTCGTACGCCGAGTACTGGAGTCACTCGACATGTCGAGTGCATTTTTTTCTGACGAGTTACTCGACGGATCGAGAGTTAACCATCTCAGTGGGGGCACTCTAAGTGCACCCACTGGGTGTAGTCCCCGAGACCGCTGTCGAGTGCTTGCACTGGCAAGGGTCTTAATAGAGACCGCTTTGAATTTGTTTACGGCGCACGGAGCGCCAGGGCCACTTGACCTGTCGAGTGGACTTTTTGCTTGAATTCTTCTTCCCCTGGACATGGGCTTCATGGACATCATAGGTCGACCAATATGTGACGCTATTCCAAGGTTGTGGGACAGACATTCGATAGTGTTCATAGAGCAGTCGACCATCCTTGGCATTACTTGCCGATTGAATCTCTTTCTTTTGTTGGTTTCAAAGGGCTTGCGAACTTCGGATGCAGTACAAGGATCTGGAGGATGAAACGAACCAGCTGCGTGTGGATTTGGAAGCCTCCAACAATGCTCTGGAGCGAGCGCGTGCTGAGCTGAAGTCCTTGGGAGGTACTTACTATTAACTTTCTGCATTCCCATCTTCACTTTTCATGTTTTGAATCGAGTTCTCTCACTCGAACAGACGTGCGCAATGAAAACCGTCGACTCCAAGCACGACTCAACAATGTTGTTTCTTTAGATTCCATGAAGAAGGCCCTAGAGGAGAAGGACAAAACACTCGCCAACACCCAACGGGTAGCCAGGGACAAGACCGAAGCTGCAGATCGGAAGCTGGCAGCCGCCAAGAAGCTGGAAGAGGAGAACACGAAGCTGAAGCAGGAGCGCGTGGACCTCGTCAAAAGGGCCGAGCAACTGAACAAAAGGAGGAATGGCCAGGAGAAGCACTTGGATGAATTTTCGAGGAAGATGTATATCCTGCTCGACGGTGAGTGTTTCTTGGCGACTGAAATTTATTAAATCTTTGAAGGTCGTAGCTCACCGACTCCACTCCCATTCCAACTTTTGAACAGAATTTTGCCAAGACTTTGAGAAGGAGACAGAGGCGGTTGAACCCAATTTGGATCCCACAAAGTCACCTGTCACAGTTGTAGTGGCGATGAACATGCTCAGACTCAACTTTTGGCTCCAAGGCGTCCAGGCATATATTGCCCGACTGAAATCTACAATGGAAAGAATCGACAAGGATCTATGGCCTGAGGACACTCTTCAGCTCGACCTTAACTCCATGATGGCTCGCCTGAACGAACTTCCCAGTCGAGTGCAGGCCTGGAAGAAATCTGCTATTCGCCGCGGGGCCGACGTGGCGTTATCACTTGTCAGGGTCCATTGCAAGGACGCGAGGGAAGAGAAGCTGAAGGAGCTCCAGGTAGTAAACACGAAGAAACTCCAGTTTGAGGACTTCATGGAAACCTTCATTGAAGCAGCCACCAGAATCGCTGACGGTATCGACTTAGACACCTTTGTCAAGCCAGCCAGCCCATCAGATGCTTAAAAAACTTGGTCTTTGGAAGAAAAACTTTTATTCGTCTCGGTATGCCGAGTGGAATTGTATCTCTTAAAACTTCATTTAGGCTTTAGGCCTAAGCACATTTGCTTCTTTACAAAATGCTTATCCGCGGTTTGACCTTTGGATTTTATTTGTATTTGGCTTTCAATCGTCAGTTCGACTGTGTTTGTGCTTAGGCGAAAACATGTTAGCAGCTAAGCCCCCGAGTGTGAGGGCTGCTCACCACTCAACAGGGTTTTTAACATAGGCGGAGCGTGTTCGCAGCTAAGCTCCCAAGTGTGAGGATTGCTCATCACTCGGCGTAGTTGAAGACTTAGGCGAATGTCGATTCACGGCTAATTTGTCAAGTGAATGGAATTCTATTCACCCGACAAGGTTTTTAACTTAGGCGAAGCGTGTTCGCAGCTAAGCCCCCGAGTGTGAGGATTGCTCATCACTCGGAGTAGTTTAGAACTTAGGCGAATGTCGATTCGTAGCTAAGCTGTCGAGTGAATGAACTGTTATCCACCCGACAAGGTTTTTAACTTAGGCGAAACGTGTTCGCAGCTAAGCCCCTGAGTGTGAGGATTGCTCATTACTCGGAGTAGTTTAGAACTTAGGCGAATGTCGATTCGCAGCTAAGTTGTCATGTGAATGGACTGCTATCCACCCGACAAGGTTTTTAACTTAGGCGAAGCGTGTTCGCAGCTAAGCCCCCGAGTGTGAGGATTGCTCATCAATCGTAGTATCTTTGAACCTAAGCGAAGACGGATTCGCAAATAGGCCATCGAGTGAATGGACCGCTATCCACCCGACAGGGTTTGTAACTTAGGCGAAAGCCTGTTCACAGCTAAGCCCTCAAGTGTCAGGATTGCTCATTACTCGAAGTATATTTGAATCTAAGCGAAGACGGATTCGCTAATAGGCCGTCGAATGAATGGACTGCTATCCACCCGATAGGGTTTGTAACTTGGGCGAAAGCATGTTCGCAGCTAAGTCCCCGAGTGTGAGGATTGCTCATCACTCGGAGTATATTTGAACCTAAGCAAAGACGGATTCGCAAATAGGCCGTCGAGTGAATGGACTGCTATCCACCCGATAGGGTTTTTAACTTACGCGAACGCATGTTCGTATCTAAGCCCCCGAGTGTGAGGATAGCTCATCACTCGAAGTATTCCCAAGAATGTAGATGTATGATTGGAACCGACAACATATATATTGCAGAAATGTGAATTGCATTGATGAAGTACTCTTATTACATCGGGGAATTCTTCTGTGTCAAGTATAAAAACGCCTGAGTAGATCTGCATTCCAGGCTCGTGGCTCGTCCATCCGCTTCATGAGTTGGTACAGATGATAGGCTCTATTGTTTAGCACCTTAGTGATGACGAAAGGACCTTCCCATGCAGGAGCAAGCTTGTGAGGTCGGTGTTGATTCACTCGAAGCACCAGGTCTCCCTCATGAAACGACTGACTCTTGATATTCTTCGCATGGAAGCACCGCAGGATCTACACCAGAAGATCTACACCATCTTGTCTGGCATGTTCAACTTTAGCCTCAGAGTGCAGCTCCACTCGAGGAGAATTGTGGAACAAGTCACTCGGCAAAATGGCTTCAGCACCATAGACCACGAAGAAAGGAGTCCGTCTAGTCGACCGATTTGGAGTAGTTCTCAGGCCCCATAACATAGATGGCTCCTCAGTTACCCAGGCACCGGCGGCATGATCCAGGTCGCGCATGAGACGAGGCTTAAGACCTTGCAAGATGAGGCCATTGGCTCGCTCGACTTGCCCATTGGTTTGTGGGTGAGCGACAGATGCATAATCTACCCGAGTGCCCTGGGAGTTGCAGAAGTTCCTGAATTCTTCCAAGTCAAAATTAGTGTCATTGTGTGTGATGATGCTGTGTGGAATGCCATATCGATAAATTATCTCCCTCATGAATGTGACCGTCGTGCGGGAGTTCAACTTCTTGATTGGCTTGGCTTCTATCCACTTGGTGAATTTGTCGACTGCTACCAATAAGTGAGTGAATCCTCCCTTTCCGGGTCGAAAAGGGCCAACCATGTTGAGTCCCCAAACAACAAATGGCTAGGCAAGAGGAATTGTCTTCAGGGCAGATGCCAGCTTGTGTGACAAGTTTGCATAGAACTGCCAACCTTTACAATGATCAATGATGTCTTTAGCCATCTCATTAGCTCACGGCCAGTAAAAAACCAGCTTGGTATGCTTTAGCAACGATCGTCGTTGAGGATTCATGGTGGCCGCAAGTTCCCGAGTGAATCTCGTCTAGAGTCATTCGACCTTCCTCGGGGGAAATGCAGCGCTGTGTAACACTAGTCGCACTCTCTCTGAATAGCTGGTCTCCCATCACAGTGAAAGCCTTGGACCTACGCACAATCTGGTAAGCTTCTGTTTCATGTTTAGGGAGCTCTTGTCTGAGGATATAGGCAATGTAAGGCACAGTCCAATCGGGAGTGATAACCAGAATCTCCATGACTAGGTCAATCACTGCAGGAACGTCGACTTCTGTCAGATCAGTGGAACTCAAAGCTTGTGGGGGCTCTTCGGTGAAAGGATCTTCTTGAATCGAAGGAGTGTGCAAGTGCTCCAAGAACACACCGCTGGGGACAGGCCGTCGAGTGGAACCAATCTTGGATAGCTCATCGGCCGCTTGATTTTTCAGTCGGGGAACATGATGAAGTTCCAGGCCTTCAAATTTCTTCTCCAACTTCCAGACTGCATTGCAGTATCCAGTCATAGAGGGGTTTTGAACATCCCACTCCATCATCACTTGATTCACCACCAAATCTGAGTCACCATAGACCATCAGGCGCTTGACGCCGAGTGAGATAGCCAGGCGCAACCCATACAAAAGTGCTTCATACTCTGCCTCATTGTTGGAGGAATCAAAGTGAATTTGCAAGACATAGCTGAGCTTGTCGCCCCTGGGAGATATCAAGACAACACCAGCACCGAACCCATTCAACATTTTGGATCCATCAAAGAACATTGTCCAATGCGCCGAATGAACTTGGATAGGCTGTTGATGTTCAATCCGCTTGGCCATGAAATCTGCCAATGCTTGGGACTTGATTGCTTTTTTGGCTTCGAATCTGATGTCAAAGTGTCCAAGCTCGATTGCCCATTTAGCCACTCGACCTGATGCGTCTCAATTATTGAAAATTTCGGACAGAGGAGCATCACTAATGACTAAAATCGAGTGGTCTTGGAAATAATGCGCCACCTTCTTTGCTGATAGGTAAATACCATAAACCAGCTTCTGATAGTGTGGATATCTTTGCTTCGAGGAGGACAATACTTCCAAGACATAATAAACTGGCCGCTGGACTTTATAAGCTTTACCCTCCTCTTCCCACTCGATAGTCAGTACTGTACTAATGACCTGATTTGTGGCCGTGATGTACAGGAGCAAGGGCTCCTTGCTGGCAGGAGCAGCAAGCACCGGCTGGGTGGAGAGCAGGGCTTTGAGCTCAACAAACGCTGCTTCGGCTTCGGGAGTCCAGTCGAACGTGTCAGACTTCTTCATCAATTGATATAAAGGCAGAGCCTTCTCACCAAGACCAGAAATGAATCGACTCCATGCTGCCAGGCAACCTGTTAGCTTCTGAACATCGTGCACTCGCACGGGAGCCTTCATATGGGTAATGGTGCTGATTTTTCAGGGTTGACATCAATTCCTTGCTCGGAAATGAGAAAACTGAGCAACTTGCCGCCAGGGATGCCGAAAGTACATTTGGACGGATTCAACTTTATTTCGAATCACCTCACATTGGTGAATGTCTCGGCCAAGTCAGCCAGCAGGTCGGAACCTTTGCGGGACTTTACCACTATATCGTCCATGTACCCCTCGACATTCCAGGGGATATAGTCAAGTGAACATTTCTGAATCATGCGCATAAAAGTAGCGTCGACATTCTTGAGACCAAAAGGCATAGTGATGTAACAAAAACACCCGAATGGGGTGATGAAGGCTGTCTTTATTTCGTCTGGGCCATACAGACGGATCTGATGGTACCCAAAGTAAGCATCCAAAAACGATAAACGCTCACACCCGCTGTCAAGTCAACAATTTGATCTATGCGGCGGAGTGGAAAATGGTCTTTTGGGCACACCTTGTTAAGATGTTTGAAGTCAATGCACATGTGCAACGACTTATCTTTCTTTGGCACCATCACAACATTCGAGAGCCACTCGGAGTGGTAAATCTCCTGAATGCACTTGGCTTTCAAGAGACAGGCCACTTCTTCTCCGATTGCCTTGCGCTTCTCCGCCGCTGAGCGACGCAAATGCTCCCTAACGGGTTTGGTATTCGAATCCACTCGCAGACGATGCTCAGCCAGCTCCCTGGGAATCCCCGGCATGTCAGTAGGCTTCCATGCGAAGATATCCCAGTTCTCACGGAGGAACTAGATGAGCTCGACTTCCTATTTGCTGTCGAGTGTTGATGAGATATTCGTCGGGGCAGCAGTAGGACCCGTCGGATGGATGTGTACCTTCTTCACATCCCCTGCCGACTGAAATGCCGACTCGGAAGCCGGCTTCTTTGCGCGGAGCAAATCAGCAGGGTCGGTGGTTTTCTTGTACTCCTCCAACTCAACCATGGCCATCTGGTGATCGGCGATCTTGGAGCCTTGCTGGAGGCATTCTTCAGCCCGCTATCGATTGCCTGTGACCGTGATCATGCCCTTAGGGCCTGGCATCTTCAACTTGAGATACACGTAACATGGTTGGGCCATGAAACGTGCATACGCGGGTTGACCCAGAATGGCGTGGTAAGCACTCTTGAAATCCACGACTTCAAAAGTCAACTTTTCTTTTCAGAAATTTTTGTCGTTCCCAAATGTCACATCCAATGCTATCTAGCCGAGTGACTTGGCCTTCTTTCCTAGGATGACCCCATGAAATTGCATGTTGCTTTCACTCATACAGGACATCGGAATGCCCATCCCTTTCAGGGTCCGCATAGAGAATGTCCAGGCCACTGCCGTCATCCATGAGGACCTTTCTAAGTCGAGTCCCCCCCCCACCGGATCAACTACCAGAGCCTGTCGACCGGGGGTGGCCACCTGAGCAGGATGGTCTGTTTGGTCGAATGTAATAGCATATTGGGACCACTTGAGGTAGGTGGGGGTATCCGGCATAGCCATGTTGATTTCTTTGTTGAACTTTCAAACGGCTCTTGCTATCGACATCAGCAAAGATCACTAGCGTAGCAGTGACATCCGGGAATGTTTTTTGATCTTCTTCTTCATCTCCCTTCTTAGGAGTTTTATCACTCGGTGGGTCCCCTTGAATTTCTGGATAAGGGCCCGACACTATCGAGTGGTATGCTTGGGCAAAATCAGATTGCCTTCCGCATCTTTCCTCGTGCGAATTACACACTGCTGATCCATGATATCAGTTCCTGACTGATTTTCCCCATTCTTGGGGCATACTGTGCTTTAGCTTTACCCTTGTTCTTTGACTGAGTCGCCAGTGCTGCCGCTTCTGCTTGAACCGGATCCTCAGCTTTTCGCTTCTGTTTCCGATTATTGCTGCCAGCAGCCTCATTGACGACTGTGTTTCCTTTGCCACTATGGAGGCGGTCTTCTTCCTCGCCATTGGCGTACCGAGTGATGATTTCCATCATCTTGCCGAGTGAAATATCACCCGTTCGCCCAAACTTCAGATATAGTTCTATGTATCTCACACCAGCCTTGAACGCACAAGAAGACTGGTGTTCCGACACATTCTCCAGTGTATGATGCAGAGTGGACCATCGCTGAATATAATCTCTCACGGTTTCATTAGGCTTCTAGACACAGTGTTGTAAGTCGACCAGACCTACCGGACGCCTGCAGGTGCCCTCAAAGGTTCGGACAAACACTCGAGTAAGATCCTCCCATCAATGTATACTGGAAGGAGCCAAATGATTCAGCCAAGCTCGAGCTGGACAATCCAACATCAAGGACAGGTGCTTCATGGAAACATTGTCATTTTCGCCACCAATTTGCACAACCACTCAGTAATCATCTAACCAAGTCTCTTGCTTTGTTTCGCCAATAAACTTCCCGATCCCTGCCGCCAACCTGAAGTTGGGGGGAATCTTTGCAGAACGTATGGCTCTACTGAAACACTCAGGACCAGAAACCACTGCTGAGCTACCACTTGGAAAATCTCTGTCGTGTCCTTCTCCGTGGGCTCTGTCCCTGTCAATCCGCTTCTGAACGAGGAGGTCGCGTGTGTCAAAGCCCGCATTTTGCTCGTCACCGAAGGAGCACCTATCGTCCTGGCGCCGGGGCGCGTACGGAGCAGTTCGCGGAGGAGTGGGCACTCGATGGTTGTCTTCGCGGTGAAACTGATCTCTGAGCTGCTCTTCACGGAAACCTCCGCCCCGACGACGCAAGAGCGATCCAGGGCTGTGTGCCGACTGAACAGTCTCTGCCCTAGGTGAATTGCTATGTATCCTGTTGCGGGACTGAGAAACTATTGAATTCGGCCGTTGCGCTGCATCTAACAGTGCTCTGATCTACATCAACCCTCTTCTAGCCTCTGACCCGGACAACTGAATGGAATCTGCTATCCTAGCAGCGGCAGCAACACTTAACATATGAGTTCGATATACCTCAACGTCGTCGTGAGATCCAGTCGGAAACAACTATTGCTGACTTCGACTGGGGCGTGGTGGGCGCTAGCGGGCACGCTCGTCAAGTTCTGCCTGGAGTTCTTCCAGACAAATATGCACGGCCTCCAAAGCTTGAGCCTCGAAAGTCACGCCAACGATGGGAGTATGAAGAACCTCCCCCTCGTGGCGCGGCTGCTCATTCGATGGACCGCCAACCTCGCGCCTGCCACGGCCGAAGCCAAGCGACGAACTGTGATGAGAGCCCGCCATCAAGACCTTCGCTATGGGATCACAGCTCTCGCACTCGGAAAGTACGTCAGACGGATCGGAATCCGACTCGAACACGCCGTGAAGGGACTCGGCAGGCTCAAGTGTTGCAATCTGCGAAGAAGTTTGACGCGCCACTACGTGTTTGATCCAACGCTGAAGTCGTGAGTGGCCGGACTGCTTGCGACCGTGAACAACGAGGGGAGCCGACATGTAAGTAGTCGAAGGCTAACGCAGCAACACTCCACAGGAGCTCACGCGGAAGTGCGCGGCCCCACGGGCCGGGAGCGCCTCGACATCGAAAGGCGCTTCCTGGAGCCATGCCGAATCGTCGGCGATGAAGATGAGTGCTCCGAAACGGATCTCATGACCCAGAGAAAAACACCGCCGGAAGACATGTCGAAGGATGGAAAATGCAACCTCACCAGAAGTCACTTAGACGCCTGCCCCATGGTGGGCGCCAACTATCGTGGGAACGAGCCTGACAGTAGATGGTAGGGGTACATAAGGAGAGGGCAGAGTCCTAGCTACGGCAAGGGTGTACACACGAATGTATGAGTTCATGCCCCTCTCGTGGAGGTAACGGACCTATGTCTTAGTGCTCGGGAGATTATGTCATGTGGAATATAGAGATTACAATGGTTGCGAACCCTTGTGCTAGAGGGGAGGGGCGGCATATATAGAGTTCGCTGCCCATCATAATTACCCAACATCTAAGGGTCCGATCGTGGGGTTAAAGTTTGCCGTTACTGGTAACGTACATAATAAAAGCTATTAATGATGATTGGACTAACGTCTATCCATTGTGCTCTTGATGGTGACACCTTGTCTTCTGGCGTCGAGTGAGAACGAGGTCTTCCGAGTGACACGCGACTGCCGAGTGGAGGAAGGAGTCTCCGAGAGGATAACCTGTCGAGTGACTTGAACGTCTCTGGGAATCCAGCCGGAAGTTCATGATTGATCATCAAGTCCTCCAATATAGTGTCCTTAGGTAGGGTATGTAGGCCTTGCCTAGGAACCTACCCTAGGTACATGTCCTCGTCACCACTCGTTAATACAACATCACAACAAGCCTTGCAAGCAATGTGACTAAAGTGTTAGTTACGGGATCTTGTATTACGGAACGAGTAAAGAGACTTGCCGACAACGATATTGAACTAGGTATACTAATACTGACGATCGAATTTCAGGTAGGTAACATACCGAAGAACAAAGGGAACAACATACGGGATTATCTGAATCCTTGACATAGAGGTTCGGCTGATAAAGAACTTCATAGAATATGTAGGAATGAATATGGGAATCCACGTCCAGCTATTGGTTATTGACTGTAGAGGTGTCTTGGTCATGTCTACAGAGTTCTCAACCTGTAGGGTCTGCACACTTAAGGTTTGGTGACATTTTGGTAGTATAGAGTTATGTATGTTGGTGACCGAAGGTTATTCGATGTCCCAGATGAGATACCGGACATCACGAGGAGCTCCGGAATGGTCCGGAGATAAAGATTGATATATAGGAAGTCCTATTTTGGTCTCTGGAAAGTTTCGGACTCGTCGGTAGTGTACCGGGAGTGCCGGGAGGGTACCAAGGGACCATCGGGAGGAGTATTTCAATCCAAGAGGCTACATGGGCTGTGGGAGGAGGTTTACTAGCCCCTTAGTGGGATGGCCAAAGCCCCACACAAAGCCCATGCGTCTGAGGTGAAGAAACCCAAGGGTGGAAGGAAGGCAAAGTGGGAGAGAAGGAGTCCTAGTCCTAACAGGATTGGAGGAGGACTCCTCCTTCCCACCTTCAGCCGAAGCAAAGGGCTGGCCCCTTGGGACCCAAGCCTCCTCCTCCCCTCCGCCTATATATACTAGAGGTTTGAGGGTTTTTTGAGACACAAAAACAGCCACGTGCTACCTCTCCTCTAGTTCGTAGTTTCTCCTCTAGATCGGTTTTAGTAGTGCTTAGGCGAGGCCCTGCTGGAATAGCTCCACCACCATCTCCGCAACGCCGTTGCGCTGCCGAAGAACTCGTCTACCTCTCTGTTCCCTCTTGCTAGATCAAGAAGGCGGAGATCGTCATCAAGTTGTACGTGTGCTGAACGCAGATGTGCCGTCCGTTTGATGCTAGATCGGGTCGGATCGTGATTGGATTGCGGGATGCTCGGCGATTTGGATCGCGAAGACGTTCGACTACATCAACCGCACTTCTTAACAATGCCTGCTTAGTGATCAACAAGGGTATGTAGATCCACTCTCCCTCTCGCAGATGCTCATCACCATGGATAGATCTTGCGTGTGCATAGGAAAAGTTTTGTTTCCCATGCAACATTCCCCATCATCAGGCTCTTGCCGTGGAAGCACACGCTCCTGCCAAGCTTCCCGGGGGGAACGGGCTCCGGCAGGGCCTCGAGCCCTTGCCGTTGAGACAAATTTTGACGCCCTGGATTTTTGCTACAGTAACGATTGTAATTAAGCTACAGTAATGACCATGATCAGCATCAAATCGTTTTGCTAAATAGGATATGATCAAGTTGAAATTCATATCTCAATTCAAATTCCACTTCAAAAGCCAATTTAAATTTTATGTTAAGGAGAAATAAAGCCAAACTAAAAAGAAAAAGAAAGTTAAAAAAACAAGCAAATCCCCCACTGGCCCAACTGGGCCAAAGCCCAGCCGGCCGGCCCACCCCGCCACCTGGGGGCTATATGCCCCAAAACCCTAGGCCCCACCCGGTCGCCCACCCCACTCGCCCCACCTCTCCCCCACTCGCTCCTCTCTCCTCTCCCTTCTGCTCCCGATTCTGATCGGGGCAACCGCCCCCGATCTGCGACGCCAACGCCTCTCCCCGGTGCCGCCGGAGCTGCCCCGCCGGCACCACCGCCACCGCCATAGCCACTGCGCCTTGCCGACACCCTCCCCACCGTCTCCGACCGCGTCGCCTGCCCCTCCACGCCGCCGAAGCCGCCGCCCCGTACCTTCCCCGGCGGCCCCCTCACCGTCACCGGCGACCCGCCGCCAGACCCCCCTACTTCATCTCCTCCTCGTCGGCGCCTCCCCATCTCACCCCCAAGCCCACTTCCCCCTACGCGAAGCTGTGAGGCCCCTTCTCCTCTTCCCCCCTACGCGAAGCTATGAGGCCCCTTCTCCTCTTCCCCTCCTGCCGCCGCGACTGCCGCAACCCTCCCTGTGCCAGCACCCACCGGTACAAGCCCACGCGCACACTCCCCGCTGCGGCACTACTTCCACCCCATCGATCTGGTCCTACTCGCCGCGGCCGCCGCCCCGCTTTGCCCTGCCCGCGCTCGCCGCCGTATCGCTGCGCGCACGCTTGCCGCACCGTGCCACCCCGACCCATCCGAGCGCCCTCACGCGCCCCTGCCGCCCCTCTTCGTGCTCGCCCGCATGTACCGGTCGCGCCCAGCACGCCCCTGGGGCCCACCCGCCGCCGCTGGCCTGCCTCCGGCCAACACCTCCCCCCGTCGCTGTTAGCTCCGGCCACCACTAGTGTCCCCTGCCCTCGCCCCCTCTAATCGTTCTGGTTAGTGGGGATTAGCTCCCACTAACCCTCCATGTGAGTGTGACAGAGGGCCCCCCACACACTATGACAATGGGGCCCACCCCAGAACATTTTAATAAAAATATAATAACAATAAATGTTAAAATTAATTAATTAATTAGTTGATTAGTTTAATGAAATTCTAATTAGGTTAACTAATTTGTTAATAGTTAGATAACCTATGACATGTGGGCCAAGCCCAGTTAGGCCTAATTACAACTGTCTAATTAATTCTGCTAATTAACTAAATTTAAATAGTCAATGACAGGAGGGTCCCACCCTCACTAATTAATCATGTTTAATAATAACTAAACCTTAATGAAAACTGTGCCTATGACAAGGGGGCCTCAGTGGTCCGGTTTGACAAGTCAAACCCTGTTGACTGCTAATGTTAGCACGACATTATGCTAATTTCATAATTCTGATTATTTAATTAAAATAATCTATTTTAATTTCTGAATATTAATAAAACTTTGAAAATTAATATAAAATAAACCGTAAGTCGGATGAAAATATTTTGTACGTGAAAGTTGTTTACAAAAAATCTCACGAATTCGAATACGCTATCTGTTCGTGTGTCACATGCCTCTAGCATAGCAAACATGGAACTTTTCCATCCATTTCATTTGTCCATAGAAGCCCGAGACCCGGCAAATATCGTCAGATATTCTCCCGATCCGTTTGCGACGTGTAATGCTGCGTTAGTGCATACCTAGCTCTGATTATTGCCATGTCATGCATCCTGATGCATTTGTCTGCTTAATATTAATTGTTTCTCGACCCTTTTCTTACTGGTAGATCTCGAGACTGACGCTATTGCCAGGTACGACTATGCGCCTGAGGATCAGCCTTTTGCCGCAGAGCAGCAAGGCAAGCAACCCCCCTTGAGCATTCTGATATCTCCCATTTCTTCCCCTCTCATTCTTGCATTAGATTTTACTACTGTATTAGTTAGCTCCTATTCTGATGCATAGCCTGTTTTTGATGAACTGCTACTATACCTGCAATCATACCAACTGCTTAGTATAGGTTGGTTAGTGAATCCCCAATGACCCCTTAGTCCCAGTTGCCCCTACTTCTTCACGGATGACCCGACGACTCGACGAGTCGAAGACTTGGTCAACCGACCGACAAGCCAGACCCCTCACAACACCGCACACCCCTTAGTTGTGCGACTCCGCAGTGCTACTATTGAGTACCGAGGGTGACACCTCGTGAAGTACTCATAATGCTAGCCTTGTAGTGCAGCTAGTCGATCTTGGTTATCGAGTGTGATTCCTCCTTCACCATTACCAATGATGTCTCTGTCGTGCAACCCCTCAAGTGTGGGACCCTCGAGGGTGATTCCTCTAAAGTCCACGTTGACGGTTACATCGAGCGGGGACCGTTAAGGGTGATTCCTTAGTTCCTGCCTTGATGTTTTATACACACAATTACTATGATCTACTTACAGAAACATGTTGGTGGTGCTTCGGCCCTGAGGGGTACCCACAGTTGATGATGATGAGGCGTGGAGGGGCAGGAGAGGCCCTTGCCACACATCCTCGAGATGGGGCGACGGGACCGCACTTTATGGGTCACGCTTGCCTCACATAAATAAAATGCTAATGGGTTGGGTATCTGATCCGAGTTGGTCATTTGACCTTTTATGCACCAAACCTTCACGTCTGAGAAGTTATGGCTACTCAGCATCATTATATCAGCCGAAGCTCTTCGGACGTGAGCAATGGAGTGGCGCGCGCCCGAGTGGTCCGCAACGGCACGACGCTTGTTATAAGGGGTGCTAGGGATGACCTCGGCCGCATTCGCATCGTGCAGGAGTGCAAGGGCAAGTGGGCCCACGGACCTGTGCGCTTAGGATTTAGACCAGCGGGCTGTCCTCTTCGTTGAGCCTAGGTGAGGCGATGATGTTTGGGTTCCCGAGGCCGGGCATTACCTAGGAAAGTGTGTCCGGTCGGAGGTGATCAAGCGTGTTGGAAATGCGCTGCACCCCTATAGGGATGAATTCATCTATTCGAATAGTTGTGTCCACGGTAACAAGATGACTTGGAGTTGTACCTTGACCTACTACAACTAGAATTGTGACTTTAATTGAAATGAATGTTGGCTTCGAGATTGCTTCCCTGCAGGGAGTCATGGAAGAATCTCTAGGTGTGGTTACTTAATATAAAATGCTAAAATAATATGTTTATATATGAGTTACCAGTCTACTCTCTCCTAATGCTGCCAGATGCTGAAGAGCTAGTCTTCGATAGGACTAGACCTTCCCCTATTCTTGCTTTCTACAGTCAGCCCAGATATAACCCCATTCCTTGATACTGATACATACTTAGCACAGTTCTGATGTCAGTCTTGCGAGTACTTTGGATGAGTACTCACCGTTGCTTTGCTAACTCTTTTCCCCTCAATACGATTCTACGTTCAGACGACGGAGCCCAGGAGATGGAGTACGTCGAAGACGACTACTACACCATCGCAGGAGCCCACTACTACGTGGAGAGTGTCGACTCTCAGGAGTAGTTAGTGTTGGGGAATATTGCATGGGAAACAAAAAAATTCCTATGCACACACAAGATCTATCCATGGTGATGAGCATCTATGAGAGGGAGAGTGGATCTACATACCCTTGTAGATTGCTAAGCGGGAAGCGTTAAGAAACGCGGTTGGTGTAGTCGAACGTCTTCGCGATCCAAATCGCCCAGTGTCCCGCGATCTCATCACGATCCGTCCTGCGATCCAATCACGATCCGTCCCACGAACGCATCATGATCCGTCCCGAGATCTCATCACGATCCGTCCCGCGAACTCATCACGATCCGTCTCGCGATCTTGATCACGGTCCTTCCGATCTAGCGCCGAACGGACGACACCTCCGCGTTCAGCACACGTACAGCTTGATGACGATCTCCGCCTTCTTGATCCAGCAAGAGGGAGAGAAGAGGTAGAAGAGTTCTCCGACAGTGTGACGGTGCTGCGGCAATGGTGGTGGAGCTATTCCGGCAGGGCTTCGCCTAAGCACTGTAGAAAACCGATCTAGAGGAGAAGCTATGCACTAGAGGAACGGGTGGCACGTCGCTGAAAATCTTGTGCCCAAACCCTAAAATCCTCTAGTATATATAGGAGGAGAGGAGGAGGAGGCTTGGCTTCCAAAAAGGCAGCCATTGGGTCGGCCAAACCAAGGAGGGAGGAGTCCTCCTCCACTCCTAGTAGGATTAGGACTCCTTCCTTATTTGGCCTTTTTTTGCCTTTTTCCACCTTTTTCCTTTTTGGGCTTTTCTTCCCAGACGCATGGGCCTTGTGTGGGACTTCCACCAGCCCACAAAGGGCTGGTATTTACTCTCCCACAGCCCATATAGCCTCTTGGGTCGAAATACCCCTCCTGATGGTCCCCCGGTACACTACCGGCACTCCCAGTACACTACCGATGAGCCCGAAACTTTTCCGGCGACCAAAACAGGACTTCCTATATATCAATATTCACCTCCGGACCATTCCAGAGCTCCTCGTGATGTCCGGGATCTGATCCGGGACTCTGAACAACCTTCGGTCACGACCATGCATAACTCTATACTACCAAAATGTCACCAAACCTTAAGTGTGCAGACCCTGCGGGTTCGAGAACTATGTAGACATGACCGAGACACCTCTACGGTCAATAACCAATAGCGGGACCTGGATGCCCATATTGGTTCCTACATATTCTACGAAGATCTTTATCGGTCGAACCTCTATGTCAAGGATTTAGTTAATCTCGTATGATGTTTCCCTTTGTTCTTCGGTATGTTACTTGCCCGAGATTCGATCGCCGGTATCTGTATACCTAGTTCAACCTCGTTACCGGCAAGTCTCTTTACTCATTACGTAATACAAGATCCCGTGACTAACACTTAGTCACATTGCTTGCAAGGCTTATTGTAATGTTGTATTACCGAGTGGGCCCTGAGATACCTCTCCGTCACACGGAGTAACAAATCCCAGTCTCGATCCATGCCAACCCAACAGACACCTTCGGAGATACCTGTAATGCACCTTTATAGTCACCCAGTTACATTGCGATGTCTGATACACACAAGGCGCTCCTCCGGTGTTCGTGAGTTGCATGATCTCATGGTCAAAGGAACATATACTTGACATGCAGAAAACAGTAGCAATAAACTGACACGATCATATGCTACGTTTGTAGTTTGGGTCTTGTCCATCACACCATTATCCTAATGATGTGATCCCGTTATCAAATGACATCTCATGTCCATGGCTAGGAAACCTTAACCATCTTTGATCAACAAGCTAGTCTATTAGAGGCATACTAGGGACATGGTTTTGTCTATGTATCCAAACATCCATCTAAGTCTCCGATCAATACAATTATAGCATGGATAATAAACGATTATCATGAACAAGGAAATATGATAATAAGTAATTTATTATTGCCTCTAGGGCATATTTCCAACAGTCTCCCACTTGCACTAGAGTCAATAATCTAGTTCACATCACCATGTGATTCGCATTGTTATGAATCTAACACCCAATGAGTTCTGGGCTTGATCATGCTTTGCATGTGAGAGAGGTCTTATAGTCAACGGGTCTAAGACATTCAGATCCGTGTGTACTTTGCAAATTTCTATGTCAAACCGTAAACACTGCTACCACACTCCACTTGGTACTATTCCAAATGACTGCTCCACTATATGTATCCAGATTGCTACTACGAGTCATCCAGATTGGTGTTAAAGCTTGCATCGACGTAACTCTTTATGGCGAACTCTTTATCACCTCCATAATCAAGAAACATCTCCTTAGTCTTTTAGTTACTAAGGATAATGTTGACCGCTGTCCAGTGCTCCATTCCAGGATCACTTTGAAACCTTCCGGCCATACTTATGGCAAGGCTAACATCGGGTCTTGTGCACAACATTGCATACATGATAGAGCCTATGGCTAAAGCATAGGGGATGACACTCATCTTTTCTCTATCTTCTGCAGTCACTAGGCATTGAGTCTTACTCAACTTCACACCTTACAAATCAGTCAAGAACTCTTTCTCTAACTGATCCATTTTGAATTCTTTCAAAAACTTTGTCAAGGTATGTACTTATTGAAAAGTCTCATCAAGCTTCTTGATCTATCTCTATAGATCTTGATGCTCAACAATTAGGTAGCTTTATCCAGATCTTCCTTTGAAAAAACTCGTTTCAAACAACCGTTCATGCTTTCCAGAAATTCTACATCATTTCCGATCAACAATATGTCAACCACATATGCTTACCAAAAATTCTATAGTGCTCCCACTCACTTTATTGTAAATACAAGTTTCTCATAAACTTTGTATAGACTCAAAAACTTTGATCACCTCATCAAAGTGTATATTCCAACTCCGTGATGCTTGCTTCAGTTCATAGAAGGATCACTGAATCCTGCACACCTTTTAGCATCCTTAGGACTGACAAAAACCTTCTGGTTGTATCTCATACAACCTTTCCTTAAGGAAGGAAACAATGTTTTGACATCCATCTGCCAGATTTCATAATTGAAAAATGCAGCAACTGCTAACATAATTCCAACAGACTTTAGCATAGCTACGAATGAGAAAGTCTCATCGCAGTCAACTCCGTGAACTTGCCGAAACTTCTTTGCGACAAGTAGAGATTTATAAATGGTGACATTCACCATCAGTGTCTGTCTTCATCTTAAAGGTCCATTTGTACTCGATGACCTGCCGTCCAACTAGCAAGTCTACCAAAGTCTATACTTGGTTTTTATACATGGATCCTTTCTCGGATTTTATGGCCTCTAACCATTTGTCAGAATCTGGGCCCATCATCGCTTCTCCATAGTTCGTAGGTTCATCGTTGTCCAACAACTTGACCTCTAAGACAAGGTTGCCACACCACTCAGGAGCAGTACACGTCCTTGTCGACCTACGAGGTTTGATAGTAACTTGATCCGAAGCTTCATGATCATTATCATTAACTTCCTCTTCAACTAACGTAGGCTTCACAGAAACAACTTCCTGTGCTGCGCTACTCTCTGGTTGAAACAGAGGTTCAATAACCTCATCAAGTTCTATCTTCCTCCCACTCAATTCTTTCAAGAGAAACTTTTTCTCGAGAAAGGACCCAGTTTTAGCAACAAACATCTTATGCTTGGATCTGAGATAGAAGGTTCACCCAACTATTCTTAGGGTATTCTATGAAGATGCATTTGTCCGCTTTGGGTTCGAGCTTATTAGGTGAAAACATTTTGCACACAAGCGTCGCAGCCCCAAACATTAAGAAATGACAGCTTAGGTTTCTATCAAACCATAATTCACACGGTGTCATCTCAACGGATTTAGATGGTGCCCTATTTAAAGTGAATGTAGTTCTCTCTAATGCATAACCCCAAAATTATAGTAACAAAACGATAAGAGACATCATAGCATGCACCATATCCAATAGAGCACGACTATGACATTCGGACACACCATCACACAATGGTGTTCCAGGTGGCGTGAGTTGTGAAACAATTTTCACATTGTCTAAAGTTGTATGCCAAACTCGTAACTTAGATATTCATCTCGACGATCATATCGTAGACATTTTTATCTTCTTGTCACGATGATCTTAAACTTCACTCTGAATTTGCTTGAACCTTTCAATCGATTCAGACTTGTGTTTCATTAAGCAAATATACACTATATCTACTCAAATCATCAGTGAAGGTAAGAAAATAACGATATCCACCGCATGCTATAAGACTCATTGGATTGCATACATCAACATGTATCATTTCCAATAAGTCACTTGCCCGCTCCAGCAAACCAAAAAACGGGGTCCTTAGTCATCTTGACCAAGAGGCATGGTTCGCATGCCTCAACCGATTCGAAATCGATTGAGTCCAAAGATCCATCAGCATGGAGTTTCTTCATGCGTTTTATACCAATATGACATTTAGCGGTAGTGCCACAAGTATGTGGTATTATTATTATTAACTTTGTATCCTTTGGCATCAATGTTATGAACATGTGTATTACTACGATCAAGATTCAACAAACCATTCTCACTGGGTGCTTGACCATTGAAGGTATTATTCATGTAAACAGAATAACCGTTATTCTCTAACTTAAATGAATAACCGGGTTGCAATAAACACGATCCAATCACGTTCATGCTCAACGCAAAACACCAAATAACATTTATTTAGGTTTGTCACTAATCCCGAAGGTAGAGAGAGCGTGTGATGTTAATCACATCAACCTTAGAAATATTTCCAACACACATCGCCACCTCACCCTTAGCTAGTTCTCCGTTTATTCCGTATCTTTTATTTCGAGTTACTAACATTTAGCAACCGAACCGGTATCCAATACCCAGGTGCTACTAGAAGTACTAGCAAAGTACACATCAATAACACGTATATCAAATATAATTCTGTCGATGTTGCCAGCCTTTTTATCTACCAAGTATCTAGGGTTATTCCGCTTCAGCGACCACTCTCCTCATAATCGAAGCACTTAGTCTCGGTTTGGGTTCAACTTTGGGTTGCTTCATCGGAGCAGCAACTGACTTGCTATCCATGAAGTTTCCCTCCTTGCCCTTGCCCTTCTCGAAACTAGTGGTTTTACTAACCATCAACACTTGATGCTCCTTCTTGATTTCTACCTTCGCGGTGTCAAACATCGCAAACTGCTCAGGGATCATTATTTCTATCCATGGTGTTTATAGTTCATCACCAAGTTCTAGTAGCTTAGTGACAGTGAAATGGAGAACAATATCAATCACTATCTTATCTGGAAGATCAACTCCCACTCGATTCAAGCGATTGTAGCACCCAGACAATCTGAGCACATGCTCAACGATTGAGCTATTCTCCTTCATCTTACAGGAAAAGAATCTTTTTGGAGATCTCATATCTCGCAACACGGGCACGAGCCTGAGATCCTAATTTCAGCTCTTAGAACATCTCATATGTTCCATGACGTTCAAAACGTTTCGGAGCCTCAATTCTAAGCCGTAATGCATGACGCACTAAACTATCAAGTAGTCATCAGCACGTACCTGTCAGATGTTCACAACATCTACAGGCGATGCTAGTGGGGTTGGCACACCGAGCGTTGCATCAAGGACATAAGCCTTCTGTGCAGCAACGAGGACAATCCTCAGATCACGGATCCAATCCGGAATATTGCTACCATCATGTTTGAACTCTATTTCTCTAGGAACCTATAAAAATTCAATGGAGCTACAACGCGAGCAAGTAATCTACAACATAATTTGCAAAGACACTACTGACTATGTTCATGATAATGAGTTCAATTAATCATATTACTTAAGAACTCCCACTCAAATTGACATCCCTCCGGTCATCCGAGTGATACATGATCCAAATTCACCAACTCAAGTCCGATCATCATGTGATATGAGGTGGTTACAATGGTGAACATCATCATGTTGATCATATCTACTATATGACTCATGTTCGACCTTTCGGTCTCTTTTGTTCCGAGGCCATCTCTGTACATGCTAGGCTCGTCAAGTTTAACCCGAGTGTTATGCGTGTGCAACACTGGCTTGCACCCGTTGTATGTGAACGTAGAGTCTATCACACCCGATCATCACGTGGTGTCTCAACACGACGAACTTTCGCAACGGTGCACACTCGGGGAGAACACAATTCACCTTGAAATTTAAGTGAGGGATCACCTTATAATCCTACCGTCGTCCTAAGCAAAACAAGGTGCATAAAAGGATTAACATCACATGCAAATCATAAGTGACATGATATGGCCATGAACTTGTGCTTTTGATCTCCATCTTGAAAGCACCGGCATGATCTCCATCGTCACCGGCATGACCCCATGATCTTCATCATCTTGATCTCCATCAACGTGTCTCCATCGGGATTGTCACGCCCTGCATGCTTCTACTACTATTGCTACCATAGCGATAAAGTAAAGCATTACATAGCGCTTAATGATTGACACGCATGTCATACAATAATTAAAGACAACCCTATGGCTCCTGCCGGTTGCCGTACTCATCGACATGCAAGTCGTGATATTCTATACAACACATGATCATCCCATACATCACATATATCTCGTCATGTAATTTTCCATATCACATCACAACATACCCTGCAAAAACAAGTTAGACGTCCTCTAATTGTTGTTGCATGTTTTACGATGCTGCTACGGGTATCTAGCAAGAACAATTCTCACCTACGCATAAACCACAACGGTGATACATAAGTTGCTTTTCAACCTTCTCAATGACCGCCTTAGTCGAATCCGATCCAACTAAAGTAGGAGAAACAGACACCCACCAGCCATCTTTGTGCAACGAAGTTACACGTCAGTCGATGGAACCGGTCTCTCGTAAGCGTACGAGTAATGTTGGTCCGGGACGTTTCATCCCACAATACCGCTGAACCAAAACACGACCAAGGGAGGAAGCAATCTAAGCATCAACGCCCACAAACTCTTTGTGTTCTACTCGAGATCTCATCTACACATAGACCTAGCTCATGATGCCACTGTTGGGGAACATTGCATGGGAAACAAAAAATTTCCTACGCACAAGAAAGATCTATCCATGGTGATGAGCATCTACGAGAGGGAGAGTGGATCCACATACCCTTGTAGATCGCTAAGCGGGAAGCGTTAAGAAACGCGGTTGGTGTAGTCGAACGTCTTCACGATCCAAATCGCCGAGTGTCCCGCGATCTCATCACGATCCGTCCTACGATCCAATCATGATCCGTCCCGCGAACGCATCACGATCCGTCCCGAGATATCATCACTATCCATCCCGTGAACTCATCATGACCCGTCTCGCGAACTCATCATGATCCATCTCGCGATCTTGATCACGGTCCTTCCGATCTAGCGCCGAACGGACGGCACCTCCGCGTTCAGCACACGTATAGCTTGATGACGATCTCCGCCTTATTGATCTAGCAAGAGGGAGCGGAGAGGTAGAAGAGTTATCCAGAACCATGACGGTGCTACGGCAATGGTGGTGGAGCTATTCCGGCAGGGCTTCGCCTAAGCACTGCAGAAAACCGATCTAGAGGAGAAGCTATGCACCAGAGGAACGGGTGGCACGTGGCTGAAAATCTTGTGCCCAATCCCTAAAATCCTCTAGTATATATAGGAGGAGAGGAGGAGGCTTGGCTGCCAAAAAGGCAGCCCTTGGGTTGGCCAAACCAAGGAGGGAGGAGTTCTCCTCCTCCACTCCTAGTAGGATTAGGACTCCTTCCTTATTTGGCCTTTTTTTTTGCCTTTTTCCACCTTTTTCCTTTTGGGCTTTTCTTCCCAGACGCATGGGCCTTGTGTGGGACTTCCACCATCCCACAAAGGGCTGGTATTTACTCTCCCACAGACCATATAGCCTCCTGGGTCGAAACACCCCTCCCGATGGTCCCCCGGTACACTACCGGCACTCCCGGTACACTACCGATGAGCCCGAAACTTTTCCGGCGACCAAAACATGACTTCCTATATATCAATATTTACCTCCGGACCATTCCGGAGCTCCTCGTGATGTCCGGGATCTGATCAGGGACTCCGAACAACTTTCGGTCACCACCATGCATAACTCTATACTACCGAAACGTCACCAAACCTTAAGTGTGCAGACCCTGCAGGTTCGAGAACTATGTAGACATGACCGAGACACCTCTACGGTCAATAACCAATAGCGGGACCTGGATGCCCATATTGGTTCCTACATATTCTATGAAGATCTTTATTGGTCGAACCCCTATGTGAAGGATCCAGTTAATCCCGTATGATGTTTCCCTTTGTTCTTCGGTATGTTACTTGCCCGAGATTCGATCGTCAGTATCACCTAGTTCAACCTTGTTACCGGCAAGTCTCTTTACTCGTTCCGTAATACAAGATCCCGTGACTAACACTTAGTCACATTGCTTGCAAGGCTTATTGTGATGTTGTATTACCTAGTGGGCCCTGAGATACCTCTTCGTCACACGGAGTAACAAATCCTAGTCTTGATCCATGCCAACCCAAAAGACACCTTCAGAGATACCTGTAATGCACCTTTATAGTCACCTAGTTACGTTGCGACGTTTGATACACACAAGGCGCTCCTCCGATGTCTGTGAGTTGCATGATCTCTTGGTCAAAGGAACATATACTTGACATGCAAAAAACAGTAGCAATAAACTGACACGATCATATGCTATGTTTGTAGTTTGGGTCTTGTCCATCACACCATTCTCCTAATGATGTGATCCCGTTATCAAATGACATCTCATGTCCATGGCTAGGAAACCTTAACCATCTTTGATCAACAAGCTAGTCTATTAGAGGCATACTAGGGACATGGTTTTGTCTATGTATCCACACATGCATCTAAGTCTCCGATCAATACAATTATAGCATGGATAATAAACGATTATCATGAAAAAGGAAATATGATAATAACTAATTTATTATTGCCTCTAGGGCATATTTCCAACAGTTAGGAGGTTCCCAAGCACGAGGCCTCGCCTCTTTCAATCAGTGTTATGTTTGTGCTAGCCTTCTTAAGGCAAAACTTGTCTAACTTATGTTTGTACTCATATATTATTTGCTTTCTCTGACCCATGCTTGTCGAGCTTTGTATTTGAGCCCTTGAGGCCCCTGGCTTGTACTATGAAGCTGTATGGCTTAAATTTGTGTCTAGAGTTGTGTTGTGATATCAATAAGTGAGTCCATAATCTTGGTCGTTCACATTGCATGTATGTTTAGCGTACGGTCAAAATTGGGGGCGTCACAAGTTGGTATCAGAGCAGACTGCCTTTTGTATCCCCCTTTCCAACTCCTTGGCTGAAGTTGAGTCTAGGCATTGAAAAAACTTTTACTTACATAGTTGTGTGGCTTACGGGCCCACATCTCAGTCGGGTGGTATTAGGATCTCTTATTCCTCATCTATAGTCTGGGTTAAAGATTTTACTAACTCTAACTCTAGGTTCTCATAACTACTTCCCCTGGAGAGCCCCTCATTCCAGATGACGACTTGATTCATCAAAAGACTCGGAAGATGCTCTCTCATGTTCTCCCGAGAACTTGTGCTCATCGCGTTTGCAATTCCCTTTCACCGTCAACCCCTATGGATAACTACATACGATGATTGTTTGTACTCATTTCTAGTTGCTCTTGTTATTATAAGGTACATCGAATTATCTTACCGGGGATTAATTCGTCCATAGTTTTCATGGGTTTTGCTAGTCCTTCGAATTGCTATTCGATCTTCCGAAATTCTCAATAGCCTTTGACTCTTGACCTATCTCAGCTGCTAGTATTATGGTTAATTCCATCCTTCTAGCAATATTTATTAAATCCTTTGTGATTGTCATTTGATTTTATTGATTCAAAATGTGTGTGAATGCACGCAATCATCAATTGACCCTTATAATTATCTTTCTAAGGTGAGACATCTTTCCAAACATGAGTTTGTTCTCGACAACTCAACCTTGATTGATTGTCCATCGAAATCCATTCAACTTACTTGTATTTGATCAGAGCATTTGATTCTGATACACCAATTGGTAAATCTTAATTCCTTGGTTATTTAAGCATCGATTTAATTGGATGTTCTATAATCTAATGCCTTGCATTCTTTATCCCTCTGATTGAGTACCGATACTCACATCAGGTCCTTTGTGGACCGCCAAACCCATTGTTGGGTTATTATTTGATAATATCCTTCATGTTCAAAATTATTGTGATGTTCTTCCCCTGATACATGATGCCATTATTAAATTGTGTCTTCTCCCTCTGATAAGTTGTATCCTATGCTTTCATCAGCCATACTCTGTTTGCAAGCATGTGTTATTTACTCTCGAAGCTTGTGGTATATGTTCCTAAGATGCCCCGATAGGTTGAACCTATGCCTTCCTTAATCCGTGTGAGCTTGACAGTTTTCACGAGTCATACTTTTTCGGTGTTTTGCCGGATGATCTTTCAAAGCTACAACCTCATTGAAAGTGAGGAGTAAATGGAAGGTAATGCACTGACGAAGTGGGAGTCAATCTTCTACCTTTGTTCGTGCCCATGGAAACCATGTTGATCTTATCATATGAGCTTTTCGTAACAATAATCATTCTCTTTGTTTGATTTGACCTTGTATCTGTGATTTGATACTTCACAACCGTGGTTCTGACCATGATTGTTCTTCCTTGATCCCATTTTTAGACCAGTTTAAGAACTTGTCTTCTGCAAATCGATACATAGGTCCAAGCTTTAATTCTGATCTACATCCGAGTATTACCCCTGGTATCTCGAGAAAATCATGGAGCTACATAACTTCTTATAATGCTCCTCATCATCTAGTTTCCTTCACTGATTCCAGTTTCCTCGAGCTGTGAGTTGTTGGACACTCGAGGACACCAATAATTGAATCGAGTCCACATTGCAATTCAACAACTCTTAGTAATCTTCTTTGCTTATGAGTTTGTACTTGATCATGCCATTCCAAGCTCTTAGGCTACATCATCATCCATGCTAAACTTGACCATGCTATCTATGTCCTCCATCCCTGAAGCACCATTCCAATAGTGCATTAAGCTTACATCAAGCTTTCAACGTCATGTTGGTTGTATTGAAAGGCTATTTTGATTTTGAGCTAGGACCCTCATCTTTGGTTCCGACAACTTTTCGCTTCACCATTTCTTTGCTTGATGTCGTCACTGATCGATTACATCTTCATGAGACTTCTCAAAAAATGTGTCATGATCCTCATCAGCGTTCTGGGCTCTTCCAGGATATCAATTAAATTCATGATGAGAATATCATGGTAATAGGTGTTGTTGTAGATGATATGCTTGCCTACCTTCCACACGCCAACTTAGTCTTGTTTTGGTTGAACCTTAAGTTCCTTGTTAGCCATCTTGTGTTATGTTCTACCTTGGAGTATTACCATCTTTTGTCGAGAATATCATGAGAATTGCACACGTCTTAAGAATTGTTGATATAGTGATACTTCTTACCATCACTTTTCATTTCTTAGTTCCCATGTTCTTTCTAACAGGAATACTGACAAGTGGATGGTGAGGTGTAAATTGAACACTTATGGCATAACAACTCTATTACCTTGGAGATAATGAACAATAAGCCCATTCTTAGTTTGTTGGCTGTTTAATCAATTCTACCATTGGTCGTGCTACTTAGTCCGTAATTTGGGAGCACCTTTAGATTAATGTTTAAATTGTGGATGTTTCCTTCGAGCGTACCTCAATATGTCATCTTGTTTGACCAATGCTATCACATTGTTCACTCTATCATGGAGATTCATCTTTGTGGAAATCTCGACGAATTGTTGCCAAGCCCATCAGCCACATTCTCACCTTCTTCGTGGTTTATAATGAACATTTAAGCTATTATTGGAAACCTTAAAAAATTATCTTTGTGCCTAGCTCATGAAGAATATGTTTGATAAAGAAGTGTTTTTCTCTAAGTTCACATGCATTTTTGCCGCCGTGATTATTAGAAAATTTTGTTTCACTTCCTCCGAATCGTCCTAATTCATTCATGCATGTGCGAAGTATTCTATGGTTCGATAGGTTTGCTACCTTCACTCCATATGTATTTCCAAGCACATCAAGCCACTGATTGATTTGATCTGGGGAAAAGAAGTTCCTCGTAAGATCTATCCGATCTTATACAAGGAACTTGGATATCCTCTATGATGGTTCCCAACCAGAGCTTGATTGCATTCCATCCTAAAAACTCCTATGTGGGCACAAATGTCTTTACATTGTGTTCATATGTCTTGCGTTCCAACTCATGATTCAGGGCTTGCTTTCGTCGTTCATTCTGAGAATCTTGCAAATCATCTCGCAGATCTATGTTGCGTCCTTTTCTTCTTAGGCCTTCTATGTCTAAAGTATACTGACACCAACCAGATCTGAACCTCAGCAGATATGATGGTTGGAACTCTTCCCAAGAATTATAACGTTGGTCTCTGTGTTACTCGGTCGGTGATGTGGCTAACACACCTGCCCGGAAGACCTATTGTTATAGTATCTTTCTCAATAAAATTTTCCTGTTCTCCCATGAGGAAATTGTAAGACTTATTTTTATAAGTTGTTCGTGATGGATCCTTTCACTTCTTGAAGTTCGACCTTTATCTAATGACCATGTCAATGCTTCCCCAAAGCATGCCTGCGATACTCCAATCACCAACAAGAACATTGGAAACGCAATGCTATATGTTTCTTGATCAATTATCCAAACATCATTGTATGGGAAAACATCATGATTCTGCTTGCCCATTTTATCCAAAGGATTACGCATTTGTTGGAGTGTCATGTAGGTAATGCTCTGCTTTTCCTTGGGAAAGTTATACTCTTAATACTTGTGTATAAACACATTTTCCTTTCCATTGGTATGTTTAACCTTTCTTGTAAAATAAACTTATCTGAACAGTGGTAATCGCCTGCTTAGGTAAACATCTCGGTGATCAACTTTGTTAGTAAGGCCCTGTTACTATTGTTGATACATTTTCGGTAACCGCCGGTGGACGAGAACTTTGCTTATTGGTCTACCTCGTTTCAACGAGCAGGAAAATAGCTCTACTCGTCCCCCACCCTCGGGACCGACGTTGTTGCCAACTTAACTGACGGGCTCTCCTCTGGTAGCTCTTGCTACCATGAGCGTGCAAGATGTCATCGCTCTTTCTAATCTTAGCCGCATGGCGGGCCCATAACCCAAAGTTCCACAGGATCGAAACCTGACTCTCCTGTCCATCTTTAAATCCAAAGTTTTTGTTGCACTTGTCTTTGTATGTAAATGCCGAGCCACCGTCCAAGGTAATGACGCTATTCTTATCGTCATTGACCGACTGCCCAAGGTTGCACACTTTCTGGCCGTCAAGGAAACTATTACTGCTAGTCAGCTAGCAGATCTTTACATGTCCAGAGTTGTTTCACTCCACGGTATTACATTGGTGATTATGTTCATACCATGGCAGGTTATTCACTTCAAGGTTCTGGGCAAGATTCCAGGAAGCTAAGGGAACTCATTTATCATTCAGCATCGCTTTTCACCCTCAATCCCGGGGACAAGTTGAAAGAGTCAACCTGATTCTCGAATACATGCTTCGAGCTTGTGCCATTTCTTTTGGCAAGAAATGGGATGGATCTCTCCTGTATGCTAAGTTCGCCTACAACAATAGCTATCAAGCTAGTCTGAAGATGGCTCCCTTTGAAGTGTTATATGGTCGAAAGTGTCGAACTCCTTTGAATTGTTCAGAAATGGGGGAACATTCACTTATCGGTCCAGATATTATCCAACATGCCGAAGATCAAGCCGGCATTATTGATGCAAATCTGAAGGTTGCTCAATCTGTTCAAAAGAGTCAGTATGACCATCATCACAAGGATATGGTCTATCAGCCTGGCAAAAAGGCTTATCTTCGAGTCACGCCAATGAGAGGTACACAACGTTTTGGGACCCGGGACAATCTATCTCCTTGTTATATTGGTCCTTTCACTGTTCTCGAAAGGCGTGGTAAAGTGGAATATCAATTGGAACTACCGTCAAACCTTTCCCAGGTTCACGATGTGTTCTATGTGTCACAGCTTCGTCGCTACTTCAAGGATCCTATTCGAGCAGTGGATCATAATATACTTGAACTGCAACAAGACCTTTCTTACAAGGAGCAACCAGTCCGCATTCTTGGTGAAACTGAACGTCGGACTCGTCAGAAGATTACTAAGTTCTTCAAAGTGCAGTGGGCAAATCATTCCGAAGATGAAGCCACTTGGGAATACGAGGATCATCTTCATGCAGAATACCCCGGGCTCTTTCCTTCTGCTTCTTAATTCTCGGGACGAGAATTCTTTTTAGTGGGGGAGAATTGTGACGCCCTAGATTTCTACTACAACAATGATTGTAAGTAAGCTACAGTAATGACCATGATCAACCTCAAATCGTTATGCTAAATAGGATATGATCAAGTTGAAACTCATATCTCAATTCAAATTCCACTTCAAAAGCCAATTTAAATTTTATGTTATAAAATAAAATTGCAAACCGCAAAAATAAAATGTTAAACCCTTGTGATAAATCACAAAACGATTGCTGTTGAGGAAAACAACATCACCTCCAACCTGGTGTGGCCCCTATCTTCATTAACAACAACATTTTGCATTTAAGGTGCTTTTAAATTCATACGGATAAATCAAATAGATTCCAAATAGCCCCATTATTTTTGTGGCCATTCAAAATATTGCAAGATATTTTTTGGGCCATGTCTTACATTTTTGTTAAGGAGAAATAAATCCAAACTAAAAAGAAGCAGAAAGTTAAAAAAAACAAAGCAAATCCCCCACTGGCCCAACTGGGCCAAAGCCCAGCCGGCCGGCCCACCCCGCCACCTGGGGGTTATATACCCGGAAACCCTAGCCCCCACCCGGTCGCCCACCCCACTCGCCCCACCTCTCCCCCACTCACTCCTCTCTCCTCCCCCTTCCGCTCCCGATTCAGATGGGGGCAACCGCCCCCGTTCCGCGATGCCAGCCAGAGCTGCCCTACCGGCGCCACCGCCACCGTTACCGCCACCACCATTGCGCCTTGCCGGCGCCCTCCCCACCGTCTCTGACCCCTGTCACCGGCCCCTCCCCGACGCCGACGCCGTCGCCCCGTGTCGTCCCCGGCGGCCCCCTCACTGTCGCCAGCGACCCGCCGCAAGACCGCGCCCCCTACTTCATCTCCTCCTCGTCGACCCCTCCTCATCTCGCCCCCAAGCCCACTGCCCCCCCTACGCGAAGCTGTGAGGCCCCTTCTCCTCTTCCCCTCTTGCCGCCGGAACCGTCACCACACCAACGCCCGCCGATGCAAGCCCGCGCGCCCATTCCCCGCCGTAGCACCACATCTCCCCATCGCTGTGGTCCTACTCGCCCGAGGCTGTCGCCCCGCTACGCCCTGCCCGCGCTTGCTGCCGCGTCGCTGCATGCGCGCTTGCCGCACCGCGCCGCCTCGACCCGTCCGAGCGCCCTCACGCGCCCCTGCCGCCCCTTGCCACGCTCGCCCGCATGCGCTGGTCGCGCCTAGCATGCCCCTGGGGCTCTCCCGCCACCGCTGGCCTGCCTCCGGCAATCGCCCCCCCTTGCCGTTAGCTCCAGCCATCGCCTGTGGCCCCTGCCATCGCCCCCTCTAATCGTTCTGGTTAGTGGGGATTAGCCCCCACTAACCCTCCATGTGAGTATGACAGAGGCCCCCCACACACTATGACAATGGGGGCCCACGCCAGAACGTTTTAATAAAAATATAATAAAAATAAATGTTAAATTAATTAATTAGTTGATTAGTTTAATTAAATTCTAATTAGGTTAACTAATGTGTTAACAGTTAGATAGTCTATGACATGTGGGCCGAGCCCAATTAGGCCTAATTACAACTGTCTAATTAATTCTGCTAATTAATTAAATCTAAATAGTCAATGACAAGCGCACCCTCACTAAAATTTCTGAATATCAATAAAATTTGAAAAATTAATATAAAATAAAACGTAAGTCAAATAAAAAGATTTTGTACATGAAAGTTGTTCAGAAAAATCCCACGAATCCGAATACAATATGTGTTCGTCTGTCACATGCCTCTAGCATAGCAAACATGGAACTTTTCCATCCGTTTCATCTGTCCGGTAGAAGCCCGAGACCCGGGAAATATCGTCAGATATTCTCCCGATCCGTCTGCGATGTGTAATGTTGTGTTAATTAGTGCATACCTAGCCTACTTATTGTCATGTCATGCATCATGATGCATTTGTCTACTTTATATTCATTGTTTCTCCCCCTCTTCTTACTGGTAGACCCCAAGACTGACGCTGCTGCCGGCTACAACTACACGCCTGACGATTGGCCATTTGCCGCAGAGCAGCAAGGCAAGCAACGCCCCCTGGAGCATTCCAATATCGCCCATCTCTTCCCCTCTCATTCTTGCATTAGATTTTGCTACTGTATTAGTTAGCTCCTATTTTGATGCATAGCCTGTTTTTGATGAACTGTTACTATTCCTGCAATCATACCAACTGCTTAGTATAGGTTGGTTAGTGAATCCCTAGTGACCCCTTAGTCCCAGTTGCCCTTGCTTCTTCATCGACGACCCGAAGACTCAACGACTTGAAGACTTGGTCAACCGACCGACAAGGCAGACCCCTCACATCACCGCACATCCCTTAGTTGTGTGACTCCGTAGTGGTACTATCGAGTACCGAGGGTGACACCTCGTGAAGTACTCATGATGCTAGCCCTGTAGTGCAGCTAGTCGATAGTGGTTATCGAGGGTGATTCCTCCTTCACCATTCCCGACGATGTCTCTATCGTGCAATCCCTCAAGTGTGGGATCCTCGAGGGTGATTCGTCTAAAGTCCACCTTGACGGTTACATCGAGCGGGGACCGTTGAGGGTGATTCCTTAGTTCCCGCCTTGATGTTTTGTACACACAGTTACTATGACCTACTTACAGAAACATGTTGGTGGTGGTTCGGCCCTGAGGGGTACCCATAGTTGATGATGATGGAGCGTGGACGGGCAGGAGAGGCCCTTGCCATACATCCTCGAGACGGGGCGACTACACCACACTTTATGGGTCGCGCTTGCCCCGCATTAATAAAATGCTAATGGGTTGGGTATTTGATCTGAGTTGGTCGTTTGACCTTTTACGCACCAAACCTTCACATGGGAGAAGTTATGAGTACTCAACGTTGCTGTATCAGCCGAAGCTCTTCGGACGTCAGCAATGGAGTGGTGCACGCCCGAGTGGTTCGCAACGGCACTGCGCTTGTTATAAGGGCTGTTAGGACTGACCTCGGCCGCATTCGCAGGAGTGCAAGGGAAAGTGGGCCCACGAACCGGCGTGCTTAGGATTTAGACCGGCGGGCTAGCCTCTTCATTGAGCCTAGGTGGGGCGACGACATTTTGGATCCCGAGGCCCGGCATTCCCCATGAAAGTGTGTCCGACCGGAGGTGATCAAGTGTGTTGGAAATTTGGTGTACCCCTGTAGGGATGAATTCATATATTCGAATAGTTGTGTCCACGGTAACAGGACGACTTGGAGTTGCACCTTGACCTACTACAACTAAAATTGTGACTTTAATTGAAATGAATGTTGGCTCCGAGATTGCTTCCCTGCAGGGAGTCGTGGAAGAATCTCTGGGTGTGGTCACGGCGGAGACGACTACTACACCATCGCAGGAGCCCACTACTACATGGAGAGTGTCGACGCTCTGGGTAGTTAGGAGGTTCCCAGACAGGAGGCCTCGCCTCTTTCGATCAGTGTTATGTTTGTGCTAGCCTTCTTAAGGCAAAACTTGTCTAACTTATGTATGTTCTCAGATATTATTTGCTTCCGCAGACTCGTGCTTGTTGAGCTTTGTATTCAAGCCCTCGAGGCCCCTGGCTTTTAATATGAAGCTGTATGACTTTAATTTGTGTCTAGAGTTGTGTTGTGATATCAATCAGTGAGTCCCTAATCTTGGTCGTACACATTGCGTGTATGTTTAGCGTATGGTCGAAATTGGGGGCGTCACACAAATTCTTCCCCGGTAGAGGATATGCCTTTAGTCCTTGTTGTCGAGCCCCAGGCTCTAGTGTGGGCACAACAAATCGTCCATTTCCTTCAAATAAGAGAACTCCCTAAGGAACAAGAAGAAGCAGACAAAGTATCCCACCAGTATAATATGTACGAGTTCGTGGACAATGTCCTATACAAAAAGAGGCCGAATGGTGTGAAAATCAAGTGCATTCCTCGGGAAGATGGACTGGAGCTGTTGGCGGAGATACATGGAGGCATATGTGGCTCCCACATAGGATCAAGAGCTCTTGCCGATAAGGCATTCCGATAAAGTTTCTTTTGGCCCACTGCCCTCCAGGATGCAACTACGCTAATAACCAAGTGTGAAGCATGCCAGTTTCATTCGAAGAAATTGCATCAACTAGCTCAAGCTCTTCAGACAATCCCTCTCTCCTGGCCATTTTTGTTCTAGGGGATCGACATCTTGGGTCCTTTTCCCTATGCTACCGGGGGCTTTGAGTATTTGTACGTCACAATCGACAAGTTCACAAAGTGGCCAGAAGTGGAAGCTGTGAGAAAGGTGACAGCACAATCAGCTGTCAATTCTTTAAAGGAATTGTTTTCCGCTTTGGTGTACCAAATAGGATAATCACCAACAATGGCACACAGTTCACGAGTCGCACCTTCATGCAGTATGTCCAAGACCTTGGAAGCAAGATCCGTTTTGCTTCTGTTTCCCACCCAAGGAGAAATGGCTTGGTGGAACGTGCTAATGCCGAAGTGTTGCGAGGCCTCAAAATAAGAACTTTCGACAAGCTGCACAAGTGCAGAAGGTGCTGGATTGATGAGTTGCCAGTGGTTCTTTGGTCAATCAGGATGACTCCAAATCGAGCTACTGGCCGGCCAGACATCCTTCTCCCTAGTATATGGGGCGGAAGCAGTTCTCCCCATGGAACTCATATACGGATCACCTCGAGTGCTCGCTTATGATGAGCTTGAGCAAGAGCAGTTGCGTCAAGATGACGCTATGCTCCTTGAGGAAGATCATCTTCAGACTGCGGTGGGAGCTACGCGCTACCAACAAGCTTTGTGCCTCTATCATAGCCGCAAGGTTCATGCCTAGAGTCTTGAGGAAGGTGACCTTGTTCTTCAGTGCATTTAGTCCGCCAAGAATTCCAACAAGTTGACGCCGAAGTGGGAAGGCCCTTATCGGCTAGTGCGAGTCACCAGGCCTGGCGCAGTCCGCCTGGAGACCGCGGATAGCATCCCAATGAGCAACTCCTAGAATATCAAACATCTTCATAAGTTCTACCCATGAGGCGCAGTTGCCGGGTCTCCTGGCAACCACCTTTTGTACAAGTCTTGCCGCTGAAGCATGTAATCCTTTGTACAAAGCCAAGCGCAGACCCTATGCATAGTTGAATAAAGCTAAGTGTTCTGCAAATCTTGTTGATTATCATGTTTACTTATGTACATGTTTTTCTGAGATATTGTATTGCGCTTACTTCCACCAAGAGCTAACGGACCGCCAAGGTTCCATATCCCTATTTTCTCTTCTTTATTTTTCTCAAAGGACAGAAGGTTACCTCGCGTGCAGCTTTGCCAGGGGGAATAGTGGTATGGATACCGACGGGCAAGGAAAACATCTTGCCGGAAGGAGTACGGTTTTCCGGAAGGAGTACGGCAATGAAAAGCTAAGTTGCAAAAACTTTAAAACATAATTTTGTTTTGTTATTCTGCTTGAATGGTTTCAACTTTTGTATGGAAAACCTGCACGCGAAGGAACCTTGTTGCGATTGGTTGTGCCCTTTCTCTGTCTCAAGTCCGCTCAATAGTCTAGGTGGCTACACTGAAAACACCAGGGTCTCTTGCCAGTAGCGGCCCCGCTAGCAGGCTGCTAAAGTCCCGCACCTAGCGCTCGTAGCAAGGGTGTGCGCGCCGACAAGTCTCCAATCAAGCGTAGGGTGAATGCATACATAAATAAATTAAGCAAGGGGGATAGCATAGCACTTGTTCAAAGCATAGCAAGTTATATTACATCAATCTGGCTGTGATTCTAACATAAGGTAAACTGTTCTTGGCATGGGTGGCGGTGAGAAGTAAGGCAGCTAATCCCGGCGATCGCCTTCAGCCTGCTTGACTTGGCTTACCCTGTTGACAATGGGCGCAACAAGTTCCTCAAGCGCCTTGACGTCCACATCCCACGGCAAGCGGTCAAAGACATTGGAGAGGTTGATGCCAAGGATCTGGTGCGCCACCTTGACGAGCACCTTATGGAGAACGGCCTGGCAGAGTTTGCACAATTCACTAGCCAGATAGGATGTTCGGTCAAAGTGAAGCTGCTCCAGGGCTTCAAGCATGCGATCGAAGAACATGGTCAACTTGGTGCTCGTGGACGCTCTCTCGTCAGAAGAGTACATGAAGCCTTCCAGGCCCATGGTGGATAGTTGTGTGGAAAGCTTCTCCGCGACATCGACGAGCTTCTCAGTCCATACTTGTATTCCATGCACAAAGTCGTTGTGGGCGGCAGCGTCACTCTTGACCAGCTCCTCCTCATCTCGAAGATCCTTAAGCAGAGCCTTCTCACGGGTCCTGGCGGTCTCAAGAGTCTCGGTCAGTGTAGCCAGCTTCGTATTCAGATCATCAATAGATTCACTGGCTGAGGAGAGCTATTTGGTCTTGTTGGATATGGTGACCTGCATCTCCATCAGGCTATGGAGGGCTTTGTCTCTTTCAGTCTGGAGTGACGAGATCTTCTTGCCGTGATCCTCAAGATCTGACTCCAGCTTCTTCACCCTCTCCTCTAGCAAGTTCTTGGCGGCCTTTGCAGCTCCGACAGCATTGAAAATCTCCTTCAACTTGCCAGTGTGATCTACAGTTAGAGAATCAAGCGTCTCCTTGTGTTTCTGCTCCAGCTCCTGGGTCTGCAGCGTGACAAGCCCTTCGATCTCCAATTTGTTGTCGCGAAGCTCGTAGACAAGCGCCTTCTTGCGAATGACAAGGTCGTCCTCATGGGCATCAAGCCCGATACGACTCTCTGTCAAGCGAGCTTGTTGTCCAGCAGCCTATTGCTTAGCCTCCTCCTGCGCCTGCTTGACGCCGGACTGCTTCAAGAAGAGTTTGCTCCAGACTCGGCTCAGTCGCTCTTGACCAAACTTCAACTCTTGGAAAGCTTGCGCGAACCATGTTGGAAATATGCCCTAGAGGCAATATATAAAGTGCTTATTATTATTTTCCTTGTTCATGATAATCGTTTATTATCCATGCTATAATTGTAGAGATTGGAAACACATTGCATGTGTGGGTAAATAGAGAACACAATGTCCCTAGTATGCCTCTAGTGAATAAGCTCGTTGATCAAAGGATGGTTAAGGTTTCCTAGCCATGGACATGAGATGTCATTTGATAACGGGATCACATCATTAGGAGAATGATGTGATGGACAAGACCCAAACTACAAACGTAGCGTATGATCGTGTCAGTTTATTGCTACTGTTTTCTGCATGTCAATGTATATGTTCCTTTGACCATGAGATCATGCAACTCATGGATATCGGAGGAGTGCCGTGTGTGTATCAAACGTCGCAACGTAACTAAGTGACTATAAAGGTGCTCTATAGGTATCTCCGATGGTGTTTGTTGAGTTGGCATGGATCGAGACTGGGATTTGTTACTCCGTGTTACAGAGAGGTATCTCGGGGCCCACTCGGTAATACAACATCACAATGAGCCTTGCAAGCAATGTGACTAATTGCTAGTTGCGGAATCTTGTATTACGGAACGAGTAAAGAGACTTGCCGGTAACGAGGTTGAACTAGGTATAGAGATACCGACGATCGAATCTCGGGCAAGTAACATACCGAAGAACAAAGGGAAACGTTATACGGGATTAAGTGAATCCTTGACATAGAGGTTCGACCGATAAAGATCTTCGTAGAATATGTAGGAACCAATCTGGACGTCCAGGTCCCGCCATTGGTTATTGGCCGTAGAGGTGTCTCGGTCATGTCTACATAGTTCTCGAACCCGTAGGGTCTGCACGCTTAAGGTTCGGTGACGTTTCGGTAGTATAGAGTTGTGTATGGTGGTGATCGAAGGTTGTTAGGAGTCCCGGATGAGATCCCGGACATCACGAGGAGCTCCAGAATGGTCCGGAGGTAAAGATTCATATATAGGAAGTCCCAGTTTGGTCGCCGGTAAAGTTTCGAGCTCATCGGTAGTGTACCGGGAGTGCCGGTAGTGTACCGGGAGACCTCCGGGAGGGGTATTTCGACCCTAGAGAGACCATGGGCTGTGTGAGAGTATTAACCAGTCCTTAGTGGGCTGGTAAATCAGCCTAGAAGTCCCATGGCGCAGGAGAGAAAAAGGCTAAAGGAAAAAAGGCCAAAAATCAGCCAATAGGGAGCAATCCTACTCCAAGTAGGATTGGAGGTGGAATAGGATTCCACCCTATGGTTCGGCCGAACCAAGGAGGTCCTTGGCTGCCTCTCCTATCCTCTCGTCCTATATATACTGGTGGAATAGCTAGGGTTTTGGCAAAAATTACGGCCACGGGCTACCCGTTCCACCGGTGCTCCTCTAGATTGGTTTTCCGCAGTGCTTAGGTGAAGCCCTGCTAGAATTGCTCCACCACCACCATCACCGGAGCGCTGTCACGCTGCCGGTGAACTCTCTCTCCTCTCCAACTCGTCTTGCTGGATCAAGACGGTGGAGATCGTCATCAAGTTGCACGTGTGCTGAACACGGAGGTGTCGTCCGTTCGGTACTAGATCGGAAGGATCGTGATCAAGGCCATGGGACGTTCGTGATCGGATCGCGGGACGGATCATGACGAGATCGCGGGACGGTTCATGATTGGTTCGTGGGACGGTTCGTGATTAGATGGCGGGACGCTCGGTGATTTGGATCGCGAAGAAGTTCGACTACACCAACCGCGTTTCTTAACGCTTCCCGCTTAGCGATCTACAAGGGTACGTAGATCAACTCTCCCTCTCGTAGATGCTCATCACCATGGATAGGTTTGCGTGTGCATAGTAATTTTTTTGTTTCCCATGCGACGTTCCCCAACAGTGGCATCATGATCTAGGTTGATGGTTCGATGAGATGTCAAGTAGAACACAAAAGGTTTGTGGGCGTTAATGCTTAGATTGCTTCCTCCCTTGGTCGTATTTTGGTTCAGCGGTATTGTGAGATGAAGCGGCCTGGACCAACATTACTCGTACGCTTACGAGAGACCGGTTCCCTCGACGCAACTTGTTGCTTAGATGGCTTGCGGGAGACAGTTTCTCTCACTTTAGTTGGATCGGATCCGACAAAGGCGGTCCTTGAGAAGGTTGAAAAGCAAACTATGTATCACCGTTGTGGTTTATGCGTAGGTGAGAATTGTTCTTGCTAGATACCCGTAGCAGCCACGTAAAACATGCAACAACAATTAGAGGACGTCTAACTTGTTTTTGCAGGGTATGTTGTGATGTGATATGGCCAATTACATGATGAGATATATGTGATGTATGAGATGATCATGTGATGTATAGATTTTCACGACTTGCACGTCAGTGAATACGGCAACCAGCAGGAGGCATAGGGTTGTCTTTAATTATTGTATGACCTGCGTGTCAATCATTAAGCGCTATGTAATGCTTTACTTTACCGCTAAGCGGTAGCATTAGAAGTAGAAGCAGGGCTGGCGCCACAACCCCAATGGCAGCTCATTGATGGAGATCAAGATGATCGAGATCATGGTGTTGTGCCGGTGACGATGGAGATCATGCCGGTGTTTCGAAGATGGAGATCTTAAACACAAGTTCATGGCCATATCATGTCACTTATGAATTGCATGTGATGTTAATCCTTTTATGCACCTTGTTTTGCTTAGTACGACGGTAGCATTATAAGGTGATCCCTCACTTAAATTTCAACATAAAATTATGTTCTCCCCGAGTGTGTACCGTTGCGAAAGTTCGTCGTGTTGAGACACCACGTGATGATCGGGTGTGATAGACTCTACGTTCACATACAACGGGTGCAAGCCAGATTTGCACGCGTAGAACACTCGGGTTAAACTTGACGAGCCTAGCATGTACAGACATGGCCTCGGAACACAAGAGACCGAAAGGTCGAGCATGAGTCATATAGTAGATATGATCAACATGATAATGTTCACCATTGAAGCCACCTTAACTCACGTGATGATCGGACTTGAGTTGGTGAACTTGGATCATGTGACACTCAGATGACCCAAGGGATGTCAATTTGAGTGGGAGCTTTAGTAATTTGATTAACTAAACTCATTATCTTGAACAATAGTCTAAGTAACCTTTGCATATTTATGTTGTAGATCAATGGCTCGCGCAGTAGCACCCCTGAATTTTAATGCGTTCCTAGAGAAAGCTAAATTGAAAGATGATGGAAGTAACTTTGTTGATTGGGCCCGTAATCTGAGGATTATCCTTACGGCTTCCCAGAAACAATATGTCCTTGATGCACCACTTGGTGACCAACCAGAAGACATGACCTCCGAAGACGTTAAGAACGCTTGGGAGGCTCGTGCTGGAGACTACTCAATAGTTCAGTGTGCAATATTGTATGGCTTAGAACCGGGACTTCAAAGACGTTTTGAACGTCATGGAGCATATGAGATGTTCCAGGAGTTGAAGTTTATCTTTCAGAAGAATGCCCGGATCGAGAGGTATGAGACCTCCGATAAGTTCTATGCTTGCAAGATGGAGGAGAACGGGTCTATCAGTGAGCATATACTCAGAATGTCTGGGTACTCAAACCGTCTAGGTGAGTTGGGAATTACCCTTCCACCAGAGGCGATCACTGATAGAGTTCTTCAATCACTGCCACCTAGTTACAAAAGCTTTGTGATGAACTATAACATGCACGGGATGAAGAAGTCAGTCGCTGAGCTGTTTGCGATGCTGAAAGCCGCTGAGTCTGAAATCCAGAAAGAACATCAAGTGTTGATGGTCAATAAAACCACTAGTTTCAAGAAAAATGACAAGGGCAAAGGCAAGAAGGGTAAAACCAAGAAGGATGGCAAAGCAGTTGCTGCTCCTACAAAGAAGCCTAAGCATGGACCTAAGCCAGAAACTGAGTGCTTTCATTGCAAAGGAACTGGTCACTGGAAGCGGAACTGCCCCAAGTACCTGGCTGACAAGAAGGCGGCCAACGACAAACAAGGTATATATGATATACATGTTATTGATGTGTACCTTGCTAGCTCTCGTAGTAGTGCCTGGGTATTTGATACCGGTTCGGTTGTTCACATTGGCAACTCAAAGCAGGAACTACGGAATAAACGAAGGCTGGCAAAGGACGAAGTGACGATGCACATGGGAAATGGTTCCAAGGTTGATGTGATCGCCGTCGGCACGCTCTCTCTTCTATTACCATCGGGATTAGTGATGAAACTGAATAATTGTTATTTAGTGCCGGCGTTAAGCATGAACATTATATCTGGATCTTGTTTATTGCGAGACGGTTACTCATTTAAATCAGAGAATAAAGGTTGTTCTATTTATATGAGTAATATCTTTTATGGTCATGCACCCAATGTTAGGGGTTTATTCATTTTAAATCTTGATAGTGATGACACACATGTTCATAACATTGATGCCAAAAGATGTAGAGTTGTTAATGATAGTACCACTTTCTTGTGGCACTGCCGTTTAGGTCATATTGGTGTAAAACGCATGAGGAAGCTCCATGCTGATGGAATTTTGGAGTCACTTGATTTTGAATCACTTGACACATGTGAACTATGCCTGATGGGCAAGATGACTAAAACGCCGTTCTCAGGAACATTGGAACGGGCAAGTGACTTATTGGAAATCATACATACTGATGTGTGCGGTCCAATGAATGTTGCAGCGCGCGGTGGATATCGTTACTTTCTCACCTTCACTGATGACTTGAGTAGATATGGGTATATTTACTTGATGAAACACAAGTCTGAAACGTTTGAAAAGTTCAAGCAATTTCAGAGTAAAGTTGAGAATCATCATAACAAGAAGATTAAATTTCTGCGATCTGATCGAGGAGGTGAATATCTGAGTTATGAGTTTGGTAGTCACTTAAGACAATGTGGAATTGTTTCACAGTTGACACCGCCCGGAACACCACAGCGTAATGGTGTGTCTGAACATCGTAATCGAACCTTATTAGATATGGTGCGTTCTATGATGTGTCTTGCCGATTTGCCACTATCGTTTAGGGGTTATGGATTAGAGACAGCTGCATTCACTTTAAATAGGGCACCATCGAAATCCGTTGAGATGACGCCATATGAACTGTGGTTTGGCAAAAAGCCGAAGTTGTCATTTCTTAAAGTTTGGGGATGTGATGCTTATGTCAAAAAGCTTCAGCCTGAAAAGCTGGAACCCAAAGCGGAAAATGCGTCTTCATAGGATACCCGAAAGAGACAGTCGGGTATACCTTCTATCTCAGATCCGAAGGCAAAGTGTTTGTCGCTAAGAACGGAACATTTCTTGAGAAAGTGTTTCTCTCGAAAGAATTGAGTGGGAGGAAAATAGAGCTTGATGAGGTTATTGAACCTTTACTTCAACCGAAAAGTAGCGCAGCGCAGAAAGTTGTTTCTGTGGAACCTACGACGGTAGAAGAGGAAGTTAATGATGATGATCATGAAGCTTCGGATCAAGCTTCTATTGAACCTCGTAGGTCGACAAGGGCGCGTACTACTCCCGAGTGGTACGGCAACCCTGTCTTGGAGGTCATGTTGTTAGACAACAATGAACCTACGAGCTATGGAGGAGCAGTGATGGGACCGGATTCTGAGAAATGGTTAGAGGCCATGAAATCCGAGATGGGATCCATGTATGAAAACAAAGTATGGACTTTGGAAGTACTACCTGAAGGGCGAAAGGCCATTCAGAACAAATGGATCTTTAAGAAGAAGACGGACGCAGACGGTAATGTCACCGTCTATAAAGCTCGACTTGTGGCAAAGGGTTTTTCACAAGTTCAAGGAGTTGACTACGATGAGACTTTCTCACCCGTGGTGATGCTTAAGTCTGTCAAAATCATGTTGGCAATAGCTGCTTATTTCGACTATGAAATTTGGCAGATGGATGTCAAAACGGCGTTCCTCCATGGTTTCCTTGAGGAAGAGTTGTATATGATACAACCCGAAGGTTTTGTCGATCCAGAGAATGCTGACAAAGTTTGCAAACTCCAGCGATCCATTTATGGACTGGTGCAGGCATCTCGGAGTTGGAATAAGCATTTTGATGAGGTGATCAAAGCGTTCGAGTTTATACAAGTTTATGGAGAAGCTTGTATTTACAAGAAAGTGAGTGGGAGCTCTATAGCGTTTCTAGTATTATATGTGGATGACATATTACTGATTGGAAACAATATAGAAATGCTGGAAAGCGTGAAGGAGTATTTGAATAAGAGTTTTTCAATGAAGGACCTAGGAGAAGCTGCTTTCATATTAGGCATTAAGATCTATAGAGATAGATCGAGACGCTTAATAGCACTTTCACAGAGCACATACCTTGATAAAGTTTTGAAGAAGTTCAAAATGGAATAGGCCAAGAAGGGGTTCTTGCCTGTGTTACAAGGTGTGAAGTTGAGTAAGACTCAATGCCCAGTGACTACAGAAGATAAAGAAAAGATGAGCGGCATCCCCTATGCTTCAGCCATAGGCTCTATCATGTATGCAATGCAGTGCATAAGACCCAATGTTAGCCTTGCCATAAGTATGGCTGGAAGGTTTCAAAGTGATCCTGGAATGGAGCACTGGCAAGCGGTCAAGAATATCCTTAAGTACCTTAACAAGACTAAGGACATGTTTCTCGTTTATGGAGGTGATGAAGAGCTCGTCGTAAAGGGTTACGTCGATGCAAGCTTTAACACTGATCCGGACGACTCTAAGTCGCAAACCAGATACGTGTTTATTCTTAACGAGGGAGCGGTAAACTGGTGCAGTTCCAAGCAAAGCGTGGTAGCTGATTCTACGTGCGAAGCGGAGTACATCGCAGCCTCGGAGGCAGCGAAGGAAGGTGTCTGGATGAAGCAGTTCATGACAGATCTTGGAGTAGTGCCCAGTGTACTGAATCCAATAAACATGTTCTGTGACAACACTGGTGCCATTGCTCTAGCCAAGGAACCAAGGTTTCACAAGAGGACCAGACACATAAAGCGATGCTTCAACTCCATCCGGTTCTACATCGAGGAGAAGGACATAAATATTTGCAAAGTGCACACGGATCTGAATGTTGCAGACCTGTTGACTAAACTTCTTCCAAGGGCTAAACATGATCAACACCAGAACTGTATGGGTGTTCGATTCATTACCATGTAAATCACATAGTGATGTGAACTAGATTATTGACTCTAGTGCAAGTGGGGGACTGTTGGAAATATGCCCTAGAGGCAATATATAAAGTGTTTATTATTATATTTCCTTGTTCATGATAATCGTTTATTATCCATGCTATAATTGTAGTGATTGGAAACACATTGCATGTGTGGGTAAATAGACAACACAATGTCCCTAGTATGCCTCTAGTGAACTAGCTCGTTGATCAAAGGATGGTTAAGGTTTCCTAGCCATGGACATGAGATGTCATTTGATAACGGGATCACATCATTAGGAGAATGATGTGATGGACAAGACCCAAACTACAAACGTAGCGTATGATCGTGTCAGTTTATTGCTACTGTTTTCTGCATGTCAATGTATATGTTCCTTTGACCATGAGATCATGCAACTCACGGATATCAGAGGAGTGCCTTGTGTGTATCAAACGTCGCAACGTAACTGGGTGACTATAAAGGTGCTTTACAGGTATCTCCGATGGTGTTTGTTGAGTTGGCATGGATCGAGACTGGGATTTGTTACTCCGTGTTATGGAGAGGTATCTCGGGGCCCACTCGGTAATACAACATCACAATGAGCCTTGCAAGCAATGTGACTAATTGTTAGTTGTGGGATCTTGTATTACGGAACGAGTAAAGAGACTTGCCGGTAACGAGGTTGAACTAGGTATAGAGATACCCACGATCGAATCTCGGGCAAGTAACATACCGAAGAAAAAAGGGAAACGTTATACGGGATTAACTGAATCCTTGACATAGAGGTTCGACCGATAAAGATCTTCGTAGAACATGTAGGAACCAAGGTGGACGTCTAGGTCCCGCCATTGGTTATTGGCCGTAGAGGTGTCTCTGTCATGTCTACATAGTTCTCGAACCCGCAGGGTCTGCACGCTTAAGGTTCGGTGATGTTTCGGTAGTATAGAGTTGTGTATGGTGGTGACCGAAGGTTGTTCGGAGTCCCGGATGAGATACCGGACGTCACGAGGAGCTCCGGAATGGTCCGGAGGTAAAGGTTCATATATAGGAAGTCCCAGTTTGGTCGCCGGAAAAGTTTCGGGCTCATCGGTAGTGTACCGGGAGTGCCGGTAGTGTACCGGGAGACCTCCGGGAGGGGTATTTCGACCCTAGAGTGACCATGGGCTGTGGGAGAGTATTAACCAGCCCTTAGTGGGATGGTAAATCAGCCTAGAAGGCCCATGGTGTAGGAGAGAAAAAGGCTAAAGGAAAAAAGGCCAAAAATCAGCCAATAGGGAGCAATCCTACTCCAAGTAGGATTGGAGGTGGAATAGGATTCCACCCTATGGTTCGGCCCAACCAAGGAGGTCCTTGGCTGCCTCTCCTCTCCTCTCCTCCTATATATACCGATGGAATAGCTAGGGTTTTGGCAAAAATTACGGCCACGTGCTACCCGTTCCACCGGTGCTCCTCTAGATTGGTTTTCCGCAGTGCTTAGGCGAAGCCCTGCCGGAATTGCTCCACCACCACCATCACCGGAGCGCCGTCACGTTGCCGGTGAACTCTCTCTCCTCTTCAACTCCTCTTGCTGGGTGAAGACAGTGGAGATCATCATCAAGCTGCACGTGTGCTGAACGCGGAGGTGTCATCCGTTCGGTACTAGATCGGAAGGATCGTGATCAAGGCCATGGGACGTTCATGATCGGACCGCGGGACGGATCGTGACAAGATCGCGGGACGGTTCGTGATTGGTTCACGGGACGGTTCGTGATTAGACCGCGGGACGCTCGGCGATTTGGATCGCGAAGAAGTACGACTACACCAACCACGTTTCTTAACGCTTCCCGCTTAGCGATCTACAAGGGTACGTAGATCCACTCTCCCTCTCGTAGATGCTCATCACCATGGATAGATTTGCGTGTGCACAGGAATTTTTTTGTTTCCCATGCGACGTTCCCCAACAAACCAGGCATGCATTTCCTTGATGCGCTCCTGAAAGTCTGCCTTAGTCACTCCCATAACTGTTGTCCTGGAGTCCAGTTTCTCCTTTCAGGCACGGTAAAGCACTTGAAGCTTTCGGAAGCTGTCGCCTGTCGGGGATATACCCCACGGTATGACCCGGCCTGGCGACTCACAGGAGACCTGGCAAAGACATAACGTTTCATTGATGCCCGGCAGACGGGTCGCGGGATGACCAAGCCCAAGACCCGGCGGGTGAGCCGGCGCCTAGCGGCTCACAAGAGAAGGGCCGAAAAGAGAAGGATTCCCTTAAAGGAAATAAGCCCCGGAGTAGGATTCGTGAGAGGCTAGTCCTAATCCTACTCCTAGTAGGACTCTGTTTGTAAGCCTACCCTCTCCACCTATATAAGGAGGGGTAGAGCGCCACTAAGAGGAACAAGATTGACAAGTCCACAAGTTTAGACAACGCAAGAAATTAGAGATAGATAGATTAGAGACTCTCGTGATTAGAGGTAGCAATTAACACCCTTGTAACCGAGAGATCTTCATCATCATCAATATCAGACAAGCAGGACGTAGGCTTTTACCTCCATCGGAGGAGCCGAACCTGGGTAAACTCCGTGTCTCTCGATTCCGATCAACCCCTTCAAGCCGCCACATAGTTACGTCTTTGCCCCGAACCTATGTCCGTTCATCCGGACATCCGCCGTGATAAAACCACGACATCGCCCATGGTTTGGAGGAGTTGCTATTCTTGGGATTTGCTGTTGCTGACACTTGGTTCATCAACAATCTCGAGTCTGATAGCAGTAATGATCTCCTTGTCAAAAACTTCCCCTTTAGATGGCATCCGAGTGCTTGTCGTGCCAGGGATGCTGACGAACAAGTTATCGCCAACCCTGAGGTACCTGCTTGACGAAGGGGCTTCATATGTAGACGACAGCTCCTCGAGGGCCGCTTCCCTGGTAGCTGGGGGCTCCATGGCGGGTGTAGCGCCTGGCACTCCTGTAGTAGGAATGTCGTTAGTACGGTCACTGGCCTCCTCGCTGTCCTTCTTGGCAGAATTCTTGGCGGTCTCCTCCTGTCCAGCCTTGGCGGTCTCGGCACTAGCATCCTCGGAGGTAGCATTCCTACTGCATGATAAAGCGCACTACAGGAAGTCCTTGCCGAAGATCCATCTCTGGGCGGCATAGATCATGGAGGTGGTATATCAGGGATGACCTCTGATGGTTCTTGTCGCTGCACTCCTCCTGCACGTCTGGTGATGTTAGCAGCAAAGATGCACACCCTGACACTTGCCAGTGGGAAGTGAGTAATGGACTCATGTTGGGGGCTGCGTCGGGGGTTGAGTCGAGGGATGTGTCGCGGGCTAGCCTCCGGGTTGACGGTGGTTGTCCTTGGCGCACCTAAGGTGCTTGTCGGTGGCTCCTCACCCGTCGAGGTCTTCGCCCTCTTCGCTACCCTTTGCGCCAATGTTTCCGCGTCCCTATGGAGATAAGCCAAAGCAAAGAAAATGAGTTAAGTAAAACCAAAAATTCAAAAGACAAGATCCTTACTCCTCATCTTCTTCTCCCGAGCTAAGGGCAGAGAGGTCGAAGGCGACTTCCGCCATGGTGCCCGTGGGGGGAGGTGGAGGGGTGCTCCTGGGTCGCTTGGCCACGACAAGCGCAGGTTGCTGATGAGCTTCTTGCCGCTGCGTGGCCTTTCCAGCCGCTCCCTTGCCGTGGGCTGCACTACTCGAAGAAGCTTGGCAGATCGGGATCCCAGAAGCAGCGCTTCAAAGGATGCGCCTCTTCCTTGGCTCAAGAGTTGGGGCCTCCTCGAGCAGTTCCTCCTCGGCTGTGTCTTCGACAGGACGGCCCCCAGCAAATGTGCCGCCCTGCTCCTCAGCGGTCCTGTCCTGCCTGGGAAGATTCTTGTCCGGCAGTGTTTCCCCTCCTCTGGTTTCCTCTTCCGGCAAGATTTACTTCCTCCGCCCCGCAGGCAATGTATGCCATTTATTCCTCAGTGGTGTCACGGACAAGGCCCTCTTCTTTGCGGATGTCCCTCTCTGTCAGGTTATCAAAGAATTATTGTGCCTACTCTTCAGGTGGTTCAATCTAGGACACGTCAAGACTATGAGCGTCAAACTCCGGCATCATGGCGATGATTTGACCTAGAGCGGAGTTGTTGCATAGAGGGATTATGTTTGTCGGCAGCCTACATACCATGTCACCCCTGAACAGTTTCTGGCAGAGAGCTGCGTGCTGCATAAATGTCAGATTGTTGTTCAGTCCGGGGTGCAGTCTCATGATGTCTGCCGCGTTCTGGAATTCCCAAGCTGGCCTCCCCTTGTTCTATAGGGGGGCGATGCGCCAGTGAAGGAAATCGGCGCCTATCATCTCTACTGTGAGACCGACAGTTGTGAGGCGGTGAATCCTGGTAGTCACGACTGTGAGCTTCCCATCCCCAGGTTCGAGGGCACTCCAGTCGTTGCCGCGCACCATCTTGGTTTACCGCAGCAAGCAGAAAGGCTGAAAGTTCTCCTCCCGGAATCCAGTACCATTTTCCTCACCACTCCTCCCACTTCTTGCGGTAGGCCCCTTCTGGGTAAACCTCCTTGGTTCCTAGCCGTGAAATACAAGCGATGGAACCAGAAAGGGCTTCGCCTTTTTGGATGCGGGGAATGAAGTAATGGCAGAAAAGGGCGGTGTTAGGAACTACTCCGGCAAAGTTTTCGCAAAGGTGAGCGAAAACTGACATGCATGTCATGGCATTCGGCGTAGTTGAGCATGATGTCGTTGAAGAAATCCGAGAAAGGGGGGCAGTTCCCGCAGTAATAATAGTCGGCAAAGAATCGATATTTATATGGGCCGCCCTTGGAAGAACCTGGACTCACGCGGGTGGCGGGATGCACTTTCGTCTCCATCGCCCACATGTTCTGGTATCACTCCCTCAGAGCACCCACATCAAGCACCGACGGAAAGACAGCGTGCTCCTTCCGCATCCTTGCCTGCTTGTTCTCCGAGACGGCGGTTTCCACATCCTTGCCCTTGTTGTCCTTGGGCGGCATGGTGGCTATGTAGGCGGACGCTGAGGACAGAGAGGGCGTGGAGGCGTGTATGAATGGGAGGAGCTCCATTTCGGGCTTTAGGAGGAAGATGATGGCGGTTCTCAGATTGGAAAAGACAAGAGGTAAATGAGCAGCGCCTCTTCGGTTTCCTTTTTATGGGGAAGGAGCGGGGCAGCCTCTTTACTAGATTAATATAGAAATGCTTTGCAGGCGCACTGCTGTAACGGCCGCACTGGGCACGTCCCACACGTCCCACATTCAATGAGAGTCGTGGGGTGGCGCAGTAAGCGGAATGATTACAACCGCAAACTCCTGCCACACGTGCCCGTGCACTGTTTGGGCCTAGCCCAACAACAAGTCTCGCGCCTGTGTGTGGCCCAGGCCCAGGGGCTCCTATCGGTGTACTAAAGTTTGGGTCCTTTAGTACCCCTTACTTGTGCACGGGCAGTTGTAGCCACACCAATGGCAAGGCCCGCCAGGCGACTGCTGGATGCAAGCACAAGAAAGTCAAGAAAGCATTCAAGCCAACAACCAGGACCGAAGACCGAAGGCTGGGACCCTGGCAAGATCTTGCCGGGATGGCCTACGGAGCCCTGACAAGAAGTTCACCCGATAAGGCCCCGCAATCTTGCCAGCACAGAGACCAGATATCATCCCTCCTGGGTACGTGTCGAGGCAACCGGGATGGAGGAGGCTAAGCGTTGCCGATGGGATGGCCTCCTGTCCCGTCCTGTAGAAGGCCAGTGACGCCTGATGGAGCATTAAATGTGTTTGTCTTACACCAATAGTATTAGGTATGATAACACTGTAGCACATTACACCTCATGTATGCGTTGTACGCCATTGTTGGTGAACCCTTCGAGAGTATAAAAGGAGGCCCAAGGCACAACTACAGGGGGATGGTCTCTGGCCCATTCTACATGAGTAGCAGTTGTGTACTGTAGCGCTCCTAGAACCTGAGCTAGAACTCATCCAATACAACCAAGCAGGAGTAGGGTTTTACGCATCTTTGCAGCCCGAACCTGGGTAAAATCCCGCGTGTTAATCATCGGATTTGCTCTCTGTGTGAGCCTTCTCCCCTGCCGAACTGTAAAGGGATCCTTCCGATCCCATAGGTGTCGCTTCCCCGGCACTATGTTTTTTTAATTTGAACTTATTAGTTTTATTGTTTAGTAGCGGTAAAATCCTAGATTTCAGTAAACATTCAACCGCTTCGTAATCTTTTTTTAAAACTAGCAAAATATTTTTTCATAAACTTTTTTGAATTCTTCCATTTTTAAATTTGAACTTCTCTGTTTTATTCTTTAGTGACGAGAAAAATCTCATATTTTTATAAGCTTTGAGCTCGTCTTTTGATATAATTATAAATTTTTAGTTTTCTCTTAGAAAATAAAACAACTATATTTTAAATAAACATCAGAAAATTGTTTAAAAAATTGAACTTCCTACTTTTTGTCCCTAGTAATGTAAATAATTTAAGTTTTACATATACATCAAAATACTCCATTTTGTAGTTTGAACTTGTTTATTTTATTCTTTAGTATCAAGGAAAAAAATCTAAGTTTTATATAAATTTCGAACTTCTGTGCTATTTTATTTTGAACTTCTTGGTTTAATTTTTAGAAAATTAAAAAGTCTTAAGTAAACATTGATTTTTTTAATTGAACTCCATACGTTTACTTTTCTTAGAAACGGAAGAATTTGATTTTTTTGTATACATCGAACTACTCTATTATTTTAATTTTAACATCGACCTAATGTCTTTTGAAATTTTGAACTTCTTCATTTTGCACAAGAACGAAAAAATAGTCAAGCATGCATCACTTTTAAGTTGCCATGCACGCACACCATTTATTTTTAGTTTCTTTATGGAATATACACTATGAACTTACCGGGGAGTTACAATGTATGAACAATCTCAGCTACACACGTTGAACTTGTTGGGGGGGGGGGTCAACCTTTTGTTGTCTTTTATTTTCCATATATACACTACAAATTTGACATGGTTTTAAAATGTAAGAACTATCTCGGCTCCACACTTTGAACTTACATGGTTTTTCCTAGTCCGATGAGGTCTTTTTGCTCCCCACAATTTACCATCACGAAACAAAATAACAGAACTCCCTGGAACACAACACATTTTTGTTTCAACACATTGAATTCCAAAAGAAAATTCAATTCACTTATTAATATGTGTCATAGGTACAACAAGACACACAAGAAGGACTAGTGACATGTTTTTTAATGAAAGTACACAATATAGTTGTACATAGATGTACACCTATGAGAGCAAAATACTTACTAGGAAATCTATAAAAAAATCTAAATGAATATCCTTATGCAACATGTGGATCTTTCTGGAGCCCATGGTAGCTGTAGCTCGCGATACAGTGAACCCTTGCTCGTGGACGAGCTGCAGCCGCCGGAGGAAGCCCTATTGGTGGGTTGTCACGCCCAAGAGGCGCGCCTATCCATTTTAAGGCATGAGGACCGTGCAAGGGATAGAGGCGCATCTTGCCGTTTGCAAGTATAGAATCATTGCATCATACATTATAGAAGAGATGAGTATACAAGTTGGCTTACACTCGCCACATACTAAATTACAATTATACACAGAGTTCAAATCATCAAGATGAAGACAGGGTCCATCTACGGACGAAATCAAACGATAAAAATAGACACAAATGATACTATCTCGCTATCCCAAAGACCACGACCATGGTCCTCTACTCATCTGGGTAAGTCACATACATCCTGCCCCTTTCCTCATCATATTCCTATTGGAGCTGGGTAAGATCATCCTGCACGTACTCATCTGAACCTGTACCTAGAGTGTTGTAGTAATCTGTGAGCCACAACGACTCAGCAATCAAGTGCCCGGGTACCGAGACTATTCAAGCTTAAAGGTTGGGATGGGGAATGTGTTTAGTTTGCAGCAGCACTAAGCAAATATGGTGGCTAAATTTATGTAACATGAAAATAATTATGAGTGGCCTACGATGATCGATTGAATCTAGTATGACCTCGATGAGATCCTGAACACTTACCTACGTCAATCATAACCCCACCGTGTTCTCTCTTGGATCATGTTCACGAGCGGAGACGATCACGGTTACTCACATAGTTGGTGTATTTTATTTAGAGTTTACTTCAAGTTTACTATAACCGGGTGTTAAACAAATATCCAAGTTGCCACATAACCGCAGGCACGACTTCTCGAAAAGATTTAACCCTGTAGGGGGGCTCCAACTAGTCCATCACAAATTAACCACACTCCATGGGAATAGCCTCGACCACGGATCTCGTGGTCATCATAGGTAATTCCAAAGGAATTCCAACACCTCGAGAAAACCCGAAGAAAGTCAGAGTCCACACGCAAGACACTCGATAAAGGTAAAACGAATCCAGCAAGACCTCCCGACGTGTCGACGAACCCAATAAGAGCCACGTATCTCATTCTCAGGACATGACCGGATGAGTGCAGCGTACAGTGGCCTGATAGAAATCTCCCGAGTTGCCCTGGGTTGGCCCCGCACACGACTCTAGTTTGGACCAACACTCATGAGGAGCACTGGCCCGGGGGGTTGATTAATTATCCACGGGGTTGCAAAGCCCTATGCAAGTTTATTAAGTTGTTAAGCAAATGTAGTACCAAAGTTGGGTCTTGCCAGACAAGTTTTAATCTCAACCGAATAAACAAGGGGGTTCCCATAACAACCCCGAGCATGTTAGGAGCGCAAAATATGGAAACATAACACCGGTAACAAGAAACTATGGCGGTAACAGCAGAACAAAACACCTGGCAAAAGGCCAAGCCTTCCACCAATACCAAGATATATATGTGCATTAAATTAAATAACAGATAAATATTGTGATATGCAAATCCATGTTATCACATGGAACAACCTGCACCTGCAACTAAGAACGCTATAAGAGGGGCTGAGCAGCGGTAACTTAGCCAGTCAAAGGTTGCTAGGATGTGGAGGGTTAGAGGCTGTCATGGCAATTAGGAGGATGATATCAAGTGGTAGGTAGCGAATTGTAACGATAAGAGCGAGATTCTAGGAAGCAAAAATAGTATCGGAATCTGGGTACGATCATCCTGCCTGTTGGTTCTTCAGCGGAACAAGTAGCGGGATCCTAGTAGTGGTACTCTCCTGGGTCCTCTTACTCAGTATAAACACCCGCGTCTACCCAAGAGAAACAGCCACAATAAACATCCAACCATGATGCAATGCACAAACAAGATGATGCATGATTCATTTATGAAGAATTTAACATGGCAATCCAAAACTAGTCATGTTTCACATGCAGAGTTTGTTTATTAATGAATCTTCATAGAACCTCATGTTAAGTTATTTGGACATGCATGAACATGGCAAATATGGATGCATCACGCGAAATCGATAGAAATGCATATAAAGAACGCAAGAAACGGAGTTATGGTTCTCACGATACGCTCACGACAAGGTATGAAGGCAAAACACAAGACAACCAATATCATGGGCTAACTCTTGGCATTCCAAGGTATCCACTGGTTAGGCAATGAAAAACCAACCACAATAGATTCAGAGATCAAACAATTCCATGGAGTATAGCTCCCACAAGTCACAAAACACTACAACAATCAATCTGCCACAAAACAGCAACATATCAACTTACACAACCCACAACTTGAGCTACAGGAATCCTACAGCCAGAAACAAGATATTGACAGAAACTACATAACATATACATCAACTTATCCAACTACACAATCTGCAAAGGAGGCACACATAAATAAGCATGAAGCTATGAAGTTGACATGATGAAACAATTTTCTGGGACTATGTGAAAATAACAGTTTTCTAGAAACCGAGTTAATAAAGTAGCATGTTGACAGCAATAGTTAAATGGGTTAGAGACCACCTCTTGGCATGAAATTTTACAGGGTGATAGTAGACAACATCCACTTCAAAATACTAACACTGAGCATGAGCTAATTCTCAACATATAACTAGATGTCACCCACTCTTCATGGCATATAAATAACAGCAGATTATCATACTTGGAAACATTTAGCATGTTGAAAACAGAAACATCAAGTTGGCTACTTTGCAGCATGTTTCCCACTTATATGGTTGATTCTCATGTTAAACAAAAATACCATGGCATAACAGATATAAAACACTAGCTCTTCCTAGTGGGCACATGCCCCAAAGCAAGCATGGATTAAATCATGCAAAAATGACAAAGTAGCATCACAGCTGAAAATGACAGTTTTATGAACTTGCACAAAAGTGAAATCTGAAATCTCCAATGGATTCATTGGCTCTTTCTACCCCAAAATCATGTGTCATACTCATATGTTCATGTAAGTAACAAGGCACAATCTAAACTAGCAAAATGCCACCTACTCTTATAAGTGGAATATAACTCTATATGGACATGATCAAATATGAACATACCCAGATTGGAAACTTAGTTTAACATGGCAATATAATAAACCCTACAAACATGCATATCCACAAATGGGTATGTCAAGTGGGGAAACCCACTAGTCCCCACACACCCACATACACTCTACTCACACACACCCCAAAGGCATACCACACATGCTCTATATATAACCAAGGCATATGAGCACACACACCACCATGAACATACCACCCATGAAAGGGGGGAATGTCCAAGCACACAACCACTCACATGCACCATATATGCACAATGCATAAGACACTCACCACTCACATGCACAAGTGCACATGACACATACACTCACATACACAAGCTCATGTGTGTGGGTGGTCATCCACACACATATGCACACATATATGCACAATGCATATATGCATATGCATATGTATATGCCAACACACACACACACTCACATACACACATGCACACAAGAACACATACATGCACTACACACATACACTCTATATACATCACACAGAAAAGTGCAAACTTATATGCACAAGTTGCCCACACACACATACATACATATAGCAAAGAAAGAAAAACAAAAGAAATACAAAAGAGAAAAACAAAATAAAAAGGGGGAGGCTTCGTGCTTGAACCCATGACCACCTGGTCGTCTCCCCCGAACCCACACCACTCTGCTACGGGCGTTGATGCTAACAGAGGAGGGGCTCTGCCTCTCATATACACACACACGAAACACTGACGAAACTGAATCTCCGGACACCCATGGAGACAACACTACAACGATGACCAAACAGCGGACTCCGATGACCACTCAAGCGACGGAGGCCCTTACTAGACGCCCTGCTCCTACCCCCACACGCACACACTAGCATAGCCATCAATCGCAGGCGAGAACGACACCGGCGACGACGACAGAACGCAATGGCGGGGACCTACATAGGATTCGCATGACGATGACCCACACAGGGAATCAGACGGAGAGGAGCGAAACCGGGCCCCTGCGAGAAGCAGGAACTTGCACGCTACGCCCAGAAGCACGAGGTTGATGGTGCACTCGTCGGAGACGAGGTCCGACGGCGGCGGAACGCACCTAACGCGGGCACGGACTAAAACGAAGCTAGAAGGCTTGGGATCGAGCGAGGACGGACGATCAGCTCACCAAGACAGGACCACACAGCCAATCGAGCCGAGGAAGCACGACGATGAGGAATTGCCACGGCAGAAGAGCTGGACCGGAGGGGAAGAAGACGAAGCAGAGGCGCGGCCTTGGCATCCCACGCGGATGCAGAGGACGTCGGGGAAGCAGATGGCGAGGGTGACGTGATCCTGACGATCTCCTGCTCGAGGGGCTCACCGGAGAAGCTCCCGCGGCAACGAGCTCCCATTGAACCTCACTGCACTCTCTCTGAATTCTCTGAACCCATCCTTACCTGAGACGAAAGAGAAGGAGAGGAGGAGGGCGGCGGCGCGAGGGGGAAGAGGGAACCCTAGGGGGGCGGCACGGACGCCGAGGGGATAAAATAGGAGGGGACAGATGGCGCCTCGACATCTGAAACACAAGGCGGATCTCTCTCGCTCTCTGTGAACCTGATGGCAGCAGCGACGAGCAGGTAGCCATCAGGTTCCTGCTGGGCCTCGTGGGCCAGGGAGGCCACACACACACCCTCGCAAAACCAACAACCAGAAAAGCCTTTTTCCTTTTTTTTAAAACACCACAACACAAGGGAAAACCCCAGAGTAGAATGAAAGGGGCATGTGCAGAACAAAAATACTTTTGCAAAGGAAATAAAATACACTATTTAGTAAAAATGTTAAAATGATTTTTAGGCCAAGTAATTTAAATTGTTTTTTTTTAAATAACAGCTCCTGTTATTTAACACCCCAATTACATAAAATCCCAAAACAATAAAAGGCCAACACTAACATGCTCAAAACAATATAGGTTAGCACTTGAACATTTCTAAGCAATTTAATTTGCAAGTTAAACCTGTTTATAAAATAACATGGGAATAAAGGAATTAGGTTGGGGTTTTTTGTGTTCAAAAGCAAAATAGAGGGGAGAGAAGTAGAGGTTGCACCCATGATCCTAACACCTCACCACACAAGTCACACTCACAACTACCACATCATTCAAGGACACATGAAAAACCAAACATGGCAAGATGAATGAAATGACGCATGATGCATGAATGCAAAACAACACATGGATGACAAGGTGCAAATCATTCATAAAGCTCATGACACAAGGTTCATACAAGAGATTACATGCCAATAAAGGTAGGGACAACACTTGGGCTGTCACATGAGTGTTGTTGTCATTGGCCCTCAAAAGCAGGTATGACAGTGTTGAAGGAGAAAGGTCATGCACACATCTCCCGTTTGCATGAATTATTTCTGCAATTGAGAAATCATTCTTAGATACTATGCTTAGAAAAATTGATAAAAGTGTGTCAAACATAGCAATTTCAGCTCTAGCACTAAGCACAAATGCACATGGTAACACAGATAATAACCAAAGAAAACAGAATTTGCAAAATAAAACCGACGGTGTTGACTAAATAAGAATGTGCACAATTTCTTACCATGTACTACTAACACCTTGATTTCTTGATTTGCAGTGACAAAGCATCACCCACAATGGGCAGGTGCAAAGCTTTAGACTTGCAGAAAAGTCTAAATATAAGTCAGTTTAGTAATTTTGCTATATACCTAAATACTAAATAGATAAATCTTAAATACTTAGATATATGTTTAGTAATTTTACTTTTGTGATATATAAAATGAGATGAACTTCACAGGAAACACCTTTTTGCATTTTTATGAAGTATTTGTGAAACTGAAACTAACATATAAAAACATTAGTCTTTTTGCACCACGGATATAATTGAGCTTCAGCAAACAATACAAAACCAATATAACATTTTTGCTAGATCATTATGTACATAGCATCGAGTGAAATGAGCAAACAGATTTCACAATTCATCTTCTGCCTCCATCGTCAGCTTTTCCCCATTTTTTGTGTCCGTGTCTAATCGATCTAGGAGGACTGAACCAATGGTAGCAATACAAAAAAGAAGAACATTAAGGCGACAAGATATAACACGAGACAATGAAGTTTAACGGTAATGGTTGTGGCGAAGTTTAATGGTGGTTCCGCTCGTGGTGGGACTGCACAGAGGAGAGGACTAGGCCTTGGCATGGGCGACGGTTGAACTTCGTGAGGTAACAGGGCCCGATCAAGGGGATGGAGTTACACTGATCTAGGTCGGTTTGGTCAAAATGTAGCAACTACGGCTAAGCACATGGGTGCGCCGGTGGTGGTGCACTTTCGGAGTCATCGGGAAGGTAGTGGGGAGCGGGGTATGATACGTCTCCATTGTATCTATAATTTTTCATTGTTTTATGCCAATATTCTACATCTTTCATATACTTTTGGCAACATTTTATATTATTTTTGGGACGAACTTACTTATTCAGTGCCCAGTGTCAGTTCCTATTTTTTGTGTGTTTTTTGTTTCTCGGAAATTCCATATAAAGGAAGTCCAAATGCAACAAAAGTTTACGCAGATTTTTTTGAATATATGTGAATTTTGGTAACAATAATAAATGCAACACGGTGCCCTAGGGAGGCACAAGCCAACATGATGTGGCCAGGGGGTTGGTCGCACACTCATGGCTTGTGGATCCCCCTTAGGTCAGTTGGGACCCTACTTTCGCCGCAATAGAGATATTTTCGCAATAAAAATCCCCTCATAATTTCATCCTGATAGAACTTATGGATCTTCGTATATTAAAGAAACGGTGAAGGGGTCATAAAACGGTCACGAAAACAGGAGAGAAACAGAGAGAGAGATCCAATCTCGAAAGGGATCCTACCCTTCGGGTGCCATGGCAGCGATGGACTAGAGGGGAAACTCTCCTCCCATCTAGGGGGAGTCCAAGGAAGAATAAGAAGGAGGGGTGCTCTCTATCCCCCCTCTCCCGGTGGAGCCGAAGCCCCTACGGGGCAACCATCGTGACGACGATCTATACCAATAACTTTGCCTCCGTCACCACGAACTCTCTCCACCTCTATGCAACGGTGTAAAACCTCTATTTCCCACTGTAATCTCTACTTAAACATGGTGCTTAATGCTATATATTATTATCCAATGATGTGTGGTTATCCTATGATGTTTGAGTAGAATTATTTTGTCCTATGGATTAATTGTGGTGTGATGTTATTGATATGAGTTATATGTTGATATGGTGTTATCCAAAGGTTCCTTCCATGAGGCACACATGTGAAGGATTCACGCTGGGGGGTTTGCAATATGTTCATGATTCGCTTATAGTGCGTAGCTAGAGTGACATACGCTTACACCCGAGTAAGGAATTGTTTGCATATGGGAGTAAAGAGGACTTGATGTTTAATGATATGGTTTGGTTTACCTTAATGATTTATTATAGTTGTGGATGCTTGCTAGAGGTCCGATCATAAGTGCATATGATCCAAGTACGGAAAGTGTGTTAGCATATGCCTCTCCCTCATTACATGTGACAAGTATCTATCATGTTATATTCAACTGCCTATGGACAATCTTTCTCTTGCGTTACACAAAAGAAATTTATACTAAATAAATTACTTATTAATCTTCATATAAATAACCCTTATTTTTTTTACTTATTCTTTATTATCTTACAAAACTATCTATTAAACCTACTAAGTACTTCTAGTTTCTTTCCTGCAAAGTAGTTTCACACTTGTTCTAGTTAAATTAAGCGTTAGTGTGTGTAGAGTTGTATCGGTGGTCGATAGAAATTGAGAGCTTACTAATTCTACCTTTATCTCCTCATTGGGTTTGACACTCTTACATATCGAAAAAGGCTACAACGATGCCCTACACTTGTGGGTTATCAAGACTTTTTCGGGCGCCGTTGCCGGGTAGCAATAGTGTAGCGGTTGATATTCTCATGTGTGCTTGTTTGATTTATTAATAAGTAATTTAATTTTCTGTTATAAATTGTTTTATATCTTTAGTTATGGATATGGAACACGAAACACCACAAAATTAGTTGTACTTACTACTCATGGTGGAGGGGAACCTCCTAAAACCATCGATGCTGGTTATGTGAAATACATCAAATACTACTATGATAATCCCGAGAAATCCCCATTCAACTTGATAACGGGAGACACTTTGGATCAACGTGAGTACTTTAGGGATTATCGATTGTCTCAAAAAGTGAAACACTTATGGGATCAAATTAAAATGTTGCGTTGGTATGCTTGGAATTTATTCTTGAGATGTGATTATACTTTTCCCTCTAAGAGTAAGGGTCTACACCTTCCCTTTCAATGTGAATTTAATGATAATAAAACGTTGCATTCTTATGCTAATGGTATATATGATTACTATGATGTGGAATAATAGAAGAATTTGTTGTTTGAAGGGTGCTTATGAAATTGAATCGTTCTTTGAAAAGTATGATAACTATGATGATGCTGTTTACAGACCTGAATTTTTTTCCATACTTAAATATTGCGATGATAATTATGAATAAAATTCTGATATTAATGAATTTATTGAGAGCGTGTCCAATGCCTTGGAAGAGACTAATATTTTGCTGGAATCTATGGAAGAAGAAATTGCTGAAACTATGAGCTCATTAGATGACAAAGATGAAGAGGAGAGCGAAGAAGAAAAGGAGGAAGAGCGGATCTATCACCCGTGCCCACCTTCTAATGAGAAGAACTCTTCAACTCATCCATTTTTTAATTTCCCTTCGTGCTTACTGATGGATGAATGCTATGACCCCTTGGATTCATTTGAAATATCCCTTTTTGGTGAACTTCATGGTTGCTATGCTTGTAGCCATGATTCCCATATGCATTATGCTTATGGAGATGAACTTGCTATAGTTACTTATAATAATCATGAAATTTTTGCTATTGCACCCACACACGATAGTCCTATTATCTTTTTGAATTCTCCCAACTATACTATATCGGAGAAGTTTGAGCTTATTAAGGATTATATTGATGGGTTGTATTTTACCATTACACATGATAATTTTGATGGATATAATATGCATTTGCTCGCTGCTCCTACTTTAAAATATGATGAGAGAGGAATGATTTCTTCACCTCCATATGTTCCCAATATGATAAAATTGCAAGAAACTGTTTATACTATGCATTGGCCTTTACTTTGTATGAATGGATTATTCTTTTACGACATGCCAATGCATAGGAAGAGAGATAGACTTTGTTGTCACATGATATATGTTACTTTTTGCTCACTATAAATTACAAATCATTGTTAATTAAAATTTTCTTTGATATACCTTGGGATCTGGGTGGATCAATTACTTGAGCACCATATGCCTAGCTTAATGGCTTTAAAGAAAGTGCTTCCAGGGAGACAACCAGGATGTTTTAGAGAGTCATTTATTTATGATTTGTGATTTTAAAAGAATAAAAAATAAAAAAATAAGGGAACTTAAAACAATTTTCAAAAAGAAAGGTGAAGGTGAGAAAGATGAGTATCGTTGAAGTGGGGGACGTCCTTGAACTTTTGTTCATGCCCATGGAAACTTTGTGAATCTTGATTAAAGCAAATTTTCAAAAAAATCTCCTTGTACAAATCTATTGTATTATAAAAACAATGTGCAAAGATTTACCTTGAGGATGTTTAAATTGCTTGTTTCATATGTGTTGTGCAAAAACAGAAACTTTTGCTGTAGTGTTTGATTTTTCATATTTTACTGGAACGTCAAAAGCTTCTAAAAATTTTACGCGGTAATTTTATACAAATTTCTTAACATATCCTAATTTTTCAGAATGTTTTGAGTTACAGAATTATGATATTCATCTGCATATTATAGACTGACCTGTTTTTCACATATTGTTGTTATAGTTGCTTTGTCTGCTTATCTTTGAGTTCTTGTTGAGCCACATTGACTTGGAAGCCATAGAATTATGATAGCATATAGTAGGTAATGTTGTATTATAATTATACAATAATGTGATGGCAAGAAATGATAGGATTTGATATTATATGTACTAACGTTTCTAATGAAAGTTTTGTTAAGTTTTGTGTGGATGAAGTATTCAAAGATCGAGGAGGTATTCATATGAGAAGAATAAGGAGAGGCAAGAGATCAAGATTAGGGATGCCAAAGGCACCCCAAGTAAATATTCAAGGAGACTCAAGCATCTAAGCTTTGGGATTTCCAGGAAGGCATCCCATCGTTCTTCTTCAACAACTATCGATATGTTTTTGTTTTTGTTTTGTTCAAATGATATGGATAAATTCTTGGAGCGTTGTGCACCGTTTATTTTCCTTTTAGAAATGCACCATGATGGTTTGGGAAAGTCCATGGTTGATTTATAGAATGCTACTTTCACTTCACTTATATCTTTTGAGTATGGCTTGATAGAATGCTTCATGTGCTTCACTTATATCATTTGAAATTGGATGCATGTTTATCTACATATAGAAAACCATTATTTATAGAATAATCTTTGCACTTCACTTATATATTTTGAGTATGACTTTATAGAATGTTTCATGGGCTTCACTTATATCATTTGAAATTGGATGCCTGTTTCTCTACATATAGAAAACCATTATTTATAGAATGATCTTTCCACTTCACTTATATCTTTTGAGTATGGCTTCATAGACTGCTTCATGTGCTTCAGTTATATCATTTGAAGTTGGATGTCAGTTTCTCTACATATAGAAAACCGTTATTTGTAGAATACTCTTTTGCTTCGCTTTTATTTATTAGATCATGTCCAGGTCTTTTGTAGAAAGAATTAAACTCTCATGCTTCACTATACATATTTAGAGAATTAATAGGAATCGGTCATTTACATGGTTAGTCATAAAATCCTACATAAAACTTGTAGATCACTGAATATGACATGGTTGATTCCCTTCAATAGTTTTGCGACATTAAGATAGTAATATGTGGGTGCACTAGTGGATGGTTGTGGATTAGTAAGAATATTGATGTTAAGGTTTGTGATTCCCGAAGCATGCACGTATAGTCTCTAGTTAAGCGATGAAGATTTGAGCATAATTTATCCTTGATTGAAATCCTTTATGTTGTTATAATCAGGGGCACGCGATGGTTAACTCCTACCAACCTCCTACTTAGGAGCATGTGAGTAGTACTTTGCTTCGGGAGAGCTAATAAGACCTTGAAATAAGTATGTGAGTTCTTTATGACTAATTTGAATCCATGGATATACTCACTCCCACCTCCGCATATTTGCTAGCCTCTTTGGTATCGTGCATTGCCCATTATCACCTCGAGGATCGGTGCAACCGTCGTCGGTGCATCCGAACCCCGTGATATGATACACTCTATCACACATAAGCCACCTTATATCTTCCTCATAATAGCCACCATGCCTACCTATCATGGTATTTCCATAGCCATTTCCAGATATATTGCCATGCAACTTCCATGGTCATCATATACATGACTTGAGCGTTCATTGTCATATTGATTTGATCGTAAGACAGCTAGCATGATATTTCCATGGCATGTCCGTTTTGTCATATCTTTACTATGCTAGATCATTGCACCTCCGGGTACACTACCAGAGGCATTCATATAGAGTCATATCATATCATCATTGAGTTGTTATATCTAGTTGTAAGTAAATATAAGTGTGATGATCATCATTATTTAGGGCACTGTCTCTGTCAGGAAAGGATGATGGAGTTAATGACTCCCCCACAAGTCGGGAAGGGAGTCCGGACGGAAAAAAAGAGAGAATCAAAAAAAGACATAAAAATGAGAGAAAATAGAGAAGGGATAGTGCCACTACCTCTTAATCCACACTTGTGCCTCAAAGTTGCACCATGTTCTTCATATAGAGAGTCTCTTGTTTTTTCACTTCCATATGCTAGTGGAAATTTTTCATTATAAACATGGCTTGTATATTCCATTGACGGGCTTCCTCAAATGCCCGAGGTCTTCATGAGCAAGCAAGTTAGATGCACGCCCACTTAGCTTCAGTTGAGATTTCATACAATTATAGATCTAGTGCATCCATTGCATGGCAATCCCTACTCCTCTCATTAATATCTATTGACGGGCATCTCCATAGCCTGTTGATATGCCTAGTTGATGCGAGACTTTCTTCTCCACTTTCACCCCTTTGAAACCTACCAACATATAATATTCCACCTTTATGCTATATCCGTGGTTCATGGTCATGTATTTCATGGGTAATAAAAAGCTAAATCATGTTAAAAAGTACTATCCAATTGCTTGGTTTGACACCGGGGTTCTCATGATTTATACTTTCTACTAGCAAGACCAAACATGACAGGCTATATGATTTTGTAGGGATAGCGTTCTTTAGCATTGTTATTTTCAAAGGACATAATTGTTTGCTAGTAAACCTGAGTATGGATGTCTTTTTGTCAAATGATAGAATATTTACTAGAATCACTTGTATCTTAATATTCATGCAGTGATTATACATTTGTTCAAGATTATGTTAGGTAGCATTCCACAACAAAAATTATTTTTTTATCATTTACCTACTCGAGGACAAGCATGAATTAAGATTGGGGATGCTGATAAATCTCCGTCATATCTATAATTTTTTATTGTTTCATGCCTATCTTCTACAAATTTAATATACTTTTGGCCACATTTTATATTATTTTTCAGACTAACTTACTTATCCAGTGCCTAGTGCGAGTTCCTGTGTTTTCCGTGTGTTTTGTTTTGTAGAAATTCCATATCAAATGAAGTCCAAACGCGACAAAAAAGTTATGGAATTGTAGTTTTGGAGTATATGTGAATTTTGGGAAGTAGAATCAACGCAACAAGGTGCCCGAGGGAGGCACAAGCCAAAAGGAATGACCCGGGGGGTTGGTTGCGCCCTGATGGCTTGTGGCTCCCCCATAAGTCGGTTGGGACCCTACTTTCGCCGCAAGAAAGATATTTTTGCGATAAAACCCCCTCAAAATTTCAGCCCCATCAGAGTTATGGATCTCCGGATATTTACGAAACGGTGAAGGGGTCAGAAAATAGTAGCGAAAACAAGAAAGAAACAGAGAGAGAGAGAGAGAGATCCAATCTCGAAGGGGCTCCTGCCCTCCAGGTGCCATGGTGACAATGTTTTAAGAATCATGACTCAAGTCTTAGAATCTTACGACCTTATGATCCAAACTAGCCCCTCCGATTTTATGATTTTTCTCATAGAATCTATGATTCTACGATTCTGTTAGTTATGATTCTATGCTTCACGATCCTACCAATGGACCTTCGATCCGACTCAGAATTTTGATTCGGACAACTTTGCATGGCAGCCTTAGACCAGAGGGGAAACTCTCCACCCATCTAGGGGGAGACAAGGAAGAAGAATAAGAAGGGGGTTCTCTTCCCCTCTCTCCCGGTGGCATCGAAGCGCCGCTAGGGAAACCATCGTGATGGCGATCTACACCAACAACTTTGCCGCCTTCACCACCAACTCTCTCCCCCCTATGCAGCGGTGAACCTCTCTTCCCCGCTGTAATCTCTACTTAAACAAGGTGCTTAATGCTATATGTTATTATCCAATGATGTGTGGCTATCCTATGATGTTTGAGTAGATTTATTTTGTCCTATGGATTAATTGTGGTATGATGTTATTTCTATGAGTTATATGTTAATATGGTGATGTCCCAAGGCGTGTTCTGTTAGGCGCACACGTGAAGGATTCACAATGGAGGGTTTGCAATATGTTTATGATTCTCTTATAGTGGGTGGCTAGAGTGACAAAAGCTTACACCCCAGTAAGGGAATTGTTTGCTTATGGGAGTAAATAGGAATTGATTTTTAATGCTATGGTTGTGTTTGTGTTAATAATTTCTAGTTGTTGTGTATGCTTGCTATATGTCCAATCATATGTGCATATGATCCAAGTACGGAAAGTGTGGTAGCGTATGCCTCACCTTGATTACATGTGACAAGTATCTATCGTGTTATATTCAATTGCCTATGGAAAATATTTCTCTTGCGTTACACAAAAAAGCTGTCTACTAAATAACTTACATATTAGTATTTATCTAAACAACCACTAACTTTTATTTACATGTAATTTATTATCTTGCAAAACTATCTATTACACCTACTAAGTACTTCTAGTTTCTTTCCCGCAAACTAGTTTCATACTTGTTCTAATTAATTAAGTGTTAGCGTGCATAGAGTTGTATCGGTGGTTGCTAGAACTTGAGAGAATATTAATTCTACCTTTAGCTCCTCGTTGGGTTCGACACTCTTACTTATCAAAAAAGGCTAAAAATAATCCCCTACACTTGCGGGTTATCATGGTACCGGCGATGAAGAACCAAGAGAGCCTTTAGAAAGTATTCGAGACTAAGCTCCATGATCTTGATGTCAAGATGATTCAGCTTCAGACATCTATGGAAAAGCTATAGAAGGACGTGGATGGAGTCAGATCGAGCACTGATAGTGATGATTAGAGTCTCACTCTTCCGAGCACCCTTCATTTTAGGACTATGCCCAAATCATGTGCGGTCCTAGTGCTTGAGACTAGAGCGATAGTATCTACACCAGCTACTACTTCAGTTGCACCATCAGCACCTTCAGTCTCTACCCCTCCAGCTCAACAGACGTCCGTGGAAACATTGGCCGACACACTTCTCTCCACTCCGTAGACGCACATCGGAGCTGCAAGTTGATGACCCACAAGTATAGGGGGGTTATTATTAGTCCTTTAGATAAAAGTGTCGAACCCAAAGAGGAGCAAAAGGAAATGACAAGTGGGTTTTAGCAAGGTATTCTCTGTAACCGCTATTAGTAGCACTGATAAATAGTTTTGTAGCAAGATAATTTGTAACAAGTAATAATAGTAATGAATGTGTAGCAGGGTGACCCAATACTTTTTTTAGCAAAGTCTAAGCCTGAAAGTTCCCCTATATAAAGCAAAGCGCTCTCGAGGACATTCTGTCTAGTCACGGTCATCATGTTTAGTTGATTCGGGTTCGTTATTTTGATAATTTGATATGTGGGTGGACCGATGCTAAGGTGATGTACTTACTTGAAAAGAAAACCCAATCATGATTACCCCCTCTTGCAAGAAGCCGCAACTATTAAAGAAGAATTAAGATAAATCTGACCATAGCATTGAACGTGTGGATCCAAATTAGCCCCTTAAAGAACAACTCATAAACTAGGTTATAATCTTCTGTCACTCTCGCAATTCATCATCTAATTATATCCCCAATGCTTTCCTTTTGGCCCAAATATGGTGAAGTGTCATGTAGTCTACGTTCACACGACGACACTAAAGGAAGAGCAACATACATATCATCGAAATATCGAACGAATACCAACATCATGTCCTCGAGAACAAAAGTAACTACTAACAAATCATGTTCATGTTCGAGATCAGAGGTGTAATGAATATCATTAAGGATCCAAACATATAATCTTCCACGAATTAAATCAACTAGCATCAACTACAAGATGTAATCAACACTACTAGCAACCCAGAGGTACCAATATGAGGTTTTAAGACAAAATTGAATACAAGAGATGACCTAGGGTTTGAGATGAGATGGTTTTGGTGAATATTGGTCCTCCCATGGTGGAGGAACTATTGGTGACGATGATGGCTTCTAATTTCCCCTCCCAAAAAGGTGGGCCAAGATCAGCCTCGAGATGGTGGTGCTTCGCCCCAAAAGTATCCTCTTATTTTTTTTTCTCAGTAAAATTCCAATATAGCAGAAGAGGGGCACCAGAGACCGCCTATGGGCCTCACAAGGTAACAGGGCGTGCCCAGGAGGGTGGGCGCATCCTCTTGAATTGTGAGCTACATGTGGCCCCTCTCTGGTACTTCTTGGCTCCAGTATTTTTTTATATATTACCAAAATATTTTCCGTGAAATTTCTAGTCATTTGGAGTACAGCCATGTAGGTATCTGTGATATAGCTTTTTCAGGTCCAGAATTCGAGCTGTCGGTGATGTTCCTCCCATGTAAACCTTGTAAATTTAGATAGAAAAGGCATTAAAATTGCATCATAAAGTGGAATAATGACCAAAAAATATGAATAATAGTAGGAAATCATGATGCAAAATGGACGTATCACAAGTTAGAGGACTTCATCGCCTGGAGTAGGAGGTCGAGCCCAGAGCGATGTTTAGCTCTATCCTTGTTCAAACTTTTTGGTATTTGTTGCCAAAGGGGGGAATATGGTTAGATCATAGGGCTTCAAGAGAGATCATCTCTTGTTTTTGAGTCATTTGAGTTTGTGTTTTTGACACTTTGGTTGGTTTTCTTTTGATGTTACTTGTGTGAGACTACGTTTCTATATGTTTGATCATACCGTACTTTGATGCTATGCTTGCATACCTATACACTCTTATGATTTATGCGATGATCATTCACTTATATGCTTTGTGATGCACTTATTTTATTTCATTTATAACATGTTGTGCTCTCCACCAAGATGTATGTGACATGGTGATACTCGTGCTCTGTGTTAGGTTTTCCGTGAGGAGGAACGGGTTATCGTAGCACAAAGTGGGCAAGTATATCCCTTAGTTATGAAACCAAGGTTTGTACAATTAATAGGAATACCAATCCTCAACCGTCTTCAGCGGATGCACACAAAGGAACAAACAACTTGCACCCAACACCGGCAAGAGGGTTTTCAATCCCCTTGATCTCGTTATTTACAAGCAAGTGAGTTGTGTAGATAACTGTAAAGTGAAAAATAAAATAAAAGCGAATAAATAACAGCAAGGTAATGAAAGTGTTTGTGAATATATAAGTGAATAGACCCGAGGGCCGTAGAGTTCTTTAGTGTCATCTCTCATAGAAATAGCATATGGTGGGTAAACAAAATATTGGTGGACAATTGATAGAAAAAGAATAGTTATGCGATTTTCACGGCAATGATCATGTGTATATAGGCATCACATCCATAAGCAAATAGGTCGACTCCTGCCTGCACCTATTACTATTACGCCGCCCATCGATCGCTATCCATCATGCATCTAGAGTATTAAGTAAAACACAATAATGCTTGGAGAACAACTACATGATGTAGACAAAGTAAACTCAAGCAATATGAATAAACCCCATCGTTTTATCCCCAGTAGTGGCAACACAAAGATGCAACTTGTCCCCTTCTGTCACTGGGATATAGAAACTCGCCAGATTGAACCTACTACAAAGCACCACTCCCACAAAATAAATATCAATCTAGTTGGCCTAACTATCTCAATAGACCGGATATCATTACGAAGCTACGATGATCATGCAAATAAAATTCTTAGTATTCAGGTTTGACTCAAATACTTTTCATGAATAATCTGAACATAAACTCACAATTCAACGGATCCCTACAAACACACCATACAAAGGGAGTACATCCGACAGATCAAGGCAAAGATGCGATGAACGTTGTATTGAAGAGAGAGAGAGAGAGATTTCCATCTAGGTACTAGCTATGGACACGTAGGTCTGTGGTGAACTACTCACACATCATAGTGAGGGAAGCAAGGTTGATGAAGAGGCCCTCTTTGATCGATCTCCCTTCTGGCAGGTGATGACCCACAGGTATAGGGGATCAATTGTAGTCCTTTCGATAAGTAAGATTGTCGAACCCAACAATGAGGAGAAGGAAATGATAAGCAGTTTTCAGCAAGGTATTATCTGCAAGTGCCATAAGTAACAGTGATAGATAGTTTTGTAGCAAGATAATTCGTAACAAGTGACAAGTAATAATAGTAATAATGGTGTAGCAAGGTATCTCAATACATTTTTTAGCAAAGGATAGGCCTGAATGTAGTCTTATATTAAGCAAGTGCTCCCGAGGACACATGGCAATTTCTGTCTAGTCATGTTCATCATGTTTAATTGATTCGCGTTCACTACTTTGATAATTTGATATGTGGGTGGACCAGAGCTAAGGTGTTGTTCTTACTTGAACGTTCAATCTACTTATGATTAACCCCTCTCGCAAGCATCCGCAACTACGAAAGAAGAATTAAGATAAATCTAACCATAGCATGAAACATGTGGATCCAAATCAGCCTTTTATGAAGCAATACATAAACCGGGGTTTAATATTCTATCACTCTCGCAACCCATCATCTACTTGTTACTCCACAATGACTTTCCTTAGGCCCATAGCATGGTGAAGTGTCATGTAGTCAACATTCACATGACACCACTAAGAGAAGTAACAACATACATATCATCAAAAATATCAAACGCATACCAACTTCACAAGATTACTTATAGCAAGACTTCTCCCATGTCCTCAGGAACAATAGTAACTATTCACACATCATCAACATGTTCAGGATCAGAGGAGTAATAATGATAATTAAGGAACTGAACATAATCTCTTCCAACAAGCAATCCAACAAGCATTAACTACGAGATGTAATCAACATAACTAGTAACCCACATGTACCAATCTGGGGTTTTGGGACAAAGATTGAATACAAGAGATGAACTAGGGTTGGAGATGAGATAGTTCTAGTGAAGAGGTTGATGAAGATTGGTCCTCCCACGAAGGAGGAAGCGTTGGTGATGAGGATAGCTTCGATCTCCCCCTCCCAGAGAGGGATTTCCCCGGAAGAATCTGACTGCCAAAGTGCAAAAGGGCCTCTGCCCAGGTTTCTGCCTCGAGACGGCGGTGCTTCATCCTGAAAGGTTGCTTATGATTTTTTCTGGGGTAGATCACACCATATAGGAGAAGATGGGCCTCGAAGAGACTGCTGGGGGCTCATAAGCCATCTGGCTGCGTCCTAGGGGGGCAATTGGCTTGGGGCCAGCTGGCAGCCCCTCTCCGGTATATTTTTGCTCCATAAATTCTTAAATATTCCAAAAATATCTCTGTAAATTTTCAGGTCATTCTGAGGCTGGTGATTTTTCTGCCTTTTCTCGGTTTCCGGTCCAGAATTCTAGTTTTGACATATTTCCCTCCTTGTGATGTACCTTGCATATTCAGAGAGAATAAACATAAGAATTATATGATAATGTGTAATAATGGACAAAAATAAGGTAGATAGTGGTAAGAAATCATGATGCAAAATGGACGTATCAACTCCCCCAAGCTTAAACCTCGCTTGTCCTCAACCGAAAGCTGAACTCTAAAATAATGGCCACATAATTTGAGAGACAGGTGTCGATAAAAACCGAACACATACATGATAGCATCATGAATATCTTCATAGCAGCAAGTTTTCTATCATATAACCTCTCATGGACAAGTAACAATCTATTCACAAGTGAATAAATACATAGAAAATCTTTATTGAGAACTAACAAGCAATACAATTAGTCCTTGAGATAATCATAGCTTCTATAATCTAGAGAAGAGTCTAAGTAAGAGATTATATTTCTAGCAAGTTAACATATTCAACTATGATGTAACCTTCTATGATTGCTAAGATACATTGCATATTTTTGGAACAAATGACTACGCGGGACACATAGGAAGATGGGGGCTTGAATATTCTTGCCACCCAACTTATTTACCTCAAGGATAGTGTCAACAATAATGGAACATGATCATTTATATTCAGCTGGATTTTTTTTGAATCTTTCCTCAACATATGATGCTTGCTACTAAATAGCTTGATTAATAAGAACAAGGGAAATATTATTGACTCCTGCATGAAAATAAAACTTGTAAGAACATAAAAGATAGGCCTTTCGCAGAGGGAAGCAGAGGTTGTCATGCTCTTTTATTTGTCTGATATGTTTAATCTTTTAACATAAACTAGAATCACTTCATATTGCCCCTTGTGATAGCGAACTTTATTATGCATTCTGTCGCTTTTATTACTTCACCATCACAACATCATACAGAGCTTACTTTCCCTTGCAATATAAGATCATAAATGATTAGAGGCAATTTTTATAGCCTTGTGCAACAATGAAAACTTACTTGAATGATCTTATTCAATCCATAGGTAGGTATGGTGGAATCTCATGGCAAGAAACTTGGTTTAATGGTTACAGATGCACAAGTAGTACCTCTACTTAGTGCGAATCTTTGCGCTAGAAAAAGGTTTAAGCAAGCATCACGTGTTAAAGGATTCAATACCTTATAACTTATATGCAAATGTAGACAAACATGATCATTATGTTGTCTTCTATGTCCCACTTCAACACTTGGTCATTATATAATATTTTGATGGAAGCTCACAATCATAGAAGGTGTTCATGATAGTATATTTATATGTAAATCCGCTCTTCTCCACCACAATTTTGCATAGATTATATCAATCACTAACATTTTGTTCATTGGTTTCAAACACTTCTTATTGCTTATACCTATTTTTCTATGTGAAGTCATTACTTCTTGAGAGATAGGCATATGGTTTTTTTCTTTTCTTTTTATTGCCTTGCTAAGATGGTGGGTGCAAGTGAAAAGGGGGCACATGATCTGAACTAACTTTATTATATAACTCTCACACTCGATTACAAGGATAGGTAGAACTCAAAGCAAAAAAATTCTAAACAAAGAATATCTGAAATTTAACTCCCTAGATTAGTAAAAACTAAAGATCGAACTAAAATAGATAGTAGTGGTAAAAGTGCTGGTGAGACATTCTAGGGGCACCTCTCCCAAGCTTGGAACAAGACAAGGATGGTGCTCATACCCATGTACTCAAGTGTTCTTCGGTGATGGTGGTGGTGTTGCAGTAACATTCTTCTTCTCCAATTTGCGCTTGAGGAGGAAGTTTTCTTCCCTTAAATTGTTGTTCTGTTGTTCGAGCTTTAATATCCTCTTGTATAGAGCTGCCTTGCTTTCCTGCAAAAAACAAGAAGTGGTAAACCAGGTATTGGTTTTGTTCCTTCCAAAAGGGAGGATTGATTTCTTGAACTCCACGTGCATATCTCCAAGTTGAGGTAGTGGAGCTTCATCTTCATCTGAGCTAGCATCCGGGCCGGCATCTTCTACTTCCTCCAAGTCGGTGTCCTCTTCCTCCTCCGAGGACCATATATAGGGGTAAATATCCCCAAAGATCTTTGGATTGGCAACATAATGGGATACATACCTATCTCCATCCGAATCTTCGGACGAAATATTTTTTGATCTGCCAGAAAAACAACCGGAAACAAGAATAGAGGAAAATTTCACAATGCGGTGGTCAAAACATCCGGAGTATATATAATGATTTTTTCTAGGTCAGAAACGTGTTTGATGACCCACAAGTATAGGGGGTCAATTGTAGTCCTTTCGATAAGTAAGAGTGTCGACTCGAACGAGGAGCAGAAGGAAATGACAAGCAGTTTTTAGCAAGGTAATTTCTACAAGCACTGAAAGTGTAGGTAATAGGTAGTTTGATAGCAAGATAATTGGTAATGAGCAAGTAAAGGTAATGGTAAATAAAGTGTAGAAAGATAGCCCAATCCTTTTGTTGCAAAGGACATGCCAACATAGTCTCTTACAATAAGCAAGCATTCTTCAGGGCCGGTACATGGGAATTTCATCTAGTCACTTTCATCATGTTGGTTTGATTTGCGTTGGTTACTTTGATAATTTGATATGTGGGTGGACCGGTGCTTGGGTGATGTTCTTACTTGAACAAACCTCCCACTTATGATTAACCCCCTTGCAAGCATCCGCAACTACGAGAAAAGTATTGAGATAAAATCTAACCATAGAATTAAATATTTGGATCCAAATCAGACCCTTATGAAATAGCGCATAAACTAGGGTTTAAGCTTCTGTAACTCTAGCAACCCATCATCTAATAACCACTCCACACTGCATTCCCTTAGGCCCAAAGATGGTGAAGTGCCATGTAGTTGACGTTCACATGACACCACTAAGGGAATCACAACATTCATATCAGCAAATATCGAACACATATCAACTTTGCATGATTACTTGCAACATGACTTTTCCTGTGACCTCAAGAAAAAAGGTAAGTAATCACAAATGATATTCATGCTCAAGATAAGAGGGGTATTAAATAGCATAATGGATCTAAACATATAATCTTCCACCAAATAAACCATATAGTAATCAACTACGAGATGTAATAAACACTACTAGTCACCCACAGGTACAAATCTGAGGTTTCGGTACAAGGATTGAACACAAGATCGAGATGAACTAGGGTTTGAGAGGATATGGTATTGTTGAAGATGTTGATGAAGATTGGCCTCCCAAAGATGAGAGGGTTGTTGGTGATGACGATGGCTTCGATTCCACCCTCCGGGAGGGAGGTTCCCCTAGCGTAATCGCTTCGCTGGAGAGTAAAAGTGCCCCTGCTTTGTCCCGAAAGTCCCCTCTGGATTTTTTTCTAGGCCAAAATATCTTAAGTACCAAAAGATGGGCACCAAAGGTGGGCCGGGCTGGCCACAACCCATCAGGGCCTGGCACGCCCTAGTGTCTTGTGGTCACCATGTGGCCCCCTCCAGTAGTTTTTTGCTCCAGTATTTTTTATATATTCCAAAATAATGCTGCGTGAAGCTTTGGCTTATTTGGAGATGTGCAGAATAGATGTCTCTGATATGCTTTTTCAGGTCCAGAATTCTAGCTGTCGGCATTCTCCCTCTTTGTGTAAACCTTGCATATTATGGGAGAAAAGGCATTATAATTAATCCATAAATCATTATCATGCATAAAAATATTATAAATAACATTAGGAAATCATGATGTAAAATGGACGTATTCATGTTCCAAAAAAAATCGGAGTCCGGAGGCCACATGAGGGGCCCACAAGCCATCTGGTCGCGCCCTAGGGAGGCGTGGCCTATTGGCTTGTGGCTCCCTCGTGGGTCCTTCCAACTCCGTTTTATTTTTGTAATTTTCTAAAATACTAAAAATGACAGAAATTATTTTTATGGAATTTTTGGAGTCAATTTACTTACCGTACCACATACCTACCCCTTTTTCAGGTTTCTAGAGTGTTACAGAAGACTTCCTTAAATAAAATAAAATGCCCTGTTTCTCCTGTTTTCTAATTTCTCCGTGCAATAAAAAATGACCCAAAAGTAAAGTTCTCAGAATGTCCTAAAAATTTAACACTGCTTTTTATGAATATTTCTGATTTTGGTGCAAATAACATCAGAGGGGGTGTGCACCTGGTGCACACAAGACACCAGGGCGTAACAGCAACCCCAGGTGCGCCCTCGTGGGTTGTGGTCAACATCTGGGTCCCTTCACTTACTCTTTTTGCTCATGGCATCCCCTACCTCCAGAAAAAATCACCATAGCTCTCCCTCTCGTATCCTTGCTCACAAACCCGTCGATTTCGATCTCTTACCTCGAAGCTCCATTTCCTAAACTGCTTTCGGCGATTTCTTCTTGTATGTGACTCCCCCATTGCTCCAATTAGTTTTTCATTTAGTGGTTTATTTTCAGAATAATTAGCTACTCTTGGTGCTGCTATAGATGAGCTTGCATGTTGAATTCATAGAGTTCTAAGCAGTTTGAATGCTTGTTGTAATCTTTAGTAATGTATAAGAGTAGCTGCTATCAATCTTGTGAAGTTTTGCTAACAAAATTTTGTGTCACAGTTTTTTTTCAGAAATTGATCGTAAAAAATTTAAGTCTTTAGGATTTCTTCGAGGAGAAGATCCTCAGGGGCATTACTATTAGGGAACGTTGCATGGGAAACAAAAAATTCCTATGCACACGCAACATCTCTCCATGGTGATGAGCATCTACGAGAGGGAGAGTGGATCTAAATACCCTTGTAGATCGCTAAGCGGGAAGCGTTAAGAAACGCAATTGATGTAGTCGAACATCTTCGCGATCCAAATCGCCGAGCGTCCCGCGATCCCATCACGATCCGTCCCGCCATCCCATCATGATCCGTCCCGCCATCCCATCATGATCTGTCCCGCGATCAAATCACGAATTGTCTTGCGATCCTGATCACGATCCTTCTGAGCTAGTGCCGAACGGAGGGTGCCTCTGTGTTCAGCACATGAAAAGCTCGATGACGATCTCCGCCTTCTTGATCCAGCAAGAGGGAGCAGAGAGGTAGATGCGTTCTCCGGAAGCGCGACGGCGTGGCGGCGATGGTGGTTGAACTACTCCGGCAGGGCTTCGCCTAAGCACCACTGAACTAGACTAGAGGAGAAAACGATCTAGATGAAGTAGAGGGAGCACGTGGCAATTAGGGTTAGCTCTCCCCTCTAAATCCTCTAGTATATATAAGAGGGAGGGAGGGAGGGGAGGAGGCAGCCTCAAACCCTCAAGGGCTGGCCAAAATTGGAGGTGGAGGAGTCCTACTCCAATCCTACTAGGAGTAGGATTCCTCCTCTCCACTTGGAAACCCTTTCCACCTTTTCCACCTTTGGGTTTTTTCCTACCCCTAGCCACATGGGCCTTATTGGGGGGGGGGTGCGACCAGCCCACTAGCGGGCTGGTTTGACTCCTCCCACAGCCCATGAGGTCCTTTGTGTTGAGACACCCCTCCCCATGGGACCCGGTACCCTCCCGGCACGCCCAGTACACTATCAAAGTACCCAAAACTTTTCCGGTGACCAAAACAGGACTTCCTATATGTCAATATTTACCTTTGGACCATTACGGAGCTCCTCGTGGCATCCAGGATCTCGTATGGGACTCCAAACAACCTTCGGTCACCAGCATACATAACTCTACTATACTAAAAGGTCATCGAACCTTAAGTGTGCAGACCCTGCGAGTTCAACAACTATGTAGACATGACCGAGACACCTCCATGGTAAATAACCAATAGAGGGATATGGATGCCCATATTGGTTCCTAAATATTCTATGAAGATCTTAATCGGTTGAACCTCTATGTCAAGGATTCAGTTAATGACGTACGCTATTTCCGTTGTTCTTCGATATGTTACTTGCCCGAGATTCGATCGTCGATATCTCTATACCTAGTTCAATATCATTACCGGCAAGTCTCTTTACTCATTCCGTAATACAAGATCACGTGGCTAACACTTTAGTCACATTGCTTGCAAGGCTTATTGTGATGTTGTATTGCCGAGTGGGCCCTGATATACCTCTCTGTCACAAGGAGTAACAAATCCCAGTCTTGATCCATGCCCACTCAACAGACACCCTCAGAGATACCTGTAGAGCATCTATATAGTCACCTGGTTACGTCGTGACGTTTGATACACATAAGGTATTCCTTCGGTGTCAGTGAGTTGCATGATCTCATGGTCATAGGAATATATACTTGACATGTAGAAAAATATAGTAATAAACTGACACGATCATATGCTATGTTTATAGTTTGGGTCTTGTCCATCACATCATTCTCCTAATGATGTGATCCCGTTATCAAATGACATCTCATGTCTATGGCCAGGAAACCTTGCCATCTTTGATCAATGAACTAGTTAACTAGAGGCATACTAGGGACATAGTGTTGTCTATGTACCTGCACGTGTATTTGAGTTTCCAATCACTAAAATTACAGCATGGATAATAAATGATTATCACGAACAAGTAAATATAATAATAACCAATTTATTATTGCCTCTAGGGCATATTTCCAACAGTCCCCCACTTGCACTAGTGTTAATAATCTAGTTCACATCACCATGTGATTTACATTGTTATGAATCTAACATCCAATGAGTTCTGGGGTTTGATCATGCTTCGCATGTGAGAGAGGTATTTAGTCAACGGATCTATGACATTCAGATCCATGTGTACTTTGCAAATCTCTATGTCATACTGTAGACACTTCTACCACACTCCTCTTGGATCAATTCCAACTGGTTGCTCCACTATACATATCCGAATTGATTCTAAGAGTCATCCAGATTGGTGTCGAGGCTTGCAGCGACGTAACCCTTTACAACAAACTCTTTATCACCTCCATAATCAAGAAATATTTCCTTAGTCCTCTAATTACTAAGGATAATTTTGACCGATGTCCAGTGATCCACTCTTGGATCACACTTGTACCCCTTGACAGACTCATGGCAAGGCACATACACGTGCGGTACACAGCATGGCATACTATATAGAGCCTATGGCTAAGGCATAGGGGACGACCTTCGTCCTTTCTCTTTTTTCTGCCGTGGTCGACCTTTGAATCGTACTCAACTTCACACCTTACAAATCAGGCAATAATTCCTTCTTTGACTGATCCAAATCTTGACAAGGTATGTACTCATTGAAAGTCTCATCAAGCATCTTGATCTATCTCTATAGATCTTGATGCCCAACAATTAGGTAGCTTTATCCAGGTCTTCCTTTGAAAAAACACTTTTCAAACAACCGTTTATATTTTCAAGAAATTCTACATTATTTCCTATCAACAATATGTCAACCACATATACTTATCAGAAATTCTATAGTGCTCCCACTCACCTTTTTGTAAATACAAGTTTCTCATCAACTTTGTATAAACCCAAAAACTTTGATCACCTCATCAAAGCATATATTTCAAATCCGACATGCGTGCTCCATCCCATAGAAGGATCATTGGAGCTTTCACACCTTTTAACATCCTTAGGACTGACAAAACCTTCTGGTTGTATCACATACAACCTTTCCTCAAGTAAACCGTTAAGGAAAATGATGTTTTGACATCCATCTACCAGATTTCGTAATTGAAAAATGCAGCAACGGCTCACATAATTCCAACAGACTTTAGCATCTCTAACGGCTACAAAGTCTCATTGTAGTCAATTCCTTGAACTTGGCAAAAACTTGTTTGCAACAAGTCGAGCTTTATGAATGGTGACATTAACCATTAGCGTATCTCTTAATCTTAAAGGTCCATTTGTACTCAACAACCTATCATTCAACGGGAAAGTCTACCAAAGTCCATACTTGGTATTCATACATGGATCCTTTCTCAGATTTCATGGCCTCTAACCATTTGTTGGAATCCGGGCCCATCATCGCTTCTCCATAATTCGTAGGTTCATCGTTGACCAACAACATGACCTCTAAGATAGGGTTGTCGTACCACTCAGGAGTAGTATGCGTCCTTGTCGACCTACGAGGTTCGATAGTAACTTGATCCGAAGCTTCATGATCATCATCATTAACTTCCTCTTCAACTGACATTGGCTCCACAGAAACATCTTTCCGTGATGTGGTACTCTCTGGTAGAAACAAAGGTTCAACAACCTCATCAAGTTTTGTCTTCCTCCCACTCAATTCTTCCGAGAGAAACTCTTTCTCGAGAAAGGACTCGTTTTAGCAACAAACACTTTGTGCTTGGATCTAAGATAGAAGGTTTACCCAACTCTTACATTAGGTTATTCTATGAATATGCATTTGTCTGCTTTGGGTTCGAGCTCATTAGGTGTTAATCCTTTTTCACATAAGTGTCACAACCCCAAACATTAAGAAATGATAGCTTAGGTTTTTGCCAAACTAAAATTCATACGGTGTCATCTCAACGGATTTACATGGTGCCCCTTTTAAAGTGAATGTAGTTATCTCTAATGCGTAACCCCAAAATGATAGTAGCAAATCGATAAGAGACGTCATAGTTCACACCATATCCAATAGAGCATGACTACGATGTTTGGACACACCATCACACTATAGTGTTCCAGGTGGCGTGAGCTGTGAAACCAATTCCACATTGTCTTAAGTTGTATACCAAACTCGTTACTCAGATATTCTCCTCCACGATCATATCATAGACATTTTATCTTCTTGTCACGATGATCTCAAACTTCACTCTAAATTTGCTTGAACTTTTTAAATGTCTCAGACTTGTGTTTCATTAAGTAAATATACCCATATCTACTCAAATCATCAGTGAAGGTAAGAAAATAATGATATCCACCGCACGCTACAACACTCATTGGACCGCATACATCAACATGTATCATTTCCAATAAGTTACTTACCCCGCTCCATCATATTGAAAACGGGATCTTAGTCATCTTGCCCATGAGACATGGTCTCCATGTCTCAACCGACTCAAAATCGAATGAGTGCAAAGATCCATCAGCATGGAGTTTCTTCATGCACTTTACAACAATATGACATTTCGCGGCAGTGCCACAAGTATGTTGTACTATCATTATTAACTTTGCATCTTTTGGCATCAATTTATGAACATTTGTATTACTATGATCAAGATTCAATAAACCATTCTCATTGGGTGCATGACCATTGAAGGTATTATTCATCTAAAAAGAATAACCATTATTCTCTAACTTAAATGACTAACCATATTTCAGTAAACACGATATAATCATGTTCATGCTCAACACAAACACCAAATAACATTTATTTAGGTTCATCACTAATCCCGAGGGTAGAGAGAGCATGCGATGGCGATCACATCAACCTTGGAAAACACTTCCAAGACACATTGTCACCTCACCCTTAGCTAGTCTCCGTTTCTTCTGTAGCTTTTACTTCAAATTACTAACATTTTGCAATCGAGCCGGTATCTAATACCCAGATACTACTAGGAGTCCTAGCAAGGTTGACGGGGTTGTTACCCTTGGGTAGGCCAAAGCAATAGGGTCCCCCCTCTTCAAAGAAAAACTATGCAACCGGCTGCCCACAGCCGGTTGGTGCACGGCCGGCTTGAGCTATTGCCGGCTGGCGACACGGACGGCTGGTCGAGGAGCCAGCTCGACCCCCGACCGGCTAGGCGTGGCCAGCTGCCTCTGGGACGCCTCCTCCGTTGACCCTGGGCGGACATGCAACATTCCGTCCCTCTGCGCACTAGTACGGCGACAAGACGTGACCGCTATGACGGGCATCATTGTAGCCACAGTGGCCGCCGATGCACGGGTGCGCGTGGCTACAGTCCGGCCGTCCGGGCCGCTGACCTTGGCGAGCACGACCGGGCGGGGAAACAATGTCAACATGCCCCTGCCCACTCGACTACCTGCCCCGGCGTGGCTACAGTGTAGTCGGCCGTACCGGAGACCTCGGTCGGCTGGCACTAGACGACGCCTCCCAGGTGGCCCATGTCGCGGCAGGTGGGAGAGGGCCAATCGCGGAGCCGGCTGGCGGGCCATAGTAGGTGACGGGACCACACAGCCGATGGACCCTACAGGCGACAAGATGGCTCGAAGGGCGGGACCCCCTGGTCAGCTGGAGAGGCTGCCAGCTGGGTCCCCCCACCTTTGTACCTTAGGAATATTGTAAGCCGGGGGGTTGGCCTATAAAACCCCCCGAGTCCCCCATGCATTGGGGACAGACAACTCTCGTGCACACTCCCACTGGTCACTTCCCGCATTCTCACACTTGGTAGCAGAGGCAGGCGATCCGGCTGCTCCCTCTTCCTCCTCTAGACTCAACTCCAACAGTAACCTTGTAAACACACCCATCCATCAAACTAGACCAAGTAGGACAAGTGGTATTACCTCCCACGAAGGGCCCTGAACCTGAGTACATCGTGTGTCACCACCACTTGTACCTGATCTCGTTCTAGGAGCCCGTCGACGTCCTCCAGCCCCAACCACCTACGATAAGCCTACCCATGGCATCTGTCGTGAGAAACCAACAACAGTTGGCACCCATTGCGGGGCCGTACACAGCGCCGGCCAGATTCATGTTCCGGGCGGGACCCCTCACCATTCCCCACCGTCGCCGCACGTCCAGGCGAAACCGCGGGCTCGTGGGGCTTGCTCCAGCATGCCCTACGGGCAGCTTCCTGGACCTCACGCTCGACATCGACGCGCTCTCCGAGCGTTTCGACAGGCTCAGCCTCGCCGAAGCTACGGCCGCCGACGAGTACACGAGCCAGGTGCTCGTCTGCGCCGGTCTGCCCATGGCTGTGGGCGCACTTGCTGCAACCCAGTCCAACAGCTCCCACGATCGCGTGGGGGCAATGGCCATCATCTCCTCCACCTCCTCCGGACGTGCGTGGACCAAGTCTAACACTGCCGTGGCCCGCGTCGGCACCTCCGACCCGGTCGATGCGGCCCTCTAGGGCTTGAGCACCCCTATTGCCCTGACAGCAAACCCCGATGCCGCCGTGGCCGAGCTCAAGGCGGCTCGCCGCATCCTATTCGAGGATGCCACCACTCTCACGGCCATGCGGCGCTGCATGGAGGCTGCCCAGCGGAAATATGCTTCCACCTATGGTCTCACCCCGGCTGGCACTGAGGCCATCTGGCATGGGGTTGTGCGTGACTGCGGTCGTGTGGTCGCCGAGATCTTGGGCGGCAAGATGCCCGTCTACGACACCCTCGCACGAGGTACAAGTCGTACAGTACTTCATCGAAGGCTGTCGAGACGGCACCCCCCTCAAGCACAAGGTTCTGTGCTACAAGCTCATGACCAAGACAGACAAGTACACCATGGTTGACTTGGCCATCCAGTCAAGACGACCCCGCCTGCCAAGGCAAGGACGACACCGGCAACGTCTCGGCCGGCTGCCGACAACTGGCCGGCGCAGAACAACAAACGGAAGAACAACCAGCCGGATGCCCGCTACGGGAGCCGGCAGGTCGCCACCATTGAGGAACAGGAGCCGACTGCCTAGTCTTCTAGCCAGCGCCAGCGCACTGGCAAGGCTGCCTGGCGGCCGAAGCTCACCTTCGAGCAGATGCTTGATCTCCCCTACAAGAACCACTCAAGGGCCAAACCCTGTACGCACACGCTCCGACAGTGCAGCTTCTCACAGTGATTGGAGCAGGGGGATGGCCTTCCGGCTCCTCCCGTGCCGCCTGCCTGAGCGTTGGCCCCGGCCCCAGCTGCTGCCCTGGCTCCGGCTTCGGCTCCGGCCCAAAACGACGGTCATCTTCATGACCAGTTCCCCAACGAGGACGGTTGCTACATCGTCTTCACCAGTGAAGTGACGAGCAAACATGCTCAACGCTGGCTCCATCGTGAGGTGAATGCCACCATGCCGGCAACTCCCTAGTTCATGCACTGGTCGGAGAAGCCGGTCACCTGGAGCCGAGCAGATCATCGCGCCGTGATGCCGAGTCCTGGCACCTATGCCCTAGTCCTCGACCCCACCATCGCCACCGAGAAGCGCACCTACCGCTTTTCACAGGTGCTGGTAGATGGTGGCAGCAGCATCAACATCCTTTACCTCGACACGATGCACAAGCTGGGGCTGAAGATGGAAGACCTATAGGCGAGCCGGACGGTCTTCCATGGCATCATGCCTGGAAAGTCCTGCTCCCCTGTCGGCAAGATAACGCTCGACGTCCTCTTCGGCGGACCCAATCACTTCCGCTGCGTGCTGATGCTATTCAAGGTCGTGGACCTCACAAGTCCCTACCACGCACTATTGGGCCGGCCGGCCCTTGTCAAATTCATGGTGGTCCCCCATTATGCCTACCTTAAGCTCAAGATGTCGAGCCCCAAGGGGATCATCACCATCGTGGGTGACTACAAGATGTTGATCGAGTGCGCTCGAGACGGCAGCCAGCTGGCCGAGGCCATGGAAATCGCTGAGGAGAAGCGGCAGCTCGACCGGCTCGTGGCCCTTGCTGCTAGCCAGCCGGCCATGCCGGCTCCCCCTTGGAGTCCGTCGGCGAGGCCTCCTTCTAGCCCTCCAAGGACACCAAGCAAATCCCTCTCAACCCTTACAACCCGGCTCAGTACGTCACCATCGGCTCCCGCCTCGACAGCAAATAGGAAGGCGAGCTCGTCGACTTCCTCCCTAAGAATTGTGACATCTTTGCATGGTCCCCAAAGGACATGCCAAGTGTTCCGAGGAAGTTCGCCGAGCACAAACTACACGTACGGCCGGACGTCAAGCCGATCAAGCAACCCCTACACCGTTTCTCCAAGGAGAAGCGGCATACTATAGGAGAAGAGATCACTCGGCTGCTCGCAGCCGGGTTCATCATGGAAGTTTTCCACCCGGACTGGTTGGCCAACCCAGTCCTGATGTTGAAGAAGAACAAGACTTGGCGCATGTGCATCGACTACACCAGCCTGGACAAGGCGTGCCCCAAGGACCCATTCGCCCTGTCTCGGATCGATCAAGTCATCGACTCCACAGTCGGTTGTGACTTGCTGTCCTTCCTGGATGCCTACTCTGGCTACCACCAGATCAAGATGGATCCAGAAGACCGGCTCAAGACCTCCTTCATCACGCCCTTCGGGGCCTGCTGCTACAACACCATGTCCTTCGGCCTGAAGAACGCAGGCGCCACCTTCCAGCGGTGCATGCAGAAGTGCCTCCTGCCTCAGATAGGCAGGAACGTCCACATCTGCATTGATGACTTCGTCGTCAAAACCAAGAAGCACTTCAGCCTCCTCGACGACCTCCGAGAGACCTTTACGAACCTGCACGAATACAAGATCAAGCTCAACCCAGAGAAATGTGTCTTCAGCGTCCCCACCGGCCAGCTCCTTGGTTTCTTCGTGTCCGCCCGCGGCATCGAAGCTAACCCAGAGAAGATCAGTGCAATCAAGCGCATGCCAAGCCGACCCAGCTTCGCAACATCCAGAAGATCATTGGCTGCCTCGCCTCGCCCAGTTGGTTCATCAGCCGGCTAGGGGAGAAAGCCTTGCCCCTCTACGGGCTCTTTCGCAAGATGACTCTGGTGGAGCCGGGTCACACAAAGAAGCCGAGCATGTTCGATTGGATCGACGAGGCGGACGAGGCCTTTCATGGCCTCAAGAAGGCTCTCACCCGCGCACCCATCCTGGCCGTGCCGGCTAAGAAGGAACCCTTGCTCGCCTACATCGTGACAACCACTCACGTCATCACCGTCGTCTTGGTGGTCGAGCGGCCGGAGGAGGTCAAATCCCTGCCGGTCCAGCGCCCCAACTACTACCTCATCGAGGTCCTCTACGTGTCCAAGAAAAACTACCCCCACTACAAGAAGATGTGCTATGGCTGATACTTTGCCGCCAAGAAGGTCAATTGGTACGTCTAGGAGCATACCATCATCGTGGTGAGCACGGCCCCGCTCGGCAAAATCATCAGTGGCCGGGACTCCACCGGCCGGATCGCCAAATCGGTCATCGCCCTCGCCGATCACGAGATTTGGTATGAGCCTCACACCGCCATCAAGTCTCAGGCGTTGGCTGACTTCCTCGTCGACTGGGCAGAGACCGAGTTCGTGCCGCCTCAACGAGGACTCCACACATTAGTGCATGCATTTCGACGGCTCGAAATTGAGGACCGGACTAGGTGCCGACATAGTCCTCTCCTCCTCGAAAGGTGACCATCTCAAATACGCCCTCCGAATCCACATCACCGCCACCAACAACGTGGCCGAATACGAGGCCATCGTCCATGGCCTCCGGCTCGCCAAGGAGATCGGCATCAGGCGCATTCTATGCTTCGGCGACTCTGACCTCGTGGTACAGAAGGTCTCTGGCGAGTGGGACACCAGGGATGCCAACATGGCCAGCTACTGCTTCCTCGTATAACAGCTCATCGGCTCTTTCGAGGGCTGTGAGTTCCATCACATCCCACGGGCAGAAAACAAGGCGGCGAATGCGCTAGCAAAGATCGGCTCCACCCGGCAAGCCATCCCAGACGGCGTCTCCCTCGAGCGGCTGCTCAGGCCATCGATCAAGACTTCCCCAGAATCAGAGACCATCTTCGTGTCGGCAGACGCCGCCGGCCCATCGTCGGCTCTGGCTGTCCCTTCGACATCTCCGCCACCGGCTCTCTCAACCTTGGCCGCCTTGCCGGCACTAGTTGAGCCAGCTACATCCGAGGCCACCAGCTCCAACGATGTGGTTGTGATGATGACAATCGACCAGCCGGCCTCGGGGGCTGGCGAGCCGGCCTCAGGGGCTGGCGAGCCGGTCCCGAGGACTGATCATCTGGGCCCAGGGGCTCCCGAGCCGTCCCCTGTCTCGGCCCCCTCATATGCACAGCCCATCCTGACATTCCTTCTACACGGTGGACTCCCCCCAAACGAGGCCATGGCGAGGCAAATTCAGTGCCGGGCCTCGGCGTACAGCATCATCAACAATGAGCTCGTCCATCACAGCACCACCGTCGAGCCGAAAAAGGTGTGGAGATCCTCCTCCACATCGACCAGGGCAAGTGCGGGCATCATGCCACCTCCAGGACCCTGGTGGCCAAGGCCTTCTCAATGGCTTCTACTGGCCCACCACTCTCAAGGTGGTCAAGAAATAGGTCGACGAGTGCGAGGGTGCCAGCGCTTCAGCATGCAGAGCCACCTACCGGCATCGGCCCTCCAGACCATCCCCCTCTTGTGGCCCTTCGCCGTCTGGGGGATGGACATGGTGGGTCCCTTCAAGACCGCACAAGGCAGCATGATGCATTTGCTAGTGGTTGTCGACAAATTAACCAAGTGGATCGAGGCACGGCCAATCAAGAAGTTGGATGGCCCCACGACCGTCCGGTTCATCGACGACATCACAGTTCGCTATGGCGTCCCCCAAAGCACGAACTTCGCCAAGGGTGTGCTCGCGTGTTTCTGATCCAACAAGAAATCCGGCTCGACCTGGCCTCCGTCGCTCATCCATAGTCAAACGGCAAGGTCGAGAGGGCAAACGGCCTCATCCTGTCTGGCATCAAGCCCTGGCTCGTGACACCGCTGGTGAGGTCAGTCGGCTGCTAGGTCGATGAGCTACCGGCTGTCCTCTGGTGTCTCAGGACCACCCCCAACCGATCAACCTGCCACACGCCTTTCTTCCTTGTGTACGAGTCTGAGGCGATCATCCCCACCGACATCGATTTTGACTCGCCTCGGGACACCTTATACACGGAGAAGGACGCAAAGGAGTCAAGAGAAGATGACGTTGACTTACTCGAAGAAGCCCGCGAGCTGGCCTTGAGCCGGACGGCGATCTACCAGCAGAAGCTCCAGCACTACCACAGCAAACAGATCCGGCCACTCTCCTTTCCTAAAGGGGACCTGGTGCTCAGGCGGATCCAACGGAAAGTCGGACAACACAAGTTGTCCTCCCCATGGGAGGGCCCGTTCATCGTCAGCAAGGCATTGCACAATAATGCGTACTTCCTCATAGACGCACAAAAGCCGTAGAAGCGCAAAAGAGACGCCTCCGGCGAGGAGACCGAGTGCCCATGGAACACGGCGCTCCTCCATCCGTTTTACTACTAAAAAGACCAGTGTATGTATGTATCCCTCCCCTTTTCGTTTCCCTCGAAGGTCTCCTCACTCACTGGCTCCCCGACCCGGCTCTCGGGCCCGAGGGCTCACCGGCTGGTCATAGGTCGCCTGTCCCAAAAATTGACCAAGTAGTGTGAGCCGAGCAAGACCTCCCACCCCCCAGCTATAGACCCGGCTCTCGACTGTCCGGTTGACGGGGCCTCGGGGTGGCAAAGCATAGCACACACGAAAGATTGATCGCAAAGGAGTTGCCTGCTTGGCCTAGCCGGACCATCGCCTCGCCTGTGCCACTCCACTTACCCTAAAAAGCTCTCACGGTTCCTAAGTTCAGAACTGGCTCCCTCGAGGCGGACACCCCGACCCAGCTACAGACTGGCACCTGGCTGTTGGGCTAGCGGGGCCGGAACCAAAGGGGAAAAGGGGCAGAACAGGCGGAACTAAGAGGGCAAAAAAGGGTAAGGACGAGCAAGCACACGCAATCTGGCAAACACATCAAATATTCACAATACGAATATTAAGACAAAAGAGGCCCACATCCATCACTGTTTGTTACATTACACCCACAATGGGTGGACTTAAAACCTAACATGCAGGAGAAAGAAAAAAAGATAAGACACCCGGGGGCTCAGGCCACCGGCGCGTCACTAGCCGGCGCATCGCTGGGCGGCTCGACTCCTGTCCTGGAGGTGGCTACGACCTTCGGCTCGGCTTCCTTGGCCTTCGAGGCGGCCTTCGCAGTCCCAGCCGTCTTGCTGCTGGGTCGGTACTCTCGTCGGCAACCTCCTCGTCCTCTAGACCTTGGGGGATGCTGAAGGAGTCTTCAGCCGCCGGCTTGCCGTCCTCGCCAAAGGGCCGGTAGGAGCTCGTCCGGGTCGACATACGACATGAGCTCGTTAACGCAGCGGACCAGGGCCGGCTCACAGGCTGCCCGCTCCTCGACCGGATCGTCCCAAATAGTGGCCAGACGGTCCAGGTCCACGCAGTGGTACCACGAAGTCACAAACCGGAGCGCCATCTACACTCCGGCTCGTGCCGCCGATGCCTTCTCGACCTCGAGACGGGCCATGGCGTGTCCTAGCCACAAGGCCATGCGGTTCTCTGGAGCTCCTCCATGGCCTGTCCACAAGGTGGCAATGAACTCCTTGCCGTCCGTCTTTAGCCACTCCACGCTCCTCTCAAGGTGTACCAGCTGGTTTTCAATGGCGAGCCCAAGCTCCGCCACATCCCATGCGGTTTCCTCCTCGACGAAGCGCCCGCGCGTCCGGAGACACTCTTAGTGCTCATCGATGTTACGCTCAGCGTGGCGCTTAGTTTTCGGGAAGCGCCCTAAGAGAAGAAAGAAGGAAAGAGAGGCAAATCAGGAACAAGAACCAACAAAGAAAAAGGCAACCGGATGGAAAAAGGAAAAACGGACACTTACGTTCGATGGAGTCGTCCACCTCGATGGCAAAGTGGAGTGACTTATCCTTCTTCGACGCCAACACCGCTTCCGCCTCGGCAAGAGAACCCTTAAGCTCCATGAGTGTCCTCTCGAGGTGGGTCACCTTGCCTTGGAGAGCGGCGGTCTGCTGAGCGGCGTCAGCCGCCTCCTTGACGGACGTTTCCTTGGCCTTCACATCCCGTGCCACGTCGGCCTTGAGGCAGTCCTGGGCCGCCTCCCCGTCCACCACCAGCACGGCCAGCCGGTCCTTCTCCTGTGTGACCGCCTGGACGCTTTGAGCCAGCCGGTCCTGCTCGAAGACGGGCCTGGTCTTCTCCGCCCGGAGGGCGGTCAGCTCATCTGCAAGACAAAGTAGGCATCAGCCGGCCCTTCTACGTCCACTCTAGCTGTTAGGCAGCCGGCCCGGCTCCCGGGGGCTATGTGCCCCTTCCGCAAAACTTGACATACCTTGCACCCGCGCCAACTCCTCCTCCAGCCGGTAGAAGCCATGCTTTCCGCAGTTGTGGATGGAGACCGCCTCCTCAAACAGCTTCTGCCGCTAGGAGTTCCCCTCCTGCCACATGTAGCCAAGGTCAAAAAAATGCTCAAGGAGATCCGGCCCGGCTGCCCGTCAGCCAGTCAGCCGGCCCGCAACTTGGGGGCTACACCCAGTGGTTGCGGTTGCGCGCCCCCAGTGAAAAATTCGATAAAGACGACAACTCTTACCTCTGCATGCCGCAGAGTGGTGTCGACCGCCTCTGTAAACCGGGCTAGCTCCTGGCGGCACCGATCCAGGATGCTCCCTAGTTCCCCAAGTGCGGGGACCGGGCCACTTGCCGGGGGAGCCGGAAGGGCCAGGACGCATGCCAGCGCCTCCCAGTCTCGGAGCACGTCCTGCATGGACCTCCGGACCTGACCGCCGCTGCCACCCACCCCGATGCTCGCCACGGCGCTGGCCGCTGGGGGAGGACTAATCACGGCGAGGGCCCGGGAGTCGGTCCCCACTGGCCCGTTGCTTGGCGCCAGCGCCGCCTCCTCCTCCTGCCTGTCCGACGCAACAACTACGACAGACGGTGCCTCCGCCTCCATGGCCGACGCCTCTGGTGCTGCCTCTGATGCCACCTCCAGGGCCGCCGGAGCCCCAAACACGTTAACCCGGGCCGGCGTTCCGGACTTTGAGGCTCGTAGCTCCGCGAGCCTCCTCTTCTCCTCCTGCTAGGTGGCCACGTGCTTGCAGTCGGCTGCCTGCGTCTTTCGGGTCCACCGCCGACTCCCCTTCGTGGAGCTCGATGGGGTCCCTGTGGTGCATAAGGGTCATTCACCCACCGGCTCGTGACTCGGAAGGAATCACACGCAAGAAGAAGAAAATTTTCACCAGGTGACGACGGGCAAAGCCCGCTTGGCGCGTGCTGGCAGATTCCATGCAGACACCTTCACCCTCTTATGGGCGGGCGGCAGAGGCGCCGGCTCCTCCTGAGCCGGCCTCTTCGCCCGGCTGGCGGATCCAATCGTCGAGGCTTGAGCCGGCCGCTCCTCGCTCCGTCCACGTCAGCCCTGCTGAGCTGAGGGGGGCGCGTTCAGGATCATCACATCATCATCATCGTCATCATCATCATCTCTCTAGTCCCTGATCATGGGATCAATAGGGAACTAGCCGACTCCGTTGGGTTCCCTAGCTGCGTCGGACCCTCCGGCTCCGCTGGGCCCGCTGGATCCTCGACTCCTCGCAAGGAGTCCACCCCCTCTTCAGGTGGGCCTCCCCACTCGTAATCTTCGGAGTCGGAGTGGTTGCTCTCGGCCTGGAAAATTTGGGGGTGCGGCCCGTCTGGCGTGTTCTGTCGCACCAACAGCTGCGGTCAGCACGGCGAAGTAAGGTCTGCTGCCGGCTGCTGGCTGGAAAGAATCAAATAAAAGGAAGCTGCCTCGATGAAACATACCAGGTGGGGCAGTTGATGCGGTCGTACAGCTCCATTCCAAATGTCCATGACGCTGGCGCCAGCTTGAACGTCGTGATGGCGTTCACCCGCGTCGCCACCTGAGCCAGCGTTAGGTCGAGGATCGTCAGCCGACAGGGGTCTCGGTGGCCAGACATGTCGCAGATCCGGTGCGGCTCAACTGGAGAGGCAGCACCTGGCGCGAGATGAAGGCTGCCACCAGATCGGAGGCGACCAATCCCTCAGTGCTCTTCAGCTGCGCAAGCCGGCCGAGCTCCGCCAGGGCCACTCTGCGCGGGGCGGCTCCCAGCCAGTTCGCCTTGGAGGACTGCCCGTTGACGAACGGCAATAGCCAGATGTAGTCCAGCTTGGGTCGGTGTTCTTCACGTAGAAGAACGTCCGATGCCACCCCTTGATGGAATCAATGAGACAAAAGGTCGGGAAACGTGCCATGCTAGGTCAGCACACCATCGTGCCCCCGCAGGCACTGCTCTTCAGCGCCTGGAGGTGGAAGAGGGTGTTGAAGAGGTCAAGCAAGGGGAGGACCCCTAGATACCCCTCGTACAGCATCACGAAGTCAGCCAGGTAGAGGATTGCGTTGGGGCCAAGGTGGTGCGGCTGAAGGTCGAAGGTTTCCATGAGCAACCGGACGAAGAGGCTCACCGGGAGCCCGAAACCATGGGAGAAATGCCAGAGGAAGACAACATGCTCCCCTGGCTGCGGCGCCGGCACCACCACATTGCCCGATGCGCGGGTGACGACATGCCCCGCCGACGGCAGCATAAGCATGTGGCGAAGGTCCGCGATGTCTTCCTCGGTGACGATAGATCTGGCCTATCTTCCTCTGCACCCGTCGGCCATTGCGGCGGAACGGCGGCGTGTAGGCGTGTTTGCGATCTCAGGAGTGGTGTTGCGCGAGGGGGCAAGGAAGGCAAAGAGGAAAGAAGCAATGAGGCAAAGGGGGTGCGGGTATCTCCGCCCCTGCCCTTCCTCCTCTTTTAAATGGGGGAGGCCACGACCAGGGGACATGGGGATTAACTGCGCCCACTCCCCCGGAAACTCCGCGCACGAGTGGGCGGCTCGGGCCGTAACGGCCGCTTCGGGGCACAGAGGATCCTGGTCTATGCCACGAGGCCTACTGGGCTACGTTCGAGGCCTAGCGGGCTAGGCCCAAGGTGAAGTCCTGTCTCCCCACTTGCGTGGGGTCTGCAAGATCATTACCCACTGCGTGGCGTGCCACAGGCCAGCCCGATACCCGAAGCGACGCGCCGGAATCCGAGGCGTCGGGTCCAACCGCCGACCCGGCTGGCCTTTCGGCTTCGCACCGGTAGCGGGTACCGCTGAGGAGAAGCCGTCGGCTCCCCTCCGTCTTCCGGACGCGGCCCTCGCCAACTTCGGGGACTACTGACGGGGTTGTTATCCTTGGGTAGGCCAAAGCAACGGGGTTCTCCCCCCCCCCCGCTTCAAAGAAAAACTATGCAACCGCTGCCCACGGCCGGTTGGTGCGTGGCCGTCTTGAGTTGTTGCCGGCTGGCGACACGGAAGGCTGCTCGAGGAGCCGGCTTGACCCCCCGACCAGCTACGCACGGCCGGCTACCTCCGGGCCGCCTCCTCTGTTGACCCCGGGGCAGACATGCAACGTCCCGTCCCTCTGCGCGCAAGTACGGCGACAAGACATGACCGCCACGACGGGCATCATTGTAGCCACAGTAGCCGCCAACGCACGGGTGCGCGTGGCTATAGTCCGACCACCCGGGCCGCTGACCTTGGCGAGCGTGACCGGGCGGGGAAATAGTGTCGGCACTCCCTTGCCCACTCGATTACCTGCCCCGGCGTGGCTATAGTGCAGCCGGCCGTACAGGAGACTTCGGTCGGCTGGCACTAGTCGACGCCTACCGGGCGGCCCGTGTCGCGACAGGTGGGCGAGGGCCAATCGCGGAGCCGGCTGGCGGGCCCTAGCAGGCGACGGGACCGCACATCCGGTGGACCCTACAGTCGATGAGATGGCTCGAAGGCCGTGACCCCCTGGTCAGCTGGAGAGGCTGCCAGCCGGGTCCCTCCACCTTTGTACGTTAGGAATATTGTAAGCCGGGGGGTTGGCCTATAAAACCCCCCGAGCCCCCCATGCAACGGGGATAGACAACTCTCATGCACACTCCCACGGGTCACTTGCCGCATTCTCACACTTGGTAGCAAAGGAAGGCGAGCCGGCCGCTCCCTCTTCCTCCTCTAGACTCAGCTCCAGGAGCAACCTTGTAAACACACCCAACCATCAAACTAGACCAAGCAGGACTAGGGGTATTACCTCCCACGAAGGTCCCTGAACCTGGGAACATCGTGTGTCACCATCGCTTGTAGCTGATCTCACTCTCGGAGCCCGTCGGCGTCCTCCGGCCCCAACCACCTACGATAAGCCTACCCATGGCATCTATCGTGAGAAAATGTGCTATTAATCTACAACATAACTTTGCAAAGACAACTTTAGACTATGTTCATGATAATGAGTTCAATTAATCATATTACTTAAGAACTCCCACTCAAATTGACATCCCTCTGGTCATTCAAGTGATACATGATCCAAATTCACCAACTCAAGTCCGATCATCACGTGAGTTGAGGTGGTTTCAATGGTGAACATCATCATGTTTATCATATCTACTATATGACTCATGTTCGACCTTTCGGTCTCTTGTGTTCTGAGCCCATGTCTGTACATGCTAGGCTCGTCAAGTTTAACTCGAGTTTTGTGCACGTGCTATACTGGCTTGCACCCGTTATATGTGAAAATAGAGTCTATCACACCCGATCAACATGTGGTGTCTCGACACGACAAACTTTTGCAACGTTGCACACATGGTGAGAACACAATTTATCTTGAAATTTAAGTGAGGGATCACCTTATAATGCTACCGTCGTCCTAAGCAAAGTAAGATGCATGAAATGATTAACATCACATGCCAATCATAAGTGACATGATATGGCCATGAACTTGTGCTTTTGATCTCCATCTTAAATGCACCGGTATGATCTTCATCATCATTGGCATGAACCCATGATATCCATCATATTGATCTCTATCAACGTGTCACCATTGGTGTTATCACGCCAAATGTTGCTTCCACGACTATTGCATACTCATAGCGATAAAGTAATGCAAAAACGGCAAAAATAATTAAAGGCAACCCTATGGATCCTGCTGGTTGCCATACTCATCAACATGCAAGTCATGATATTCTATACAAAACATGATCATCACATACATTACATATATCTCATCATGTAACTGGCCATATCACATCACAGCAAACCCTGCAAAAACAAGTTAGACGTCCTCTCATTGTTGTTGCATGTTTTACGTGGGTGCTACGGGTATCTAGTGATACGTCTCCAACTTATCTATAATTTATGAAGTATTCATGCCATGTTTAAAATAATTCTATATGATTTTGATATGATTTTATTAGATCTAACCGGGACTGACGCTATTTTTAGCACAACTACCATGGTGTCGTTTTTTGTGTAGAAATAAAATTTCTCGGAATGGGCTGAAAATTTAGTATGATTTTCTCTAGACCAAAAGAGACCCCTGAAGCATTGTATTTGGGCTAGAAGAGCCACGAGGAGGTCACAAGTCTGCCAGGTGCGGCCACCCCCCCAGCCATGCCTAGCAGGCTTGTCATGGCCTCGTGCCACCCCTTGACATGAGATCGACGCCAAAAATTCCTATAAATATAAAAATCTCCGAAAAGAAACCTAGATCGGGAGTTCCGCCACCGCAAGCCTCTAGAGCCACGAAAAACCAATCGGGAGCCCGTTCCGGCACCCTGCCAGAAGCGGAAACCATCACCAGAGGCCATCTTCCTCATCCCGGCACTCTCCATGATGAGGAGGGAGTAGTTCACCCTCGGGGCTGAGGGTATGTACCAGTAGCTATGTGTTTGATCTCTCTCTCTCTCTCGTGTTCTTGAGATGGCACGATCTTGATGTACCGCGAGCTTTATTGATATAGATGAATCATATGGAGCTTTCCCCTCTCTATCTTGTTGTGATGAATTGAGTTTTCCCTTTGAAGTTTTCTTATCGGATTGAGTCTCTAAGGATTTGAGAACACTTGATGTATCTCTTGCGATGGGATATCCGTGGTGACAATGGGATGTTCTATTGGTCCAGTTGATGTATGTTTTGGTGATCAACTTGCAGGTTCCGTGACCTTGGGAATCAATGCATAGGGGTTGGCACACGTTTTTGTCTTGACTTGCCGGTAGAAACTTTGGGGCACTCTTTGAAGTTCTTTGTGTTGGATTGAACATGATGAATCCGAAATTGTGTGATGCATATCGGATAATCAAACCCATGGGTATTCGTGGTGACATTGGAGTATCTAGGTGACATTAGGGTTTAGGTTGATGTGTGTCTTAAGGTGTTATTTTAGTACGACCTCTAGGGATGTTCGTGACACTTATAGGGATAGCTCATAAGATTGACCGGAAAAGATAACTTTGAGGTGGTTTCATACCCTACAATAATTTCTTCATTAGTTCTCCGCTATTTGTGACTTTGGAGTGAACTCTTTGTCACACGAGAGGAACTTACATATGATTCAACTATGTCAATATTGTTTAGAGAAATTGCACTAGTGAAAGTATGGACCCTAGGCCTTGTTTCCAAGCATTTATACAACGTTTTGCTCGCTATTTACTATTTGTTACCTTGCTGTTTTTATATTTTCAGATTACAAAAACCTATATCTACCATCCTTATTGCAATTGTATCACCATCTCTTCGCCGAACAAGTGCACCTATACAATTTACCATTGTATTGGGTGTCTTGGGGACACAAGAGACTCTTTGTTATTTGGTTTCAGGTTTGTTTGAGGGAGACCATCTTCATCCTACACGTCCCATGGATTGATAAACCTTAGGTCATCCATTTGAGGGGAGAATTGCCGCTGTCCTACAAAACTCTCCGCTTGGAGGCACAACACGAGTCTACAAGAAGAAGGTTGTGTAGTAGACATCAAGCTCTTTTCTAGCGCCGTTGCTGGGGAGGTGAGTGCTTGAAGGTATATCTTTAGATCTTGCAATCAAATCTTTTAGTTTCTTGTTTTTCACTAGTTTTGTTTTATAAAAGAAAACTACAAAAAATGGAATTGAGGTTACCTCATATGGTTCATATTTTTAATGTCTTTCGTGAAAATGATGGAAAGGATAATTGTGCTCAAGTGTTAGAAGAAGTTATTAAAATGTTTGGCACTAAATATTTGAGTGATGAGCATGATTGCAATGTTGTTAGTATGAATTTTCTGAATATCCATGATGCTAATGATATATAAAGCCACAAGCTTGGGGATGCTATGTTTGATGAAGATGATATTTTTAGTCCCCCAAGTTTTGATGAGAAAAACTATTATGATGATGGCATGCCTCCTATCTAGGATGATTATTGTGATGACACGTATGCTATAAAGAGTAATGACAACCATGAAACCTATTATCATGATTTTAATTTTCAATGTGGTTATGTCAATCAAGTGTCACATGATAGTTATTTTGTTGAGTTTGCTCCCACTATTATGAATGAGAAGAAGTTTTCTTATGTGGAGAGTGATAAAAATTCTATGCTTGTAGATCATGAAAAGAATTCTTTATGTGCTGGTTATATTGTTGAATTTCTTCATGATGCGACTAAAAATTATTATGAGGGAGGAACATATGCTTGTAGGAATTGCAATAATATCAAGTTTCCTCTCTGTGTGTTCAAATTTTTGAAGTTATGCTTGTTTTGCCTTCCTATGCTAGTTGATTCTTGCTCCCATAAATTATTTGCTCAAAAATCCCTATTCATAGGAAGTGGGTTAGACTTAAATGTGCTTGTCATGAGATTCATGATGCTCTTTTGCATGTTTCAATTTTTATTCCTATACAAGCATCATTGAAATCATCATGCCTAGCTAAAAGCCATTAAGGAAAGCGCTTGTTGGGAGACAACCCAACACTTTTACTTTCTGTTTTATGTGTTCATATGATTATGCTACTGTAGTAATCATGTTTTATGTCTTTTATTTCAATGAAGTGCCAAGTAAAGCCTTTGGGATAGATAGTTTTGCGTCTAGTATATGAATTATCAGATTTTACTGGAGTATAAAAAGATTCTGCATTTTTACACAACATTTATATGAAAATTACTTTAGTTATCCTAATTTTTAGAATATTTAGAGTTAGGGAAGTATGGTTATCATTCAGATCTATACAGACTGTTTTGTTTTTGACATATTCTGTTTTGCATGCAAAGTTTGGTTGTTTCAAGTGTTCTTATAGCTTATATTGAGTAACATAAACTTTGGGAGTGATGTCATATAGTAGGTATCATGTGGTAATAAATATTAATCTTGTCTTGACAGTACCTAAGTGAATGATTTATCTTTAGTACACTAACCCTTCTCACGAAGTTCCGTTAAGTTTTGTGTGATTGAAGTTTTCAAGTTTTGGGTGAGACGCCAATATGAGGAGAATAAGGGGTGACAAGAACCTAAGCTTGGGAATGACCAAGGCACCCCCAAGGTAATATTCAAGGAGGACTCAATCCTCTAAGCTTGGGGATGCCCCGGAAGGCATCCCCTCTTTCGTCTTCAACACTATCGGTATATCTTACTTGGGGCTATATTTTATTCATAACATAATATGAGTTTTGCTGGGAGCATCATTTTTTTTGTTGTTCTCTGTTAGGTGTTATTTATATTATTGTTTTAAATAAAAGTTTCCAAGAATTGCCTTTAGAATGCTTGAATTGCATGTTTGAATTGTGTTGTGTAAAAAACAGAAACTTCTGCCGTGGTGTTTGAATTTTTATATTTTACTGGAACATGGAAAGTTTATGAGAGGATTGAACGAGATACAAAAGCTCAAGCATGGGGATTCCCAAGGCACCCCAAGTAAATATTTCAAGAAGTCTCAAGCATCTAAGCTTAGGGATGCTACGGATCCCATGTCTCTTCATCAACAATTGTCGGTTAGCCTATGTTGAGCTTAAATTTTAATTCATTCACATGATGCATGCTATTCTTGGAATGCTATTTTTATTTTGCTTGCTGATGAATAAAATACTCAGATATGAAAATATTTTTTGAGAAAGAGAAAGTCCTCACATAGCTACTTAATTGTTTGACTACTCATTGATCTTCACTTATATGTTTTAGAGTAGTCTTGTCATTCACTCTCATGCTTCACTTATATCCTATGAGTAAATGGTTGAATGAATTGAATAGCATAAATCTGAAATTATACACATTTTATATGCTTATCCCATGGGGAGTAATGACTTCACATATAAGAAGTATAAGTGATAAAATTTATTGTAAGTTAGCAAACACCGCATTGTCCACTTGAACCATTCATGAAAGAATATTGAAGGAAGAGAGATTTGACATATAAATATACTATCTTGGACATCTTCTATGATTGTAAATACCCATTAATTATTTTCAAACTTGAGCAAATTAGTTGAAGTTTGACAAGGAAGACAACGTAATGAGTTATGCTTGGGTATATTTGTATAGAAGTTATATTGTTATGGATCCTCCAACATGTGGTGCTTGCTTACACCTCATACTAGCCAAAACTTCCAGACCAAGTAGAAATACTACTTGTGCATCCAAACACCCTTTAACCCAAATTTGTTCCATATGAGTCCACCATACCTACCTATATGCGGTATTTACCTACCGTTCCAAGTAAATTTGCATGTGCCAAACTCTAAACATTCAAATAATATTCTGTTTTGTACGCCTGAATCGCTCATATAATGACTAGAGGCGGTCAGTATCTTCCATGCTAGGTGGGTTATTCTCACAACATGTGTTGATTCACTATCATTCGAAAGTGGCTGGTAATAGGGATTCCCAGTCCCAAAATAAAAAATGCAAATAATTAAACAAAACTCCCCCAGGAATGTTGTTGGTATGGACGGTACTCATGGATTCGGCTCGCCGTGGAGTGTGATTGATTGGTGGAGGGGGAGTAAAAACTTTACCGTTCTGTTTGGAAACCGCCTATAATGTATCTAGTATGGAAGATACTGAGATCTCTCAGTTGTTATGGTGACAATGAAAGCGTACCGCCTAAAATTATTATTCATCTCTATTTTAAAAGCTCGAGCTCTGGCACCTCTCCAAATCAATGCTTCCCTCTGCGAAGGGTCTATCTTTTACTTTCATATACTTACCTTTATGCAAGAGTCATGGTGATCTTCACCACTTCCTATATTTCGCCTTTTTCTCTTGGCAAGCATCATGTGTTGGGGAAAGATCCAAGCATATGTGGACATTCAAATACATGTGATCATGAATTATTATTGTTCACAATTATCTATATGATAAATAAGTTGGGAGGCGAAACTTTAAGGCCCTATCTTTATTTTTGTTCAACGGATGCCATTTGCTCTAAAAATATGCTTTGAGTGTTAGCAATCATGGAAGACTATATGATAGTTGAGTATGTGGAATTTGCTAAATCAAAGCTCTTACATAGACCCTTCCTGAAAATAAGATGAATTGCTATTGTTTGCTGACTAAAAGCTATAATTTATGAAGTATTCATGCCATGTTTACAATAATTCTATGTGATTTTGGTATGATTTTATTAGAACTAACCCGGACTGACGTTGTTTTCAGCAGAACTACCATGATGTCGTTTTTGGTGCAGAAATAAAAGTTCTCGGAATGGGCTGAAAATTTAGTATGATTTTTTCTGGACCAAGAGAGACCCCCGAAGCATTGGAGTTGGGAAAGAAGAGCCACTAGGAGGTCACAAGCCTGCCAGGCACGGCCACCCCCTGGCTGCACCTACCAGGCTTGTCACGGCCTTGTGGCACCCCTTGACGTGAGATTGACACCAAAAATTCCTATAAATATAGAAACGTCTGAAAAGAAACCTAGATCGGGAGTTCCACCACCGCAAGCCTCCAAAGCCACGAAAAACCGATCGGGAGACCGTTCCGACACCCTGCCGGAGGGGGAAACCATCATCGGAGGCTATCTTTTTTTCATCATCCCGGCGCTATCCATGATGAGGAGTAGTTCACCGTCGGGGTTGAGGGTATGTACCAGTAGCTATGTGTTTGATATCTCTCTCTCCCGTGTTCTTTACATGGCATGATCTTGATGTACCGCGAGCTTTATTGATATAGATGAATCATATGGAGTTTTCCCTCTCTATCTTGTTGTTATGAAATGAGTTTTCCCTTTGAATTTTTCTTTTAGGATTGAGTCTTTAAGGATTTGAGAACACTTGATGTATCTCTTGCGATGTGATATCCGTGGTGACAATGGGATGTTCTATTGATCCACTTGATGTATGTTTTGGTGATCAACTTGCAGGTTCCGTGACCTTTGGAATCTATGCATAGGGGTTGGCACAAATTTTTGTCTTGACTTTCTGGTAGAAACTTTGGGGCACTATTTGAAGATCTTTGTGTTGGATTTAACATGATGAATCTAAAATTGTGTGATGCATATTTTATAATCAAACCCATGGGTACTCGTGGTGACATTGGAGTATATAGGTGACATTAGGGTCTATGTTGATGTGTGTCTTAAGGTGTTATTTTAATACGAACTCTAGGGCTGTTCATGACACTTATAGGGATACCTCATAAGATTGATCGGAAAAGATAACTTTGAGGTGGTTTCGTACCCTACAATAATTTCTTTGTTAGTTCTCCGCTATTTGTGACTTTGGAGTGAACTCTTTGTCGCACGTGAGGGACTTACATATGATTCAACTATGTCAATATTGTTGAGAGAAATTGCACTAGTGAAAGTATGGACCCTAGGCCTTTTTCCAAGCATTTATATAACATTTTGCTCGCTATTTACTATTTATTATGTTGCTGTTTTTATATTTTCGGATTATAAAAACCTATATCTACCATCCGTATTGCACTTGTATCACCATCTCTTCGCCGAACTAGTGCACCTATACAATTTACCATTGTATTGGGTGTGTTGGGGACACAAGAGACTCTTTGTTATTTGGTTGCAGCGTTGTTTGAGGGACACCATCTTCATCCTACACCTCCCACGGATTGATAAACCTTAGGTCATCCACTTGAGGGAAAATTGCCGATGTACTACAATACTCTGCACCTGGAGGCCCAACACGTGTCTACAAGAAGAAGGCTGTGTAGTAGACATCATCTAGCAAGAACTATTCTCACCTACGCAAAAACCACAACGGTGATACACAAATTTATATTCAACCTTCTCAAAGACCGCCTTTGTCGAATCCTATCCAACTAGAGTAGGAGATACAAACACCTACCAGCCATCTTTGTGCAACAAAGTTACATGTCAGTTGGTGGAACCGGTCTATCGTAAGTGTATGAGTAAGGTTGGTCCGGGATGCTTCATCCCACAATACCGTTGAATCAAAACACGACCAAGGGAGGAAGCAATCTGAGCATCAACGCCCACAAACTCATTTGTGTTCTACTCGTGATCTCATCTACACATTGACCTAGCTTGTGATGCCACTGTTGGGGAACTTTGCATGAGAAACAAAAAAAATTCCTACGTACACGCAAGATCTATCCATGGTGATGAGCATCCACGAGAAGGAGAGTAGATCTACATACCCTTGTAGATCGCTAACCGGGAAGCGTTCAGAAACGCGGTTGATGTAGTCAAACGTCTTCGCGATCCAAATCGCCGAGCGTCCCGCGATCCCATCACGATACATCTCATGATCCAATCACGATCCATCCCTCGATCCCATCACGATCCGTTTCGCGATCAAATTACGAATTGTCTCACGATCCTGATCACGGTCCTTCCGATCTAGCGCCGAACGGATGGTGCCTCCGCATTCAGCACACGTACAGCTCGATGATGATCTTCGACTACTTGATCCAGAAAGAGGGAGAGGAGAGGCATATTTGTTCTCTGGCAGCACGACGACATGGCGGCGGTGGTGATGGAACTATTCCGGCAGGGCTTCGCCTAAGCACCACCGGACTAGACTAGAGGAGAAAACAACCTAGATGAAGTAGAGGGAGCACATGGAAATTAGGGTTAGCTCTCCCCTCTAAATCCTATAGTATATATAAAATGGAGGGAGATGAGGAGGCAGCCTGAAACCCTTAAGGGTTGGCCGAAATTGAAGGTAGAGGAGTCCTACTCCAATCCTACTAGGAGTAGGATTCCTCCTCTCCACTTGGAAACCCTTTCCACCTTTTCCACCTTTGGGTTTTTCCCACCCATAGCCACATGAGAATTAGCAGGGGGTTCGGCCAGTCCACTAGGGGCTAGTTTGAATCCTCTCACATCTCATGAGGTCCTTTGGGTCCTGATACACCTCCCGATGGCCCCCGGTACCATCCTGGCCCTCCCGGTACACTACCGAAGTACCCAAAACTTTTCCGGTGTCCAAACCAGGACTTCCTATATATCAATCTTTACCTCTAGACCATTCCGAAGCTCCTCGTGACATCTAGGATCTCACACGGGACTCCAATCAACCTTTGATCACCACCATACATAACTCTACTATATTGAAACGTCACCGAACCTTAAGTGTGCAGACCCTACGGGTTCGACAACTATGTAGACATGACCGAGACACTTCCTCGGTCAATAAAAAATAGTGGGACCTGGATGCCCATATTGGTTCCTACATATTCTACAAAGATCTTTATCGTTTGAACCTCTATGTCAAGGATTGAGTTAATCCCGTACGATGTTCCTGTTGTTCTTCGGTATGTTACTTCCTTGAGATTCGATTGTCGGTATCTCTATACTGTTGGAAATATGCCCTAGAGGCAATAAATAAAGTTTTTATTATTATATTTCCTTGTTCATGATAATTGTTTATTATCCATGCTATAATTGTATTGATTGGAAACACATTGCATGTGTGGATATATAGACAACACTTTCTCCCTAGTGTGCCTCTAGTAGACTAGCTCATTGATCAAAGATGGTTAAGGTTTCCTAGCCATTGACATGAGATGTCATTTGATAACGGGATCACATCATTAGGAGAATGATGGGATGGACACGACCCAAACTATAAACGTAGCATATGATCATGTCAGTTTATTGCTACAGTTTTCTGCATGTCAAGTATATGTTCCTATGACCATGAGATCATGCAACTCACGGACACTGGAGGAGTGCCTTGTGTGTATCAAGCGTCGCAACATAACTGGGTGACTATAAAGGTACTCCACAGGTATCTCCGAGGGTGTCAGCTGGGTTGGCATGGATCAACACTGGGATTTGTTACTCCGTATGACGGAGAGGTATCTCAGAGCCCACTCGGTAATACAACATCACAATAAGCCTTGCAAGCAATGTGACTAAGTGTTAGCCACTGGATCTTATATTACGGAACGAGTAAAGAGACTTGCCGGTAACGAGGTTAAACTAGGTATGGAGATATCGACGATGGAATCTCGGGCAAGTAACATACCGAAGAACAAAGGGAACATCATACGGAATTAACTGAATCCTTGACATAGAGTTTCGACCGATAAAGATCTTCGTAGTATATGTAGGAATCAATATGGGCATCCAGGTCCCGATATTGGTCATTGACCGTAGAGGTGTCTCGGTCATGTCTACATAGTTCTCGAACCCGCGGGGTCTGCACACTTAAGGTTCGGTGATGTTTCGGCAGTATAGAGTTATGTATGGTGGTGACCAAAGGTTGTTTGGAGTCCCATATGAGATCACGGATGTCATGAGGAGCCTCGGAATGGTCTGGAGGTAAAGATTGATATAAAGGAAAGTGGTGTTTGAACTCCGGAAAAGTTTCGGGCATTTCCGGGAGTGTATCGGGAGTGGCGAATGGGTTCTGGGGACCACCAAGTGGGGCCCACATACCCCAAGGGGCCACATGGGCCTTAGAGGTGGCGAAACAGCCCCTGGTGGGCTGGGCAAGCCATCCCTAGAGGCCTATGCGCAGGGAAGGAGGAGATAGAGTAGATTACAAGTTTGGGAGAGAGTCCCACTTGGAATCCACCTCCCTTGTGGGAGGTGGACTCTCCCTCTTTGGTTCGGCCGAACCTTGTTGGAAATATGACCTAGGGGCAATAATAAATTAGTTATTATCATATTTCCTTGTTCATGATAATCGTTTATTATCCATGCTATAATTGTATTGATCGGAGACTTAAATGCATGTGTGGATACATAGACAAAACCATGTCCCTAGTATGCCTCTAATGGACTAGCTCGTTGATCAAAGGATGGTTAAGGTTTCCTATCCATGGACATGAGATGTCATTTGATAATGGGATCACATCATTAGGAGAATGATGTGATGGATAAGACCCAAACTACAAACATAGCATATGATCGTGTCAGTTTATTGCTACTGTTTTCTGCATGTCAAGTATATGTTCCTATGACCATGAGATCATGCAACTCATGGATATCGGAGGAGTGCCTTGTGTGTATCAAACGTCGCAACGTAACTGGGTGACTACAAAGGTGCTATACAGGTATCTCCGATGGTGTCTGTTGAGTTGGCATGGATCGAGACTGGGATTTGTTACTCCGTGTGACGGAGAGGTATCTCAGGGCCCACTCGGTAATACAACATCACAACAGGCCTTGCAAGCAATGTGGCTAAGTGTTAGTCATGGGATCTTGTATTACGGAACGAGTAAAGAGACTTGCCAGTAACAAGGTTGAATTAGGTATGGAGATACTGACGATCGAATCGCGGGCAAGTAACATACCGAAGAACAAAGGGAACGTTATACGGGATTAACTGAATCCTTGACATAGAGGTTCGACCGATAAAGATCTTCGTAGAATATGTAGGAACCAATGTGGACGTACAGGTCCCGCCATTGGTTGTTGACCGTAGAGGTGTCTCGGTCATGTCTACATAGTTCTTGAACCCGCAGGGTCTGCACACTTAAGGTTCGGTGACGTTTCGGTAGTGTAGAGTTATGTATGGTGGTGACCGAAGTGTAGAGTCCCGGATGATATCCCGGACGTCACGAGGAGCTCCGGAATGGTCCGGAGGTAAAGATTCATATATAGGTTGTCCCAGTTTGGTCGTCGGAAAAGTTTCGGGCTCATCGGTAGTGTACCGGGAGTATCGGTAGTGTACCGGGAGTGCCGGTAGTGTACCGGGGGACCTCCGGGAGGGGTATTTCGACCCCAAGAGGTCCATGGGCTGTGGGATAATAATAAGCAGCCCTAAGTGGGCTGGGAAAACAGCTACAAAGGCCCATGGCACAGGAGAGAAAGTCTTAAAGCAAAAAGTGGAAAATCAGCCAATAGGAGGCAATCCTACTCCAACTAGGATTGGAGGTGAAGTAGGATTGCTCCCACCTCCTATTTCGGCCGACCCAAAGGCCTTGGCTGCCTCTCCTCTCCTGTCCTCCTATATATACTAGTGGATTGGGTGGTTTTTACACAGAATTTCCAGCCACGTGCTACCCGTTTCACTGGTGCACAGTTTCTCCTCTAGATCGGTTTTCCGCAGCGCTTAGGCAAAGCCCTGTCGGAATCACTCCACCACCATCACCGGAGTGCCGTCATGCTGCCAGTGAACTCTCTCTCCTCTCCACCTCCTCTTGCTGGATCAATACGGTGGAGATCGTCATCAAGCTGCACGTGTGCTGAACGCGGAGGTGCCCTCCGTTCGGTGCTAGATCGGAAGGACCGTGATCGAGATCGCGAGACAGTTCGTGATGAGATCGCGGAATGGATCGTGATGAGTTCGCGGGACAGATCATGATCAAGATCATGAGACGGATCGTGATGAGATCGCGAGACGGATCGTGATGAGTTCACGGGACGGATCATGATTGGATCGCGGGACGGATCGTGATGAGATCGCGGGACGCTCGGCGATTTGGATCGCGAAGATGTTCGACTACACCAACCGTGTTTCTTAACGCTTCCCGCTTAGCGATCAACAAGGGTATGTAGATCCACTCTCCCTCTCAGAGATGCTCATCACCATGGATAGTTTTGCGTGTGCATAGGAATTTTTTTGTTTCCCATGCGACGTTCCCCAACAGTGGCATCATGAGCTAGGTTGATGGTTCGATGAGATCTCGAGTAGAACACAAAAGGTTTGTGGGCGTTGATGCTTAGATTGCTTCCTCCCTTGGTCGTATTTTGGTTCAGCGGGATTGTGAGATGAAGCGGCCCGGACCAAATTACTCGTACGCTTACGAGAGACCGGTTCCCTCGACGCAACTTGTTGCCTAGATGGCTTGCGGGTGACAGTTTCTCTCACTTTAGTTGGATCGGATTCGACAAAGGCGGTCCTTGAGAAGGTTGAAAAGCAAACTAGTGTATCACCGTTGTGGTTTATGCGTAGGTGAGAATTGTTCTTGCTAGATACCCGTAGCAGCCACATAAAACATGCAACAACAATTAGAGGACGTCTAACTTGTTTTTGCAGGGTATGTTGTGATATGATATGGCCAATTACATGATGTGATATATGTGATGTATGAGATGATCATGTGATGTATAGATTATCACGACTTGCATGTCGATGAATACGGCAACTGGCAGGAGCCATAGGGTTGTCTTTAATTATTGTATGACCCGCGTGTCAATCATTAAGCGCTATGTAATGCTTTACTTTATCGCTACGGTAGCAATAGTAGTAGAAGCATGCAGGGCGTGACAACCCCGATGGCGACACGTTGATGGAGATGAAGATGATGGATATCATGGTGTCATGCCGGTGACGATGGAGATCATGCCGGTGCTTTCATGATGGAGATCAAAAGCACAAGATCATGGCCATATCATGTCACTTATGGTTTGCATGTGATGTTATACCTTTTATGCACCTTGTTTTGCTTAGGACGACGGTAGCATTATAAGGTGATCCCTCACTTAATTTCAAGATAAATTGTGTTCTCCCCGAGTGTGCACCATTGCGAAAGTTTGTCGTGTTGAGACACCACGTGATGATCGGGTGTGATAGACTCTACGTTCACATACAACGGGTGCAAGCGAGTGTTGCACACGCAGAACACTCGGGTTAAACTTGGCAAGCCTAGCATGTACAGACATGGCCTTGGAACACGAGAGACTGAAAGGTCGAACATGAGTCATATAGTAGATATGATCAACATAATGATGTTCACCATTGCAGCCACCTCAACTCACGTGATGATCGGACTTGAGTTGGTGAATTTGGATCATGTATCACTCGAATGATCGGAGGGATGTCAATTTGAGTGGGAGTTCTTAAGTAATATGATTAATTGAACTCATTATCATGAACATAGTCAAAGTGTCTTTGCAAATTATGTTGTATATTACTAGCTCACACTGTAGCTGCCTTGTATTTTTATATGTTCCTAGAGAAATAGAATTGAAAGATGATGGTAGCAATATTGCGGACTGGGTCCGCGATCTGAGGATTGTCCTCATTGCTGCACAGAAGTCTTATGTCCTTAATGCACTGCTCGGTGCGCCGACCCCTCTAGCGTCGTCTGTAGATGTTGTGAACATCTGACAGGCACGTTCTGATGACTACTTAATAGTTTAGTGCGTCATGCATTACGGCTTAGAATTGAGGCTCCAAAACGTTTTGAACGTCAACATATGAGATGTTTCTAAGAGCTGAAATTAGGATCTCAGGCTCGTGCCCGTGTTGCGAGATATGAGATCTCCAACAAGATTCCTTGCCTGCAAGATGAAAGAGAATAGCTCAAGCGTTGAGCATGTACTCAGATTGTCTGGGTGCTACAATCGCTTGAATCAAGTGGGAGTTGATCTTCCAGATAAGATAGTGATTGACATAGTTCTCCAAGTCACTGTCACTAAGCTACTAGAACTTGGTGATGAACTATAAATTGCGAGGGATAGAAATAATGATTCCTGAGCTGTTCGCGATGTTTGACACTACGAAGGTAGAAATCAAAAAGGAGCATCAAGTGTTGATGGTTAATCAAACCACTAGTTTCGAGAAGGGCAAGAGCAAGGAGGGAAACTTCATGGATAGCAAGTCAGTTGCTGCTCCAGTGAAGCAACCCAAATTTGAACTCAAACCCGAGACTAAGTGCTTCTATTATGAGGTGAGCAGTCACTGAAGCGAAACAACCCTAGATGCTTGGTTGATAAGAAGGCTGGCAACATCGATAGAAATATATTTGATATACGAGTTATTAATGTGTACCTTGCTAGTACTCCTAGTAGCACCTGGGTATTGGATACCGGTTCGGTTGCTAAATGTTAGTAACTCAAAATAAAAGCTACGGGATAAACGGAGAACTTGCTAAGGGTGAGGTGACGATATGTGTTGGAAATGTTTCCAAGGTTGATGTGATCAACATCGCACGCTCTCTTTACCTTCAGGATTAGTGACGAACCTGAATAAATGTTATTTGGTGTTTTGCATTGAGCATGGACATGATTAGATCATGTTTGTTGCAATACGGTTATTCATTTAAAGTTAGAGAATAATGGTTATTCTATTTACATGAATAATACCTTCAATGGTCATGCACCCAGTGAGAATGGTTTGTTGAAATCTTGATCGTAGTAATACACATGTTCATAACATTGATGTCAAAAGATACAAAGTTAATAATGATAGTACCACATATTTGTGGCACTACTGCAGAATGTCATATTGGTATAAAGCGCATGAAGAAACTCCATGTTGATGGATCTTTGGACTCATTCGATTTCGAATCGGTTGAGACATGCGAACCATGCCTCTTGGGCAAGATGACTAAAGGATCCCATTGGATGGAGCGGGCAAGTTATTCATTGGAAATGATACATGTTGATGTATGCAATCCAGTGAATCCTGTAGCGTGCAGTGGATATCGTTATTTTCTTACCTTCACTGGTGAGTTGAGTAGATATAGTGTATATTTACTTAATGAAACACAAGTCTGAATCGTTTGAAAGGTTCAAGCAAATTCAGAGTGAAGTTTAAGATCATCGTGACAAGAAGATAAAAATGACTGCGATATGATCGTGGAGGTGAATATCTGAGTTACGAGTTTGGCATACAACTTAAGACAATGTGAAATTTGTTTCACAACTAACGCCACCTGGAACACCATAGTGTGATGGTGTGTCCGAACATCATAGTCATGCTCTATTGGATATGGTGCGTGCTATGATGTCTCTTATCGTTTTACTACTATAATTTTGGGGTTATGTATTAGAGACAAATACATTCACTTTAAATAGGGCACCATCTAAATCCGTTGAGATGACACCGTGTGAATTATGGTTTGACAGAAACCTAAGCTGTCATTTCTTAATGTTTGGGGCTGCGATGCTTGTGTGGAAAATGTTTTCACATAATAAGCTAGAACCCAAAGCGGACAAATGTATCTTCATAGAATACCCTAAGAACAGATGGGTATGCCTTCTATCTCAGATCCGAGTGCAAAGTTTTTGTTGCTAGAACCGGGTCCTTTCTCGAGAAAAAGTTTCTCTCGAAAGAATTGAGTGGGAGGAAGATAGAACTTGATGAGGTTGTTAAACCTTTGTTCAACCAGAGAATAGCGCAACGCAGAAAGATGTTTCTGTGAAACCTACGTTAGTTGAAGAGGAAGTTAATGATGATGATCATGAAACTTCAGGATCAAGTTACTATCGAACTTCGTAGGTCGACAAGGATGTGTACTGCTCCTAAGCGGTACGACAACTCTGTCTTGGAGGTCATGTTGTTGGACAACGATGAACCTACGAGCTATGGAGAAGCGATGATGGGACCGGATTCCGACAAATGGTTGGAGGCCATGAAATCCGAGATAGGATCCATGTATGAAAACCAAGTATAGACTTTGGTAGACTTGCTCGTTGGACAGCAGGTCGTTGAGTACAAATGGATCTTTAAAATGAAGACAGACGCTGATGGTAATTGTCACCATTTGTAAAGCTCGACTTGTTGCAAAGATGTTTGTGACAAATTCAAGGGGTTGACTGCGATGAGACTTTCTCACTCGTAGCGATGCTAGAGTCTGTTGGAATTATGTTAGCAGTTGCTGCGTTTTCAATTATGAAATCTAGCAAATGGATGTCAAAACATTGTTTCCTTAACGGTTTACTTGAGGAAAGGTTTTATGTGATACAACCAGAAGGTTTTGTCAGTCCTAAGGATGCTAAAAGGTGTGCAAGCTTCGGTGATCCTTCCATGGACTGAAGCAAGCATCTCAGAGTTGGAATATACGCTTTGATGAGTTGATCAAAGTTTTTGAGTTTATACAAAGTTTACGAGAAACTTGTATTTGCAACAAAGTGAGTGGGAGCACTATAGAATTTCTGATAAGTATATGTGGATGACATATTGTTGATCAGAAATAATGTAGGATTTCTGGAAAGCATAAATGGTTTTTTGGAAAGTGATTTTCAAAGGAAGACCTGGATAAAGCTACCAAATTGTTGAGCATCAAGATCTATAGAGATAGATCAAGATGACTTGATGAGACTTTCAATGAGTACATACCTTGACAAAGATTTTGAAAGAGTTCAAAATGGATGAGTTAGAGAAAGAGTTCTCACCTGATTTGTAAGGTGTGAAGTTGAGTGAGACTCAAATCTCGACCACGACAGAAGGAAGAGAAAGGACGAACGTCATCCCCTATGCCTTAGCCATAGGCACTGTATAGTATGCCATGCTGTGTACCGCACCTGTGTGTGCCTTGCCATGAGTCTGTCAAGGGGTACAAGTGTGGTCCAGGAGTGGATCACTGGATAGCGGTCGGAATTATCCTTAGTAACCAGAGGACTAAGGAAATGTTTCTTGATTATGGAGGTGATAAAGAGTTCGTCGTAAAGAGTTACGTCGATGCAAGCTTTAACACCTATCCGGATGACTAGTAGTAGCAATCTGGATACGTATAGTGGAGCAGCCATTTGGAAATAGTACCAAGTGGAGTGTGGTAGCAGTGTTTACGGTTTGACATAGAGATTTGCAAAGTACACACGGATCTGAATATCGCAGAGCCGTTGACTATAAGACCTCTGTCACATGCAAAGCATGATCGAGCCCCTGAACTCATTGGGTGTTAGATTCATAACAATGCGAATCACATGGTGATGTGAACTAGATTATTGACTCTAGTGCAAGTGGGAGACTGTTGGAAATATGCCCTCGAGGCAATAATAAATTAGTTATTATCATATTTCCTTGTTCACGATAATCGTTTATTATCCATGCTATAATTGTATTGATCGGAGACTTAAATGCATGTGCGGATACATAGACAAAACCATGTCCCTAGTATGCCTCTAATGGACTAGCTCGTTAATCAAAGGATGGTTAAGGTTTCCTAGCCATGGACATGAGATGTCATTTTATAACGGGATCACATCATTAGGAGAATGATGTGATGGATAAGACCCAAACTACAAACATAGCATATGATCGTGTCAGTTTATTGCTACTGTTTTCTGCATGTCAAGTATATGTTCCTATGACCATGAGATCATGCAACTCACGGATATCGGAGGAGTGCCTTGTGTGTATCAAACGTCGCAACGTAACTAGGTGACTATAAAGGTGCTCTACAGGTATCTCCGATGGTGTCTGTTTAGTTGGCATGGATCGAGACTGGGATTTGTTACTCCGTGTGACGGAGAGGTATCTCAGGGCCCACTCGGTAATACAACATCACAACAAGCCTTGCAAGAAATGTGGCTAAGTGTTAGTCATGGGATCTTGTATTACGGAACGAGTAAAGAGACTTGCCAGTAACGAGGTTGAATTAGGTATGGAGATACTGACGATCGAATCTCGGGCAAGTAACATACCGAAGAAGAAAGGGAACGTTATACGGGATTATCTGAATCCTTGACATAGAGGTTCGACCGATAAAGATCTTCGTAGAATATGTAGGAACCAATGTGGACGTCCAGGTCCCGCCATTGGTTATTGACCGTAGAGGTTTCTCGGTCATGTCTACATAGTTCTCGAACCCGAAGGGTCTGCACACTTAAGGTTCGGTGACGTTTCGGTAGTGTAGAGTTATGTATGGTGATGACCGAAGGTTGTTCGGAGTCCCGGATGAGATCCCGGACATCACGAGGAGCTCCGGAATGGTCCGGAGGTAAAGATTCATATATAGGATGTCCCAGTTTGGTCGCCGGAAAAGTTTCGGGCTCATCGGTAGTGTACCGGGAGTATCGGTAGTGTACCGGGAGTGCCGGTAGTGTACCGGGGGACCTCCGGGAGGGGTATTTCGACCCCAAGAGGTCCATGGGCTATGCGAGAATAATAACCAGCCCTTAGTGGGCTGGGAAAACAGCCACAAAGGCCCATGGCGCAGGAGAGAAAGTCCTAAAGCAAAAAGTGGAAAATCAGCCAATAGGAGGCAATCCTACTCCAACTAGGATTGGAGGTGAAGTAGGATTGCTCCCACCTCCTATTTCGGCCGACCCAAAGGCCTTGGCTTCCTCTCCTATCCTCTCCTCCTATATATACTAGTGGATTGGGTGGTTTTTACACAGAATTTCCGGCCACGTGCTACCCGTTTCACTGGTGCACAGTTTCTCGTCTAGATCGGTTTTCCGCAGCGCTTAGGCGAAGCCCTGTCGGAATCACTCCACCACCATCACCGGAGCGCCGTCACGCTGCCGGTGAACTCTCTCTCCTCTCCACCTCCTCTTGCTGGATCAAGACGGTGGAGATCGTAATCAAGCTGCACGTGTGCTGAACGCGGAGTTGCCGTCCGTTCGGTGCTAGATCGGAAGGACCGTGATCGAGATCGTGAGACAGTTCGTGATGAGATCGCGGAACGGATCGTGATGAGTTCGCGGGACAGATCGTGATCAAGATCGTGAGACGGATCGTGATGAGATCGCGGGACGGATCGTGATGAGTTCACGGGACGGATCATGATTCGATCGCGGGACGGATCGTGATGAGATCGCGGGACGCTCGGCGATTTGGATCACGAAGATGTTCGACTACACCAACCGCGTTTCTTAACGCTTCCCGCTTAGCGTAGATGCTCATCACCATGGATAGGTTTGCGTGTGCGTAGGAAATTTTTTGTTTCCCATGCGACGTTCCCCAACAAACCTCTCCTTGGAGGAGAAGCTAGGGATGCCTCCTCTCCCCTCCCTCCTATATATACTCGAGGATTTTGAGGGCAGCCTCAACCCTAATTCTGCCAAGTGCTGCCCTCTTCTTCCTCTAGTTTGGTTTCTCCTCTAGATCGGTTTTCAGCAGTGCTTAGGCGAAGCCCTGCTGGAATTGCTCCACCACCATCGCCACAATGTCGTTGCGCTGCCGGAGAAATCGTCTACCTCTCCTCTCTATCTTGCTGGATCAACAAGGCGGAGATCTTCACCGAGCTGCACGTGTGCTGAACGCGGAGGTGCTGTCCGTTCGGTACTTGATCGGGAGTTCGTGGGATGGCTTGCGATTTGGATCGCGGAGACGTACCACTACATCAACCGTGTTCTTTAACACTTCCACTTAGTGATCTACAAGGGTATGTAGATCCAATCTCTCCTCTTATGGATGCCCATCTCCTAGATTGATCTTGGTGAAGCGTAGGAATTTTTTTGTTTCCCATGCTACGCTCCTCATCAGTGGCATCATGAGATAGGTCTATGTGTAGATGAGATCTTGAGTAGAACACAAAGAGTGTGTGGGCATTGATATTCATATTGCTTCCTTCCTTAGTCTTTTCTTGGTTCAGCGGTATTGTGGGATGAAGCGGCTCGGACCGACTTTACTCGTACGTTTACGAGAGACCGTGTTCCATCGACTGACATGTGACTTCGTCGCATAAAGATGGCTGGCAGGTGTCTGTCTCTCCCACTTTAGTTGGATTTTATTTGATTAAGGTGGTCCTTGTAGAAGGTTGAAAAGCAATCTTCATATCACCGTTGTGGTTTTGTGTAGGTAAGAATCGTTCTTGCTAGATACCCATAGCAGCCACGTAAAGCATGCAACAACAATTAGAGGACGTCTAACTTGTTTTTGCAGGGTATGTTGTGATGTGATATGGCCAATTGCATGATGTGATATATGTGATGTATGAGATGATCATGTTCTTGTATAGAAGATCACGACTTGAATGTCGATGAGTACGGCAACCGGCAGGAGCCATAGGGTTGTCTTTAATTATTGTATGACCTGCATGTCAATCTTTAAGCGCTATGTAATACTTTACTTTATCACTAAATGGTAGAAATAGTAGTAGAATCATGGTGGACGCGACAACCCTGATGGCGACACATTGATGGAGATCAAGATGATGGAGATCATGGTGTCATGCCGGTGACGATGGAGATCATGTCGGTGCTTTCACGATGGAGATCAAAAGCACAAGTTCATGGCCATATCATGTCACTTATCAATTGCATGTGATGTTAATCCTTTTATGCACCTTATTTTGCTTAGGTCGACGGTAGCATTATAAGGTGATCCCTCACTTAAATTTCAAGATGAACTGTGTTCTCCCCGAGTGTGCACCGTTGCAAAAGTTCGTCGTGTCGAGACACCACATGATGATCGGGTGTGATAGACTCTACGTTCGCATACAACGGGTGTTAGCCAGTGTTGCACATGCAAAACACTCGGGTAAACTTGACGAGCCTAGCATGTACAAACATTGCCTCGGACACAAGAGACCGAAAGGTCGAGCATGAGTCATATAGTAGATATGATCAACATGATGATGTTCACCATTGAAACCACCTTAACTCACGTGATGATCATACTTGAGTTGGTGAATATGGATCATGTGTCAGTCAGATGACCTGAGGGATGTCAGTTTGAGTGGGAGCTTTAGTAATTTGATTAACTAAACTCATTATCTTGAACAATAGTCTAAGTAACCTTTGCATACTTATGTTGTAGATCAATGGCTCGCGCAGTAGCACCCCTGAATTTTAATGCGCTCCTAGAGAAAGCTAAGTTGAAAGATGATGGAAGTAACTTTGTGGACTGGGCCCGTAATCTGAGGATTATCCTCACAGCTTCCCAGAAGGCATATGTCCTTGATGCACCGCTTGGTAACCAACCCGCAGACTTGTCATCCGAAGACGTTAAGAATGCTTGGGAGGCACGTTCTAGAGATTACTCAATAGTTCAGTGTGCAATATTGTATGGCTTAGAACCAGGACTTCAAAGACAATTTGAAAGTCATGGAGCATACGAGATGTTCCAGGAGTTGGAGTTTATTAAGAAGAATGCCCGGATCAAGAGGTATGAGACCTCCGATAAGTTCTATGCTTGCACAATGGAGGAGAACGGGTCTATCAGTGAACATATACTCAGAATGTCTGGGTATTCGACTCATCTGGCGGAGTTAGGGATGCCTCTTCTGCCAGAAGTGATCACTGACAGAGTTCTTCTAACACTGCCACCTAGCTATAAGAGCTTCGTGCTGAACTATAACATGCACGGGATGAACAAGTCAGTCGCCGAGCTATTTGCGATGCTAAAGGTCGCTGAGTGTGAAATCCAGAAAGAACATCAAGTGTTGATGGTCAATAAAACCACTAGTTTCAAGAAGAATGGAAAGGGCAAGAAGGGTAACTCCAAGAAGGGTGGCAAAGCAGTTGCTCCTCCCGTGAAGAAACCCAAGGCTAGACCCAAGCCAGAAACTGAGTGCTTTCATTGCAAGGGAACTGGTCACTGGAAGCAGAACTACCCCAAGTATCTGGCTAACAAGAAGGCGGGCAACAACAAACAAGGTATATATGATATACATGTTATTGATGTGTACCTTACTAGCTCTCGTTGTGGTGCATGGGTATTTGATACCGGTTTGGTTGCTCACATTTGCAACTCAAAACAGGATCTACGGAATAGATGAGGACTGGCGAGGGACGAAGTGGCAATGCGCGTGGGAAATGGTTCCAAGGTTGATGTGATCGCCGTCGGCACGCTCTCTCTTCGATTACCATCGGGATTAGTGATGAACCTGAATAATTGTTATTTAGTGCCGGCGTTAAGCATGAACATTATATCTAGATCTTGTTTATTGCGAGACGGTTACTCATTTAAGTCAGAGAATAATGGTTGTTCTATTTATATGAGTAATATCTTTTATGGTCATGCACTCAATGTGAGGGGTTTATTCATATTGAATCTTGATAGTGATGATACACATGTTTATAACATTGATGCCAAAAGATGTAGAGTTGATAGTGATAAATCCACATTCTTGTGGCACTGCCGTTTAGGTCATATTGGTGTAAAACGCATGAGGAAGCTCCATGTTGATGGACTTTTCGAGTCACTTGATTTTGAATCACTTGACACATGTGAACCATGCCTCATGGGCAAGATGACTAAAACGCCGTTCTCTGGAACAATGGAACGGGCAAGTGACTTGTTGGAAATCATACATACCGATGTGTGCGGTCCAATGAATGTTGCAGCGCACGGTGGATATCGTTATTTTCTCACCTTCACTGATGACTTACATAGATATGGGTATATTTACTTAATGAAATACAAGTCTGAAACATTTGAAAAGTTCAAGCAATTTCAGAGTGAAGTTGAGAATCATCATAACAAGAAGATTAAATTCCTACGATCTGATCGAGGAGGTGAATATCTGAGTTATGAGTTTGGCGGTCACTTAAGACAGTGTGGAATTGCTTCATAGTTGACACCGCCTGGAACACCACAGCGTAATGGTGTGTCCGGACGTCGTAATCGAACCTTATTACATATGGTGCATTCTATGATGTCTCTTGCCGATTTGCCACTATCATTTTGGGGTTATGCATTAGAGATAGCTGCATTCACTTTAAATAGGGCACCATCAAAATCCGTTGAGACGACGCCATATGAACTGTGGTTTGGCAAGAGGCCAAAGTTGTCGTTTCTTAAAGTTTGGGGATGTGATGCTTATGTCAAAAAAGCTTCAGCATGAAAAGCTAGAACCCAAAGCAAAGAAATGCGTCTTCATAGGATACCCTAAAGAGACAGTTGGCTATACCTTCTATGTAAGATCCAAAGGCAAAGTGTTTGTCGCTAAGAACGGAACATTTCTTGAGAAAGAGTTTCTCTCGAAAGAATTGAGTGGGAGGAAAATAGAGCTTGATGAGGTTATTGAACCTTTACTTAAACCAGAGAGTAGCACAACATAGAAAGATGTTTCTATGGATCCTACAACAGTTGAAGAGGAAGTTAATGATGATGATCATGAAGCTTCGGAAGCCTACAACGCGTACTGCTCCCGAGTGGTACGTCAACCCTGTCTTGGAGGTCATGTTGTTGGACAACAATGAACCTACAAGCTATGAAGGAGCAATGATGGGCCCAGATTGCGAGAAATGGTTAGAGGCCATGAAATCCGAGATGGGATCCATGTATGAAAACAAAGTATGGACTTTGGAAGTATTACCTGAAGGGCGAAAGGCCATTCAGAACAAATGGATCTTTAAGAAGAAGGCGGAAGCGGATGGTAATGTCATCGTCTATAAAGATCGACTTGTGGCAAAGGGTTTTTCACAAGTTCAAGGATTTGACTACGATGAGACCTTCTCACCCGTAGAGATGCTTAAGTCCGTCAGAATCATGTTAGCAGTAGCTGCATATTTTGACTATGAAATTTGGCAGATCGATGTGAAAACAGCGTTCCTTAACGGTTTCCTTCAGGAAGAGTTGTGTATGATGCAACCGGAAGGTTTTGTCGATCCAGAGAATGCTGACAAAGTTTGCAAGCTCCAGTGATCCATTTATGGACTGGTGCAAGCATCTCGGAGTTGGAATAAGCGCTTTGATGAGGTGATCAAAGCGTATGGGTTTATACGAGTTTACAGAGAAGCTTGTATTTACAAGAAAGTGAGTGAGAGCACTGTAGCGTTTCTAATATTATATGTGGATGACATATTGTGGATTGGAAACAATATAGAAATGCTGGAAAGTGTGAAGGAATATTTGAACAAAAGGTTTTCAATTAAGGACCTAGGAGAAGTTGCTTTCATATTAGGCATTAAGATCTATAGAGATAGATCGAGATGCTTGATAGCACTTTCAAAATGGACCAGTCCAAGAAGGGGTTCTTGCCTGTGTTACAAGGTGTGAAGTTGAGTAAGACACAATGCCCAGTGACTGCAGAAGATAGAGAGAAGATGAGTGTCATCCCCTATGCTTCAGCCATAGGCTCTATCGTGTATGCAATGTTGTGCACAAGACCTGATGTCAGCCTTGCCATAAGTATGGACGGAAGGTTTCAAAGTGATCCTGGAATGGAGCACTCGAAGGCGGTCAAGAATATCCTTAAGTACCTGAAAAGGACTGAGGAAATGTTTCTCGTTTATGGAGGTGATCAAGAGCTTGTCGTAAAGGGTTAGGTAGATGCAAGCTTTGACACTAATCCGGATGACTCTAAGTCGCAAACCGGATACGTATTTATTCTCAACGGGGGAGCGGTAATCTGGTGCAGTTCCAAGCAAAGCGTGGTAGCCGATTCTACATGTGAAGCGGAGTACATCGTAGCCTCGGAGGCAGCAAAGGAAGGTGTCTGGATGAAGCAGTTCATTACAGATCTTGGAGTAATGCCCAGTGCGCTGAATCCAATGACTATGTTCTGTGACAACACTGGTGCCATTGCTCTGGCCAAGGAACCAAGGTTTCACAAGAGGACCAGACACATAAAGCGACGCTACAACTCCATCCATGATTACATCGAGGAGAAGGACATAAATATTTGCAAAGTGCACACGGATCTGAATGTTGCAGACCCGTTGACTAAACCTCTTCTATGGGCTAAACATAATCAACACCAGAACCATATGGGTATTCGATTCATTACAATGTAAATCACATAGTGATGTGAACTAGATTATTGACTCTAGTGCAAGTGGGAGACAGCTGGAAATATGCCCTAGAGGCAATAAATAAAGTTTTTATTATTATATTTCCTTGTTCATCATAATTGTTTATTATACATGCTATAAGTGTATTGATTGGAAACACATTGCATGTGTGGATATATTGACAACACTTTGTCCCTAGTGTGCCTCCAGTAGACTAGCTCGTTGATCAAACATGGTCAAGGTTTCCTAGACATTGACATGATATGTCATTTGATAACGGGATCACATCATTAGGAGAATGATGGGATGGACAAGACTCAAACTATAAACGTAGCATATGATCGTGTCAGTTTATTCCTACAATTTTCTGCATGTCAAGTGTATGTTCCTATGACCATGAGATCATGCAACCCATGGACATCGGAGGAGTGCCTTCCGTGTATCAAACGTCACAACATAAGTGGGTGACTATAAAGGTACTCTACAGGTATCTCCGAGGGTGTTTGCTGGGTTGGCATGGATCAACGCTGGGATTTGTTTCTCCGTGTGACAGAGAGGTATCTCAGGGCCCACTCGGTAATACAACATCACAATAAGCCTTGCAAGCAATGTGACTAAGTGTTAGCCACGAGATCCTATATTACGGAATGAGTAAAGAGACTTGCCGGTAACAAGGTTGAACTAGGTATGGAGATACCGACGATCGAATCTCGGGCAAGTAACACACCGAAGAACAAAGGGAACATCATACGGGATTAACTAAATCCTTGACATAGAGGTTCGACCGATAAAGATCTTCGTAGAATATGTAGGAATCAATATGGGCATCCAGGTCCCGCTATTGGTTATTGACCATAGAGATGTGTCGGTCAAGTCTACATAGTTCTCGAACCTGCAGGGTCTGCACACTTAAGGTTCGGTGATGTTTCGGTAGTATAGAGTTATGTATGGTGGTGACCGAAGGTTGTTTGGAGTCCCGTATGAGATCACGGATGTCACGAGGAGCTCCAGAATGGTCCGGAGGTAAAGATTGATATATAGGAAAGTGGTGTTTGATCTCCGAAAAAGTTTTGGGCATTTCTGGCAGTGTACCGGGAGTGACGAATGGGTTCCGGGGACCACGAAGTGGGGCCCACATACCCCAAGGGTCCACATGGGTCTTAGAGGTGGCGCACCAGCCCCTGGTGGGCTGGGCAAGCTAGACCAAGAGTAGATTCCAAGTGTGGGAGAGAGTCCCACTTGGAATCCACCTCCCTTGTGGGAGGTGGACTCCCCTCTTTGGTTTGGCCGAACCTCTCCTTGGAGGAGAGGCTAGGGATGCCTACTCTCCCCTCCCTCCTATATATATTCGAGGATTTTGAGGGCATCCCCAACCCTAATTTCGTCAAGTGCTGCCCTCTTCTTCCTCTAGTTCCTTTTCTCCTCTAGATCGGTTTTCAGTAGTGCTTAGGCGAAGCCCTGCTGGAATTTCTCCACCACCATCGCCGCAATGCCGTTGCGCTACCGGAGAACTCGTCTACCTCTCCTCTCTCTAGATCTTCACCAAGCTGCACGTGTGCTAAACATGGAGGTGTCTTCCGTTCGGTACTTGATCGGGAGTTCGTGGGACGGCTTGCGATTTGGATTGCGGAGACGTACCACTACATCAACCGCGTTCTTTAACGCTTCCGCTTAGCGATCTACAAGGGTACGTTGATCCAATCTCTCCTCTCATAGATGCTCATCTCCTAGATTGATCTTGGTGAAGCATAGGAATTTTTTTGTTTCCCATGCAACGTTCCCCATGATATACCTAGTTCAATCTCGTTACCGGCAAGTCTCTTTACTCGATCCATAATACAAGATCACGTGGCTAACACTTTAGTCACATTGCTTGCCATGCTTATTGTGATGTTGTATTACCGAGTGGGCCCTAAGATACCTCTCTATCACACGGACTAACAAATCCCAGTCTTGATCCATGACCACTCATCAGACACCCTCGGAGATACCTGTAGAGCATCTTTATAGTTACCCAGTTACGTTGTGATGTTTGATACACACAAGGTATTCCTCCGGTGTCATTGAGTCACATGATCTCATGATCATAGGAACAAATACTTGACATGCAGAAAACTATAGCAATAAACTGACACAATCATATGCTATGTTTATAGTTTGGGTCTTGTCCATCACATCATTCTCCTAATGATGTCATCCTGTTATCAAATGACATCTCATGTCTATGGCCAGGAAACCTTGACCATCTTTTATCAACAAACTAGTTAACTAGAGGCATACTAGGGACACAGTGTTGTCTATGTACCCGCACATGTATTTGAGTTTCCAATCAATACCATTATAGCATGGATAATAAACGATTGTCACGAACAAGGAAATATAATAATAACCAATTTATTATTGCCTCTAGGGCATATTTCCAACAATAACCATGTGCAAGCTCGATGCGGGATGTCGAGACCAAATCGTGCCTTTGGTCGTGTAATACATTCATGGAAGGTGCATGTATCAAGAAAGAATTTGAGCAGTATGTTCACAACACCGATCTCACTCCCTTTATCGAAGATAAGTGCGTCCAACACCTCGACCTCACAGAGATATTTACTAAGAAATTTAACTACTTTCCTCATGAGTCTAGAGTTTCATTTATCCCTTTATAATAATGCCTTCACCATGCCTTTAGACGTGTTCTGTGAAGCGTGCAAAATGCCATATTGGGGTTCGCTGGAAGAACCACCAAAATCTGAATACAAGTTGTTTTTGAGCAATCTTTACTATGGTGAAGATAGGGGAGTGACATAAGGTAGAATAAAAGGCATCCATTTCCCGTCTATACAGTACTTTGCACTCTCTAATGGAAAATGCATAGTATGCAAGCAAGATTGCAGCACACTTTGTGCCCCTGATTTGAGTCTTATACACACTGGTGTAATAGGAATTAAAAATATATAATCTAGGGGCAATTGTTGCATGGAGATTGAATATCAATGCTGCTAATGGTCATTTTTATGGTGGGATTTATGCCTCCCGTCTAGCTACGAAGATGGGTGCCTCCCCTTGGCCTAATGATCCTATCTTACCTAACAAGTACTTAGACTTTGAGGCCATGAAACGCCATAAGTTCCTTAAGGGCGCAATCACTAATTATACTTACAACTTGAGGTTCAATAACGGTCCAATTGTACCAATCGTATTGCCTGCTCCTGCTCTCTTTTATTATCACAGGAAGGAAAGATATTACATCCTTGAGAACGAGGTCCGCATGTACAATGTGGAGGTTTAAGCTGCCAGACGGGCTGAGGAGGCTGCGCCAAGAGCATCAGTGGGCTATCACTCGGACTATTATTCAGGCTACTGATGGTGATTACCAAGCTAGGCCAAAAGCCTAAGCTTGGGAGAGTATGTGTTTCCACCGACATTATATTCATGTTCACACATTTCATTCCAGTTGTCGGTGTCCACACTTTTTTATTGTATTATCCATGCTAGTTTTATTTTCTTGCTTTCATTTTGTGTGTTTGAAAACTTTGAGAAAATCCAAAAATATTTCTTACTTATTTTCGGTGTTTCTTCTTAGTTTAATTAGTTGTAGTATTAAAAGAAAACCCAAAAAGATTTCTCGTTTCTTCTTTTGCTTGTTGGGAGCTCTCCCGTGTAAATAGTTTTTCTAGTTTTTGTTTTTCTCTCGTTAATTTGCTTTCTTCGAGAAAATACTAAAAACTCCTAAAATATTTCAATGTGTTTCTGTGAAATACTTTTCACTTTTAGTGAGTCATACCGCGAAGAAGACCACGATGAAAATGTTGAGTGGCTCTCATATGCAGCACTGTTGATCTAAAAAAGAGCCTATATTACTTTGTCTTCTCCTCTTGAATAAAATGTTTGCAGATTCCAGCTTAGTCCATGACACTCTTGCACTATTATTATTTTCATACCGTTCGGTCGTGCAAGTGAAAGGCAATAATGACGATATTTGATGAATTGATTATGGTAGAGAGAAGCGGGTATGAACTCAACTTGTTTTTGTTTTTGTAAATATGTTTAACCTAGTATCCACGATTTAGCATGTTATGATAAAAAATGTTTGCCATGACAATTAGAGATTATAGTTGTTCATGCCATGCTTAAGTATCTAGGAGTGGATAATGATTTATCTTGGATGTAAACATGCATTAAAATGGTTGTGATGTAGGATGATGATATGGTATCCTCCTGTGAATGTTTCAAGTGGCTTGACTTGGCACATGTTCACGCATGTAGTGGAATCAAAACAAACATACCATTCATGATATTTGTGTTCATGGTGTCCATATCCTACTCATGATAGCATTCAATGTTTATTATTTATGTGCATGTTCCTGACCGTCTTTGCTCTCTAGCTGGCCGCTTCACAACATATTTGCTACCCTTCGCCTATACTAAGCGGGAATACTGCTTGTGCATAAATATCTTGAAATCAAAGTTATTCCAGATGAGTCCACTATATCTACCTATATGTGGTATTACCCTGTCGTTCTAAGTAAATTTGCATGTACCACCTCTAAAATTTCAAATGAACATCTGTTTTGTCTGCCTGGACCGCTCATGGAGTGACAGGGGGTGGTTAGTATCTTCCATGATAAGCGCGTTATTCTCATGATGAGTGTTTATTCACTTGTCCTTGCACGAGAGGCGAAGTAATAGGGATTCCCAGTCCCGAAATAAAAGAAATACAGATAATTAAACAAAACTCCCCTAGGAATGTTGTTGGTATGGATAGTACACATGGATTCGGCTACCGTGGAGTGTGTTTGTCGGTGGAGGGGGAGTAAACCTTTACTTTTACCACTTGGGAACCATCGCTAATGTGTTTAACATGGAAGATATTGATAACTCTTGGTCATAACATTGACAGGAAGGGTGCACCAACCAAAATTATATTTCTCTATAATTTAAGCTTTGAGCTCTCGCACCTCTGCAAATCCATGCTTCCCTCTGTGAAGGGACTATCTATTTATTTTTATGTTGAGTCATCCCCTTCTCAAATAAGCGCCAGATCTGAGAGCACTATTGTCATCCTCATGCATTGTGTATAGTGAATGTTGGATGCATCATGATTGTATCTTTTCTACCATGAATTACAATGTCTATTCGTTGGTTGAACTTTGGAGGTGCTCTGCATTTATGTTTTGCCGTCTCAGAAAGGGCTAGCGAGATACCATTATTGTCGTATTATATCATGATTGTTTTGACAAAGTGTTCTCATTTGAGATATTTTATTATTGCTCGCTAGTTCCTTATGTCATTTATATGAGTTAATATAATCTTTAAGAGTTATTATCGACATGGTTAGTCATAATATTAGTTGAAAACATGGGTGCTACTTAAGCATATGTATGTAAGCAAGAACAAAAGAGTTCGTAAAAGTTTTTCTTTATCACTTTTAGTTTGTCAACTAAATTGCTTAAGGACAAGCAAGGGTATAAGCTTGGGGAAGTTGATACGTCTCCATCGTATCTACTTTTCCTAACACGTTTGCTCGTGTTTTGGACTCTAATTTGAATTATTTGAATGAAACTAAACCGGACTGGCAATGTTTTTAGCAGAACTACCATGGGTTTTTTTTGTGCGGAAATAAAAGTTCTCGGAATCGAACAAAACTTCTTGGAGATTTATTTTACAATAAGTAAAAATTACTAGAGCCAAAAACCACCGGAGGAGGGGGCTGGCTTGGCACAAGACAGCAGGGCGCCAGCCCCCCCTCCCAAGGTGCGCCCTGGTGTGTTGTGCCCACCTCGTGGCCTCGCTAACCCTAATTCCGGCACTATAAATTCCTGTTTCCGGAGAAAAAATGTAGGAGAAAGTTTGATCGTGTTTCACAAGACAGAGCCGCAGCCACCTCCTGTTCTTCATCGGGAGGCCGGATATGGAGCCCGTTTGGGGCTACGGAGAGGGGAATCTTTGGTCTTCGTCATCATCAACCCTCCTTCATCACCAATTACATGATGTTCCCCACTCGGAGTGAGTAATGCCTTCGTAGGGTAGCTGGTCGGTGAGGAGTTGGATGAGATTCATCACGTAATCGAGTTAGTTTTGTTAGGGCTTGATCCCTAGTATCCAGTATGTTCTAAGATTGATGTTGATATGACTTTGCCAAGATTAATACTTGTCACTAGGGCCCGAGTGCCATGATTTCATATCCGAACCATTTATGTTATCACCATTATATCTATGTTCTTGATCCGATCTTGCCTAGTCATATGCACCTATTACGTGTTATGATCCGTAAACCCCGGGTTGATAGTAATCGGGATACTTTCCGGTGATGACCGTAGTTTGAGGAGTTCATGTATTCACTCTGTGTTAATGCTTTGTTCCAGTTCTCTATTAAAAGGAGGCCTTAATATCCCTTAGTTTCCTTATGGACCCCGCTGCCATAGGAGGGTACAACAAAAGATGTTATGCAAGTTCTTTTCCATAAGCATGTATGACTATTTACGGAATACATGCCTATATTACATTGATGAACTGGGGCTAGTTCTGTGTCGCCCTAGGTTATGACTGTGATATGATGAATATGATCCAACGAATACACTGATCTAGTGCCTATGCTTTTTCCACTTATTGTTCTTGCTAAGTTACTATTGTTGTTGTCACTATTGCACTTGCTACAAAACTATTGGTATCACTGTTACTGTTACTGCTGTTGTTACCACTGCTATCAAACTATCATATTACTGTGCTACTGATCACTTTGCTACAGATATTTAATCTCTAGGTGTGGTTGAATTGACAACTCAACTACTAATACTATCAAATATTGTTTGGCTCCCCTTGTGTCGAATCTATAAATTTGGGTTGAATACTCTACCCTCGAAAACTGTTGGGATCCCCTATACTTGTGGGTTATCAATGTATTCCAGACCTCCAAAGGTCACGATCTCATCTGGGCGTAGTTCTCAACGGAGTCCAGATGGCCGATCGAAACGGCATTGAAGATCATGCGGCCAAACACGAAAAGTTGGTCGGGGAAGTAAACATTCCCGTTGTCGTTATCGCAGTTGATCTACATAAGAACCATCGATCCTTCTATAGATCTCACAATAGAACTCTCAATGAAAGCACCTATGTTGGTGTGAAAATCGAAAGACCTCGGGGTAGGAGGTCCCGAGCTATGGATCTCGAATGGATGGTATCCTCCTCTTGATGGAGGTAATACACTACGTCCTTCTCCTATTTAAATAGATGGAGAAGTATCAAGTACTAAGTTGATCTACCTCGAGATCATCAGATGTGTTCTAAATATAGGGCTAGGTTAATTATTGCATTGATGTCCCCTCTACAGGCTAAACCCTACTGCTTATATACATGCCAAGTAGGGTATCTAGGGTTACAAGGTCGGTATCTTGTAGTAGAGGCGGTAGGAGAAGTCTTGGAGTATATGCCAAGCCTTCGGCACATGTAGTCTTGTACAGCTTCCAGAGTCCGTCTTGGGAAGAACGAGGGCCCATTGGTCCAATTCGAGGAGTATGGGCCGACTGGGCTAGTACCCCCTAGTCGAGGACACCATCACCCACCATATGCTATGTTCAAGAGAGAAGCCTCTAGCTAAAACTATGCCCCCCAAGTCTACATAATCATAAATACTAAAATCCTAAAAATACTTTTCTGCAATTTATTTACTATTATTTTATTTTGCTTTTATATCATCTATCTCTATCAAGATTTAATCCTTGCAAGTAATGAGTTCCACGGGCTTGACAACCCTCTTGCCCGTGTTTGGTGCAAGTGTTTGGTTTTGTGTGTGTAGGTGACGTTGAAAGGAGTTTCCTTGGTTCTCCTATTGGTTCAATAACCTAGGTTCCAACTAAGGGAAATACTTATATCTACGGTGTTGCATCTCCTCTCTCTTCGTAGAATATTCCAACATAGCTCACAAGTAGCAAGCGTCACACTCCTCTCCAAACCATTGTTGAACAAATTCCAGTTGCATCAACCAAAGAAAATGTGGAGCATGAGGAAACTCAAGGAACTGCATCTCCTCCTCCTTAACCTGAAAGTTCTGCTCGTTCCACTAACACATAAACATTCCACTGGCTACTTCTAATGAAATAGCCAAGTCTAACGCAATCACAGGCCAGAATGATTATGTCGGCTCTCCTATTCTAGTTTTCGAAGTTAGGCCGAACAAGATGAACCTTCAACCAAAGCTTGCAATGCCAAAACTTGCCAAAGGCGTCAAGTGGATCAAGTTCAACATGGTAGAGTTTCTCAGTGAGAAGAATTTCTTCATTGGCGAATCATCGTATGACTCTGCCAAGATCAGACAACGACACTTCTGGACTATTCCTCAACTGAACCTCTATGCATCACTATTGTTGATAAGAACAAAGTCTTCCTGCATCTGCATTTTCCTCATATGGATATGAAGTCGCTCACATGCTTCACACCAGTGATAGTTGTTCTTCATGATGCCAGTTTATTGGGCTTCTGCTCTCATGTGTGTGATTGGAATGAAGAAACCATTCTTTAGTTCTATTCCACACTTCATCTCTCTAGGTATGTGGATGATCTTCACTCCTAGGCCCTAAATAGGATGACTGAAAACACAAATTATAAGTCCCAAGTTAGTGAATCGTTTCGTGCTCCACCAATCGATATTCTTCAAGAGAATGCAGGTCGCATCTATGAAGAACCTGAATTTCCACATTACATGATGCAAGTTTTGATGAAACCGCTCGCTGAAGGTGAGGTTCCACAAACAAACTTTCTTGTGAGGGATTTGGTATATGTGCCTCAGACTGTGTATCACATTCTTGCCAAAACCCTCAGTCCAATCAAAGGCCACAATTCTGAAACTGGTGAAGTTGTGTGAGTTATGAAGAATCTGCTATTCAGCATCATTCATGACATTCCAATTGATGCACATGATTTCTTCTTGTGGACTTTGTCCAAGGTTGCTCAGTCATTTTTTGATATAATGCCTTATGCTCCCTCGCTTATGAGATTCATCATATCTCGGACTACAATTCACTACCAAGCTGATTGTCAATATCATCGCAGCTATCTGCCACCACTTGAAATTCTTCAAGGCACAATTTCATAAGTCCCATTTAAAGGCAAGGAAGGTATTGATGATGGCATGCATCCTCTTCATGGACAATTTCTCCAGTCTGGTTCTCAATCAATAGGTGATGACACTGTTTCCCTTGACACAACTGTGAATCCCTCACAAGAAAATCGTTAAGGTCAAGCACCTCACATTATGATTGATCGTTAAATTGTTATAATTTTTCATCAAAAAGTGGATAGGAATCATGACTGGTTTCGGCATCAAATTTCTTCAATTCTCCATAATAATACAGTGACGCACAACTTAGTAAATAAGAACCACTACTATGCCCACAAAACATTTGACTGCTCTTGGTCAATCTTGTCTCACCTCAAATCAGTTGAAGAACTTGAATAAATGGAACTTCAAAAAAACATCGATTGGTCATTTCAACCCAAGAAGAAGTACAATAAAGTTTAAGTTCCTCCACTAGGGCCATAATCACTTTCCTCTTCACGCACAAATGATGGATTTGAGGACCTTGATGACATTGCAACCAGACCCTCTGCAGATTGCGACCCCAATACCAACACTCGTGCTCCTCCATCTTCATCAAGTTGATTTTATTAAGGGGAATTAGCTCTCAATTTTTTCTCCTTTTGGTCATTTGATGACAAAGTTGGTGAAATTTTAGTTAGTCTTCAAGTGGGTCTATATATGTGGGATGTTTTTGTTTACTTTGCAACTCTCGTTCTTCTGAAGTGTTTATTGTAGTCACTTGTACACATAAGTGCGATGTTGGTTTGACGCTTTTGAACTTCTTTATCTGCATGCTTTACATGCAATGTTATAATTATGCACGCATGTTGAATTTTGTCAAACACCATTTTTCATCATGCATTGCAATTTCTTCGTATTATATTTTCAGCGCATTGTTGAATTCCAAGATGTAGGGGGGATCTACACAATTTCATCATGCCATGTGCATTTGCAATCCAAAGCAAATTCATCATATGCACATCTTCAGGGGATTTCCTCTACATCATGTAATAAAATTCCACATACTCTGTAACTACACTTCCTATTATTTATGCTCGTTGAAAAGTTAACCAATTTGTCATGAGTCACCAAAAAGGGGGAGATTGTAAGTGCATCTAGTGCCCCCTTAGTGCTTTTGGAGTATTGAAGACAAATTCTTAAGGGACTGATGTTTTTTTTGAGTGTACACAAGAGACATAGTCCCTAGATATTTGGTTTAACCAACGAAAGATGGTCCCTAAAAATGTATTTCTTCAAGTGAGAAATTTGATTTATCCTTTGAAGAAATTGAAGTGCAGAATTGGAAGCTTGAAGGCTTTGTTCTCGTAGTTCCTTTCTTCTCAATTTGAGTCATAGGAAACACCGTATTGTTAAAGGGGGTCTAGGTGATACATACGCGAATTTTCGAAGCGGTACTCAAAATCCACACCTACCTATTTATTCGAGGTGAAGACTTTCGAAATTACTTGCAGTGCAACCTAGTTATTCATCGACGTAGACAAAGTTCTTCTAGTCGTCAACGAAATTGGTCTGACTAAAGAGTTAGGATTTCGCCAATACAACTTTCCTACCTTGACAAAATCGAGTGCCCTAACGGATTTGAGAGTTCAAATTTCTGACTGTTGCTGAGCTAGTACCAGCTGTCGAGTGGGTACTTATCCTAAAAATGGTCATGTTCGAAGGGGCATTTATGTCTTATCATGTCGGGTTGCCCCCTCGCTATAAATAGCCACCCCCACGACTAGTAGTTCGTTGGTTGGTCCGAGAGCGAGATTGACAAGAGCAATCTAGAGCAACCCATCCTCTCACGACTTTGAGAGAATCCTAAGTGAGGAAAAACGCAACCATCTATAGCCCAAAGTGATTTAGAATCACTGAATAAATTGTCATGTGTGATCCAATGCTTCTTACCTTTGAATATTGCGATCTTCCAGATGGTTAGGCGTCATGTTGTTTGCACCGCGGAGGAAATTGTGGCATGCCGGTGAACAAGTCTATGAAGCTTTGGAAGTCTGGCGTGAACACTTGTCATGAGTGATTGAGCGGAGTCTAAGTAACTTTAGCTCAAGGGGAATACGGTGAAGACTTAGTGTCTTGTGGGTTCAATCGCAAGCCGCCCTAACTAGATGTATAATTGTCACAACAACTAGACCTGGTCAAACAAATCCAGTGCCTTCATCAAGCAATCGGGTTCTCTTTCCTTAATCTTTCATTTACTCATTTTTATGATAATGAACTTGCTCTCTCTTCTATGAAGACTTCGACTGGAGAATCTCTCAATTTTGTCAACATCTATTGCATCTTTTTCTTTGGTCACTATGTTCCTAACTAGCTTCTCTCTATGCTGAACTGAGTGTATGCTTCATGTCATCTTGATGACTTTGCTGTCACTCTGTTTTGCATGCATATCATTAGTTTATCTACTATGTAGCATTAACCTATAATTCTTCGCTAAGTAATTCCATGGTAACGAATTTGTTAAAATCTCCAATCACCCTCCCTGTCAGGTCGATATAATGCACTTTCAATGATACCTACAAATGAATTGCTTGAATTATTCGTTCCTAATATCTCGTGCCTCCAGCTATTGGGAACACTTTCTTATCCTATTTTCCCAGTGGTCGGCACGAGCGCGGAGAGTTACGACTGCAATTCTTGCCTCTAAGCGAGGTTTCCAAGAAATGATACAAATATATAGTTTTCTCCCTCCTCTCTACTGTATTCAGAAATGGTGTGGAATAACAACAAAAACACCTCCCTAGGGTTCAACCTTTGGTTACCAACCCCGCCATCCCAAGAAGAAAAAGAATTTCCTGCTCCACAATCTGGTTATGTGGTTGCTTTACTTTCATTTGGGACCCAAGGGGAGCGGACATTTTTTTTGACAAACTAGGGTAGTCTTTGATAAGTATCTTATTTGGATAGGACCACACTGTAGAACCTTAATATTTCCCCGCACATGGTCAATGTCACCCTCTCTATGTAATGGGACTAAAACTTAGTTCTATCTCTTGAAACTTAGTAAATCCTCTTTATTTAAATTTGTTGGGCAAATAGTCTTTATTACATTATCAGCTCACAAATAGTAAAGTTGCAATAGTTATTCGAACTAAATATTGATGAATACAATCAATAGGGTTTGATATTTCGTTTTGCCAATAGCAAATAGTTTACTTATATAATGTGGACTACATTCAAAAAAAGATCATGCAAAACAAAATAAAATCATGGGAAAGTCATTTCGTGGCCATTTAAATAAACGCGAGTTGTTCCATATTCCCTTCTCACAACGTAGCTCAAGTTCTTTTGCATAAACCTACTTGCGGAACTTCAATGCCGGCAATCTTCATATCACCTTCCCTCACAAAATCTCCAAGGTTTCGAGATGCAATCTCCTCTCCCAGAATCAAGGTTTGGAGTCTCAAACTTACATTAGTTTCTATTTGTCGGTCTTACGAACATATTTGTATGAATCTATTGTTGTCGAGGTTGTTCTTGAGCAAAAAATAGAGTTAAGCCCTCTCTTGATTGATCTTAATGAAAATTCTCACTCCACCATCCTTGTCCATGACACTAAACTAGGAATGTTGATCTTGGATTTTTTCCAAGATTCGGTATTCTATAATGCTTCAATGTTCATAAATTAGGATTTTTATTCTTCTCTACACCGATTCATTTTCCTCTTCTCAACAGTTACTTCTTAACGCACGACAATCTCAGAAAAGAGTGAGGATGCACATTTCAGACATCAACTAATGTATCCATAGTTGTACTAACATAGATTATATCTTCCAATGTCCATGTATTAGTTCTAGTTTCAGATTTCTTTGCTCAAGAAGGATATGCTGATTTTAGTCCACAAACTATTGATAGAAGCCCTAATAACCATGGTGAATATGAGATTCTGAATGATGAAGAAGCATATGAAAGTTGCACTGAGGAAGGCATTCTAATGCGTAACATAACACGGAAGAGGAAGCTGGATTTTGATTATCTAGATTGTGGCCATCTTAACACAATTAATGTTATTCTAGTATCTTCCATTTGTAGATGTTTTTTAAACATCAAGTTCTAATATACAAAAAAATTAACTTTTTCTTGCAACTATGCAAATTCAGATATGTGTCTCAGTAGACCATTGTGTATCGATTCTATGCATATTGTAAGTTTTCATTCGTTTTCTACTAAGGTTGTACTCCAATTGATAATCATATAATCTTCTAATCACCTATTGAATATAAACCTTCTTCACATCATACTGAAGAATCTTTAGTGATTCTAAATTTTGTGAATGTAAAAATACTATCAATAAGTTAACAATTGTAAAACAGTCTGGGTTACTACTGAAGTATCAGCACTTGGACCAACATTACAAGATACTTGCATTACATATGATTAAGATCTTCGGTGCAAAATGATACGTGTCAACACACAACATAATACTTTTTACACAAACATTAAACATATATATAGTTCATACATAAGGATTTTGACATATTATTTCTCTATCATTTCTTGAAGATGTAAAGGCACCTATCTTTTATTCCAGTCTAGTTTCATCGAATGCCATAACATTAGTACTCTTGAAATAAGAATTGTGAACTCTAAAATAAATGATCAATTATGTTAGCACAAATCTATATAGGTAACAAAATCAAACCAAAAGATTAACATAGCAATTCACCTTGTTGGGTTTGTATTTTACTTCAACTCCATCAAGTACATTGATATCATCACAGATGCGATTCCTGAATCTTTCGTGTATTTTCCATTTTTAGAACAAATAAAAATGGTTTGCAAATAAACATGAATAATGGAATGTACCTCTGCATTGGCACATGACTTGGTTGATGAAATTTCTTTGAGCATTCAACATGACGAAAGCAACTCCAAGTACCGAAGAACTTCTCAATATAGTCAAATAATGCATTGTGTAGTATATCAGCACATGATTCATGCTTTTCTCTCATATATGATGAACTACCGTTTTACACTTTTGGATCAAAAATGTCAATAACTTTCTCCTTCATATCACACACATAAGTTGACCAACCCTCATGCAGCGGCACATCAGTTATAAACTGAAATTATTTTCGCACAATGAATATATCATTAGGATTGCATAGGGTAAAACAACCATTGCATATGCATACAGCCTATTCAAGAAAATACCATCCTTGTAGATGTAATATCATACTCCAAATTGTTTCCAATACACACATTTCTATTGATTTCACCTATGTTACATCAATCTTAGCAAAAGCCCATGTCTGCAAGTTTGTTCGATTATATGTATCATAAAAAATATTTATGATAAACACTCATATATTATTATTATTATACTTACAATAAATTCCGGTTCAACAAAAATCCTTGTACGACAGAGATCAGTCCACGTAGAGTGTTTGCTATCCATTTGACTTACCCTTCGAGTGCATGAAGTGTATACATGATCCATTGCCTTTTTGCAAACTAGTTGTGCTTTTATATCAGTTCCATAAACTTTCAGATACCTTGGTTCATAATGTTTTACCCTAATCTATAGCAAGCGGTATATATATCATTAGTAGTAACATAATAAAGTGTTAATCAGTAAAAAATAATATTTACTTGGCTCTCAAATTCATCTTTTTCTATTGCTAAAATAGATTCCTCAAAACAATCTCATGTGACTTGGTTGGCAGGTTCGACCACATAGTATTGAACATTATATTACATTTCAATTAAACAAAATTAACTTGTCTCTCTATAATCTCACAGACAAACAAATCACCAAAATCAATACGATCTGCTCGAGTTATTTCGATTTCTTTGTAATGCTCCCTCACTTTGTCGTACAAGTTTAATGCAAAATTGTATGCATTTTATTCCATATTTGACACACTTGATGCGTCAGAAACTGCCATGATCTTGTTGAACACTTTCAACAATTACAATATTTGTTGAATCGGACTCTGTAATTGACATTTCACCATTTCAACTTGCAACCATAAAATTACCCAAGATGATATTGTTCCTCGAAATCCATGCAATATTTATAGCAAAACACCACAAGTACCATTTTTGACTCTTATTGTACTTTGCCACTCAATTGTTTGTCGCACGTTGGCTCCATATTTCTCATTGAATTTCCTCTTTCAACCAATTGCATTGTTTGAAGTAGAACCTTCATTCTGTAGAGCCATCAACTAATGAATCACACTTTTATCTACATAGAAAATAAATAGATGAGTCAAAATATATTTACCTTTTGATCTTGCAACAACATTACTAAGAACAGAGATTTCTTTCAATACAGCTAGCTGAATTTCATTCTGTGAGACAATAAACTAAAATACATTTGTACAAAGAATAGTTTAGAAAATCCAACTGAATACATTATTCATTTGTTTTCATAATACAAGTTGTATTATTTGACTTCTGAAGCAAGCATGGACTCACACTCTTTGAGTGCAACACATGCAAGTTTTCTTTAACATTATGAAGATTTTATCTATAAATTCCATATCTTCTCTAATTATATCATCGCTCTTAAATTCCATTCACGAATTCTTTTAGCATGCCTCGATTTCAATTCTTGAGTTAAAGAACGCCGCACCTTCAAATATAATTCACATTAGTGCACATACATTGATAGAATTTCATGTTTGAAGATATATAAATGAAAATTTTACCATCCGTGGATAAGCATCTCTTATACGATCACTGAATTTTTCATTTTATATAGGTTCTATATTTGTGGAAGGTAAACAAAATTGCACGTTCTATCGAAGAACTTTTTGACATTTGAACTACTCTTCACTAATCCTTTAGGCCATATATGACCAACATATCAAGTGAGTTTGATTTCTATGAAACAGTTAGCCTTTAGACTTTTTTCAAAAATAAAAGTGTTTGGCTTCAACTCGGTGATGCCCTCACATAACATACAAGTTTGGCTATTTCAATCTACACATCAGTAAAAACAGAGTATTCTTCTTAGTTACAACAACATTTGAGCTAGCCAAGTAATTCCAAAAAACACTACGTACCATGCATGCATCATATGTTGTGAGTCCATCTCTTGTTTTCTTACAAGCTGGAATCATAAGATTTATGTGTTGTTTATCATAACCTTCGACCTACATTTCGAGTTACACTTGTCATTCACATTTCTCAGCTTGCATCATCTACTTTAGTGTAATAGTATCTAAAATCTCTGTTACATTTTTTTGTACCACTTGCTAAATGACTTGACTTAGACGACATATTTTATCACTAGCTATAACGTAAATGAAGACAATAATATTAATAAATAATTTAAAGGATTAGATAATTCATTAAAATTAGATGTTTCAACAACTAATCATTAAAATAAATTGTAAGCCACAAATGCCTTTTATGAATGTCATTTTCCACTATAGCAGTAGATAACATAAATCCAAATTAAATATACACTCTTTCTATATGTGGCCTTCTAGTTAAGTTTCTACATATTTTGTATAAATTTAAGTAAACTTTCATATACATATTTAAGAAAATATATTTGGTTTCAAAGATGATAATGCATATTTTAAATTTACATTGTAGAAATATTTAACAATTTGTGTTGATATTTCTTCTAAAGGTACAAGAGCGTACATGTGTGATTTAAGTTTTCATCTGATGAACTAACGTACTTGCTGCTTAAGTTACAACTTCTCGAACGTGCCTACTTTCCAAGTTTCTGACTTATAATTTCCGATATATACAATCACGGCCTGAATTTGTAAACCTCGGACCTACCATATTGTTATTTTTGTTCTAAGATCTATAGCATTTTTTTTATTCTAACAAAACTGGCTAAGCCAAAGCTTTGAGTTGTTGAAGAAGCACAAAGTAAAATAAAGGAGTTAAAGAAGAAACGATCAAATAGCCAACAACCTTATGTTGACACTGTGCTTACGGAAACATTGGAAGAACATCAAACATACAGAGAATAGAGCATCTACTAACCTGTGCTGGATAACTTTACGCAATAGTTCTCCTCCTGCTTATGCGTAATTCGCAACAAATAGCTTTCATCCGTTCTCGTACATCGATGCTTCTTCAACAACAGTTCTAAGAAAGTATTCTAAGAAGAGAAACAGACTGTACTTCGGGGGAATAATGAGATCGAAGTACTTAGAAGGAACACTTTACTCACAAGGGTAACGTTTATTAGGCACTTGTTACAGAGAGAGGCGTTTTGGAGGTTGAGCTCCATGAAGGCCTTTATTTTTGAAAAATTCAAATTCAAATTTTATGGTTCGAAAAATTCTGAAAAAAAATATGCGTGTATGTAAGGATGTAACCATATGTGTGTAAAAATTCATAATGAAATACCTTGAGTTGCGACCTGTACAAAAAACACAAATTCATGGCCTGAGAGGATGAATAGTATCATGTGTTAAACAACCCCAGATTTGTTTTTTTTTGCATAGCCATCATTTCAATGTATTTTGAACTGAAAATTTACGCACATGTGTGTTATGTCTTCATGTATATCTGTATTTTTTTCAGAATTTTTTGAAATGTAAAAATATGAATTTTGATGAAATTTGAAATTTAAATTTAAAGGCCTCACTGGAGGCCGAGCTCCAAAAGGGATTTCCGCTTGTTACATGAATTATTCATACAAATATATGTATCTTAGAAACGGGATCCACAGAAAAAGATATAATGCTTTATCTTTACAATGTGAATACATACATACACGTCTTCGATGCGGGCCTAAACTAGCAAACAGGGGGCCAAATTTTTAACAGCTTCGCAATCTAGCCGATATACATGCATGTGCATTCAGGAACAGCGCACCAACATGTGACCGACCGTCGATTCTCTTGCCGCACTTCTCGGTCGGATCCAGTACTACTCCTGATGAATCCTGATCGAGCCCTGTTAATGTCAGCAAACAGTTGAGCTCCTCATCAATATATGCATGCCTCGGAGCTGCTTAACTGTTGATCGGGTACTTTCTAGCTGCGACATGCGAGCCTGCCACTGTAGCAGTGGACTAGCTCCTAATTCGCTATGCAGCCAAGTCCCAAATGATGATGGCAGCAGGCAGGAAAGAGATGAAGGAATCCAATGCAGCATGATCACCTCTACGTACGTACCAACAAAACAAGGATGGCTCCAACAATCATGGAGGGCAGCCAACGAGAAGACATGGGAACGGATTGGAGAGCCACTGGACACTCACGCTACCCTGGCTCCATCTCCTCGGACAAGCCAAGGGCAACGTCTGCTCACACCGCACACCTGTCGTCGTCGTCTACCCTAAGCCCACGACGACGCGGACGCGGCACGAGCCTGTCAGCAAGGAAGAGAACAAGGCCGGCGCCATTGCGTTCTGGAGCACGCGCGAACCTGATGTGCCTACTATGCTCTCGTGATCACTCATCAGTTCGAGGATCCAGCAAGACAGGAATATCTCTTGGAGTGGAGGCGAACCGGACGAACGATCGAACGAACAAACGATGCCACTGCCGCTGCCGCATGCGGATGTCTCGAAGGACGGGAGCGACGCAGGGAATATTACGTCCATCCACCATGATCCATGTGATGGGGGCGGCCCAGCTCAGCTCAGAATGCTCCTGGCCGGCCTGGCTGCTATGAGATGATATGTATCTGCATCACCCTTGATTATCACGAGCGGTCCACGAGAGAGAGGCTAATCTGATTCTGATCTCTGGAGTCTAGACGTTTTCTGCCTCTTGGTTTTTTCTGAATCCCGGTGTCAAGCAGTGCACCACCAAACGACAGTGTAGACTAGCAGTAGTAGCGTTAGCGATACCACTGTGGCTCAGCGTGTTGCCTGTGAATGCCTATGTACACTACGCTGCAGGTTGTGGCATGCAGGCACCTGGCCTATATGGATCACGAGATGGTCTGGCCTGCATGCGATTCTGCCTGGCAGCGTCCTCTTCGTTGAGAGACAATTTGCTCGAGTCCAGAGGCCGGGCGGGCAAGCGAGCAGCTTTCTCCAGCTCAGGCAGGCTTGGCAGCGGCGCGACCGATGTTGCTCGTGAGGCGACAAAGATGGTACTCGTCCGTGCAACTCTGCACTGGTGTCTCTGCTGGATTTGACATGCGGTTGAAAACGACGATCACGTACCAAATGGCATGTCTGGCCGCCGAGGAATCTGGTAGAGACCGCGCATCCAATCCTTGATCGACACCGCGTCTGTGATGGGTAGGTCTATAATCACGTAGGGGTTCTCACTGAACTGCTGCTGCCTCAGAAATTAATTATAGCTAACAGAGGCAGGGTGATGACATGCATGCACGGTCGATCCATGGCACCGCATATGATGACAACAACTGATGCCCCCGGCTAGCACGACTCAGGCGGCTTTCCACCAAAAAAAAAAAAAGCACGAATCAGGCGGCATGAGGCACGATGATTATCCTCTACCGCCGTTGAGCCGACGTTGCCGATGAATAAAGGCCTGGGCAGCGAGCATGCATGGTCCGGCCCAGCAAACGGCCGAGATCTCCTGTTGGACGCCCGTGCGCATAAAATAGAGGAAGCTCCCGAGCGGTATTTTTCTCTTCGGTTTTTAGTTGGTTTTCAGCCAAGAAACCGGCTCTTCTTTCTTAGCAGCTACTCCCTCCGTTCCTAAATATAAGACCTTTTAGAGATTGCACTATGAACTACATACAGATATATGTAATCATATTTTAAAATCTAGATTTACTCATTTTGCTCTGCATCTAGTCTATAGTAAAGTCTCTAAAAGGTCTTATATTTAGGAACGGAGGGAGTAGATAATTAAAAACTTCCTATAAATATAAAATTTCAATTTATAAAAGTATTCATTATTTTTTAATTCAATCACTGCATACACTGTGTATTAAAAAATGTGTATTAAACATTATCGTATAATTTAAAAAGGTTATCATATATTAAATACTGTTCACTATATATTACAAAAATGGTCAACATACATTGAAAAATGATCTGTATGTATTTGAAAAAAATTAGATATATACTTAGGAATTTTATTTGTATTTTAAATAAAAAATGACGTACATTACAAAACTACTAAAATGAAGGTGTGAAAAATAAAAGAAAACATAATCAAGTGAAGAACAGACGAAATAGAAAGATAATAAAAGGAAAAAATGTAAACCCAAAAAAAGGCAAAAAGCAATCTTTAGTGAATGAACAAAAACAAAAACAAAAATGAAACAACAAAACACAGCGAGCTGCGACAAACTGGGCCGATCGGCCTATAGGCGCTTTGGGCGAGGCCAACCCTATTGGCAACCCGCGGGCGGCATATAGGATCAACCGCAATGGCCTGCTGGACGAGGAAGTGAAATTACTAATTGAGCAGTACTCCTTTCAAAGATCACTCTCATTTTCTCGGGTTGCGACAAATGACAAACTGCATCTGTGTCACTTGTCCTAATCTGAAACTTTCTCTTTCTTCGTAGATCCGAATTTTCAAAACGTTTTATCTATTAAACAGTGCATGCAAATCTCAAACTGTTTTCACTATTGGGTTCGTCGCGTAGTGATCTTCAAAACTAGATCCCATGTTGATAGGTTTTGACGAACTTTTTTTCACGAAAAAAATCGGACAAAAACACCATGCCTCTTGCAATAGAAAAAATAGAAAATGTGATTTTTCTTAGTTTACCGAGAGGCACGGTCGTGCCTCTTGTGAAGGCAAAACCGTGCTTCTTGCGGAAGCAAAACCGTGTCTCTCGCGGAAAAAAAACAAAAAATACGTTGTTTTTTCGTTTCCATGAAGCACGACCGCGAAAACAAAAACGTGCCTCTCACGGAAGCAAAATCGTGTCTCTTACTAAAAAGACAGAAAACGTGTTTTTTCATTTCAGAGGTCGTGTCTCTCACGAAAGAAAAATCGTGCTTCTTGCAGGAAGCAAAACCGTGCATCTCGCGAAAAATGCATTTTTCATGCAAAAAAAATAAACATTGTTTTCATCGAAAAGCTAAGAAAGACCAATGAAAAACCAAAACACCATAATAAATTGGACAACCCCAATCTAAAATGCCGAAAACGCATGCGGAAAAATAAAATAAAAATAAAATTCAGATAAAACACTCAGAACGCGACACGTGACGGCGGCTAAAAACGCGCCAAGTAGCGACGCGTGCGAGTGATTGTTAGGAAGTTTACGAAGAATTATTCGCCAATTAGTTGATCTTACAAGGAAGGTGGAACACAGCTCATCGGAGTGTGTATACAAATGGGCCGACATATGAGAGGCCCTTTACATGGGTTCGTTTGGAACGATTTGCCCTAGCCTACACGGATAATCTTTGTGCCATATCATGTTCCATATTTATTTTTGGATACGGAAGTGGAGTGGACGTGAATTCAAACATCAGATTATTCAAATTCAAAAGCGGTATGGTAACGGAACGTCATCATATCAAAAGCAGCAATTTGCCATATTCATTTACGAAGAATATAAAAATATTCTAAACTAAAATCATACATAAACAATGAGCAAAACTAATATGTATACACTTTAAGAACGCATATAGCATTGGTTGCTATTAAAATAAGCCAAACAAATGATTAACAAATTTATGCCTTGTCTCAAAAGCAAAGATAACATTCATTATTGGTAGTTAATAATTAAAAAATCACCAATAAACCGGATTCGAAATTTTAAAAGTCGGATTATCTGGCAAAAAAAACGAATTATCTTATTGTGTCATATATTAGTAATATCATATCCTATATCGTATCTATCTACCGAACTCGGATTCGGATCGTATTATTGTCGACTGTCAAAATCTCTTACTGTATCTTACAAAAACGGATTCAGAAACAATTTCAGCCAGAAATTATCCTAACCACATTCAGCCTTACGATCACCAAACACGAAACTCCCGCCATTAGTGGTTTTGACCGGTTGTGGTCGGGATAGAATCTTTTTTTAGGGAGGGAGATAATCGACTACTACGGAACAGGTTGTGCCGATTTTAAGCTAGACTAAAGTGACAATTTTATACATAATATATAAAATTTGAATTCCCGCAAATTATGAAATATATTTATGAATTTTGAATATATTTTTAATATAAAGAATGTTCATGGACTTAGAAAATTTTGTAAAAAAAATATTCATGAATATGAAAATGTTTGTACATTAAAAAATATTCCCTAAATTCAAAAAATATTCTCCAATTTTGAAAAGTGCCTGAATTTAAATAATTTTCTTGGTTTTTATATGTTGAACAATTTGAAAATTCTTCATGAATACAATATTTTTGGAATTGTAAAAAGGTTTAATAATTTGGAATTTGTTGACAAATTAAAGAAATGTTATTGTATTAATAAAATATTTATGTGTTTAACATATGTCCATGCTTTTCTAAAAGAAAATGCATAAAAAGGAAAAAAAACATCCTCCGGACTTGGCCGGCTCAATAGTACAAGAGCGTGTGGGTGGGGGCGTTTGGATGCGCATTTGGTTATCTGCTAAATGTAGTATGTATAATGTGTTTTACATGTGTTGTGCTCCCATGGGCTAGCCCGCGAAGCTATGGCCTCCCTTGCATTTTTTAATAAAATTTATCTCTATTTTGCTCCTCCATATTTCTATTAAAAACACTCCTCGAATTTATGTTACTTTTGTCTGTTTCTAGCGATGGTGGCTCGCCGATAAAAGCACTACCATGTGGAATTATGGTCTTTGGGATCCACTCCCATCCAAAATGTCCTTACAGATCGATGTTAGTCGATCTAGTCTTGTCTTAGTTTCTCTCATTTCAATGCTTCAGTTATCATGGTCTTCTCCCTCAGCAACACGGTGGTTGACCTACTATTCGACAACCTTCCATGTGAGGGGTGTGTCTCGGGCCTAACACGTCCAACGGTCTAAGATTCACACGCCTTATCGGGGAGCAAGTGCAATGGTGTTTTTATTTATATTGAAAAAATGAAGCATGTAACTCTTTTTTCGGGGGGAATGAAGCACGTAACATGGTGATGTATAAAAACAGAAAAAAATGGATTTGAGTTAACTATTGTTTTCATCAACATTAATTAAAGATGGAAATAATTATTTTTTAATGAGCATTTAAAGATGAAAACAACTATTTGTAAGACTTGTGGGAAGTGTTCTGCCCTCACCAGGAGGGCCGCGTGCTATTTATTGAAGGATGGGGCTTATCCCATAACAGGCACACAAACTTGGAGTACAAGGTATAGGAAGATAGAAATGAACTTAAACTAGAATACAAGGTTTATCTCTAAGTAACAAACTCTAACTACTTTCTATATGTGTCGGGGTAGGAGTGTTGGGAAATGTAATAGAAAACAAAAAAATCTCCCTACGATCAACAAGGAACACAATGAAGATATAATAAATAGTTGGGACCGGATCGGTACATACTCTGAGTTGCAACAAAATAAGATGAGTCGGGGTAGATCGTTCATGAATCCCCTCGAACTATAGATGAACAATCCTCCGAACCACCCATGAACGATCCCTCGAACCTAAGATCGAAAGCATGACCTCTCTACTTGGTTGCAAGTGTACGGTCTTCACCATCCGGCAGTGCTTCGCCGTTCAAAGCTATTCGTTTTGTAGAATTAGAGGGAGGACATTAGAATCACACTGGGATTCTAATTATGAGGATTAGAGGATCTAGTTATAGCTCTAATTGATCAACTAGGATCAACTAGAACTAGAACTAGAGGCCTAGAGGAGACTTCAAAAGGTGTGTGCGCAAAGGGGTGGAAAACCTCTAGTAAATAAGCGAGGGGGAGAGGAGGGGCTGCCATTGATACTTGTGATCTGCGTTGGGTTTTCTGTGACGAGGAACGGGTAATTGTAGCACAATACGAGTAAGTATTTCCCTCAATTATGAAACCAAGATTTATCTAACCAATAGGAATATCAATCCACAACCGTCTTGAGAGGCTACACACAAAAGAGCAAACAACTTGCACCCAACGCGGGCAAGAGGGTTGTCAATCCCCTTGATCTCGTTATTTGCAAGCAAGTGAAGTGTGTAGATAATAGTAGATGATTATAAATTGGAAAATAAAATAAAAATAAATAAGAACATCAAGGTATTGTATCGTTTGTAATAAATAAGAAAATAGACCTGGGGGCCATATTTTCCCTAGCGGCATCTCTCATGAAAGTAAGCATGCGGTGGGTAAACAAATTACTGTTCAGCAATTGATAGAAAGGCGCATAGTTATGTGATATTCATGGCAATGATCATGTGTATATAGGCATCACGTCCAAAACAAATAGGCTGGCTCCTGCCTACACCTATTACTATTACTCCACTTCAACAGAGCTTCTATGCTTGCCTCTCTATGTATTAAGTTCATGATAAACAGAGTAATGCATGGAGAACGATGACATGATGTAGACAAAGTAAATTCAATCAATATGAATAAACCCCATAGTTTTATCCTTAATGGCAACTGAGGGAGTCCTGGATTAAGGGGTCCTTGGGAAGCCGACATGTTTCTTATGGGCCGGACTGTATTGTCTGCTTGCCGAACATTGGATCGATCGAAGGCCCTGTCTCCAGGAAGGAAGCTTCGGAAATCGTGGCTTGTCCTCCACGTTTAATGTAGGGAATAGGCATGTTTATCTCTATGGCGTGTAATCGACCATGTGTAAACCCTAGATACCCTCAGCATCTATATAAGCCGGAGGGTTTTAGGTTGTAGATATAGAACAACTCATCTAGGGTCTAGCTATTCAATCTCGAGGTAGATCAACTTTATAAACCACATATCATCAATAAAATCAAGTAGGATGTAGGGTATTACCTCCATAGGAGGGCCCAAACCTGGGTAAACCTTGTCTCCTGTTACCATCGATCCCAGTCTCATAGTTCGGGACCCCCTACCTGAGATCCACCGGTTTTGACACCGACATTGGTGCTTTCATTGAGAGCTCCGCTGTGATCACCCAAGGAATCGATGTCTCGCATTGTCATCAACGAGGAGGTCCGCAACATGGACACTTTCATCCCCGGACAGATCTTCGCCTTTGGCAGTGTTGTGCTACACGCCGACCAGATCGGCCATCTAGGCCATGTCGAAAGCTTCGCCCCTGGTCAAGAGGTCAGATTCGGGAACCTAGAGTTCTCCATGGATCCTAGGGGTGACTTCTCACTAACCGGACTCGTAGTCTCGCCTGCCATGCCCGAAGATTCTGAGGCTTTAACCTCGAGCTCCCTTTTCATCATGCCCACGATGTTAACCCCGATGATGGCCCGACTCTTAGTTCGGATCCAGTCATAGTGCCAGAGGACCGGATACTTGTTCTTGCCGAACACTTCACTTGTCTGGACACGTCGGAGATCAACTCCGACAACTCCGCGCAGTTTGACCCGATCGGGCTCTCGACATTGAACGAGGCCCTAGATCGGATCTCATCGATGATCTGTGCTCAGATCGGCCATAGAGCAGGCTAGGACGAATTTTTCGACACACCCACCACCCATTTCATAGCCATAGTCGAAGACTTAACTGACATGTTGGACTATGCCTCCGAGGAGGCAGAATACATGGATGAAGAGGATTACGCCCCCACCCCCGTTAATATCGGGTGATGAGCGGCCACCTCCACATACGATGTCTACATGGTAGACACTCCTACTGCTAATGGCGAAAACACGCCTAAGAACGATGGCGACAAATCTAGTGACGCGCCGTAAAGGCATCGGAAGCCGCATAAGCGGTCAAAAGGAAAGTCATCATCAGCACCGGAGACGGAGATACCCCGGAGGACCTAGGCGATCCCGATATCCCTGAAGACCCGCTAGAGGGTCAGGAGAAGCATGAAGACCAGAGCAACCCCGACGACTTCAACGATTCCGAGGACAGTAACTGTTGGAAATATGCCCTAGAGGCAATAATAAATTGGTTATTATCGTATTTCCTTGTTCATAATAATCATTTATTATCCATGCTATAATTGTGTTGATCGGAAATTTAGATACATGTGTGGATACATAGACAACACCATGTCCCTAGTATGCCTCTAATAGATTAGTTCGTTGATCAAAGATGGCTATGGTTTCCTAGTCATGGACATGAGATGTCATTTGGTAACGGGATCACATCATTAGGAGAATGATGTGATGGACAAGACCCAAACTACAAATGTAGCATATGATCATGTCAGTTTATTGCTACTGTTTTCCGCATGTCAAGTATATATTTCTATGACCATGAGATCATGCAACTCACAGACACCAGAAGAGTGCCTTGTGTGTATCAAACGTCGGAATGCAACTGGGTGACTATAAAGGTACTCTACAGGTATCTCTGAGGGTGTCTGTTGGGTTGGCATTGATCAAGACTGGGATTTGTTACTCCGTGTGACAGAGAGGTATCTGAGGGCCCACTCAGTAATACAACATCACAATAAGCCTTGCAAGACATGTGACTAAGTGTTAGTCATGAGATCTTGTATTACGGAATGAGTAAAGAGACTTGCCAGTAACGAGGTTGAACTAGGTATGGAGATACTAACGATCGAATCTCGGGCAAGTAACATACCGAAGAACAAAGGGAACATCATACGGGATTAACTGAATCCTTGACATAGAGGTTCGACCGATAAAGATCTTCGTAGAATATGTAGGAACCAATATGGACATCCAGGTCCCGCTATTGGTTATCAACCATAGAGGTGTCTCGGTCATGTCTACATAGTTCTCGAACCCGCAGGGTCTGCACAATTAAGGTTTGGTGACGTTTCGGTAGTATAGAGTTATGTATGGTGGTGACCGAACGTTGTTTGGAGTCCCGGATGTCACGAGGAGCTCCGGAATGGTCCGGAGTTAAATATTGGTATATAGGAAGTCTTATTTTGGTCGCCGGAAAAGTTTGGGGCTCATCAGTAGTGTACCGGGAGACCATCGGGAGGGTATTTCGACCCAAGAGGCTACATGGGCTGTGGGAGGATGAATACCAGCCCTTAGTGGGCTAGTGGAAGGCCCACACAAGGCCCATGCGGCTGGGAAGAAAATCCCAAAAGGAAAAATGTGGAAAAAGGCAAAAGGGCTAAGATAAGGAAGGAGTCATAATCCTACTAGGAGTGGAGGAGGAGGACTCCTCCCTCCTGGTTCGGCCGAAGCCTAGGGCTGGCTCCTTGAGGGCCAGGCCTCCTCCTCCTCTACTCCTCTATATACTAGAGGTTTTTTGGGTTTTGCAACAAGTTTTTTAGTCACGTGCTACCCGTTCCTCTAGTGCATACTTTCTCCTCTAGATCGGTTTTCTACAGTGCTTAGGCGAAGCTCTGCCGGAATTGCTCCACCACCATCGCCGCGGAGCCGTCATGCTTCCGAAGAACTCGTCTACCTCTCCGCTCCCTCTTGCTTGATCAAGAAGGCAGAGATCGTCATCAAGCTGTACGTGTGCTGAACGCGGAGGTGTCATCCGTTCGGCGCTAGATCGGAAGGACCGTGATCAAGATCGCGAGACAGATCGTGATGAGATCGCGGGACGGATCGTGATGAGTTCACGGGACGGATCGTGATTGGATCACGGGATGAATCGTGATGAGATCGCAGGACGCTCGGCGATTTGGATCGCGAAGACGTTCGACTACACCAACCGCGTTTCTTAATGCTTCCCGCTTAGCGATCTACAAGGGTATGTAGATCCACTCTCCCTCTCGTAGATGCTCATCACCATGGATAGATCTTGCGTGTGCGTAGGAAATTTTTTGTTTCCCATGCAAAGTTCCCCATCAGTGGCATCATGAGCTAGGTCGATGTGTAGATGAGATCTCGAGTAGAACACAAAGCGTTTGTGGGCGTTGATGCTTAGATTGCTTCCTCCCTTGGTCATGTTTTGGTTCAGCGGTATTGTGGGATGAAGCGGCCCGGACCAACCTTACTCGTATGCTTACGAGAGACCGGTTCCATCGACTGACGTGTAACCTCGTTGCACAAAGATGGCTGGCGGGTGTCTGTTTCTCCTACTTTAGTTGGATCGGATTCGACAAAGGCGGTCCTTGAGAAGGTTGAAAAGCAACTTATGTATCACCGTTGTGGTTTTTGTGTAGGTGAGAATTGTTCTTGCTAGATACCCATAGCAGCCACGTAAAATAAGCAACAACAATTAGAGGACGTCTAACTTGTTTTTTAGGGTATGTTGTGATGTGATATGGCCAATTACATGATGTGATATATGTGATGTATGAGATGATCATGTGTTGTATAGAATATCTCGACTTGCATGTCGATGAGTACGGAAACCAGCAGGAGCCATAGGGTTGCCTTTAATTATTGTATGACCTGTGTGTCAATCATTAAGCGCTATGTAGTGCTTTACTTTATCGCTAAACAGTCGCAATAGTAGTACAAGCATGATGGGCGCGAAAACCCCGATGGCGACACGTTGATGGAGATCATGGTGTCGTGTCGGTGACAATGGAGATCATTCCGGTGCTTTCAATATGGAGATCAAAAGCACAAGTTCATGGCCATATCATGTCACTTTTATTTGCATGTGATGTTAATCCTTTTATGCACATTGTTTTGCTTAGGACGACCGTAGCATTATAAGGTGATCCCTCACTTAAATTTAAAGATGAATTGTGTTCTCCCCGAGTGTGCACCATTGCGAAAGTTGATCGTGTCGAGACAACACATGATGATCGGGTGTGATAGACTCTACGTTCACATACAACGGGTGCAAGCCAGTGTTGCACATGCAGAACACTCGGGTTAAACTTGACGAGCCTAGCATGTACATACATGCCCTCAGAACACAAGAGACCGAAAGGTTGAACATGAGTCATATAGTAGATATGATCAACATGATGATGTTCATCATTGAAACCACCTCAACTCACGTGATGATCGGACTTGAGTTGGTGAATTTGGATCATGTGACACTCAGATGACCTGAGGGATGTCAATTTGAGTGGGAGCTTTAGTAATTTGATTAAATAAACTCATTATCATGAACATAGTCAATAGTGTCTTTGCAAAATTATGTTGTAGATTACTAGCTCACGCTGTAGCTCCCTTGAATTTTTATATGTTCCTAGAGAAATAGAGTTGAAAGATGATGGTAGCAATATTGCGGACTGGCTCCGTGATCTCAGGATTGTCCTCATTGCTGCATAGAAGGCTTATGTCCTTAATTCACCGCTCGGTGCGCCAACCCCTCTAACGTCGTCTATAGATGTTGTGAACATCTGACATGCACGTTCTGATGACTACTTGATAGTTTAGTGCGTCATGCATTACCTCTTAGAATTGAGACTCCGAAACGTTTTGAACGTCACGGAACATATGAGATGTTCTAAGAGCTGAAATTAGGATCTCAGGCTCGTGCCGGTGTTACGAGATATGAGATCTCCAACGAGATTCTTTGTCTGCAAGATGAAGGAGAATAGCTCAATCGTTGAGCATGTGCTCAGATTGTCTGGGTGCTACAATCGCTTGAATCGAGTGGGAGTTAATCTTCCAGATAAGATTGTGATTGATATATTTCTCCAAGTCACTGTCACTAACCTACTAGAACTTGGTGATGAACTATAAAATACCAGGGATAGAAATAATGATCCCTGAGCTATTCGCGATGTTTGACACCGCGAAGGTAGAAATCAAGAAGGAGCGTCAAGTGTTGATGGTTAGTAAAAACCACTAGTTTCGAGAAGGGCAAGGGCAAGGAGGGAAACTTCATGGATGGCAAGACAGTTGCTGCTCCAGTGAAGCAACCCAAAGTTGAACCCAAACCCGAGACTAAGTGCTTCGATTATGAGGAGAGCAGTCGCTGAAGCGGAACAACCCTAGATACTTGGTAGATAAGAAGGCTGGCAACGTCAACAGAAGTATATTTGATATATGTGTTATTGATGTGTACCTTGCTAGTACTCCTAGTAGCACCTGGGTATTGGATACCGATTTGGTTGCTAAATGTTAGTAACTCGAAATAAAAGCTATGGAATGAACGGAGAACTAGCAAAGGGTGAGGTGACGATGTGTGTTGGAAATGTTTCCAAGGTTGATGTGATCAACATCGCACGCTCTCTCTACCTTCGGGATTAGTGACGAACCTAAATAAATGTTATTTGGTGTCTTGCGTTGAGCATGAACGTGATTAGATCGTGTTTATTGCAACACGGTTATTCATTTAAGTTAGAGAATAATGGTTATTCTATTTACATGAATAATACCTTCAATGGTCATTCACCCAGTGAGAATGGTTTGTTGCATCTTGATCGTAGTAATACACATGTTCATAACATTGATGCCAAAAGATGCAAAGTTAATAATGATAGTACCACATACTTGTGGCACTGCCGCTAAATGTCATATTGGTATAAAACGCATGAAGAAACTCCATGTTGATGGATCTTTGGACTCATTCGATTTCGAATCGGTTGAGACATGCGAACCATGCCTCTTGGTCAAGATGACTAAGGACGCCGTTTTCTGGTTTGATGGAGCGGGCAAGTGATTTATTGGAAATGATACATGTTGATGTATGCAATCCAATGAGTCTTGTAGCGTGTGGTGGATATCGTTATTTTCTTACCTTCACTGATGATTTGAGTAGATATAATTTATATTTACTTAATGAAACACAAGTCTGAATCGTTTGAAAGGTTCAAGAAAATTCAGAGTGAAGTTTAAAGATCATCGTGACAAGAAGATGTCTGCGATATGATCGTGGAGGTGAATATCTGCGTTACGAGTTTGGCATACAACTTTAGACAATGTGAAAGTTGTTTCACAACTCACGCCACCTGGAACACCATAGTGTGATGGTGTGTCCGAATATCATAGTCATGCTCTATTGGATATGGTGCGTGGTATGATGTCTCTTATCGTTTTGCTATTATAATTTTGGGGTTATGCATTAGAGACAACTACATTCACTTTAAATAGGGAACCATCTAAATCCGTTGAGATGACACCATGTGAATTAGGGTTTGATAGAAACCCAAGCTGTCATTTCTTAATGTTTGCGGCTGGGACGCTTGTGTGGAAAAATGTTTTCACCTAATGAGCTCGAACCCAAAACGGACAAATACATCTTCATAGAATACCCTAAGAATAGTTGGGTAAACCTTCTATCTCAGATCCGAGCATAAAGTGTTTGTTGCTAAAACGGATCCTTTCACGAGAAAGAGTTTCTCTTGAAAGAATTGAGTGGGAGGAAGATAGAACTTGATGAGGTTGTTCAACCTTTGTTCAACCAGAGAGTAGCGCAACGTGGGAAGATGTTTCTGTGAAGCCTACATTAGTTGAAGAGGAAGTTAATGATGATGATCATGAAGCTTCGGATCAAGTTACTATCAAACCTCGCAGGTCGACAAGGACGTGTACTGCTCCTGAGCGGTATGACAACCATGTCTTGGAGGTCATGTTGTTGGATAACGATGAACCTACGAGCTGTGGAGAAGCGATGATGGGCCCGGATTCCGACAAATGGTTAGAGGCCATAAAATACGAGAAAGGATCCATGTATGAAAGACAAGTATAGACTTTGGTAGACTTGCTCGTTGGACGGAAGGTCGTCGAGTACAAATGGACCTTTGAGATGATGACAGACGTTGATGGTAAATGTCACCATTTATAGAGATCGACTTGTCACAAAGAAGTTTTTGACAAGTTCAAGGAGTTGACTGCGATGAGACTTTCTCACTCGTAGCGATGCTAAAGTCTATTGGAATTATGTTAGCAGTTGCTGCATTTTTCATATATGAAATATGGTAGATGGATGTCAAAACATCGTTTACTTCCTTAAGGAAAGGTTGTATGAGATACAACCAGAAGGTTTTGTCAATCCTAAGGATGCTAAAAGGTAAGCAAGCTTCAGTGATCCTTCTATGGACTGAAGCAAGCATCTCGGAGTTGGAATATACACTTTGATGAGGTGATCAAAGTTTTTGAGTCTATACAAAGTTTATGAGAAACTTGTATTTACAATAAAGTGAGTGGGAGCTCTATAGAGTTTCTGATAAGCATATGTGGTTGACATATTGTTGATTGGAAATGATGTAGAATTTCTAGAAAGCATAAATGGTTATTTGAAAGGAGTTTTTCAAAGGAAGACCTGGATAAAGCTACCTAATTGTTGAGCATCAAGATCTATAGAGATAGATCAAGATGCTTGATGAGACTTTGAATGAGTACATACCTTGAAAAGATTTTGAAAGAGTTCAAAATGGATCGGTCAGAGAGAAGTGTTCTCGCCTTATTTGTAAGGTGTGAAGTTGAGTGAGACTCAAAGCTCGACCACGGCAGAAGAAAGAGAAAGCACGAATGTCGTCCCCTATGCCTTAGCCATAGGCTCTGTATAGTATGCCATGCTGTGTACCGCACCTGTGTGTGCCATGCGATGAGTCCGTCAAGGGGTACAAGAGTGATCCATGAGTGGATCACTAGATAGCGGTCAAGATCATCCTTAGTAACTAAAAGACTAAGGAAATGTTTCTCAATTATGGAGGTGACAAAGAGTTTGTCGTAAAGAGTTACGTCAATGCAAGCTTTAACACCAATCCGGATGACTCTTAGTAGCAATCTGGATACGTATAGTGGAGCAACCATTTGGAATAGCTCCAAGTGGAGTGTGGTAGCAGTATTTACAGTTTGACATAGAGATTTGCAAAGTACACATAGATCTGAAAGTCACAGACCCGTTGACAACACCATGTCCCTAGTATGCCTCTAATAGATTAGTTCGTTGATCAAAGATGGCTATGGTTTCCTAGTCATGGACATGAGATGTCATTTGGTAACGGGATCACATCATTAGGAGAATGATGTGATGGACAAGATCCAAACTACAAACGTAGCATATGATCGTGTCAGTTTATTGCTACTGTTTTCTACATGTCAAGTATATGTTTCTATGACCATGAGATCATGCAACTCACGGACACCAGAAGAGTGCCTTGTGTGTATCAAATGTCGCAACGTAACTGGGTGACTATAAAGGTGCTCTATAGGTATCTCTGAGGGTGTCTGTTGGGTTGGCATGGATCAAGACTGGGATTTGTTACTCCGTGTGACGGAGAGGTATCTAAGGGCCCACTCGGTAATACAACATCACAATAAGCCTTGCAAGCAATGTAACTAAGTGTTAGTCATGGGATCTTGTATTACGGAACGAGTAAAGAGACTTGCCGGTAACGAGGTTGAACTAGGTATGGAGATACCGACGATCGAATCTCGGGCAAGTAACATACCGAAGAGCAAAGGGCACATCATACGGGATTAACTGAATCCTTGACATAGAGGTTCGATCGATAAAGATCTTCGTAGAATATGTAGGAACCAATATGGACATCCAGGTCCCGCTATTGGTTATTGACCGTAGAGGTGTCTCGGTCATGTCTACATAGTTCTCGAACCTGCAGGGTCTACACACTTAAGGTTTGGTGACGTTTCGGTAGTATAGAGTTATGTATGGTGGTGACCGAAGGTTGTTCTGTCGGGACCCCGATCCCAAGTCATATGAATCCAGACTGTAACATATCACATCACTTTGCGGCCTCACGCATAGTAAGCTCCACGGCTATAGACTTACCTTAGCCAGGACCGTTTGCGTCTTTTGGCTCATGTATGTGAACATGTTGCTGTCAATCAAACGACAGAGAACCCGGGCCGACATGACTAGTCATAGAACCCAAGTGACACATCCGTATGGAAACAGGCATACGTAACCAAGCAATCCAGGTGTCGGCCTCAAGCATGTGTAGACGAGTCATAGCAAGCTACAAGGACTCCATTACGTCGTGAGACATAAATGCCATCATTGCATGTAGACGAGTCATAGCAGGCTACAGGGACTCCATTACACTGCGAGACATTTCCCCGAAGGGATAAACACAACAACAAAGAAGGATACATGCCGGTCAATCAATGTGTCCGGAGCAGTAGCAAGCTACCATGGCTCGGTGGAAGCACAAATAGGAAGTTTCCCGTAAAGAGTATTACTAAAGGCACACGACTAGGTGTCCAATCCCATACATACAGTTGCACGTCACACGTATGCACGACATGCCCGGTATGCATAGATACAACCATGGCATCACACCATAACCATACAACAACTTTTATTTAAGGGGCTCAGACAAGCCTTGCATAATATGTTCTTGCAAATAGGGTTCACATGACCTGACACTCAACTCATACAAACAAATTCTTACAAACCAAGCGGAAGCATAAGTTGTCTGAGTACGGACAGATGAATGGGTAAAAAGGCACATGGCCTGACTATCTACAGCCCGCCACATGGCATAGGGTCGTAGCTGGGACACCAGCTATTCGGCATCGTCGACATCTAGAAAGAACCCACCTGATGGGTCCTGGGTCTCATCTGCAACATTTATTAAGCAAACATGAGTACAAACGTACTCACCAAGTCTTTAAAGCAGACCTAGTCTGTTCATGCTCATGTATCAACAACGGGGTGGTGGAATTTATGCAGCAATGCCATCTTTGACTCATGGCTAACCTACACTACACAATTTTAACTTTTTGTTTAAATTTTAGATATCGCACACGGGTCCATTAACTCCATGACAATACACCACCATGGATTCACTTCCCTCTCCTGGGAGAGTGCCATCCACGATACTCACACTTGTCTTGATATTTTTATGAGTATCCATTTGATTATCTATGAACAACATAAGCTTTCCAAGTAGTCCATATCCGAGGACGCGGCTATTCGAATAGTTTCATGCCCTGCAGGGGTGTACTTCTTCACACACGCTCTCGCCACTTATCGTTGTGTGCTCATAAAACCATGCACCTCGACAACCTTCAAGCTGAAGACCAGCGAGGGAGTCGAGCACGACCGTTAATCACATAAGACCTCTAGTCTAGGCTATCGCCTATTTGAGACTGAACCCACACAGAAGTCCGGCCAAAACATCCGCTACGGCCCCAAACGATGTGCATAGGGTTCCTAAGCCCACCATTCGGGTGACCCTTGGTACACCGTGCCACTGTCTACCGCGTCATAACCCACCCCTAGGGTCAGCGCTACGCACGGCCTCCAGCATGCTATAAATACCAGAAACTACTTGCAACTCCTGGACTAAGGACTAAGCGACTGATAAGTCGAGAGGGATCGAGTTACCGGAACCCAATGTGTGGTAGTAACTAGTCTTGGATCACAAACACGGAACTCTGTTCCTAAGAACAGTCCCAATGAGACAACCCGCTATGTACTCCTACATAGCCTCTCATCGCTACCTTTACCAAATCAAGTTCATCATAATCTTATCACATCGGAACAACAATGTTTCACTCCAGTTCATCACCCAGATGAATCAGACCTGACACAACTCTAAGCATAGCAAGCATAGCAGACAAAGTAAGCTAAGCACATCATGGCACAAGCATCTACCAGGTATGCTAGGTTGCAAGGTTTAGCTATTTACTATGACAATGACAGGTCATGTAGAAGAATAGGTTCATCTACTGTGTATGACAGGCATGTGAACAGTTGTCCTAATGCAATAAACAAGACCATGAGCGAGAGAGTGGGATGTTATTGGAATGATCAAGGGGGTTGCTTGCCTTGCAGGGTAGCGGAAAAGTTCTCTCCTTCGATGGAATACTGGGGGGTATCCTCAGAAGCAGGGCCTACCACATTGCAGATAAATAGCATTCAATACATGCAAGTGCAACAATATGATGCATGATCTTGACATGGTAGCATGTATGGATGAGCTAGTGCAACTAGTGTCCAAGTTAATATGAAGTGAGTTTGAATATAGGTTCAAAATCGTTCTTCATTTCAAATTCCATATGCTAACCTATTAATAAATGTCAAGGTTCATCTACATAGGTTGCTCTAACATGCATGATAATAGCACCATAGGATTCATTGGATTTTTCTGATAAATTTTCATATATAAATTATATTCATATGATTTACAGATTAATTTATATGCATTTTTAAAGTTTTAAACAATTTCTGGAATTATTTTAAAACTGGAAAATGAAATATGACGTCAGCCTAACATCACTACGACGTCAGCTGGTCGGCTGACCAGACCAGGTCAAACCTAACGTGCGGGACCCGCATGTTAGTGACACGGGCCTAAATCCTGCGCTGACCAGGGGTTTGACCCACCCTGGGTCCCACTGGTCAGTGGTAGGAGGCCTAATTAATCAGGGGGATTAGCCCCTGATGCTGGCCACGTCGGCACCCACCAGAGCGGGGCCGGCGGCGACCATCTGCACGGCGGCGATTCACTGGAATCGCGCCTCCGGCGACCATTTTGCGCATGGAGGGCACCGGGAGGTAGCCCGTGCACACGCGCATCCAACACTGCGACAGAGGGGGCTCGGGGGCCATCGGAGCTACGACCGACAATGACCCGAGCGACGGCGAGCTTCGGGCAGCAAGGGGAATGGCGCCTATGACGAGGGACATGCCGCTAGAGGAGGAGGAAATGGAGCAGGGGCTCACGACAGGGTTGCTAGGGGAGATGGCGAGCTCGGGGACGTGCAAACGACCTCGAATTACCGGAGGGAAGCTTCGGCGGCCGGCGGGGAAGAAACGGTAATGACGCGTCGTGGAGGGCTCCCAGCGTCGACTGGCTTCACAGGGAGGATGAGGAGGTCGCGGTGAGGCTTTTGGCGGGCTTAGAAAGGTGCGGGGCCGTCTAGAACTACAGCGACGCGGCGGAGACGAGCTCGGCCATGGCGGAGTAGAGGAGGAAAGAGAGCGAGCGAGAGAGAGAGAGAGAGCGCGCGAGGGGAAGAGGGAGAGGAGAAGGAGGCCACGGTGAGGAGGTCTCGCGCTGGCGCTCTCCCAGCCCTCCAGGCCGACAGCTAGGCAGGGAGGAGGTGGCCGACGTGTGCCCCCGCGCGGCAAGCGCACGCCCTTGTCCTCCTGGCGAGAGGATAGGGATGACTGGCACGGGCCAGATGGGCCGATGCCCCCCTGGGCCTCTGCTTTTCTTTTTTTCTCTCTGTTTTCTATTTCTGACATTTGTTTTATTTTCTTTACAGGTACAATTTCTTTGATAAAATATCCCAATTATTTTATAATATCAAGTTTGAATATTTCAAACTCCAATAAAAAGTTTCAGGATACTTTGAAATATAAAATAATGATAATGCTTTATTTGGTATGTTCAGAAGCTTTATCTTTTATTTTTAAATTGCTAAAGTTGTTCAAATATTTTAAATGATCCCTTGTATAATCATGTCCATATTTATCAGACATAGGGGACATTTTAGATGGGCATTTTGGATTTCTTGAATTTTCACAAACTTTGAATTGGTTTGATTCAAATGAGGGTTTGGGGTTTCCTTTAGTCCCCATTTCATGTTGATGAAAAAATGATATATGATGCGCACACACATGCTGTCCTATGACATCTAGCTAGGGATGTGACAACTCACCCCCACTCAAAAGAATCTTGTCCCGAGATTTTTAAGTCGTCGGGAAGAGCGTGGGGTACTCTAGTCGAAGACGATCTTTCCCATGTGGCCTCCTTTTCAGAATGGTGTGACCACTGAACCTTGAGAAACTTGATGTTCCGTCGCCGAGTGGTACGCTCAGCTTGATTAAGAATACGAACAGAGTATTCTCGATATGTAAGGTTATCTTGGAGATCAAGCGCTTCGTGGTCTACTTCACGGACAGGGTCCGAGAAGCAACGCGTGAGTTGCGAGACGTGGAAGACATCATGAACCTTGGAAAGATGCGGCAGAAGTTCCAATTGGTAGGCAACCTCTCCTCATTTAGCAAGAATGCGAAAAGGTCCAATGTAACGAGGAGCCAACTTTCCCTTGATACCAAATCGATGGGTACCCTTCAGAGGTGTAACCCGAAGGTAAGCCTTCTCGTTAACTTCATAGGTCACAGCCTTATGATGGCGATCATATTGGCTCTTTTGATGAGATTGGGCTGTTTTCAACTTTTCACGAATAATGCGAACTTGCTCCTCTGCATCCTGGATCATATCCGGGCCAAAGAGTTGCCTCTCTCTGGTTTCTGACCAGTTAAGAGGTGTTCGACACCTTCGTCCATAGAGAACTTCAAAAGGGTCTTTACCCAAGCTTGATTGATAACTATTGTTATATGCAAATTCAACAAATGGAAGACATTTCTCCCAATTCATACCGAAGGATATAACACAAGCTCGGAGCATGTCTTCGAGAATTTGATTGACTCGCTCAACTTGACCACTTGATTGCGGGTGGAAAGCAGTGCTAAAGGATAGATGAGTACCCATAGCGGTTTGAAAACTTTCCCAGAATCGGGAAGTAAAGATACTTCCGCGGTCTGAGTTAATCTCCAAAGGAACACCATGAAGAGAAACTATTCGATAAACATATAACTCCGCTAGCTGACTAGCAGTTATACTCTCCCGAACAGGAAGAAAATGAGCCACTTTGGAAAGGCGGTCAATGACCATAAAGATAGCATTATTCCCTCTCTTGGTCCTGGGAAATCCGGTAATGAAATCCATACCGACCTTATCCCATTTCCATTCGGGAATAGCTAGAGGTTGAAGGGTGCCAGTAGGCCTTTGTTGTTCTGCTTTCACGCGACGACAAACGTCGCAATTAGCAACGAACTGGGAGATTTCTCTCTTCATCCTAGTCCACCAGAACCTCTGGCGTAGGTCCTGATACATCTTGGTACTACCCGGATGAATTGTGAGAGGAGAATCATGAGCCTCCTTAAGGATAAATTGTCGTAGATGTTGCTTCTTCGGGATCACCAAGCGGTTCTCAAAGAATACAACACCCCGATCATCTTCCGAGAAGCATCTAACATTACCCTTCTTAATGTTTTTCTTGATCCGAGATATCCCGGCATCATGCTTGTGGGCTTCTGTAATTTGATTCGTAAGAGTAGGTTTCACCACCAGGTTAGATAGAATCCTTGAGGAACAATGTTGATGTTTAACTTCCGAAATTCCTCATGGAGAAGTGGTTGACCTTGTTGTAACATCAAGTTGTTACAATAAGACTTACGACTTAGTGCATCAGCCATAACATTGGCTTTCCCCGGGTTGTAAGTTATCCCTAAGTCATAATCTGTAATCAACTCAACCCACCATATTTGCCTGAGATTCAAATCCGGCTGGGTGAAAATATATTTCAGACTTTTGTGATCAGTGTAAATTTCGCAACGATTACCTAGAAGGTAATGTCGTCAGGTTTTCAACGCATAGACCACAGTTGCAAGATCAAGATCATGTGTTGGATAATTATCCTCATGTGGACGCAACTGTCGAGATGCGTATGCAATCACATGAAGATCTTGCATGAGAATGCAACCTAATCCTTGTCGCAAGGCGTCGCAATAGATAACAAAGTCCTTAGAGAAGTTTGGTGGCACCATAACGGGAGCAAAGGTTAGTCGTCTTTTCAACTCCTCAAAACTGTGCTCGCATTGTGGATTCCACTCAAACTTTTTATCTTTCTTGAGGAGTTCAGTCAGAGGTTTCGCAACCTTGGAGAAATTCTCGACAAAGAGGCAACAATAGCTCGCTAGGCAAAGGAAACTCTGAACTTGCTTAACCGATTCAGGTTGAGTCCAATCAAGGACGGCCTAAACTCTCTCGGGATTGACAATAATACCTTTACCAGAGATCATGTGTCCTAGATAGGTCACTTTTGGCAACCAAAATTCACACTTGGAGAATTTGGCATACATACGGTGATCTCGAAGTTTCATCAATACCAGCCTTAGATGCTCGACATGTTCCTATTCCTTCTTCGAGTAGATGAGTATGTCATCAAGGTAAACCACGACAAATTTATCCAAATACTCCATGAAGATTGAATTCATCAACTGAGAGAAGGTGGCTGGGGCATTGGTTAAACCGAAAGACATGACGGTGTACTCGTATTGGCCATAACGAGTAACAAAAGCCGTTTTTGGAATGTCCCCGTTTCTAATTCTGATTTGACGGTATCCCAACCTCAAATCCATTTTGGAAAAGACAGAGGATCCAGCGAGTTGATCATACAAATCGTTGATCCTGGGGAGCGGATACTTGTTCTTAATGGTGACCAGATTCACTGGTCGATAATCCACAACCATCCGATCTGATCCATCCTTCTTCTTGATGAAGAGGACGGGACAAGCCCAAGGAGAAGAACTAGGACGGATGAAACCTTTCTTCAAAGCCTCATCGAGTTGGATCTTAAGTTCGGCTAGTTCTAAGGGTGCCATCTTATAGGGTCTTCTGGCTATTGGGACAGTCCCTGGAATGAGCTCTATCACAAACTCAACATCTCAGACAGGAGGAATTCCGGGGAGTTCTTTCGGAAATAAATCCGAAAAGTCACGAACTACCAGAATATCTTCTAGTTCTGGAAGAGGGCTAGCATTAAGGGAATAGAGTTGGCGCTTGGCTGCTCGAGTGGAGACATTAACTATCTCACCCGATGAATGTGTAAGTTGAACATTCCTAGTATGAGTATCAATCTTAGCATAGTGGGCTTTCATGCAATCCATGCCTAGAATGATATTGATGTCCGAAGACTTGAGGGCTATAAAAGATGCTAGGAAGACTAGCCTATCCACCAGAATCTCATTATCATGGCTCACTCTAGAAGTTTGCCACTTTGAACCAGGAGTCTGAACTACTGAAGGAGTAGGCATATCACAAAAAGACATGTTATGCAACTGTGCATACCTTTCTGAGATGAAAGAATGAGGTGCCCCAGTATCAAATAGAACAGATGCTGGATGACTATTGACAAGGAGCGTACCTAGGATAACATCAGGATCCTCAATGGCTTCCTCAGCAGAAACATAGTTCACTCTTCCACGAGCGGGAGCTGGCTTCACATAGCAGGCTTTTCCCGGCTTCCCACGTCCAACGGGCTTAGCATTGCTCTGAGGACAATCACGAGAGTAGTGTCCTGGTTCCCCACATTTATAACAAACCATGATGGCATGGGGAGCAACATTGATAGGCGGACCTCCAAATGGCCTGGTTGGAGGGTTGGGCTGAGCTGGGTGAGGCGCCTGGAAGGATGGCCTCGCGGTGTATCTTGGCGGCAGAGCTGTGTTGGGCACCCACACCCGGCGTTTGTTGGAGCCCGAGCCAAATGCGGGGCTGAAGTCACGGTTGTGCTTCCTCGTGGCCTCATAGTCAGTGTGTCCAGACTCGGCATTGATAGCCTTGTTGACGAGAGCCTAGAAGGTTGTGCACTCATGCAGACACAAATCTCGACGCAGCTCAAGGTTAAGTCCCTTGCGGAACCTAGCCTGTTTCTTGGCATCGGTTGAAACTTCCTCCGGAGCATAGCGAGCAAGATTGCCGAACTGACAGCTATAGACATCCACGGACAGTCTGCCCTGGGTGAAAGCACAGAATTCCTCTCTCTTGCGATCCATTAGCCCTTCCTAGATGTGATGGGTACTGAATGTCGTGCTGAATTCCGCCCAAGTTGGTGCGGGGCCTGCGGGACGCATGGCTTCATAATTTTCCCACCACATATTGGCGGGTCCTTCTAGAAAGTAGGTAGCAAAGGTCACCTTGTTGGCCTCGGACACATTGGCAGCCCGGATCTTGCGGAACATGCTGGACAGCCAGTCATCCACGTCGAGTGGGTCGACCAAATGATGATACTTAGGTGGGCACATCTTGATGAAATCACAGAGTGACATGCCATCATTGTGATCATTGCGGGGAGCATGTGCTGTGTTCTGCTCAATTCGTTCCAATATCCTATTGGTCTCTCTCTTGTTCCTTTTTAGCTTCAAGCATCACTTCTGCCAAAGAAGGCGCATGTGGCAGATCCTCTTGCCTTGGCTGGCTTCCCTCGCCCTGCTCGGGGGCAGGCACGGGGTTATTCCTAGTTGCCACCATCCTGGGAAAACAAAACCCACAACTTAGACATATAGGACATCAACTCTAAGACACGAGATAAGGAATGTACTCTACAACATGGCATGCAGGGTAAACACCCAACAAGATGGTAATAACAACTGCCATACATTATCTATCTATACCTCCGGAACTCAACTCTCAACCTCAATCATATCCCACAAGACACGCAGGACTGTGGCAATACGACTACTAACATACTAGAACTATTATCGACGTACTCAAGCATCACCATAGAATGCCTCATACAGGTTACCCCCGTGACCCGGGAGCTGAACCTGAGGATCTAGAAAAACTCTAGTCTGTGATCCCTGGAAACCGTAAGGACACGGATGTGGCCTTGGTCCCCTTGCTGGCGGCAACAGCGGTCCTCAAAGAGGGGTGATGCCTCCAACATCGGGCCAGTCTACGTGTGCTGGCAGATGAGTCCGCGATGTGTTCAACATCTCCAAATCTCCATAGCCTGTCTGCACGACAGGTACCAACTGCGTTAGGGCTTTCCAAAGACACGCATGGGTAGCATAAAGCTCCATGCAAAGGGCACGTGCATCATGATCCTTGTTCTCCAACATCTGAGCGGTCACCTGCAACCTAGGGTCCTCATGGGAATGATCACAGTAGGCTGCACTAAGATAACCATCCTCTCCTTCCATGGAAGCAGGAACATAATAGAACTCTATGTTCTGAAGCAGACCATGGTGAAACCTCATGATAGTCAGCATGGTGTAGGCACCCTCCTGAACTGCCATATCTATGGTGACCTAGTCCATAAGTCCAGTGAAGCGGCTCTGCAGCTCTAGGATATGAAGGATATATCTTAACAGTACACAGATACTGACTCTGGTTGAAATCTCGATATTGTTCCTCCATTGTGTACTCTGGGTACCAACGGTAGCCACCCTCCATCATAACTCTAACCAACATGGCCGTGTGACCCGGTACATCGATGCACCTGGTCAAACGGACCACCTGACGGGAAGGACGAGGGGGCATCTGAAATAGAGAATGATGCAAAGACATTAGAGATTCTAGCAGAAATTGGACAGCATAACGGCTGTAATTGCTCAAAAAGGATTTTGAGACAACTGCAAAAGATTGGAAAAGCATAACCACTTGACTTCCTAGACTCAAATCTCTTCTCCATCTGTTTGTCACACCAACAATACTTGAGTACCTACATTCACTTGCAAACAAGCTAGCTAGTGGTCCATGGTTAGTAACTCGTCATCCTAAGCAATAGATGAGAAGCCTGGTTCTTATCCCCGTAGAAAATATGAGAAAGACTCAGCATAGAATAACTGGGGAAGAGGAGTAAAAAGAGCCTTACGTTCCCTTCCACAATCAATTCCCCTACTTTTCTATAGTGTTTCTAGACTCAACTTCGACCGGTTTGGCTTGGTAGTCCTACAGTCAGTCAGGCTCTGATACCAACGCTATTGGGACCCTGATCGTAAGTCATATGAATCCAGACTGTAACATATCACATCACTTTGCGGCTCACGCACGGTAAGCTCCACGGCTGCAGCCTTACCTTAGCCGGGACCGTTTGCGTTTTTGGCTCACGTATGTGAACATGTCGCTAGCAATCAAACGACAGAGAACCTAGGCCGACATGACTAGTCATAGAACCCAAGTGGCACATCCGTACAGAAACAGGCATACGTAACCCAGCAATGCAGGTGTCGGTCTCAAGCGTGTGTAGACGAGTCATAGCAAGCTACAAGGACTCCATTACGCCGTGAGACATAAATTCCATCACTGCACGTAGACGAGTCGTAGCAGGCCACAGGGACTACATTACACTGCGAAACATTTCCTCGAAGGGACAGACACAGCAGCAAAGAAGGATACATGCCAGTCAATCAATGTGTCCGGAGCAGTAGCAAGCTACCATGGCTCGGTGGAGGCACAAAGAGGCAGTTTCCCGTAAAGAGTACTACTAAATGCACACGACTAGGTGTTGGATCCCATACATACCGTTGCACAAAACACGTACGCACGACATGCCCGGTATGCATAGATACAACCATGGCATCACAACATAACCATACAACAACTTTTATTTAAGGGGCTCAAACGAGCCTTGCATAATATGTTCTTACAAATATGGGTCACATGACCCGACACTCAAGTCATACAAACAAATTCTTACAAAACAAGCGGAAGCATAAGCTGTTTGAGTACAGACAGATGAAAGGGTAAAAAGGCACATGGCCTAACTATCTACAGCCCTCCATAGGGCATAGGGTCATAGCTGGGACACCAGCTATTCGGCATCGTCGACATCTAGAAAGAACCCACCTGATGGGTCCTGTGTCTCATATGCAACATTTATTAAGCAAACATGAGTACAAAGGTACACAACAAGTCTTTAAAGCAGACCTAGTCTATTCATGCTCATGTATCAAAAAGGGGGTGGTGGAGTTTATGCAGCAGTGCCAGCTTTGACTCATGGCTAACCTACACTACACAATTTTAGCTTTTTGTTTAAATTTTAGATATCGCACACGAGTCCATTAACTCCATGACAATACACCACCATGGATTCACTTCCCTCTCCTAGGAGAGTGCCATCCACGATACTCACACTTGTCTTGATATTTTTATGAGTATCCATTTGATTATCTATGAACAACATAAGCTTTCCAAGTAGTCCATATCCGAGGACGCGGCTATTCGAATAGTTTCATACCCTGTAGGGGTGTACTTCCTCACACACGCTCTCGCCACTTATCGCTGTGTGCTCATAAAACCATACACCTCGGCAACCTTCAAGCGGAAGCCCAGCGAGGGAGTCGGCCACTACCGTCAATCACATAAGACCTCTAGTCCAGGCTATCGCCTATTTGAGACTGAACCCGCACGGAAGTCCGGCCAAAGTTTCCATTATGGCCCCAAACGATGTGCGCACGGTTCCCAAGCCCACCATTCGGGTGACCCTTGGTACACCGTGCCACTGCCTACCGTGTCGTTACCCACCCCTAGGGTCAGCGCTACGCACGGCCTCCAGCATGCTATAAACAACAGAAACTACTTGCAACTCCTGGACTAAGGACTAAGCGACTGATAAGTCGAGAGGGGTCGAGTTACCAGAACCCAATGTGTGGTAGTAACTAGTCTTGGATCACAGACACGGAACTCAGTTCCTAAGAACGGTCCCAATGAGGCAACCCGCTATGTACTCCTACATAGCCTCTCATCGCTACCTTTACCAAATCGAGTTCATCATAAGCTTATCACATCAGAACAACAATGTTTCACTCCAGTTCACCACCCAGATGAATCAGACCTGACACAACTCTAAGCATTGCAAGCATAGCAGGCAAAGTAAGCTAAGCACATCATGGCACAAGCATCTACCAGGTATTCTAGGTTGCAAGGTTTAGCTATTTACTGTGACAATGACAGGTCATGCAGAAGAATAGGTTCATCTACCGTGTATGACAATCACGTGAACGATTGTCCTAATGCAATAAACAAGAGCAGGAGCGAGAGAGTGGGATGTTATCGGAATGATCAAGGGGGTTGCTTGCCTTGTTGGGTAGCGGAAAAGTTCTCTCCTTTGATGGAATACTCGGGGGTATCCTCAGAAGCAGGGCCTACCGCAATGCAGATAAATAGCATTCAATACACGAAAGTGCAACAATATGACGCATGATCATTACATGGTAGCATGTATGGGTGAGCTGATGCAACTACTTTCCAAGTTAATTTTAAGTGAGTTTGAATATAGGTTCAAAATCGTTCTTCATTTCAAATTCCATATGCTAACCTATTAATAAATGTCAAGGTTCATCTACATAGGTTGCTCTAACATGCATGATAATAGCACCATTGGATTCATTGGATTTTTCAGATAAATTTTCGTATAAATTATTTTCATCTGATTTATAGATTAATTTATATGAATTTTTAAAATTTGAAACAATTTCTAGAATTATTTTAAAACTAGAAAATGAAATATGACGTCAGCCTGACGTCGCTACGATGTCAGCTGGTCGGCTGACTAGGCCAGGTCAAACCTGACATGCGGGACCCGCACGTTAGTGACACGGGCCTAAATCCCACGCTGACCAGGGGTTTGACCCACCCTGGGTCCCACTGGTCAGTGGCACGAGGCCTATTTAATCAGGAGGATTAGCCCCTGATGCTGGTCACGTCGGCGCCCATCGGAGCGGGGCCGGCGGCGACCATACGCACAACGGCGACTCACCGGAATCATGCCTCCGACGACCATTTGGCATGCGGAGGGCACCGGGAGGTAGCCCATGCACACGCGCATCCAACACTGTGGCAGAGGGGGCTCGGGGGCCACCGAAGCTACGACCGACGACGACCTCAGCAGCGGCAAGCTTCGGGCAGCAAGGGGAACGGCGCCTACGGCGAGGTACATGCCGCTAGAGGAGGGGGAATGGAGCAGGGGCTCACAACGGGGTTGCTGGGGGAGACGGCGAGCTCGGGGACGAGCAGACGACCTCGAATCGCCGGAGGGAAGCTTTGGCGGCCGGCGGGGAAGTAACGGCGACGACGCGTCGTGGAGGGCTCCCGACATCTACTGGCTTCACGGGGAGGACGAGGAGGTCGCGGCGAGGCTTTTGGCGGGCTCAGAAAGGCGCGGGGGCGGCTAGAACTACGGCGACGCGGCGGAGACGAGCTCGACCATAGCGGAGCACAGGAGGAAAGAGAGCGAGAGAGATAGAGCGCGCGAGGGGGAGAGGGAGAGGAGAAGGAGGCCACGGCAAGGAGGCCTCGCGCTGGCACTCTCCCAACCCTCCAGGCCGGCAACCAGGCAGGGAGGAGGTCGCCGCCGTGTGCCCGCGCGCTGCGAGCGCATGCCCCTATCCTCCTGGTGAGAGGACAGGGATGACTGGCACGGGCCAGATGGGCCGGTTCCCCCCTTGGGCCTCTGCTTTTTTTCTCTCTGTTTTCTATTTCTGACATTTGTTTTTTTTCTTTTCAGGTACAATTGCTTTGATAAAATATCCCAATTATTTTATAATATCAATTTTGAATATTTCAAACTCCAATAATTTTTTTAGGATATTTTGAAATATAAAATAATGATAATGCTTTATTTGGTATTTTCAGAAGCTTTATCATTTATTTTTAAATTGCTAAAGTTGTTCAAATATTTTAAATGACCCCTTGTATAATCATGTCCATATTTATTAGACATAGGGAACATTTTAGATGGGCATTTTGTATTTGTTGAATTTTCACAAACTTTGAATTGGTTTGATTCAAATGATGGTTTGGGGTTTCCTTTAGTCCCCATTTCATGTTGATGCAAAAATGATATATGATGCACACACACATGCTATCCTATGACATCTAGCTAGGTATGTGACATGTTTGGAGTCCCAGATGAGATCTCGGACGTCACGAGGAGCTCCGGAATGGTCCGGAGGTAAAGATTGGTATATAGGAAGTCCTATTTTGGTCGCCGGAAAAGTTTCGGGCTCATCGGTAGTGTACCGGGAGTGTCGGTAGTGTACCGGCAGACCATCGGGAGGGGTATTTCGACCCAAGAGGCTACATGGGCTGTGAGAGGATGAATACCAGCCCTTAGTGGGCTGGTGGAAGTCTCACACAAGGCTCATGCGGCTCGGAAGAAAATCCCAAAAGGAAAAAAGTGGAAAAAGGTAAAAGGGCTAAGATATGGAAGGAGTCCTAATCCTACTAGGAGTGGAGGAGGAGGACTCCTCCCTCCTGGTTTGGCCGAAGCCTAGGTCTGGCTCCTTGAGGGCCAGGCCTCCTCCTCCTCTCTCCTATATATACTAGAGGTTTTTAGGGTTTTGGAACAAGTTTTTCAGCCACGTGTTACCCGTTCCTCTAGTGCATAGTTTCTCCTCTAGATCGGTTTTCTGAAGTGCTTAGGCGAAGGCCTGCTGGAATTTCTCCACCACCATCACCGTGGCGCCGTCACGCTGCCAGAGAACTCATCTACCTCTCTGCTCCCTCTTGCTGGATCTAGAAGGCGGAGCTCGTCATCAAGCATTACGTGTGCTGAATGTGGAGGTGTCGTCCGTTTGGCGTTAGATCGAAAGGACCGTGATCAAGATCATGAGACGGATCGTGATGAGATCGCAGGACGGATCGTGGTGAGTTCGCGGGATGGATCGTGATTGGATCGCAGGACGGATCGTGATGAGATCGCGGGATGCTCGGTGATTTGGATCGCGAAGACGTTCGACTACACCAACCGCGTTTCTTAACGCTTCCCGCTTAGCAATCTACAAGGGTATGTAGATCCACTCTCCCTCTCGTAGATGCTCAGCATCATGGATAGATCTTGCATGTGCGTAGGAAATTTTTTGTTTCCCATGCGAAGTTCCCCATTAATAACTACCTCCCTCCCGTAGAGGAGGAGGATATCTCGGAAGCCAATGACCTCGACATCCTTGACAATCTCGAGGATCAGGAACCTTTCAGGCAACAGCTCATAGCCACGGCACGCAGCGTGAAAGCAAAAGAACGACAACTTAAAGTTGAACAAGATGACCTCAATGATCGATGGACGAGAGTCCTCTCAGTTAAGGAAGGGTACGGTACCGGTTTGTTGGACCAACCCAAAAGCTATCCATGCAGAAGGTTGCTGCCGCAAATTTACGATGAGCTTATTGATACTCTCTCTCCCAAACATACCCCATACGACAGGCCGGACCGCCCTCTGCGCGGGCATGACAGGATGGCTGACAATATCGATTACAGACCGGTGATGCCTCGAAAACGAGGAAAGGAGCCACTAGAGCCCAATGATAGGTTTGACCTGCGGGACGACCAAGACTACAGAGCAGGTCGTACAAGATCCATCTACGGATCCAGAGGTTACTCACCCGATAGACGGGAAGGGTACAGACCATGGCTTGACCACAATAACAGAGGCCAGGAATGCAACCGGGCTAGAACAGATGCGGAATACAGGCGCAGCATAGCTTGGGTCAGAGGCGCCGCTCACCCACTATGCTTCACAGACGAGGTGATGCAGCATCAGTTCCCAGAGGGGTTAAACCCGTGAATATAGAGGAGTACAATGGGACAACTGATCTAACCATATGGATTGAGTACTTCCTCCTCCACATCCACATGTCTCGAGGAGATGATCTCCCTGCCATCAAATATCTCCCCCTAAAACTCAAGAGGCCAGCTCGACACTGGTTAAACAACCTCCCCGAAAACTCCATTGGATGCTGGGAAGACATAGAGGATGCATTCCGATCTAACTTCCACAACACCTATGTTCGGCCGTCAGATTCCTCCGACCTAAGTAACATCATTCAGAAGCCCGGAGAGTCTGGGCGGAAATTCTAGAATCGGTTCTTGACCAAGAAGTACCAGTTGTCGATTGCCCGGACGCTGAGGCAATAGCCTACTTCCGGCATAATATTCTGGATGAATGGCTAGCTCACCAGCTCGGCCAGGATAAACCTTAGACTATCTCCGCCCTTACATCCCTCATGACCCGCTTTTGCGCGGGCAAAGATAATTGGCTAGCCAGATAAAGCCACAACTCTGAAGACCCCGGAACCTCTAAAGTTCGGGACGGTAACAGGAAACCAAAGCGCAACAAAAACAAACACCGGCACAATACTAGTGATGCCGATGACACGGCCGGTAACCCCGGCTTCCGCAACTCCCGACCTGGGTAGCAGAAGAAGCCCCTTAAAGGCAATCAAGACGGACCGACCCCGTTGGAGAAGATCATGGAAAGGCCTTGCTAAATCCATGGGACTCAAGAGAAGCCTGCCAATCATACACACCGCAATTGCTGGGTGTTCAAACAGGTCGGCAAGCTCCCACCCAAGGATCAAGGCAAGAGCCGTCATAGCAAGGACGAGGATGAGCCACGGGGTCCGATTGGTGGCGGACAAGAGAAATTCCCTTGAGATGTCAAAACAGTAAACATGATATACGCCACCCATATACCCAACAAGGAGAGGAAGCGCACCCTTCGAGAGGTCTACGCTGTAGAGCCTGTAGCTCTGAAGTATAACCCATGGTCGGCATATCTGATCACCTTTAATCGACGTGATCACCCGACTAGTATCCGTCATGGGGGTTCGGCCACACTCGTCCTAGACCCCATCATAGATGGGTATCACCTCACAAAAGTCCTAATGGATAGAGGAAGTAGCCTTAACTTGATTTACTCAGACACGGTGAAAAAGATTGGAATAGATCCATCAAGGATCGAAACCAGCAACACTATCTTTAAAGGAGTGATCCCAGGTGTCGAGGCCCGGTGCACTGGCTCCGTTAGCCTAGAAGCAGTGTTCGGCTCGCCCAATTACTTTTGCAGCAAAGACTTGATCTTCGACATTGTACCCTTCCGCAGCGGCTATCATGCCCTACTCGGCCAGACAGCGTTCGCTCGCTTCAACATTGTTCTGCATTATGCATACCTCAAGCTCAAGATGCCCAAACTCAAGGGGGTCATTACTATTAACGGAAACACAGAGCACTCTCTCGGAACTGAGGAACATGCCCTGGCCCTGGCAGCTGAATTTAAGTACAATGATGATTGGCAAACTCCGGCATCTGCCGTAAAGGCATGCAAGGTGGGGAAGCGAGCATGGTTTCAGTACGAACACTCAGAACCTTCCCTTCCCCTTAAATAGGGATATGCCCCCCATCGCACAACCCTAGGACCAAAAAAGTACATGCCAAGGAGGCACAACTTCACACTCAAAATTCCATGGGAGGCGGTGGGGAAAAAGGGTAAGTGTTCGGCTAGACCGAACTATTACCATTACGATGTCTTTGGACATAATGCAGGCACTATCAAAGGGCCTACACAAGGCATAAAGCTCATCCACACTTCGGTGTATTCTCAAGATCTTGTTTGCAAGATCCGTTCACCGAACAGTACCACCCATTGAGGTGCACCATGGCACGGGAGTACACAAGCGATAGGGCACATCGAGGACTTAAGGTCACCAATCGAAGACCCTTGGTACATCCACTCCTGTAGAATTTCTTCTTTTTTCACATACCTATAAGCAGTTGTTTCGGCAATCCAAGCAATAAGAGTTGTTGAGAAAAATATAGCATCATTATATATGTTTGTCTTGTTGTCCTTTTTGGCACATATTTTTTTCTCTCTCTTCTCGTGAAACTGTTTGGTATGTTGCGATGCAACCGGCTAATAGACCGGGGGCTCGAGTTAAAAAAACCGCCTTATGTACAACTTATTATGCGTTAGGCGTCTTGGAATTCACTTTATATGCATTGGTTCCGAACTATGTCTTGGGTCAATAGTTGGGTTGCCCGACTCCTGTGCTTGCCCCTTTACATTCCGCTCGTTCAGCTAAAAGGGCAAAGGGAGAACCCCTGCGATTGTGTTTCCGAATAGTCTGGTCAAGCACCTCAGGGGAGAAAGCCGAAAACTGACTGTCATAGTATGCGAGAGACGGTCTGTGAATCCAAGCTTAAAGTGTTATACTTAGATCCTCGTCAAAGTATATTCCGTGTTATTCGAGGGGTTTGTTCTTCATACAAACCATGTGATGCTGGCCTTAGTCGCGGTTCATCCGAACATCACAACACTCCTGGGGCTAGTCATCAGCCCCCCCCCCCCCCGTAGTCCTTTTCGCGCCCCTATGGCTAAGTGAAAGCAATAAAGCAATATGGTCTGATTGCCTGGTCTGCCGCAATCTATGGCCTTCGGGTTCCGATAACTCAGCTAAGGGACATAGTGCATTGGCAGAGACACCCCATGTAGTATCTACATGGGGGCTGAAGCCGATGACTCGTAGCTTTCAGTTTCAATGACCACACAAGAGTTATAAAGGAACGCAAAACATTGAAAGCATGATAAAATTATAACATTAAAACGTTAAAATGTCTGCGAACATATTACAACCTAATGATACATGCTCTCTTTCGAGCACTGTGACTCTATCGCTCGAGCACCCTCCATTACTACGGCGAAGTACAGCTCGGGGTGCCTATGTTCCTTCCTAGGAGGCGGCGGGGCGGTTGCTATCTTCATCGGATCCAGCCCCTACTAGTGCACCTTGGCCTTTGTGAAGGCCATCCGAGCTCCCTCGATGTAGGAGGAGCACTTCATAGCGTCGAGGGGGTGCAGTGTCGATCAGCTTCTACACCAGGCCGAAGTAGCTACTGAGCAATGGCTTGTTGGGCCATAACCGGATGTAGAGGTCCTTCATGGCCGACTCCGCCATCTGGTGCAGCTCCATTAGCTGCTTCAACTGCTCGGCAAGAAGAGGAGAGCGCTCGGGGGGGGGGGGGGCTTCAAACCGCGCCTAGACTAAGCGAGCTTCATCTCCTTCTTCCCGTTAAGGATATAGCTGATTCACGCCCCCTATGCTCTTCTGGAGGTCAGAACAGGCGCCTGAGGAACACCACACCCGGGTAAGCAACTCGAACTTGCTATCCCCGAAGACACACCACAATAAGTATGGCTTAGCATCTGTTATAGCCTTCTCCTGGCAAACTTGTTCTTCGAAAAACTTCCTACCCACCCGCTCCTTTTGGAGTTCTGCTTTCATGGTGGATAGTTTGGCAGGCTGCTCCTTGCCTTTCAGGTCAAGGGCCTCGCACTTGAGGCCGGCGTCCTTGAGCTCCTATGGGATCTCCTCCACCCGAGCCTCATGCTTGTTGCTGGTGGCCCTTAGGGCTGACAATGCCGAAGCCGCTTGTGCGGCCGCCGCCCTCTCAACCAAAGCCTCCTGCTTCGCATTTTGCAGCTCGGCCCTAAGATTCTCCATTTCCTTCACCGAGGCTGTGTATGTTGGAAATATGCCCTAGAGGCAATAATAAATTAGTTACTATCATATTTCCTTGTCCATGACAATCGTTTATTATCCATGCTAGAATTGTATTGATCGGAAACTCAGATACATGTGTGGATACATAGACAACACCATGTCCCTAGTATGCCTCTAATAGACTAGCTTGTTGATCAAAGATGGTTAAGGATTCCTAGCCATGGACATGAGATGTCATTTGATAACGGGATCACATCATTAGGAGAATATTGTGATGGACCGGACCCAAACTATAAACATAGCATATGATCGTGTCAGTTTATTGCTACAGTTTTCTGCATGTCAAGTATCTGTTCCTATGACCATGAGATCATGCAACTCACTGACATTGGAGGAGTACATTGTGTGTATCAAATGTCGCAACGTAACTGGGTGACTATAAAGGTGCTCTACAGGTATCTCCGAGGGTGTCTGTTGAGTTGGCATGGATCAAGACTGGGATTTGTTACTCCGTGTGACGGAGAGGTATCTCAGGGCCCACTCGGTAATACAACATCACTATAAGCCTTGCAAGCAATGTAACTAAAGAGGTTCCGGAAAGTGGTATTTGGGTTCCGGAAAAGTTCCTAGCACTATCGGTAGTGTACCAGGAGTGACGAACGGGTTCCAGGGGTCCACCGGGAGTGGCCCACCCAGTCGGGGGGCACATGGGCCTAAGTGGTTGCGCACCAGCCCATAATGGGCTGGGAAACCGACCACAAAGGGCCCTTTCGCCCAAGGGTAGGTGGGGAGGTGCCTTGGAGGGGAGGGAGACCTCCCTAGGGCGCCCACCTCCCTTATGGGAGGTGGACTCCTCCCTATCTTGGCCGGCCAGCCCTCCTTGGAGGAGGGGCCAAGGCTGTGCCCTACCTACCCCTTCCTCCTATAAATAGAGAGGGAGAGGGAGGGAAGCACAACCCTAAGGCATAGGTGTAGCCCTCCCTCTCTCCCTAGATCTGTTTCTCCTCCAAAACGCGGCCGCGGCAGCACTTGGCGAAACCCTGGTGATATCGCTCCACCACCACCGCCACCATGCCGTTGTGCTACCATATAACTCATCTACCTCTCCACCCTCGCTTGCTGTATCATGGAGGTGGAGATTTTCATCGAGCTGTACGTGTGCTGAACGTGCGGGTGTCATCCGTTCGGCACTAGATGGGAAGGACCACGATGGGATCACGGGATGGCTCGTGATGAGATCATGGGACGGATCATGATTGGATCGTGAAGACATTCGACTACATCAACCGTGTTTCTTAACGCTTCCCTCTTAGCAATCTACAAGGGTATGTAGAATCACTCTCCCTCTTGTAGATGCTCATCACCATGGATAGATCTTGCGTGTGCGTAGGATTTTTTTTTGTTTCCCATGCAACGTTCCTCAACAGTGGCATCATGAGCTAGGTCTATATGTAGATGAGATCTCGAGTAGAACACAAAGGAGTTTGTGGGCGTTGATGCTTATATTGCTTCTTCCCTTGGTCGTGTTTTGGTTCAGCGGTATTGTGGGATGAAGTGGCCCGGTCCAACATTACTCGTACGCTTACGAGAGACCGATTCCATCGACTGACGTGTAACTTCGTTGCACAAAGATGGCTGGCGGGTGTCTGTTTCTCCTACTTTAGTTGTATCGGATTCGACAAAGGCAGTCCTTGATAAGGTTGAAAAGCAACTTATGTATCACCGTTGTGGTTTTTGCGTAGGTGAGAATTGTTCTTACTAGATACACGTAGCAGCCACGTAAAACTTGCAACAACAATAAGAGGACGTCTAACTTGTTTTTGCAGGGTATGTTGTGATGTGATATGGCCAATTACATGATGAGATATATGTGGTGTATGAGGTGATCATGTATTGTATAGAATATCACGACTTGCATGTCGATGAGTATGACAACCGACACGAGCCATAGGGTTGTCTTTAATCATTGTATGACCTGCGTGCCAATCATTAAGCGCTATGTAATGCTTTACTTTATCGCCAAGTGGTAGCAATACTAGTAGAAGCATGGTGGGCGTGACAACCCCGATGGCGACATGTTGATGGAGATCAAGATGATGGAGATCAAGGTGTCATGCCGGTGATGATGGAGATCATGCGAGTGCTTTTACGATGGAGATCAAAAGCACAAGTTCATGGCCATATCATGTCACTTATGATTTGCATGTGATGTTAATCCTTTTATGCACCTAGTTTTGCTTAGGATGACGGTACCATTATAAGGTGACCCCTCACTAAAATTTCAAGATCAATTGTGTTCTCCCCGAGTTTGCACCGTTGCGAAAGTTCGTCGTGTCGAGACACCACGTGATGATCGGGTGTGATAGACTCTACATTCACATACAATGGGTGCAAGCCAGTGTTGCACGTGCAGAACACTCGGGTTAAACTTGACGATCCTAGCATGTACAGACATGGCCTCGGAACACAAGAGACCGAAAGGTCGAACATGAGTGATATAGCAGATATGATCAACATGATGATGCTCGCCATTGAAACCACCTCAACTCACATGATGATCGGACTTGAGTTGGTGAATTTGGATCATGTATCACTCGAATGACCGAAGGGATGTCAATTTGAGTGGGAGTTCTTAAGTAATATGATTAATCGAACTCATTATTATGAACATAGTCAAAATGTCTTTGCAAATTATGTTGTAGATTACTAGCTCACCTTGTAGCTCCCTTGAATTTTTATATGTTCCTAGAGAAATACAGTTGAAAGATGATGGTAGCAAATTGTGGACTGGGTCCGTGATCTGAGGATTGTCGTCATTGCTGCACAGAAGGCTTATGTCCTTAATGCACCGCTCGGTGCGCCACCCCCTCTAGCTGTTGGGAGACGTAGTAGTAAATCAAAAAAAATCCTACGATCACCAAGATCTATCTATAGATAAACCAGAAACGAGTAAGGGGAGAGTGCATCTTCATACCTTTGAAGATCGCAAAGTGGAAGTGTTACAAGAACGCGGTTGGTGGAGTCTTACTCGTAGCGATTCAGATCGTGGTGGGATCCGATCTTAGCGCCGAACAACGGCGCCTCCGCGTTCAACACACATGTAGCCCGGTGACATCTCCTATGCCTTGATCCAGCAAGGAGGAAGGGGAGGTTGAGGGAGAGCTCCGGCAGAATGATGACATGGTGACGGTGGAGCTACGTGGACTCCGGCATGGCTTCACCAAGCGCTACGGAGAATGAGGAAGAGGAAGAGTAGGGCTGCGCCAAGAGAGAGACAACTCGTGTCTCAAATCAGCCCTAATACCTCGGGTATATATAGGAGGAGGGAGAGGGAGGGCTGCCTCGGCCCCTCCTCCAAGGAGGAGAGGTTCGACCGAGATAAGGGAGGAGTCCACCTCCCACAAGGGAGGTGGATCTCTTCCTTTTGAATCTCCTTTTGCCTTATCTCTTTATCCCTAGCCACATGGGCCTTTAGGGAAGGACTTGTCTAGCCAAATAAGGGCTGGTACACCTCCTCTAACAGCCCATGAAGTCCTTTGGTCGTCACACCCCTCTCGGGGGTCCTCCGGCACCCTCCTAGCACTCCCGGTACACTACCGATGAGCCCGAAAACTTTCCGATGACCAAAACTAGACTTCCTATATATCAATATTTACCTCCGGACCATTCCACAGCTCCTCATGACGTCCAGGATCTCATCCGGGACTCCGAACAACCTTTGGTAACCACGTACAACATTTCCCTATAACCCTATCGTCATCGAACCTTAAGTGTGTAGACCCTACGGGTTCGGGAGAGACGTAGACATGACCAAGACACCTCTCCGGTCAATAACCAACAACGGGATCTGGATACCCATGTTGGCTCCCACATGCTCCATGATGATCTCATCAGATGAACCACGATGTCGGGGATTCAATCAATCCCGTATACAATTCCCTTTGTCTACCGATATGACATTTGCGCGAGATTCGATCGTCGGTATCCCTATACCTTGTTCAATCTCGTTACCGGCAATTCTCTTTACTCATTCCATAACACATCATCCCGTGGATAAATCCTTAGTCACATTGAGCTCATTATGATGATGTCTTACCGAGTGGGCCCAGAGATACCTCTCCGTCACACGGAGTGACAAATCCCAGTCTCGATTCATGCCCACCCAACAGACACTTTCGGAGATACCCGTAGTGCACCTTTATAGCCACCCAGCTACGTTGTGACGTTTGGCACACCCAAAGCATTCCTACGGTATCCCGGAGTTGCATAATCTCATGGTCTAAGGAAACGATACTTGACATTAGAAAAGCTTTAGCAGACGAACTACACGATCTTGTGCTATGCTGAGGATTGGGTCTTGTCCATCACATCATTCTCCTAATGATGTGATCCCGTTATCAATGACATCCAATGTCCATGGTCCTGAAACCATGACCATCTATTGATCAACGAGCTAGTCAACTAGAGGCTCACTAGGAACATGTTGTGGTCTATGTATTCACACATGCATTACGGTTCCCGGTTAACACAATTATAGCATGAACAATATACAATTATCATCAACAAGGAAATACACTAATAACCATTTTATTATTGCCTCTAGGGCATATTTACAACACTAGCATCTTCTGTAGATGTTGTGAACATCTAACAGGCACGTTCCGATGACTACTTGATAGTTCCATGCGTCATGCATTACGGCTTAGAATTAAGGCTCCAAAACATTTTGAACGTCACGGAACATATGAGATGTTCTAAGAGCTGAAATTGGGATCTCAGGCTGGTGCCCGTGTTCTGAGATATGAGATCTCCAACAAGATTCTTTGCCTGGAAGATGAAGGAGAATAGCTCAATCATTGAGCATGTGCTCAGATTGTCTAGGTGCTACAATCGCTTGAATCGAGTGGGAGTTGATCTTCCAGATAAGAAAGTGATTGATATAGTTTTCCAAGTCTCTGTCACTAAGCTACTAGAGCTTCGTGATGAACTATAGAATGCCAGGGATGGAAATAATGATCCCCGAGATGTTCGTGATGTTTGACACCGCAAAGGTAGAAATCAAGAAGGAGCATCAAGTGTTGATGGTTAGTAAAACCACTAGTTTCGAGAAGGGCAAATGCAAGGAGGGAAACTTCACGGATGGCAAGACAGTTGATGCTCCAGTGAAGCAACCAAAAGTTCAACCCAAACCCGTGACTAAGTGCTTCTATTATGAGGAGAGTGGTCGCTGAAGCGGAACAACCCTAGATACTTGGTAGATAAGAAGACTGGCAACATCGACTGAAGTATATTTGATACACGTGTTATTGATGTGTACCTCGCTAGTACTCCTAGTAGCACCTGGGTATTGGATGCCGGTTCGGTTGCTAAATGTTAGTAACTCAAAATAAAAGCTCCAGAATAAACGGAAGCTAGCTAAGGGTGAGGTGACGATGAGTGCTGGAGGTGTTTCCAAGGTTGATGTGATCACCATCGTATGCTCTCTCTACCTTTGGAATTAGTGATGAACCTAAATAAATGTTATTTGGTGTTTGCATTGAGCATGAACGTGAATATATCATGATCATTGCTATATGGTTATTCATTTAAGTTAGAGAATAATGTTTATTCTGTTTACATGAATAATACCTTCAATGGTCATGCACCCAATGAGAATGGTTTGTTGAATCTTGACCGTAGTAATACACATTTTCATAACATTGATGCCAAAAGATGCAAAGTTAATAATGATAGTACCACATACTTGTGGCACTACTGCTAAATGTCATATTGGTATAAATCGCATGAAGAAACTCCATGCCGATGGATCTTTGGACTCATTCGGTTTCGAATCGGTTGAGACATGCGGACCATGCCTCTTGGGCAAGATGACTAAAGACCCTGTGTTCAGTATGATGGAGCACGCTAGTAACTTATTGGAAATAATACATGTTGATGTATGCGATCCAATGAGTGTTCCAGCGTGCAGTGGATGTCATTATTTTTCATACCTTCACTGATGATTTGATTATATATGAGTATATTTGCTTAATGAAACACAAGTCTGAAACGTTTGAAAAGTACAAACAAATTCAGAGTGAAGTTTAAAATCATCATGACAAGAAGATAAAAATGTCTATGATATGATCGTGGAGGTGAATATCTGAGTTTCGAGTTTGGCATACAACTTTAGACAATGTGAAAGTTGTTTTACAACTCACGCCACCTGGAACACCATAGCGTGATGGTGTGTTCAAACGCCATAGTCATGCTCTATTGGATATGGTGCATACTAAGATGTCTCTTATCATTTTGCCACTATCGTTTTGGGGTTATGCATTAGAGACAACTACATTCACTTTAAAAGGTGCACCATCCAAATCCTTTGAGATGACACCATATGAATTATGGTTTGATAGAAACCTAAGCTGCCATTTCTTAATGTTTGGGGCTGTGACGCTTATGTGAAAAAAAGGTTTTCACCTAATGAGCTCGAACCCGAAGCAGAAAAATGCATCTTCATAGAATACCCTAAGAACAGCTTGGTATACCTTCTATCTCAGATCCGAGCACAAAGTGTTTGTTACTAAAACGGGTCCTTTCTGGAGAAAGAATTTCTCTCGAAAGAATTGAGTGGGAGGAAGATAGAACTTAATTAGGTTGTTGAACCTTTGTTTCAACTAGACAGTAGCACAGCGCAGAAAGATGTTTCTGTGGAGCCTACGTTAGTTGAAGAGGAAGTTAATGATGATGATCATGAAGCTTCGAATCAAGTTACTGTCGAACCTTGTAGGTCGACAAGGACGTGTACTACTCCTGTGTGGTACAACAACCCTGTCTTAGAGGTCATGTTGTTAGACAAGAATGAACCTACAAGCTAAGGAGAAGCGATGATGGGCTCGGATTCCGACAAATGGTTAGAGGCCATGAAATCTGATAAAGGATCCATGTATGAAAACCAAGTATAGACTTTGGTAGACTTGCTCATTGGACGACAGGACGTTGAGTTAAATTGGACCTTTAAGATGAAGACAGACGTTGATGGTAAATGTCACCATTTATAAAGCTCGACTTGTCACAGAGAAGTTTCCGACAAGTTCAAGGAGTTGACTGCGATGAGACTTTCTTACTCATAGCGATGCTAAAGTCTGTTCGAATTATGTTAGTAGTTGCTGCATTTTTCAATTATGAAATCTGGCAGATGGATGTCAAAACATCATTTCCTTAACGGTTTACTTGAGGAAAGGTTTTATGTGATACAACTGGAAGGTTTTGTCAGTCCTAAGGATGCTAAAAGGTGTGCGAGATCCAGCGATCCTTCTATGGGATGGAGCAAGCATCTCAAAGTTGGAATATACGCTTTGATGAGGTGATCAAAGATTTTGAGTCTATACAAAGTTTATGAGAAACTTGTATTTACAATGAAGTGAGTGGGAGCACTATAGAATTTTTGTTAAGCATATGTGGATCACATATTGTTGGTCATAAATGATGTAGAATTTCTCGAAAGCATAAAGGGTTGTTTGAAAAGAGTTTTTCAAAGGAGAACCTGGATAAAGCTACTTAATTGTTGGGCATTGAGATCTATAGAGATAGATCAAGACGTCTGATAAGACTTTCAATGAGTACATACCTTGACAAGATTTTGAAAGAGTTCAAAATGGATCACTCAAAGAAAGAGTTCTTGCCTGATTTGTAAGGTGTTAAGTTGAGTGAGACTCAAAGCTTGACCACGGCAGAAGAAAGAGAAAGGACGAACGTCGTCCCCTATGCCTTAGCCATAGGCTCTATATAGTATGCCATGTTGTGTACCGCACCTGTGTATGCCTTGCCATAAGTCTGTCAAGGGGTACAACAGTAATCCAAGAGTGGATTACTGGACAGCGGTCAAAATTATCCTTAGTAACCAGAGAACTAAGGAGATGTTTCTCAATTATGGAGGTGATAAAGAGTTCTTCATAAAGAGTTACATCGATGCAAGCTTTAACACCAATACAGATGACTCTTCGTAGCAATCCGGATACGTATAGTTGAGCAGCCATTTGGAATAGTTCTGAGTGCAGTGTCGTAGCAATATTTATAGTATGACATAGAGATTTCCAAAGTACACACGAATCTGAATATCGCAGACCCATTGACTAATGGACCTCTCTCACATGCAAAGCATTATCAAGCCCCAGAACTCATTGGGTGTTAGATTCATAAAAATGCGAATCACATGGTGATGTGAACTACATTATTGACTCTAGTGCAAGTGGGAGACTGTTGGAAATATGCCCTAGGGGCAATAATAAATTAGTTATTATCATATTTTCTTGTTCATGATAATCGTTTATTATCCATGCTAGAATTGTATTGATCGGAAACTCAGATACATGTGTGGATACATAGACAACACCATGTCCCTAGTATGCCTCTAATAGACTAGGTCGTTGATCTAAGATGGTTAAGGTTTCCTAGCCATGGACACGAGATGTATTTTGATAATGGGATCACATCATTAGGAGAATGTTGTGATGGACAAGACCCACACTATAAACGTAGCATATGATCGTGTCAGTTTATTGCTACAGTTGTCTCCATGTCAAGTATCTGTTCCTATGACCATGAGATCATGCAACTAACTGACACCGGAGGAGTACATTGTGTGTATCAAATGTCGCAACGTAACTGGGTGACTATAAAGGTGCTCTACAGGTATCTCTAAGGGTGTCTGTTGAGTTGGCATGGATCAAGACTGGGATTTGTTACTCCGTGTGACGGAGAGGTATCTCAGGGCCCACTCGGTAATACAACATCACTATAAGCCTTGCAATCAATGTAACTAAAGAGTTAGCCATATGATCTTGTATTACGGAACGAGTAAAGAGACTTATCGATAACGAGATTGAACTAGGTATGGAGATACGGACGATCGAATCTCGGGCAAGTAACATACCGAAGAACAAAGGGAATAGCGTACGGGATTAACTGAATCCTTGACATAGAGGTTCAACCGATAGAGATCTTCGTAGAATATGTAGGAACAAATATGGGCATCCAGGTCCCGCTATTGGTTATTTACCATAGAGGTGTCTCGGTCATGTCTACATAGTTCTCGAACCCGCAAGGTCTGCACACTTAAGGTTCGGTGATGTTTCAGTAGTATTGAGTTGTGAATGTTGGTGACTGAACGTTGTTCGGAGTCTTGGATGAGATCTCATATGTCACGAGGAGCTCTGGAATGGTCTATAGGTAAATATTGATATCTAGGAAAGTGGTATTTGGGTTCCGAAAAAGTTTTGGGCACTACCGGTAGTGTACCGGGAGTGATGAAAGGGTTCCGGGGGTCCACCGGGAGGGGCCCACCCACCCCAAGGGGGAACATGGTCCTATGTGGTTGAGCACCAGCCCATAATGGGCTGGGAAAACAGACCACAAAGGGCCCTTGCGCCCAAGGGTAGGTGGGGAGGTGCCTTGGAGGGGAGGGAGACCTCCCTAGGGCGCCCACCTGACTTATGGGAGGTGGACTCCTCCCTATCTTGGCCGGCCAGCCCTCCTCAGAGGAGGGGCCAAGGTTGTGCCCTACCTACCCCTTCCTCCTATAAATAGAGAGGGAGAGGTAGGGCAGCGCAACCCTGAGGCATAGGTGCATCTCTCCCTCTCTCCCTAGATCTGTTTCTCCTCTAAAACGCGTCTGCGGCAGCGCTTGGCGAAACCCTGCTGAAATCGCTCCACCACCACCACCACCATGCCATTGTGCTTCTAGAGAAGTCATCGACCTCTCCACCCTTGCTTGCTGGATCAAGGAGGTGGAGATTATCATCAAGCTATGCGCGTGCTGAACGCAGAGGTGCCATCCTTTCGGCACTAGATCGGAAGGACCACGATGGGATCGCGGGACGGCTCATGATGAGATCGCGGGATGGATCGTGATTGGATCGTGAAGACATTCGACTACATCAACCATGTTTCTTAACGCTTCCTGCTTAGCGATCTACAAGGGTATGTAGAACCACCCTCCCTCTCATAGATGCTCATCACCATGGATAGATCTTGCGTGTGCGTAGGATTTTTTTTGTTTCCCATGCTACGTTTCTCAATAGTGTAGGCATCAAGAATAAGAATACTGCATCGACAGTAGGATAACCACATTTTTTTATATTCAGTAAAGCTTACCTTGTGGATCATCAAATCTCTTGTTGAGAGCATCAAGCTCGTCTTTAGAGCTTTCGAGCTTCCGATTCAACTCGTCCAGTTCGGCATCATTTATAGCCACCACTGATGACGAAGCCTGCAACACAGAACTGCTTGTCAGGTTATATGGGTTCAAAACTTCCGAATTATTGTCAATCCGATCTTATGTCCGGACCTCTTAAGGGTTGTTATAACATTCCGACCATATAGTTTTATATATAGTTCGGATAATGATCCATGATGGTTCCCTAGGTAAGTTTTTCAAACTCACCTAGGGCTAGAGGGCTGCCATGTATATAGTAATCATAAAAATAAATAACAGTTTGCAAATAAGAGTGTCGCGTGGCTTACCTAAAAGCCCGTCAGGAGACCCTTGAAGGACTCCTTCAGTCCATTGTCGATGGACAGAATGCTCTGCAATACTGCACCCAGAAGGGTGCGATGCTCCTCGGAGATGGAGGCGCTATATAGAGCCTCCCCCATAACCGGCCACCCATTGGTTGGTGGTACCGGTGGTGATCAGACAACCCGATCACCAACCGGGGACTAAACCAGTACCTCCGGAGGCATGGTGCACTCCAGAGATACCCTCGAAGGGGACTGAGCGATCGCTTGTCCGGTCTTCTCAGAATCCGGGTGGGGTATCGCCCCCCGGTCTTTGGTGATCGAGGTGTTAGCCTCGGCCATGATGTCGTCTCCCTCGCCGTTGGTTCCCGTCTCCATAGGAGCATGCTGGGACGACAACTCCATGATGTCCTTCGCGACACCCGGAGGGGTGGGATGCGACACATTCCCGCTCTCTGCTAGCTCGGCGGGCGGGATCTCCCCGTCCAAAATTGGTCGGTGGGGAGCACGCGCGGTGGGCTGCAATGTCAATAAATGCTCGCATCTTATTAAACTATAAACTTATCAATGACAACTATAGGAGTCTTCAAATCCTCACCTTCGAGCAGGGGGCTTGACCCTTAGGCTCGTTTGTGGAACCCTCTCGAAGTCATCGGACTCGGTATCCGAGTCTGAACTATTGTCGGACAGGATAACCTGTGTCCGACGCGCTTTCTTCGGGGTGGGAGGGGGTACCTCCTCTGCGGCGTTCGATGACGTCGCTCTCTTTCTTGTGAGGGGGAATCGCCCTATCCCTCGCCTTCGTCCTCATCCTCATGTTCCTGTTAATTCAAGGAGGCATGGGTTTCTTCGGACACAGCCTCTGGCTGGTCCCTGATGCGCATGCCTTCTTGGCCTGGTTTTTCTTCTTCTCTTTCTTCGCAGGCGCCTCATAAGGCGCCTCGATGAGCATCTCTGCTAATAGCCCGGACCTGTTGTCTTCGGGCTGAGGCGCCGAGCAGTCGATGCCCGTGGCTTTGCTCAACCATTTTTGCAAAGAATGATCGGTTTTAAAAACTTCTTTACCATAAATACAGCCAATCAAACAGAGCTATGCTATACCTTGGAGGCAGGTTTGGCGGCGTCTAGACCCCGATCCTCCTCTTCGACTAGCCAAACCTTCCACAACTTGAAGAGTGCCTTCTACAACTTCTCTCGAGTAGTGCAGAAGAGGTGCCAAATCATGGGCTCGTCATCGAGCTGACGAGCCCATAGGGGACTATTCCGGTGCTGACAGGGGAGGATGCAACGCTGGAGCATGACCTGGAGCACATTGGTTAGCGCAATGTCGTTCTTGATCCCCAGTTGAGGCCCTTTCGGAGCCACGATGTTAGTCTGGTGGGGGGACCGGATCTGAATACAACTGGGGCAGCTTGACCTTATTCCCTCGTCTCGATGATGTAAAACCACTCCTTCTGCCATACTTTGATGGTGTCGATGAAGCTGCTAGAGGGCCATATGACACGGGTGAGCTTGCCGATGATAGCCCCGCCGCAGTCTGCGTGTTTGCCTGCGACACACTTTGGCTTGATGTTAAACACCTTGATCCAAAGACCTAAGTGTGGCTCGACCCGCAGAAAAGCCTCGACGGTGAGGATGAAGGTCGATACGTGCATGAAGGAGTTCGGCGGGAGGTCGTGGAAGTCGAGGCCATAGAAGAACATGAGCCCCTTGACGAAGGGGTGGAGTGGGAAGCTCAATCCCGAATGAAGTGGGGAATAAAGACCACCCTTTCGCCTGGCTTGGGGGTGGGGATCACCTGGTCCTTCTCCAGCGCGTGGTGGAAGATGTTGGCGGGGAGGTAGCCGGTGGTCTTAAGGCCCCGAATGTCTTGGTCGGTAACCGTGGAGGCCTCCCACTTGCCATTGGAGCCGGAGCCCGCCATGGGTTAGCTCGTAGAAGGTGTGGTCAAAGACCTAGATCTGCATTGTGGAAGCTCAGAAGGATGGGTGTCGAGGATATACCCTGCGGTATAACCCGGTCGGAAGTATGACCCGGCTAGGACTTGGCGACTCACTGGAGCCCTGGCCGAACTTGACGATTCATAAGTGACCCGGCAGGAGGTATGACCCGGCTCATCATATGGCGGCTCATACATCACCTCTATTACCGGGTCACAGGACTACCAGGCCCATGGCCCAGCGTGCGAGCCGGTGCAAAGCAGCTCATGGACGGGCCTGGAGGGGCGGTTCACAAGAGAAGGCCCAAGGAGAGAAAGAATTCCCTCACAAAGGAAACAAGACCCAGATTAGGATTCAAGAGAGACTACTCCTACTCCTACTCCTAGTAGGACTCTACATGTAAACCTACCCTTTCCACCTATATAAGGAGGGGTAAGGCACCCCTAGAGGGACAGGTTAAGACAGACTCAAGTCATTAGAGATAAACAGATTAGAGTCTCTCGACATTAGAGGTAGCAAGACAACACCCTTGTAACCGAGAGATCTTCCTCATCATCAATACAACACAAAGCAGGATGTAGGCTTTTACCTCCATCCAAGGGGATGAACCTGGGTAAACTCGCGTCTCTCGATTTTGGCCAACCCCTCTCAAGCTGCCAGATAGTTGCGATGGCCTCACACCTAAGTCTGTTAACCCAGACATCTTGTCATGACAAAACCACGATAGTTGGCGCCCACCGTGGGGCCAGCTCACGGTGGTGTTGTGTTCTTGAAGGGATCTCTCTTAGGGATCGAGAAGCTTACCACTCGCTGGATCTGCAAGAGCCGGCACAGAAGAATCTTCATCAACCCTATGTTCAGCAGTCGATATTGAAAGACACGTGGTCGGCCGGATGACGAAGGGCTAAGGATTCAGATTTCAGTGTCAACCGCATTAGCATAGGTTATATGGACGCCTACAATTTTTTCACCAATCCGGACGTGGGGTTGATCATCAGCACTATCCTACCCGTACAAACAGAGCCAAGTTGTTTCTAAGACCAAAAAATAATTAGAGTTGCGTATCCGGGCGCTGCTGCAAGTTGCCGAGTAAAGGCTGTCAAGAATTTTTGTTTTAGTATCAATATGTACAACGGCAAGTCGAGGACATCAATCGCAAGGAGAACTCATGTGGTTGTCGTACAGATCAAATCCACCTTTGCGAGATAGCAACGTTCGTACTTAGCTTCAATCAAAACAAAGAGGAATCAAAGTCAAAACAGGACTAGGGAGAGTTTATAGGAAATTAAAAAGAAAAAGAAGAAAGAAGCAAACCACGACTTGAACACGGACACGACCGCGGTTTAGTCTTGCCGCGCCGCTGCACTACGCTCTCCAGCTGGCTCGGCCTCGCCTCCTCAGTTGCTCCTCCGCGTGTCGGACAACCGGCTCCGTTGCTTCGCTCTGCTGTGCTCGTCTAGCCACTGCATTTTTCCCCACTGCCCCGGCTTCGCTCTGCGCTTCGTTGAGCTAGCCCTCGTCACGGTCTTTCCCCGCTATGCCTACCGCCCGCCTCACGCGAGCCACCGCCCCGCATTGTTGTTCATGCCGGTTCTTGGCCTGCTCCACTCCCCCCATGCCCATCGAGTCGCCGCCATGGCTCACATCGCGGTGCTGACATCTGCTGCGACTTGCCGTGCTATGCCTTTTTTGCTGCTAGCGCGAGCCGCCCCACCGCCGGCTCAAGCTCCCCCCACCATGTACCCGCCAGTGCGAGTAGTCGGCTCCGCCGCACCTGCGGCCCCCTGGCTCGTGTCGTGAGACGCTGCACTCTTCATGCCTACCACCTTGCCACGCTGCACCTTGCTACTCTGTTCGGCTAGTTAGAAGGATAAAGAAAAAGATAGAAGTGGGGAGCCGGTAAAAAAAGACAGCGGATCGATATGCATGTCTAAACTCGGTTTGCTCCTTCCACATACATCTGACAAAAATAACAGGTGATTTTTATCCTATTTATTTTTCAGCGTATGTTTCATCCGAGAACAATTACTTTGGCCTGTAATATTTTTACGTAGGACAATTATTCAAGTGGCTTTATACCGCGGAGATGGAGGCATGCCAACATTATTATGCGCTGGTGTTCGTCTGTGTCATGCTGAATCGGCTTACAATGCCACGACCGTCTCTCGCGACTGCACCGGCTTACGATGCCGCGACCATCTCTCGCGACCACACTAGCTTACAACGCTGCAGACGTCTCTCTCGACCGCACCGGCTTACAACACCGCGGTCGTCTCTCGCGGCCGTACCGGTTTCCAATGCCACGGGCAACTCTCACATCCGCGCGATCAAGACGGCTTACAACGCTGCAACCAACTCCCGCATTTGTACCAAGTCACCGGACACCTCTCACATTTGACTTAACAAATCGGTGCAGTGCTCGCCGGTATGAGCCACCCAATGGAAGCATGCAAGAAGCCGCCCACAGTCTGATCTACATTAGCATATCAGTGAAGTGTTCGTCTATACGAGCCGCCCAAACGGATAGCCGCACAAGTCGTCACCACTGTAGTTTGGTTAACTTCAACAACCAGCCGGGACGAACCATCGACCGGATTATTGAAACAATTCATACGGGATCGTCTATATCCCGCCACAGTCAACCTCAACCTTCAACGGAGACTCTCAAGCCACCTCTTCGAGTCGACTTGAGACTCAGGGGCAACATACATGGCTCGACACATTTGGTCGTTTTCAACAAGAACGCTGGGTCATTGCAAGGAAAGTTAACCCAATCCTGGGGGCTACTACATTATTGGCGGAAGAATTAAAAGTTGCCCAAGAGGACGAGCCACCGTCATGCGTCGTGCAAACATGGGTGCCCGGATTTATTTGACAATCATAAAGTCACTTGGGGGCTTCTGCTATTTCTTCATACAACATGGAGGCTTTCAAGATGGTGCAACAATGTTGATACTTCAACATAAGGTCATTTGGGGGATTCCAACCCACCGGGTTAGCTTACACACCCTCTTGATTGGCTCTTTAGCCAAAACAGCGACACCGTACGACAGCCTACAAGACGGCGGCTTACAAGTTGGCAGTCCACAAGATGGTGACTTACAAGTTGGCAGTCCATAAGACGGTGGCTTACAAGTTGGCGGTCCTCCATATGGCGGCATACAAAATGGTGCAAAAGTTAACTCTGTCAACAAAGGTCATTTGGGGGCTTCCAACCCATCGGGTTTAGCTTACACACCCTCTTGATCGGCTCTTTAGCCACCATAAGGCGGGTTGTATATGCAAACGTTGAATCCATCAACAAGGTCATTTGGGGGCTTTCAACCTACCGGGTTTAGCTTACACACCCTCTTGATCGGCTCTTCAGCCACCCCAAGTTGGAGTTAAACCTTCTTGTATGCTGCTGCCGCTCCGCTAGGTGACCCGCCGAACTGTTGACAGTTAATCTCAACTAGAGACCCTAAGCTGTTCAAAATATTCGACAATCACTCTCACCAGAGACCCTGTACTAGTCAGGGTTAAACCGGCAGATCTTGTCACGTGAGGGTCGGCTTACAAAAAACGAGGACAAACTCACCAATCTGCTGCCGACTCTCCGCTATGTGGCCCATTCTTACTCTTAAACAGTTACTCTTTTAAAGACCCTGCATTGTTTAAGGTTCAAACAACGGATTTATGTCACATGAGAGGTGGCTTATGGGCCCTGCGGGTACTCATGCCCAATTGCGTCTCTCTCTGGTTCGTTGCTCTCTTATCAGTTAATCTCGCCTAGAGATCCTAAGCCGCTCAAAGGAGTTGACAGTCACTCTCACTAGAGACCCTTTACTGATAAATAGTTCAAGCAGAGAGTCCACCCAGAAGAACCGGCCTATGAGTTTTCAAAAAATAAAAAAGGAAGAAAAAGCAAGGTCATAAGGGATTCAACATCTCTGGGTTGTGCTTTCTAAGCCACCCTCACAATGATACATAACATAGTCTATCTTGTTTGTTTTTTGCAGGTCTTATCTCTTAAGATGAGCCGCCATTAAGTGTGAAAAAAGATGGTTATGGCCATACATTGCATCTTGCATTACATCATCTTGCATTGCATCATCATATCATGCATCATCATACATGCATATCCATATTTGTTTATGCTACGGAAGGCCGATCACCAAACCGGGTTACATTGTAACCTCTGCAGACAAATAGATCTTTAATAGCCAACATGGCTGGATCTTCATCATGGTTTATCATCACCAGTATTAAGTGATTGGGGTTTTTCAAGCCAGCTCAGAAGAATTGATTATTTTTGAAGAGCCGCCCTATCAGATATAATGTCGTGTCATTTAATTGACCGGCTATTGAATTTCTTCAACATGTGCTCTCTAGTATACTACAATACTCATGGATTTCTCCAAACATATATTTGTCGGGTTGCACCGCAACCACGAGCAGGGATTTCATTTCAAAGACAAACGACTTATCCCAGGATATTCATTCCGGGTTATATTACAATCACCGTCAAAGATTCATTCGAATCAGATCAATATCAGTTCAAGAGAACTTCTGAAATGCATTATGATGGGTTATTCTCACACAGTCCCAAGTCACTGCAGGCATACAACCTGGCACTTGCGGGCTACACCACTTAGATCAAATTTTCTAAAGTCCCGAGTCACCGGAGGCGTGCAACCCGACACTTGGGGCTTCATTATTCAAGTCCAATTTATATCAAGTATGCAAGTCCCATGTCGCTGCAAGCATGCATCACAGCACTTGGGGATAATGCAAGTGGCTTTTTCAAGTAATTACATGGTCAACGGATCATGTTGTCTCAAAGAGATGAGCCAGCCTTTCTATATTTTTCTAAGTCCCAGCCCAGTATTTCTTACTGGCCCGGCAATTGGGGGCTACAATATTCAGCTATTTAACAGATTATGAGGTTCAAATTGAAGACCCGACTCATCACATACTGATGAGCTGGTCCTTGGGGGTTACACTAGCCGAAGCTTTATAGAGTATAAGACAGTTACAAGTCCCAGGCTACTACAGGCAAGACAATCTAGCACTTGCGGGCTACACAATCAAAGATATTATTGCAAAGCACCAAGTCATCATGGATAAACTTGGAGCTTGGGGGCTATAGGTAATATGGATATATCAAAAAATTGAAGAGAGTTTTCAAGATGTCAATTGTAAGTGAGACCGGCTCAACAGATTTTTATTTAGCCAAAGTATTACAAGACCGGCTCTACATCAGCTGGATTTTCATCCCAATATTTTTATCAACTCGGCTAGAGTTTAGTTGTTTGACCGGCGTCACCAACAATCATGACCCTGCATTGTCAAAAGATCATAACTCGGCAGAGTTTAATAAAGCAAACCGGCTTCACAAGCTAAAGACTATTGGAGGCCGACTCAACAACATATGGGTATTGTATTCCCAATATTTTATTTCAAAAGGACACCGACAATCAAGATCATTGAGAAGGCGGCTCATTCATATGAAGAAGAAACCTGGATTTTTGAGGATCCACTTCAGTGAAATAAGCCAGCTAGGGGAGTGAACCGGTCACTTAACATATTTATTATTTTTATTTCAGGAGCTTACCATGAATAAATTCAAGCTAACCTGGGGGCTAATGTAGGGGATATACCCCATGGTATAACCCGTCCGGAAGTAAGACCCGGCCAACACTTGGCGACTCACTGCAGCCCTGGCCGAACTTGACGATTCATTGGTGACCCGGCAAGAGGTATGACCCGGCTCACCATATGGCGGCTCATACGTCACCTCTATTACCGGGTCACGGGACTACCAGGCCCATAGCCCAGCGTGCGAGCCAGTGCAAGGCGGCTCATGGATAGTCCTGGAGGGGCGTTTCACAAGAGAAGGCCCAAGGAGAGAAAGGATTCCCTCACAAAGGAAACAAGACACAGATTAGGATTCAAGACAAACTAGTCCTAATCCTTCTCCAAGTAGGACTCTATATGTAAACCTACCCTTTCCACCTATACAAGGAAGGGTAAGGCACCCCTAGAGGGACATGTTAAGATAGACTAAAGTCATTAGAGAGAGACAGATTAGAGGCTCTCGAGATTAGAGGTAGCAAGACAGCACCCTTGTATCCGAGAGATCTTCCTCATCATCAATACAACACAACACAGGATGTAGGCTTTTGTTGGGGAACGTTGCATGGGAAACAAAAAATTTCCTATGCACACGTAGATCTATCCATGGTGATGAGCATCTACGAGAGGGAGAGTGGATCTATGTACCCTTGTAGATTGCTAAGCGGGAAGCATTAAGAAACGCGGTTGGTGTAGTCGAATGTCTTCGTGATCCAAATCATCGTGCATCCCACGATCTAATCATGATCCGTCCCGTGATCCAATCACGATTCGTCCCGCGAACTTGATCACGATCCGTCCCACGAACTTGATCACGATCCTTCCGATCTAGCGCCGAACGGACGACACCTCCGCGTTCAGCACACGTACAGCTTGATGACGATCTCCGTCGTCTTGATCTAGCAAGAAGGATCAGAGAGGAAGAAGAGTTCTCTGGCAGCATGACGACGCTCCGGCGATGGTGGTGGAGCTATTCCGGCAAGGTTTCACCTAAGCACTGCAGAAATCTGATCTAGAGGAGAAACTATGGACTATAGGGTAGGGTTGCACGTGGCTGAAAATCTTGTCCAAAAACCCTAAAAGCCTCTATTATATATAGGAGGAGAGGAGGAGAGGAGGCAGCCTTGGCTTCCAAGCCAAGGAGGCTCGGCCGAACCATGAGGTAGGAGTCCACCTCCTCCACTCCTAGTAGGATTAGGACTCCTTCCTTATTTTGCCTTTTTTGCCTTTTTCCACCTTTTTCCTTTTGGGTTTTTCTTCCCAGGAGCATGGGCCTTGTGTGGGACTTCCACCAGCCCACTAAGGGCTGTTATTCACTCTCCCACAGCCCATGAAGCCTCTTGGGTCGAAATACCCCTCCCGATGGTCTCCCGGTACACTACCGGCACTCCCGGTACACTACCGATGAGCCCGAAACTTTTCCGGCGACCAAAATAGGACTTCCTATATATCAATCTTTACCTCCGGACCATTACGGAGATTCTCGTGACCTCTGGGATCTCATCCGGGACTTTGAACAACCTTCGGTCACCACCATACATAACTCTATACTACCGAAACGTCACCAAACCTTAAGTGTGCAGACCCTGCGGGTTCGAGAACTATGTAGACATGACCGAGACACCTCCATGTTCAATAACCAATGGTGGGACCTAGATGCCCATATTGGTTCCTACATATTCTACGAAGATATTTATCGGTCAAACCTCTATGTCAAGGATTCAGTTAATCCCGTATGATGTTCCCTTTGTTCTTCGGTATGTTACTTGCCCGAGATTTGATCATCGGTATCTCCATACCTAGTTCAACCTCGTTATTGGCAAGTCTCTTTACTCATTCCATAATACAAGATCCCGTGACTAACACTTAGACACATTACTTGCAAGTTTCATTGTGATGTTGTATTACCGAGTGGGCCCTGAGATACCTCTCCGTCACACGGAGTAACAAATCCCAGTCTTGATCCATGCCAACTCAACAGACACCCTCGGAGATACCTGTAGAGCACCTTTATAGGCACCCAGTTATGTTGCGATGTTTGATACAGACAAGGCACTCCTCCAGTATCTGTGAGTTGCATGATCTCATGGTCATAGGAACATATACTTGACATGTAGAAAATAGTAGCAATAAACTGACACGATCATATGCTACGTTTGTAGTTTGGGTCTTGTCCATCACATCATTCTCTCAATGATGTGATCCTGTTATCAAATGACATCTCATATCAATGGCCAGGAAACCTTGACCATCTTTGATCAACGAGCTAGTTCACTAGAGGCATACTAGGGACAGTGTGTTATCTATTTACCCACACATGTAATGTGTTTCCAATCAATACAATTATAGCATGGATAATAAATGATTATCATGAACAAGGAAATGATAATAATAAACACTTTATTCATTACCTCTAGGGCATATTTCTGACAGCTTTTACCTCCATCGGAGGGGCCGAACCTGGGTAAACTCGCGTCTCTCGATTCCAGCCAACCCCTCTCAAGCCGCTACATAGTTGCGATGGCCTCACACCTAAGTCCGTTAAACCGGACATCTTGTCATGACAAAACCACGACAATGGGGAAACAGAGGGTGCGAATGGAGAGCGTGGTTAAGTGTTGGGGTTTTCTTTCCCTTTTATGAGGCTTACCGCTGTTTGGCCTCCCCTTGCTACGTTGTGAATCCCTCCCCTTCTCCAAACGTGCGTGCCATTGCACGCGCATGATTAAATGTATCCCGTATAAAACGGGACACGATCTGTGCATTGATAGAACATGTTGATGAAAACGGCCTCGAACCGCGAATCGAGTTTTTGCAGCTGGCTCAGTGATCGTGGTGGGCAATGACCTTTCGTCAGAAGGGTCGTCAGGGGATGTTATTTTACCCCTTGACGTTTGGACTTCAAGGCTGACCGATTCACGGTGTTCGGACGCGCCTCTATTCGGAAAACTACTTGTCATCAGAGGCCGAACTAAACTCAGCGGGAAGAACTCACCTCGCAAGACGAAGACTCTGTTATTCAAATCAATTGAAGCTAAGACCCTTGGCGTTGGAGGCAAGTTTGGGGGCTACTAAGGGCATCTTGGATTAAGGGGTCCTCGGGAAGCCGACCTGTTTCTTATGGGCCGAACTATATGGGATGCTTGCCGAACATTGGATCGATCGAAGCCCTCTCTCCAGGAAGGAAGCTTCAGGAATCGTTGCTTGTCCTCCATGTTTATTGTAGCGAACAGGCATGTTTATCTCTTCAGCATGTAACTGACCATGTGTAAACCCTAGATACCCTCGACGTCTATATAAGTCGGAGGGTTTTAGGTTGTAGATATAGAACAACTCATCTAGGGTTTGGCTATTGGATCTCGAGGTAGATCAACTTTGTAACCCACATATCATCAATACAATCAAGCAGGACGTAGGGTATTACCTCCATAGGAGGGCCCAAACCTGGGTAAACCTTGCCTCCCTTGTCTCCTGTTACCATCGATCCCAGTCTCACAGTTCAGGACCCCCTACCCAAGATCCGCCAGTTTTGACATCGATAGTAACAACACAAAGACGTATCTTGTCCCCATCAATCACTGGGATATAGAAACTCGTTAGGTTAAACCCACTACAACGCACCCCTCTCACTGAAGAATGATCAATCTACTGGCCAAACCAAATAAATAGATCAGAGAGAAATATGAAACTATAATGATCATGCAAATAAGAATCATAATAACTTCAAAGAAGACTCAAATACTTATCATGAATAATCTGAACATAAACCACAATTCATCGAATCCCAACAAACGCACCGCACAAAAGAGTTACATCAGATGGATCAAAGCGAAGATGCGATGATCATTGTATTGAAGATCAAAATAGAGAGAGATAGCCATCTAGGTACTAACTATGGACCCTTAGGTCTGTGGTGAACTACTCACACATCATCATGAGGGCAGCAAGGTTGATGAAGGGGCCCTCCATGATCGACCCCCCTTCGGCAGGGTGCCGAAACGGAGCTCCATATGAGATCATGATAGAACAGAGACTTGCGGTGGCGGAAAAAGTGTTTCGGGATGCCCTCTAGGGTTTTTGGAATATATGTGAATTTATAGGCTAGAGAACGAGGTCAGAAGGGCCACCGGGGAGGGACAAGCCATCAGGGCGTAACCCCCGCCCTAGGCGTGCCGTGTAGGCTTGTGCCTCTCTCGTGCGGCCTCCGGTCTTCTCCCGATGCTTCCAGGTGCTCTTTTGGTCTAGAAAAAGTCACAAAAATGTTTCGGGGCAATTGGACTTTGTTTGGTACTGTGAACCTAAAAAGTAAAAAACACACATAAAACAGGAACTAGCATTGGGCACTGTGTCAATAGGTTAGTGCTCAAAAATAATATAATTTGGTAAATTATTGCTCAAAAAGTATCCTAAAATGATAATATAATAGCAAGGAACAATCAAAAATTATAGATACATTGGAGACGTATCAAGCATCCCCAAGCTTTCCTGCTCGTCCTCGAGAAGGTAAATGATAAAAATAGAATTTTTTATGTGACATGCTACCCATTATGTTATCTTTTTCATGTATGATCATTGAGAAACGATGAATTGACAAACATCAAATAGTACTACTTATAAGCACAAGAAACAACATCATCAATCTTTCAAAGTATACGATCCAAAAAGAATGTTTACCCCCATTCATCTTATATTATTAGCAAGGCATGGCTCTATCCTCACCACATTAATACAAATTTCAAGCACCACGGTGTCCAAGTCAGGAAATTGGATCGTACTTTTTCAAAGTGCATCAACTTTTATTCTTCACGCAATTCATGAGCGTGAACCATGGACAAGGCGTAAAGGTGGAATACAAATGGTGGTAGATATCAAAGGGGTAGAAGTGGAGAAGAAAATATCACATCAACTAGGCATATCAATGGGCAATGGAGATGCCCATTGATAGATGTCAATGCAAGGAGTGGGGATTGCCATGCAAATGATGCACTAGAGCTATAAGTGCATGAAAGCTCAACTGAATCTAAGTGGGGTGTGCATCCAACTTGCTTGATCATGAAGACCTCGAGCATTTGAGGAAGCTCGTCATCAGAATATACAAGCCAAGTTTATAATAATGAAAAAGTGATTCCCACTAGCATATGAAAATGACATAACATGAGACTCTATATATGAAGAACAAGGTGCCACTTTGAGGCACAAGTGTGGTAAAGGATAGTAGCAAAGTCCCTTCTCTCTTTTTCTCTCATTTTTTATTATTATGGTGGGCTCATTTGTCCTCCCCCATTTTTATTTCCTCACTGGGATAATGCTCTAATAATGATGATGATCACACTTTTATTTACTTACAACTCAATATGAAAAGTCGATATGAAGAACTATGAAACAATATGACTCAATATGAATGCATTTGGCAGTGTACCAGGGTGTGCAATGATCTAGCATGACATGTAATAATATGATGAATGGTGGATTTGCCACAAAGACTATGTCAGCTTTATATGATCATGCAAAGCAATATGATGATGAACGAACTAGACATATGATGTGACGGCGAAATTTGCATGGCAATATATCTCGGAATGGCTATGGAAATGATATAATAGGTAGGTATGGTGGTTGTTTTGAGGAAGATATAATGAGGCTTATGTGTGACAGAGCATATCATGTCATGGGGTTTGCATGCACTGGCAAAGTTTGCACCGATACTCGAGGTGAGAATGGGCAAGGCACATTACTCAAGAGGCTAGCCAAATATGAGGGGGTGAGATTGCATATGTCCATGATTTCACATTAGTCATGAAGAAATTATATACTTATTTGACGGGGTTATTACCCCTAGGTAGGCCAAAGCAACGGGGTGTTCCCCCTTTCGCTTCGAAGAAAAACTACGCGGCCGGCTGGCCGTCGCCGGCTGGAGGACGTCCGGCGCGAGCCAGTGCCGGCTGCCCCCCGTCCGACTGGTTAAGGAGATGGCTAGACTCTCGGCCGGCTGGACATGGCCGACTGCCCACGGGCCGGCTCTTCCATTGACCTTGGGACGGACATGCCATATCCCGTCCCTCTACGCGCGGGTACGACGATGCGACGCGACCGGCACGACGAACGGCCCTGTCGCTACAGTGGCTGCTGACGTCCTATGGCTCATGGCTATAGTACAACCGTCCCGGTCGCTGACGTCGGCGAGCGTAACCAGGCATAGGAATAGTGCCGGCATGCCCTCGCCACTTGATTACCTGCCTCGGCGTGGCTACAGTGCAGTCGGCCGTACCGACGACTTCGGCCGTCTTGCGCTAGGCGATGCCAACCAGGCGGCCCGTGCCATAGCAGGTGGGCGAGGACCAATCATCGGCCCGGCTGGCGGGCCCCAGCGGGAGATGGGACCGCTCAGCCGGTGGCCCCTACAAGCGACGAGATGGCACGAGTGGCGGGACCCTCTGGCCAGCCAGAGAGACTGCCAGCCGGGTCCCCCCCTTTGTACTTAGAACATATTGTAAGAACCAGGGGGTTGGCCTATAAAACCCGCCAAACCCCCAATGCGACGGGGATGGACATACGCACACATGAACGATCATCTCCACATATCCCCTTCTAGCAGTGGAGGAAGAGGAGCCGGCTACCCCTTCTTCCTCCTCTAGACACAGCTCCAGGAGCACCATTGTATCCAAACCCATCCATCTAACAAAACCAAGCAGGACTAGGGGTATTACCTCCCTCGGAGGGCCCTGAACCTGGGTACTTCGTGTGTCACCACCGCTTGTGCCCAATCTCGCACCCGGAGCCCGTCAGCGTCCTCCGGCCCCAACCACCTACGATAAGCCACCCTATGGCATTTGTCATGAGAAAACGACGACAGTTGGCGCCCACCGTGGGGCCGTACGCGGCGCCGGCTGGATTCATGCTACGGGCGGGACCCCTCGCCATTCCCCACCGTCGCCGTTCGTTCGGGTGAAACCGTGGGGAGTTCATGGGGCTTACCCTGGCATGCCCTGCGGGCAACTCTGTCGGCCTCATGGCCGACATCGACATGCTCGCCGAGCGCTTCAGCAGGCTCAGCCTCGCTGAGGCTCCGGCCGCTGACGAGTACCTCGCGGTGGTGCTCGTCAGCGCCTGCCCGCCCACAGCCGTGGGTGCACTCGCTACGACTCAGTCCAGCGGCTCCCATGATCGCATGGGAGTGATGGCCATCACCTCCTCCACCACCTCCGGACGGGCGCGGGTCGCGGCTACCGCTGCTGCCGCCCGCGTCGGCACGTCCGACCAGCTCGGTGTGGCCCTCCGGGGCTTGAGAACTCCAATTGCCTCGACGGCGAACCCCGACACCGCCGCGGCCGATCTCGAGGCAGCTCGTTACATCCTATTCGAGGACGCCACCGCCCTCGCGGCCACGTGGCGCCGGATGGAGGCAATGCAGCGGGAGTACGCTTTCGCCTACAGACTCACCCCGGCTATCACCGAGCTCAGCCGGCGTGGGGCTGTGTGCGATCGCGGTCGCGTGGTTGCCGAAATCCTTGGCGGCAAGATGCCCGTCTACGACACCCCCGTAGCAAACCCGCGGGCGCTCAAGGTGGCCTACGAGGAACTGGCCACCTTGGAGGGCGAAGAGAGTGCCGCCCACGAATGCCACATCAAGGAGCTCATCGATGCTGCTGACGCGAAGTAGCATCTGCTCGCGACGGGCGGCGCCGCAACTGAAGGCCCACTGCCCGTGCGCGAGGGCACGGGAACTACCGGCCGCCAGGCGGCCCAGTACTCCTGTTCCCCTCGCTTCTCTAGCCACCGGGCCGGAGCGAACAATCCCCGACCCTCTCAGACGCCGGGAAGCGAACAGCCGGCTGTCAGCAGCCGGCGCACCAACGACCCTCCTTGAAGCGGCCGCTACCACGAAGCGCCGGCATTCGGCAACCGACACAGGCACAGGCACACGCCACCCCCGTGGCGTGAGCCAGGGCAGTCAGTGCCGCCCACCGTCCGTCCCGAGCTCTCGGCTCGGCTCGGACTACGCGTCCCTCGCAGCGAGAAGGACGCCCGCATCCACATCGACAAGCTCGCGCAATCCACCCTTCTCAAGGAGGAGGGCTTGATTGGTCCGGCCTGCTTTGGCCCCCGGATCCGTACCGAGCCGTTCCCTACCGGCTTCACGCTCCCTAGGGACACCCTGAAATACAATGGGGCCGCCAAGGCCGAAGACTGGCTGATCGACTACACCACCGCGGTGGGCATCGCCAGGGGGAACAAGCGCGTAGCCGTTCACTATGCCCCGTCATGTTGATCGACTCGGCCCGCACCTGGCTCAATAGCCTGGCGACCGGCAGCATCAACACCTGGACAGACTTCAAGGAGTCCTTCGTCTGCAACTTCACCGGCACCTACAAGTGGCCTGGCCGCCCCCGTGAACTCGCCATGTGCGTTCAGGGGCCGGACGAATCACTCCGCGACTACCTCACTCGGTGGACCGAGCTCCGCAACTCCTGCGAGAGGGTGCATGAGGTGCAAGCTGTGTAATACTTCATCGAGGGCTGTCGGGATGGCACCCCTCTCAAGCATAAGCTCCTATGCTCCGAGCCGGCCACGCTTGCCGAGCTCATGACCAAGGTGGACAAAAATGGCACGGCCGATTCGGCCATCTAGGTCAAGACGACCCCGCCTGCACAGGCGATGATGACATCGACCACGACCCGAGCGGCTGCCAACAGCCGGCAGCTGCAGAACAACAAACGCAAGAACGACCAGCCGGATCCCTGCTACGGGAGCCGGTAGGTCAACACTGTCGAGGATTAGGAGCCGGCTGCCCAGCCTTCCGGCCAGCGCCAGCGCACCGGCAAGGCTGCGTGGCAGCCAAAGCTCACCTTCGAGCAAATGCTCGACCTCCCCTGCAAGAACCATTCAGGGGCCAAACCCTCTATGCACATGCTTCGGAAGTGTAGCTTCTCACAGCGATTGTCCTCGGGGGACGGCCTTCCGGCTCCCCTCGTGACGCCAGCCCGTGCACCGGCCCAAGCTGCCGCCCCGACGCCAGCTTCGGCTCCGGCCCAGAACGACGGTCCTCTAATCGACCAGTTTCCCAACCAGGACGGTTGCTATGTCGTCTTCACCAGTGAAGACACAAGAAAACACGCTCAACGCCAGCTCCGTCGTGAGGTGAACGCCACCATGTCGGAAACTCCCTTGCACTGGTCGGAGAAGCCAGTCACTTGAAGCCAGGTCGATCGCCTTGCCGTGATGCAAAATCCTGGCAGCTATGCCTTGGTCCTCGACCCCACCATCGCCACCAAGGAGCGAGCTTGCCCCTTCTCACAGGTACTGATAGATGGCAACAGCAGCATCAATATTCTCTACCTCGACACGATGCACAAGCTAGGGCTGAACATAGAAGACCCGCAGGCGAGCCGGACGGTCTTCCACGGCATCGTGCCTGGGAAGTCCTACTCTCATGTCGGCAAGATCACGCTCGAAGTCCTCTTCGGTGGACCTGGCCAATTCCGCCACGAGCCAGTGATGTTCGAGGTCGTGGACCTCGCGAGCCCCTACCACGCGCTGTTGGGCCGGCCGGCCCTTGTCAACTTCTAGATGTCGCTCGAGTGTGCTCGAGATGGCAGCCGGCTGGCCGAGGCCCTGGAGATTGCCGAGGAGAAATGGCAGCTCGACCGGCTCGTGGCCCTTGCGGCCAGCCAGCCGGCCGTGCCGGCTCCTCCCTCGCAATCCGTTGGCGAGGCCTCCTTCCAGCCGACCAAAGACACCAAGCAAATCCTGCTCGACCCGGCCAACCCGGCTCAAAGCGTCACCATCGGCTCCCGCCTCAATAGCAAATAGGAAGGCGAGCTCGTCAACTTCCTCCGTGAGAATCGGGACATCTTTACATGGTCCCCCAAGGACATGCCGGGTGTTTCGAGGAAGTTTGCGGAGCACAAACTCCACGTCTGGCCAGACGTCAAGCCGGTCAAGCAACCCATGTGTCGCTTCTCCTAGGAGAAGCGGCATACTATAGACGAAGAGATTGCCCAGCTGCTCGCAGCCGGATTCATCATGGAAGTGTTCCACCCAGACTAGCTGGCCAACCCAGTCCTGGTGTTGAAGAAGAACAAGACCTGGCGCATGTGCATCGACTACACTAGCCTAAACAAGGTGTGTCCCAAGGACCCATTCGCCCTGCCGCGGATCGATCAAGTCATCGATCCATGGCCGGCTGCGACTTGATATCCTTCCTAGAAGCCTACTCAGGCTACCACCAGATCAAGGTGGATCCGGAAGACCAGATCAAGACCTCCTTCGTCACACCCTTCGGGGCCTACTGCTACATCACCATGTCCTTCGGCCCGAAGAACGCAGGCGCCACCTTCCAACGATGCATGAAGAAGTGCCTCCTACCTAAGATAGGCAGGAACGTCCACGTCTACATCGATGACATTGTCATCAAGACCAAGACGCACTTCAGCCTCCTCGACGATCTCCGGGAGACCTTCACGAACTTCCGCGAGTACAAGATCAAGCTCAACCCGGAGAAATGTCTCTTCGGCATCCCTGCCGGCCAACTCTTGGGTTTTTTTGTGTCCGCTCGCAGCATCGAAGCTAATCCTGAGAAGATCAGCGCGATCGAGCGCATACCAAAGCCAACCCCGCTCCGTGATGTCCAGAAGTTCACCGGCTGCCTCGCCTCGCTCAGCCGGTTCATCAGTCGGTTGGAGGAGAAGGCCCTGCCCCTCTACGGGCTCCTTCGCAAGATGGATCTAATCGAGCCGGGGAAAACCAAGAGGTCGGGCATCTTCGACTGGCCTGACGAGGCGGACGAGGCCTTCCGCGGCCTCAAGAAGGCTCTCACCCATGTGCCCATCCTGGCCGCGCCAGCTGAGAAGGAGCCGCTGCTCACCTACATCACGATGACCACCCGCGTCGTCAGCGTCATCCTAGTGGTCAAACGGCCGGAGGAGGGAAAGTCCCTGCCGGTCCAATGGCCCGTCTACTACCTCAGCGAGGTCCTCTCCGCGTCCAAGCAAAACTACCCCCAGTACCAAAAGATGTGTTATGGCGTATACTTCGTCGCCAAGAAGGTCAAGCAGTACTTCCAGGAGCATGCCATTACCATGGTGAGCACGGCAGCGCTCCGCGAGATCATGAGTGGTCGGGACTCCACCGGCCGGATCGCCAAGTGGGTCATCGCCCTCGCCGATCATGAGATCCGTTACGAGCCAAGAACCGCCATCAAGTCACAAGCATTGGCGGACTTCCTCGTCGACTGGGCGGAGACGGAGTTTGTTCCGCCTCCCCCAGACTCCACGCATTGGCGCATGCACTTCGACGGCTCGAAAATGAGGACCGGCCTGGGTGCCGGCATAGTCCTCTCCTCCCCCAAAGGTGATCAACTCAAATACGTCCTCCAAATCCACTTCGCCGTCTCCAACAACGTGGTCGAATACAAGGCCATCGTCCATGGCCTCCGACTCGCCAAGGAAATCGGCATCAGGCGCATCCTCTGCTTCGACGTCTCCGACCTCATGGTGCAGCATGTCTCCGGCGAATGGGACGCGAGGGATGCCAACATGGCCAACTACTGCTTCCTCATAAAATAGCTCACCGGTTCCTTCGAGGGTTGTGAGTTTCATCATGTCCCCCGGGAAGACAACAAGGCGGTGGATGTGCTGGCAAAGATCGGCTCTACCCGGCAGGCCATCCCAGACGGCGTCTCCCTCGAACGTCTACTCAAACCATCAATCAAGCCTTCCCTAGAATCGGAGTCAATCTTCGTGCCGGCAGGCGCTGCCGGTCCCTCAACAGCTTCGGCCGCCTCTCCGGCACCTTTGCAACCTGCCCCCGAACCTTCGGATGCCCAGCCAGCTCCAATCGAGCCGGCGATGCCCGAGGCGGCCGACTCCTGCAACACAGTCATCATGATGACCATCGATTGCCCAGCCCTAGGGGGTGATGAACTGGCCCTAGGGGCTGACCAACCAGTTCCGGGGGCTGGCGAGCCGGTCCCGAGGACTGATCAACCAGTACCGGGGGCTCTAGAGCCGGCCCCCGTCTCGGCCCCCTCATGGGCCCAGCCCATCTTCGCGTTCCTCCTACATGGCGAGCTCCCTCCAGACAAGGCCTTGGATAGGCAAGTCCAATGTTAGGCCATGGCCTACAACATCATCAACAACGAGCTCGTCCACCGCAGCACCACCGGCGTCTTCCAGCGATGCGCTGAGTTGGAAAAGGGTCTGGAGATACTCCTCGACATTCACCAGGGCGAGTGCGGGCATCATGCCGCCTCCTAGACCCTGGTGGCCAAGGCTTTCCGCCACGGCTTCTTCTGGCCAACGGCTCTCGAGGCGGCCAAGAAGCTGGTCGACGAGTGCGAGGGCTGCCAACGCTTAACCACGCAAAGCCACCTGCCGGCGATGGCCCTCCAAACCATCCCCTCTCGTGGCCCTTCGCCGTTTGGGGGCTGGACATGGTGGGCCCATTCAAAACCGCTCGAGGCGGCATGACGCACTTGCTGGTGGTCGTCGACAAATTCACCAAGTGGATCGAGGCACGACCAATCAAGAAGCTGGACGGCCCCACGGCCGTCCGGTTCATCGACGACATCACGGTACGCTATGGCGTTCCCCACAGCATCATCACCGACAACGGCACCAACTTCGCCAAGGGCGCACTTGCGTGTTTCTACTCCAAGCAAGGAATCTGGCTTGACCTGGCCTCCGTCACTCATCCACAGTTAAACGCCCAGGTCGAGAGGGCAAACGACTTCATCCTGTCTGGCATCAAGCCCCGACTCATTATGCTGCTGGTAAGGTCTGTCGGATGCTGGATCGACGAGCTGCCGTCTGTCCTTTGGAGTCTCAGGACTACCCCGAACTGGTCAACCGGCTACACTCCCTTCTTCCTTGTGTGTGCGTTTGAGGCGATCATCCCCACTGACATCGAGTTCGATTTGCCTTGTGTCGCCCTATGCACGGAGAAGGACGCAAAGGAGGCAAGAGAAGACGGCGTCGATCTACTCGAGGAAGCTCGTTACTGGCCTTGAGCCGGACGGCAATCTACTAGCAGAAGCTCCGACACTACCACATCAAGCGGATCCAGCCACTCTAGTTCCGCGAGGGGGACCTGGTCCTCAGACGGATCCAGCGAACTGCCGGACAGCACAAGTTGTCCTCCCCATGGGAGGGCCCGTTGATCATCAGGAAGGCGCTACACAACAATGCATACTACTTGATAGACGCCCAGAAGCCACAGAAGCGCAAAAGAGGTGCCTCCGGTGAAGAGACAGAGTGCCCATGGAACACGGCACGCGTGTGCCCGTTTTACTGCTAAAAACATCAATGTATGCATGTATCCCCACCCTTTTGGGCTTATGAATGCAATGGGTGCCCCAAGCCGGCTCTTGGGGTGCGCGCCATTTCGTTTCTCTCAAAAGTGTTCCTCACTCACCGGCTCCTTGGCCCGGCTCTCGGGCCCGGGGGCTAGCCGGCTGGGCCTAGAAGCGCCTCTTTGGAAAATAGCTAAGTAATGTGAGCCTGCCAAACTTCCCCACCCTTACCAGCTACACAACCGGCTCCCGGTTGTCCAGCTGACGGGGCCCCGGGGCGGCAAGGTTTGGCTCACACGAAAGTTCGAAACAAAGGGAGACCCCTTCGGGGCCCAGCCGGACCATCGTCGCATCTCTACCGCTCTACTTATCCCGAAAAACCCTCGCGATTCCTAAACTTCAAACTGGCTCCCTTGAGGCGGACGCCCCGACCCAACTACAGACCGGTTCCCGGCAGTCAGCCTGGCGGGGCCAAAACCAAAGGAGAAAAGGAATAGAAACGAAAAGAGTCGAGGCGGGCAAAAAAGGATAAGGATGAGGTAGCTTGAGTCACAAGGCAAACACGACAAAAAATTCATGGCATAAATATTAAGACAAAAGCGGCCCACGACCAACATTCAGTTCATTACATAAACACCCCCAGTGGGTGGATTCAAGTTTCACATGCAGGGAGAAAAAAGAGAAAGATAAAAAAGATGCCTAGGGGATCAGGCCACCGGCGCATCGCCAACCGGCATGCCCCCAGACGGTGCGTCGCGGGGCGGCTCGGGCTCCTCGGTCTCGGCCGCCTCGCCGCTCGAGTCGATGCTCTCATCGGCGACTTCATCATCCGCCGGGCCTTGAGGGATGCCGAAGGAGTCCTTGGGCAGCGGTTCACCATCCTCGCCATGGGCCAGCAGGAACGCATCCGCGTCCACATACGACGCGAGCTCGTTGGCCCGCTAGACAAGGGCCGGCTCGCGGGCCTCCCGCTCTGCGGCCGGCACGTCCTCCGTGGTCGCCAGCCGGCCTAGGTCCATGCCACGGTACCAAGACGTGACGAAACGGAGCACCATATGCGCCCCGGCTCGGGAAGCCGACGCCTTCTAGGCTTCGAGGTGGGCGACAGCGTGCTCCAGCCACTGAGCCACGCGGTGCGTCGGAGCTCCCCCGCGACCCAGCCACAGCGTGACGATGACCTCTTTGCCGACGGTCTTGAGTCACTCCACACTCCACTCGAGATGGGTCATCCGCATCTTGACGTCGAGCCCAATCTCGTCCATGTCCCACGTGGCATGCTCCTCGATGGAGCGACCGCATTCCCGAAGGTATTCCCGGTGCTCCACAACGGCGCGCGCAGCATGGCGATGAGTTTCCGAGAAGCGCCCTGGAAGGAAGAAGAAGAGAAGGAAAGGAAGGCAAGTTGAAACACGAGAAACGGAAAAGGGAAAAGCAACCGACTGGGGAAGAGAAAGACCGACACCTACCTTCGATCGCATCGTCGACCCCAAGAGCGAAGTGGAGCGCTGCCTTGCGCTCCGACGCTAGGGCCGCCTCCGACGTGGCGAGGGAACCCCGGACCTCCTCGAGCATCCTCTCGAGTCGGGTCACCTCGCCTTGGAGGGTGGTGGTCCTCAGGGCGGCGTCAGCCTCCTCCTTGATGGTCGTCTCCCGGGCTGCCACCTCCTTCGCCGCCTCGGCCTTGAGCCGGTCCTGGGCCGCCTCCCCGTCAACCAGCAGTGCGGCCAGCCGGTCCGTCTCCTGCGCAGCCGCCTGGACGTCTCGCGCCAGACGGTCTCGCTCTGCGAGAAGCCCGGTCTTCTCCCCCTGAAGCACGGTCAGGTCACCTGCAAGGCGCGATAGGCGTTAGCCGAATCCCGGGGGCTACGTACCCCTCCTGTGAAAGTGCAACTGACCTTGCACGCGAGCCAGCTCCTCCTCCAGGCGGTAGAAGTCGTAGTTCCCGCGGTCGTGGATGGTGACCGCCTTCACGAATAGCTTTTGCCGCAGGGAGTTTCCTTCCTGCCACAAAATAGCAAAGGTCAAGACATGCTTAAAAAAGATCCTGCCCGGCTGCCCATTAGCCGCTCACCCAGCCCGCATCTTGGGGGCTACACCCAGTGGGTGCGCTCGCGTGTCCCCACTGAAAATCCTAAGTTAAAACAGTCGGCTTACCTCCACATGCAGAAGGGCGGTGTCTGCCGCCTCCGCGAACCGGGCCAGCTCTTGCCGGCACCGGTCCAGGACACTCCCCAGGTCCGCAAAGGAGGGGACCGGGCCGCCTGCCTGGGGGGCTGGCAGGGCCGGCACGCTCGCTAATGCTTCCCAGTCACGGACCACCTCCCGCATTGACCACAGGGTCCTCCGGGCCCGGCCGCCTTTGCCGCTCGGGCTCGCCGCGACTCCAGCCGCCGGGGGTGGGATGATGATGGCAAGGGACCGGGAGTCGCTTACCGCAGGGCCGCCGCCCAGCGCCGTTGCCGCCTCCTCTCCCGGCCGCTCTGGCACGTTGGCCGCGCCGAAAGGCACGTCTACCTCCATGGCTGCCGCCTCCGGCGCCGCCTCCGATGCTACCGGGACTTCCAACACCTCGACCCGGGCCGGCTCGGACGCAAGCGGGGTCACCTTCGGCACCTCAGGTCGTGTTGCCTCGGGAGCCGGCTCCATCGTCACCTCCCTCGCCTGGGTCGTCTCTTGTGCGGGCGAAGGCGCTCGCGGGTCCATAGCTGCCCCTCACGGCTCGCTTGACGGAGGCCTCGACATGCGGGTTGACTCCGCTGCCGAGTCCGACGCCCGTGGAGGATCTGCCGACCCCCTCCGTCTCCGGCTCCTCGAGGTCCCAGAGTGCATGGCCCCTTCTCGCGTCCCGGACCTGGAGGCTCGCAGCTCCGCAAGTCTCCTCTTCTCCTCCGGCAGGGTGGCCGAGTGCTCGCGGGCTAGCCGGCTCGCAGCATCCGTAGGCTCCCCCACCGGCTCCTTCTCGTGGAGCTCGATGGGGTCGCTGCAATGCCCAAGGACTGGTCATTGACCAGCTCACGTGGCGAAAACAAAAAACTTACGCGAAATAAAAACTTACCCGATGACAAGGGGCAAGGCCCGCTCGGCGTGTGGTGGCGTTCGCGTGGCCACCTTCACCCGCTTCGGGCCGGGCGGCGGGGCCGCCGGCCCCCCCGAGCGGGCCTCTTCCCTCGGCCGGCCGCTCCGGCCACTGGGGCTTGAGCCAGCTACTCCTCGCTCCTCCGGCACTGGCGTGCTGAAGGGGTGGCTCATTCAGAATCATCAAGGTGTCATCATCATCGTCGTCATCTGTCAGGTCCTTGATCGAGGGGGCAAGAGGGAACTCACCCACTCTGCTGGGCTCCTCGGCCATGTCGGATCCTCCGACTCCACTGGGAGTGCCGGTTCGCGGGTCGGCCAGCTCCTCGGCTCTTCTCGAGGAGTCCACTCCTTCCTCCGGGGGGCCTCCCATCTGGTAGTCTTCGGAGTCAGAGTTTTCATGCTCCGCCTCGAAGATCTACGGTTGCGGGCCGTCCGGCGTGTTTTGTCGCACCAGCAGCTGCGGTCAGCACATCAAAGTAAGTTCTCCAGCCGGCTGCCGGCTAGGGAATATCAAACGAAAAAGAACCGCCTCAACGGAAAACATACCAGGGGAGGCCGGTTGATGCAGTCATACGGCTCTAGTCGAAGGACCACGAGGCAGGCTTCAGTTTGAACATCGTGAAAGCGTTCCCCCGCTTCGCCACCTGAGCCAGCATCAGCTCGACGGTAGACAGGCGACAGGGGTCATGCCGGCCGAACATGTCGCAAATCCGGTGTGCCCTCATCTAGAGGGGCGACACCCAGCGCGAGATAAAGGCTGCCACCAGGTTGGCAACGACCAGCCCCTCGGTTCTCTTCAGCTGCGTGAGCCGGCCAAGCTCGTCCAGGGCCACGCTGTGTGGGGCAGTCCCCAACCAGTTCTACTAAGAGGACTGCCTGTCCTCAAACGGCGGCAACCGGATGAAATCAGTCCTCGGGTGGACGTTCTTCACGTAGAAGAACGTCTGGTGCCACCCCTTGACGGAATCAATGAGGGAAAGAGGAGGAAAGCGTGTGACGTCGCGGCAGCACACCACCGTGCCCCCGCAGGCATCACTTTTCAGAGCTTTGAGGTAGAAGAGAGCGTTGAAGAGGTCGATGAAAGGTAGGATACCAAGGTCAAGGAGCCGGCTAGACCCTCAGCCGGTTGGGCGTGGCCGATTACCCACGGGCCGGCTCTTTCGTTGACCTTGGGACGGACATGCCCCGTCCCGTCCCTCTGCGCGCAGGTACAACGATGCGACGCGACCGGCACGACAAGCGGCCCTATGGCTACAGTGGCCGCTGACGTCCTACGACGCATGGCTACAGTCCAACTATCCCGGCCGCTGACCTCGGCGAGCGCAATCGGATATAGGAACAGTGTCGGCACGCCCTTGCCACTCGATTACCTGCCTTGGCGTGGCTACAGTGCAGCCGGCCATACTGATGACTTCGACCGGTTGGCGCTAGGTGACGCCAACCAGGCCCGTGCCGTGGCAGGTGGGCGAGGACCAATCATCAGGCCGGCTGGCAGGCCCCAGTGGGAGATGGGACCGCTCTGCCGGTGGCCCCTACAAGCGACGAGACGGCACGAGCGGCGAGACCCTCTGGCAAGCCGAAGAGACAGCCAGCCGGGTCCCCCCACCTTTGTACTTAGAACATATTGTAAGAGCAAGGGGCTTGGCCTATAAAACCCCCCGAACCCCCCATGCGACGGGGACGGACATACATACACACGAACGATCATCTCCACATATACCCTCCTAGCAGTGGAGGAAGAGGAGTCGGCTGCCCGTTCTTCCTCCTCTAGACATAGCTCCAGGAGCACCATTGTATCCACACCCATCCATCTAACAAAACCAAGCAGGACTAGGGGTATTACCTCCCTCGGAGGGCCCTAAACCTGGGTACATCGTATGTCACCACCGCTTGTGCCCAATCTCGCACCCGGAGCCAGTCGGCGTCCTCCGGCCCCAACCACCTACGATAAGCCACCCTATGGCATCTTTCGTGAGAAAACGATGACATTATTGCAAAGTTTTATTAGTTTTATCACAGATCAAAGCACTACTCACATGCCCCGAGGGAGAAGGTTGGGAGGAGTTAACCATCGCGCGCCTTCGACCCGAAACAACACTAGGGTTTAACGAGGAATAGAAATGCTCATGCATCCCCACCATGCCTTTTTCATATTTTGACAAACAAGAAATTAACACCTCTTAATACCTATACTTCTACAAACCAACAATGATGCACTCACACCTTTTTTGATATTACCACATCAATATCATTAACCACAATTTCTCTTTTATGTGCTACATGATGGTTTTGATTATCACTCATTGAATACCTATTATTTTTGGACTAGTATTATGACCCATGCAAATTGCCATCACTATTTATGAACTCTCATACAAATATAAGTGAAGAACAAGAGTCCCGTTATTTCTAAAAAATCTATACACCATCGTGCTCACAAGATATAAGTGAAGTACTAGAGCAATCACTAAGCTCAAAAGATATAAGTGAAACACATAGAGTATTCTAACAAATTATGATGAAGGTGTCTCTCTCTCAAATAGGTGTGTCGAACAAACGATGGAAAATAAAGTAAAAAAAAGCAAACTATGCTCCAAGTATAACTCATATCATGTGACGAATAAAAATGTAGCTCCAAGTGACATACCGATGGATTGAGACGAAAGAGGGGATGCCTTCCGTGGCATCCCCAAGCTTAGACACTTTATTCTTCCTAGAATATTACGCTGGGGTGCCTTGGGAATCCCCAAGATTAGGCTCTTGCTGATCCTTATTTCTTTGTCCATCGTGATAACACCCAAAACTTGAAAACTTCAATCACACAAAACTCAACAAAACTTTGTGAGAACCGTTAGTATAAGCAACATATCAAATACTTTAGTTACTGTTATAAATTGATTCTATTTTATTATTGAATAATAAGTATTGTATTCTAACTTCTCCATGGCTTATCCCCCCCTCGATACAATCCATATCATCATGAAAACAAGCAAACCATGCAAGCAAAAACATAATCTGTCTAAAACAGAACAATCTGTAACTATCTACAAAGAACCTATACTTATGTAACTCTAAACTTTTTGGAAAATTACGAAAACCTGAAGAATTTTATATAAATATTGTTTAAAAATTCAGATCAAAAAGACATTTCAGTAAAATTAGAGAAATTCTGCACCGGACGCTAAAGTTTCTGTTTTTGCACTGTATCAATTCTACTCATTTTGTGAGTCATCCCAAAGGCTTTACTTGGCACAAACACTAAATAAAACATAATAACACCATCATTACAGAGGTAATAATCATGTTATCACACCAAAATATAAAGTAAAAGAAAAAATAAATATAACTATTGCGTTCCCTCCCAACAAGCGCTATTGTTTTATGCCCCTAGCTAGGCATAATACATAGTTTCAAGTATTGTCCGCTTTGACACTCCACCCATAAGAATATATTATGATTGATTTATAGGGTGGTTTAATTATCTTTCTAGGGAAGTGTTCTATCCATTTCTTTAATGGGAATTGGAACCTTATGTTTCCCTCTTTCATATCAATAATTGCACCTATAGTTCATAAGAAAGGTCTTCCAAGTATTGTTGGACAAGTAGGATTGCAATCAATATCAAGAACAATAAATCTAAAGGAAAATAATTTTTATTTTAAATATTAAGAACATCATTAATTCTACCTAAAGGTTTCTTGATGGTAGAATCCGCAAGATGCAAGTTTGGGGAACACTCTTGAATATTAGTAGGACCAAGCACACCACAAAGAGATTCAAGTATAGTTGAAACACTAGCACCAAGGTCACACAAAGCATTAAATTCATATTTATTAATCTTTATTTTGATAGTAGGTTCACACTCATCATGGAATTTTCTAGGAATAGAAACTCCAAGTTCAAGTTTCTCATCATAAGCTTTTATCATCGCTTCCACTATATGGTTAGTGAAAGCCTTGATTTGTTCATAAGCATTGGGTGAGATAATGATGGTTTGCAACAAGGAAATACATTCTAATAAAGACCAACTTTCATAATTAAAGTCCTTGTAATCCATGGAAATGGGCACATCGCTAGTTAAAGTTTTAACTTCTTCAAACCCACTTTTTCAGTTTTAGCATTAAAATATAACCCTCCAAGCAAACGGGACACTCTATAGCTAATGTTGACTCATATCCAATCCATTTATCATTTATATTCATAGATGTAAAGAAATATTCAATAGGAGAAGGACCAATGATTTTAAGATCCTCGTCATGATTCCGGTAAAAACCAGGTGGAAGAGCTTCTTCTAAGTATTCCCGCTTAGCTTTCAACTTAGTGGTCACTTTTATTAATAGATATTTGGATAGATTTAATAGTCCCATTAAAATAATGCTTGGGTGGAAAGTTTTATTTTCGAGGGTTTCTACATCAAGAGAAATTATATTCGTGTTTTTAGCCAAAGTATCGATCATATGCAACTTTACTTCTTCCATGGAATTAAGAATCTTTTGAGACAAAAGGATAGACCGAGTGCATAGAAGCTCCCACACAAGGTGGGGTCTGGGGAGTGATTATAGGAACCTAGTCTTACCCCTGCGAAGTGCAATGCAGAGAGGCTAGTTCGAAATTAAAAGTATTTTGAGAACCAATAATTTTTTTAATTGTGTTCTAAATATCAGAGGGTATCCTATTAGCATTGTTATAAGAATTCCCATACGAATTTCCATAGTTGTTAGAGGAATTACCGGGGTATGGCCTAGAATTAAAGTTTCCTCTATAAGCATTGTTGTTGAAATTGTTTCACGAGATAAAGTTCACATCAATAGCATCATTATTTTGCTCAACAAATTCTACAATTATTTGATTTTACTAGAGCGTCAAAAAATTCTGAATTTTTTACACAAAATTTATATGAAAGTTCTTTGTGTTGTCCTAATTTTTTAGAAGTTTTAGAGTTAGGGAAGTATGGTGATCATTCAGATCTTCACAGACTGTTCTGTCTTTGATAGATTTTGTTTTGCATGCATAGTTTGCTTGTTTTAGTATTTCTGCAGATTATATTGAGTGATATCAGTTATGGGAATGATAGAATAAAGTATGTATAATGCGATAACAATTATGAATCTTGTCTTGACATTACCTAAGTGAATGATCTATCTTTACTATACTAACCCATCACACGAAGTTCCATTAAGTTTTGTGTGATTGATGTTTTCAAGTTTTGGGTGAGATATTGATATGAGGTAAATAAGGAGCAACAAGGACCTAATATAGGGGATTCCCATGGCACCCCAAGGTAATATTCAAAGAATACTCAAGCGTCTAAGCTTGGGGATGCCCAGGAAGGCATCCCCTCTTTCGTCTCCAACATTATTGGTATATCTTACTTGGAGCTATATTTTTATTCATCACATGATATGGGTTTTGATTTGAGCGTCATTATCATGTGTTGTTCTCTGTTATATGCTATTTATAATCTTGTTTTTCGGTAAAAAGTTCCAAGAATTTCATTAGGATGTTTGCATTGCATGTTTTGATATGTGATGTGTAAAAACATAAACTTTTGCCATAGTGTTTGAGTTTTCATATTTTACTAGAACGTCAAAAGTTTCTGAAATTTTTGCGAAGTGTTTTCATATAAATTATTAATCAGTTAATAAATTTTCATAATATTCTGAGTTACAGAAGTACACTGTTCTCATAAATTGCTACAGACTATTCTGTTTGGACATATGGTTGTCAGAGTTTTGTTATCTACTTATCCTAGAGTTTTCATGGCTTATATCGGTGGATATAAATTGCGGAATTGATAGCAAACAGTAGATGATGTTTGAAAATTATTATACAACTTGTCTTGTTAGTACATAAAGAGTTCATTTATTATTATGTGCACTAACCTATCTCATGAGTTCTTTTGAAGTTTTGTGTGGATGAAGTTTTTGAGAATAGGTGAAACCGGGATATGAGAGGATTGAACGAGATACAAAAGCTCAAGCCTGGTGATGACCAAGGCACCCCAAGTAAATATTTCAATAAGTCTCAAGCATCTAAGCTTGGGGATGCTACACATCCCACCTCTCTTCATCAACAACTATAGGATAGCCTATGCAAGCCTTGTTAAGGTCCGTGTAATCTATACAAATACGCCAGGTGCGGTTCTTTTTGAGCACAAGCACCAGGTTAGCCAACCACTCCAGGTGAAAAACTTCCACTATAAAGCCTGCAGCCAAGAGCTGGGCAACTTCCTCCCCAATAGCTTTACGTCTCTCTTCGTTGAACCGTCGTAGAAACTGTTTAATCGGCTTAAACTTTGGATCCACATTAAGGTTGTGCACAGTGAACTCTTTCGGTACACCCGGCATGTCAGAAGGCTTCCATGCAAAGATGTCCCGATTCTCACGGATGAATTCGATGAGCGTGCTTTCCTATTTGGGATCCATGTGAGCCCCAGTGATGAACTGCTTGGATGAGTCGCCCGGATTGAAATCTACTGCTTTGGTATCATCCGCTGAAAACTTGAGTGGCGGCTCAACTTACATAGTAGGCTTCTTCAGTGGGGTCATATCCTCCGGATCAACGTTCTCCTTGTAGAACTTCAGATCCCCCTGGGCACAACTAGACTCTGCATACGCCGCATCTCCTTCCTCACACTCGAGAGCCGTTTTCCGATTACCGTGAACGGTAATTGTACCATTTAAGCCGGGCATTTTGAGTTGTAAATACACATAGCAAGGACTAGCCATAAATTTGGCATAAGCCGGCCTCCCAAACAGTGCATTATAGGGACTTTTGATTTTAACCACCTCAAACCACAAGGACTCCATCCTGTAATTATACTCATCGCCAAAAGCCACTTCCAAAGAAATCCGGCCCACCGGGTATGCCGACTTACCCGGGACCACACCATGAAAGACGGTGGAGGAAGGTTTAAGGTCTTTGTCAAGCAACTTCATCCGCCGGAAAGTGTCATAATAAAGGATGTTGATACTGCTGCCTCCGTCCATGAGCACCTGAGGGCCACAACTAAAGCCAGCCGGCCCGGGTCATCTACCCGCGGCGGGTGATCCTCCTGGCTCCACCATTATGTCATACTCAGACCATGGTAAGTACCGCGGGAGAGCCGCAGCAACCGCATTAACTGCTCGCCTCCACAACTTCTCGTCTCGTTTACTGTGACCGGTCGTGAACACGTGATACTGTCCAGAACTGAGCTGCTTCGGGTTACTTTGAAACCCGGATTGATTGCGCTGCTGCTGCTGCTGATTGTTGTCATTGTTGTTGTTGCCAGGATGTTGTTTGTGCCCCCCTTGGTTATTCTGACCCGGATGCCCGGCTCCTGAACCGCTGGCGCCAAATCCAGCCCCTGATCCGCCGTGCCCTGAGCCGCCAGGCGAGCCACCGCCCTGGTTATTGCATGGCTGGAAATGCTGGTTTTTGAGTCTCTGCATTATAAAGCAATCACCCCACGCATGCAACCCCGGCTCATCAGGCGTGCCGTGCTCCGGACAAGGCTTCTTAAGAACTTCTTCTAAATTGAAAGGACCCCTCTTCCTTTGGTGAAACGGCCTTAATTTTCCGTTCCCCTTGGGATGGTTCTGTTCTGTGTTGGTGTTTGCCACTAGCTCTGACCCGCCATCAGCGTTCTTCCGTTTATTCCGATTCCCATTGTTCACAAAGCCTTTGCCTTGATTGTTCTTCTTCCCTTGATTGGCTTTCTCATCATCCGAGCCTGGATCCTTGGTGTTATCTGAGTTGGCATACTTTGTCAGGGCCGTCATGAGCTCACACATATCCTGACACGTGCGCTTGAGCCGGCCAAGCTTCTGTTTCAATGGAACAAAATGACTGTTCTTTTGCAGAATAAGCACCGCTTGAGCCGTTGTGATCTGTTCCGAAGAGTGAATAATGGTCGACACCCGCCGGACCCAATGATGGGCCGACTCATTCTCCTATTGAACACAATGGTCCAAGTCTACAATGGTCATAGGCTGCTTATAGGTCCCCTGAAAATTCTTAATAAACTTCACTCTCAGCTCCGCCCATGAACTTATCGTGTTAGGCGGAAGACCTTTCAACCATATGTGAGCCGGACCCTCAAGCTTCATGATGAAATATTTTGCACATACCGCTTTAGTGACGTCCAGCATCTCCATGGCTAGCTCATAACTCTCAACCCAAGCCTCAGGGGGTAGATCAGCTATGTAATTCGGAACATTTCGAGGCCCCTTAAAATCTTTCGGTATTCGTTCACTTCTTAGAGCCGGAGTTAAACATGGTACCCCTAAGGCTCTGGTACTAACTGCTCCCATTGAGACGGAAAGCGCCAGCTCTGGACGGGTTGCCGCTATCTCTGCCTGTTGCCTGTTCCTCGCCCGGCCCACGAGGGCTTGTGCATCTAGAGCCGCCTGCTCATCCTCCGGTGGTCCCCGACGTGGATGACTGTTGGAACACGCCGGTGACTCGTAGCGCCGGCTGAAACTTCGACTAGGGAGGGGTTAGAGTGAACCCGACTCTGGCTGTGAGCATATCTCTCTTGCTGGGCCATGGTCGTTTGTAAATATCCAATGGCGTTTTGCACGTCGTTCGCAAAGGGTGCTTCATCTGGGATGGGAATCGTCCCAAGCCGGGTGGCCGCCGCCACCATGTTCTCGGCCGGGTTAGAGTAATGACCCACCGGTGTCGGAAAAGCTCTAGGTGAAGTTTGGTTATGCTGGGGTGGATGAGTTGCCGGGCGTTCCATCGGGCGGCTTTCCGGCGCGCCCGCAACCCGCCCCGCACCAGGAGTATTAAACAGGTTCCTTGCTTCGTAACGTTCTCGTAGACGAGATTGATGCCTCCTCCGGTGCACCGCGGCTGCTGACCTTTGCTCCAGCTCCAGATGGAAAGTATTTGCCTTGATACGCTCCGCTTCTTCCTCCATCCGGATCTTTAGCTCAGCCATCCTTTGTCATTCCTCTGCCATCCGACGCTTGATCCGTGCCACCTCTAGATTCTGGGCTGCTTGATTATCTGGTGTTACTTCCGTGGCCATGAGAGCGGTAAGCTCGTCCATCAATTCCACTAGAACCTGAGCCGCCGGCGGCGGGCTATCACCCGCTGCGGGGGCTCTCGCAGCTGTGTGCCGACGGCTAGAGCCGATCCCGCCATGAACACCGCCGCATGAACCGGGGGTCTCAGAGCATCCGACTCAAAGCCCTCTACCTCAGAATAGGTGTCGTAGTAGCCCCAAGGCCACCTTTACTGAGCCAATACACTGACTCTGTCTCCCCACTGGAGGACTCATCTTCCGAGAAAACAAGTGTTCCCTATGACCCGGACGCTTCCAGGTCCATACCTTGAGTGAAGCCCACGAGAACATGCTTTTGACCTGGATGGGCACGGACAGGCCGCACATCACTCGCAGATTGGAGACGCCGAGCCGGCTCGACGATGTTGGTGCAGATGTCCGGCCCGGGTGTAGATCCATCAACCTTTCCAATGAAAACCTGGATCCCGCCAAATGGAACCCGGAATCCATACTCCATAGAATCAACATCAAGCCCCCAGCCGGCGTCGTCAATGTAGAGCCGGCCACAGTGACTCTTGCTCATCCTTCCAACCACGTATCCCTCGAGCCCTGGGAGAGAGCCCTTTGAGAACTCAACACCACCAAGCGCTAGCCCATAGGTGGGCGCCAACTGTCGTGGATTTATCACGGCAGATGTCCGGGTGAACGGACTTGGATTCAAGGCCATCGCTAACGGTGTGGACTCAAAGGGGTTGATCGGGATGAAAGACACGGATTTACCCAGGATCGGCCCCTTAAGTCGAGGTAATATCCTACGTCCTGCTTGTGTTTGTATTGCTTGTGTATCGATTACAAGGAGCTAGAAGCTTGACCTAGTTCTCGATCACCTATCCTCTAAGTCCCCGAGTCTGCCTTTATATAGGAGGTCAGGACCACCGGCTCTTTACAATTATCTATCCATGTGTTCTTGTGACTCCAAGTCTCTTTCTATCTTTCTGTCCAAGTTGTCCTAGAGGCGGCTTACACACCCGGGTCTTCTACGTCCGGGCCATCATGAGGCCCACATCTTGAGCCGTCTATCTTCCTAGGCCACCAGTCTTACGACTAACCCATGGGCCGGCTTACAAGTCATCAATATGAACCGGAGCCTCTAAGGCAGGTCATATTGCGGGGTTATATCCACAACATTACGCCCCAGGTTGAATTGAGCTTGCTCACTTCATCCTTCTCTTCTGATTTTGGTGAGCCGCCCAGAAATGACCCGGCGTGACGTCATGAGATCTGCTCACGTATCACCGAATCATTCATTAACTATCATCTCGAGAATCGAGGCATCCGCCTCGGTCAAACGTTGTCGTCGCCTGGATTTTCGCGCCTTCCTCATTCCTTCTTTAAATATGACTCGTGCAGGTTGAAGCTTTTCATCCTCCCGCTCGTGCCTCTTCTTCTTCTTCCTGTCGCCGCCCTAGTGTCTTCGAGCTTTGCTCCGGCGCCGTCCCTACATCGTCCCCAACTTGGCCACTGCATCACCTTGAACGTACCAGATATTCTTCTGCCTCCACCGCGCCTTCTTAGGTGAGTTCTCCTGTTTTCTAGATCACCACCGTCGTACTAGGGTTTTCACCGGGAGCTCCGCCGTCGCCGCTCGGGCTCCGGCGCCCCCGCCTGCGGGTATACCCTGACGCCGTAGGCATTTTTAGAACGTGTGCTCGCTCCGCCGCCCCGCACGAGCCGGCCGCACGCAATGCGTGGACCACGATGGCTGCGGTCCATTTCTTTCCTTCTGATGTTCGTCGCTAGGTCGGGATAAAATATTTTCCTCCATTTTTCTAGATCCGTAGCCATAGCAATAGTTTGCGGAATCTGTTTTTTAGGACTTAGACAATTTTCAATCTTCCTTTCCCTGGATGAGTCGCTAAGCCTCGTCTGGCTCTTGTCACCCGGACGGAAACATGATATCGTAGAGTCCTTAAAATTGTAAGCCGCCGTAGATTCCTGCTTGTTCTTGACTTGTCGTCTTTATCTCCTTTGTACAGTAGTTAAGCCGCCGCCATGTCTCGTGTGTCCAACTCATGCAACTGGGTTGGCTCCTGCGTCACGGAAGAATATTTAGTAGATCTTGTCGAAGCGGGCACTCTCCCTCCCAAAGAAGTTCTTCACTGGCGGGCTCCGGGTAATGAGACCCAGCCTGCACCCAAGAAAGGAGAAGTAGTCGTTTTCACCGACCACATTGAGCGAGGGTTAGTGCCGCCCGGCTCTAAATTTTTCCGGGATGTTCTTCATTTGTATAAGCTGCACCCTCAAGACTTGGCCCCAAACTCTATCTCGAATATATGCAACTTCCAAGTTCTCTGCGAAGCTTTTAGTCTAGAGCATCTGTTGGTTTCTTTCGGGAGTTCTTCTATGCCAACCACCAAACTGAGGTGAAGGGCGGTCCGAGTCTGGAGCTTGGAGGGATTTCTATTCAGCGGCGCAGAGACATTACCTTCTCGGCTATGAGGATGCCGAGTCACCCAAAGGACTGGAATAAAACCTGGTTCTACTGCAAGAATACTTCTCCTGAGGGTGAATGCCCCTTGCCGGGTTATCATGCTTCCCGGCTCAAGACAGATTCGGAACTTCCGGGCCGGCTCTCAGTATCAGAACGTGCCAAATTTGAACCGGCTCACGCCAGGCTCAAGGCGCTCATGGCCAACGGATTAACAGGAATAGATATGATCCGCTGCTGGGTTTCTTGGCGGATCATACCCTTAAGCCGCAGGGGCCGGCTAATGTGCGAGTACGAAGGCAAGTATGACAACTCCTTGTGCTTCAGCAAATCGACCTTGACAGAGGATGATATCGCCATGACCGTCCGGAGTCTTGTTCACGAAGCCTCCGGCTCCTGCAGCACCATTGGGCTAGCGCCTTTCTGCCTCACTAACCCCGCTCCAGACGTAAGTTGATCTCTTCATGTCCGTGTCTTGTATGTTGCTTGTAACTTGCTGATTCATTCCCCTTTTTCCGGGTCACTTTTCTAGGCCGACTCAGACTTCTGGAAGAAGGAGTATGTCCCTCCTCCAAAGAAGGCCAAAAAGAAAACTGCGGGCAAGAAGCAAAAGAAGAGCGCTCCACAGGAAAACTGGCTTGAGCCGCCTCAGTCATCCGACTCAGAGGTAAAGTCTTGATTTGCCTGTTTGACCCTTTGCCCCCTCTGCTTGTTATTAATGTTTATTGTATTCGCAGGATGAAGTGGAAACCAGCCATGCCGATGCTCCCGAGGTAACTTATATTTCTTCCGTCTCAGAACATTTTGTCCCCCGAATGCCGCGGCAAGTTATCCGAAAAGTTCCTCTTTCTCATCCTCTAGCTTATCTGGCTCCCGACTTTCTTTTGAAAAAGCAACAGCAGGCCGAGCGTCGACAGACTCAGAGTACCAGCTCTACTGAGCTCGTGTCCGGGTTACCAAACTCTCCGGCTCCCAAGAAGCGCCCCGCGGAGGTTTACGTCTCTACTTTTCTTTGTCTTTCCTTTCTAATCTTGATGCTTTCTCATTTTTCCTATTTCATTCTTTTAGAAAACCCCATCCTTTGGCGACTCTTCGGCGGTTCTACCACCGCCCAATATCAATCCGCTGTAAGTATTCTTTATCATGGCATCCGGATCTCCGGCTCTTAATATGATAGTAACCTCTTCAGATGCTGCTCTTTCCATTTTGCAGTGCTATAGCGAAGCGTCGTAAGACCAATAAGCCCTCCCCTGGCCCTGTCATCCAAGACCAGGAAATCGAACAACCGGAGGAGGTTCATCCGGAAGCAACTCCATCGGCTACCTCTGTGGAGCCGGCCGCTAAAGATGTCATTATGGAGAGTCCTCCCAGAGCTCCTTCCAAGCCGCCGACTCCTGAAAAAACTCCTGCAACCCCGAACGTTGTCATCACCGGGTCAGCTCAGCAGACGCCTCCGGCTCATGTGCTGACTAAACATACCGAACCGTCAGAGGCCTCGAGGAAATTAAACTTTGATTCTTCATACGAGAAGATGACAGCTGATGAGCTCCATGCCGGATATATGAACCGGCTAAATACCAGCCGTGACTTGGAGCTTCGGTTGGTGACTTTGGTGAAAACCAAATATGAGGTACATTTCCTTCTTACCATATCCTTACTTAGCCCCCAAGAGCCGGTTTAATCTAGTTGATAGTTGAACCGGGTCTTTCTGTGACCTTTGTAGATATTGTCATGCCAAATTCACTTAGAATTGCTTTAGCTTAGTACTATAGATAAAGTGAACTGCTAATCGTAGCCCCCAAGGTCCATCTCAGATTTTATTTGAGTCGGGTCTTTAATGTATACAACTTGAAGATCTAATCGTAGACCCCAAGGGCCGAGTCAACTTAAAAAAAATTGAGTCGGATCTTCCATCAGAAGTAGTCTTTGAAGAGCCAAATTGTAGCCCCCAAGTTCCGGATTAACTTCGAAGGAGATGAACCGGAACTGTACTGCATACTGAAAACGCAAATATAGATTAGCCCCCAAGTGTCAAATATATTGCTTGCAATCTGTTTGAGACTTGCAGAAATTTGCTTATAGCACTCGTCCTGTATTTTGGCGACCTATCCTGTATTTTGATGTGTTATAGGAGCCTTAAATGAAGTCGGGTCTCAGTTGATGGATCCGAAGGCCAACTTGGCGGCTCAGCAAGAAGCTCAAAGCATTGCTGACGAGAAGTGTTGGCTTCTCTCTAAGGAGCTGGCCAATGCCACTGCTGAGCTTACCTCTTTGAAAGAAACGGCAGAATCTGAAGAGGCCGCTCTGACCAAATGGGCGGACGATGCCGACCAGCGGCTTATAGCTGTGGTGGAGGAACTCCAAGGCCTGAAGCGGCACATAGCGAAGATGTCAGCCGCCCTATTTGGTAAGCTTCTGTTTTACTTTGTATTTTAACATTGCTATTGGAAAACTGGCGACTCATTAGCTTTATCCGGCTTAACCAGGTCCCAGGAGCCGACAGTTGGCTTCTGATAGCCTTCTACCACTGAAGGCCATCTACACCTTTGCGGAACAACTATACTGCGGTGCCATCTTCACGATCAAGAGTGTTCAATATAAGGAGAAGATCCCCACCGCTCTGAAAGGGGTCTTGGAACTCTTCTCCACCATGCCAAAACAGATTGAAGAACTAAAGAAATCAGCTTTTCATCAAGGAGCAGTCGCCGGATTGAGCCGGGCTCTGGCCTTCGCCCCTGAGCTAACGTCGGCTGAAATGATGGATGGCTATCCATCGAAGAAAGACGACGGCTCAGAATTCACAAAGGCGGACTACATCCAGTGTGTCAAGGACTCCCGCTTCTTGGCGTCTGTACTTGCAGATGAAGCCAACTTAAATGTCTACCAGGCGGCTTATGATGGCAAGGATAACAGGATCTGCGGGCCTCTCTATGAGTGGAAATCTTTAACACCCGCCCACAATAAGGAACTCTTTCCTAATGATCTCAACACGTCTCCCTTTTTTGAGGAAGGGTCCTTCGCCGCGCTGGCTGGCTGCAACTGGGATTTGGGAACTCTCCAGATGAAGCCAGTAGAAGAGCCGGAGTAGGATGATCCGGCCGTCTGACTTTGCATTTTGTAACCTTCTGAGCGATGGCTCAAGCAATGACCCGCCGTGGGCGGTTGAAACTTGGTAATGCCTTTGCTCCTTCTGAGAGCAATTTTTGTAATAGCTTAAGGATGACTCTGCCATTCTAAAGATAGTGCCGGCTGTATATATTTCCATCTCTTTGTGTATACTTTCCGTCTCTCCGTGTTTCAATTTGATGTGTTGCCGGCTCTCCATTGATTGATCGCTCCTTTGCATAAATATAACTTGAGCTTTTTTTGATGAGGGGTGTTTGTCTTTGAAGACGTCATTCCTTCTCCAGAAGATTAGAGCCGGATAATATCTTTGAAAACTTGAATTTTGTCAATTGGAGCAACATGGCTCCGGCTCTTGTCGGATGAATCCACTAAGGAGCCGGTTGTCTTAGGATAATGTAAGCTATACCTGATGGTAAGAAGCCTCTATCGACAACTGCGGCTATTGATGAACCGAAGCGGCCTAAAGCCGGCTGTATGAAGGGTAATGTAAGCTATACCTGACGGTATGAAGCCTCCTTTTAACAGCAAATGTTGTATGCACGAACGCCGGCTATCGATGGGAGATGTAATCTATACCCCAAGGCAAGAAGCCTCCATCGACAGCCGCGGCTAATAATTAGCCTGAGACGGCATAAAGCCGGCTGTTTGAAAGGAGATGTAAGCTATACCCGAAGGCAAGAAGCCTCTTTCAACAGCTACAGTTGATAAGCAACTGAGTTTTGGTGTAAACGCCGGTTGTTAGGGTGAGATAAGCGAACCCGTCGGTAAGAAGCCCCCTTCGACAACCGCGGTTAATAAGTAACCGGAAGTGGCATAAAGCTGGCCATTAGGGTGAGATAAGCGATACCCGTCGGCAAGAAGCCCCCTTCGATGGCCGCAGTTGATAAGCAACTGGAATTTGGTGTACGCGCTATTGTCTTAGGGTCATGTAAGCTATACCAAAGGTAATAAGCCTCCATCAAAAACAGCGCTTAATGTAAAGAAACTAGGCATAAAGCCAAGTGTGCAAGGGAGATGTAAGCTATACCCAAAGGCAAGAAGCCTCCTTGCAACAGTTTAATAACAGCTGGCTATGCAAAGGAGATGTAAGCTATACCCGAAGGCAAGAAGCCTCTTTGCAACAGTGCTTAATTGGGCATAACGCCGGCTATGCAAGGGAGATGTAAGCTATACCTGAAGGCAAGAAGCCTCCTTGCAACAACGTAAAAGCAGACTGTGCAGGGGAGATGTAAGCTATACCCGAAGGCAAGAAGCCTCCCTGCAACAGCGCTCGATGTAACCAAACTAGGCATAAAGCCAACTGTGCAAGGGAGATGTAAGCTATACCCGAAGGCAAGAAGCCTCCTTGCAACAGTTTAATAACAGCTGGCTGTGCAAAGGAGATGTAAGCTATACCCGAAGGCAAGAAGCCTCTTTGCAACAGTGCTTAATTGGGCATAGCGCCGGCTATGCAAGGGAGATGTAAGCTATACCCGAAGGCAAGAAGCCTCCTTGCAACAACATAAAAGCAGACTGTGCAGGGGAGATGTAAGCTATACCCGAAGGCAAGAAGCCTCCCTGCAACAGCACTTGATAGGGCATAAAGCCGGATGATAGATCAGCCATTTTGACGGCGAACAAACCACTTCAACTCGAATTTTTGAGCTAGAAAAATGTCATCTTGATTGCACAAAGATATACATAAGAGCAGAGGCCCCAGTCTTTGCGGTGATGCTAGCTTTTACTCATGTAAACATGATATATACAATGATAGCGGCTTTCGACGCCTGCTAAGTAAAGTATGGTCGTAGATGCGCGATATTCCATGGCTGCAACGTCTCTTCACCCGCAGTTTCCGACTCATCTCGGATATCAATGAGGTAATATGACCCATTGTTAAGGTTTTTGCTAATCACAAAAGGCCCCTCCCATGGTGGAGATAACTTATGCATTCTAGATTGGCCTTGAATCAACCGGAGCACCAGGTAACCTTCCTGGAACGCCCGGGTCTTCACCCTGCGGCTATGATAGCGTCGCAGGTCTTGTTGATAAATTGCCGACCTGGCTGCTACTAACTCTCATGCTTGATCCAAGGTGTCCAACGCATCTTGGCATGCTACCTCATTGTCTGTCTCAACATAAGCCGCTACCCTTGGTGAGTCGTGCCGGATATCGCTGGGTAGAACCGCCTCAGCACCATACACCATGAAGAAAGGCGTGAAACCTGTAGATCTGTTAGGGGTATTTCTGATGCTCCATAAGACGGAAGGCAACTCCTCAACCCAACATCCGGGTGTCCGCTTCAAAGGAACCATGAGCCGTAGTTTGACTCCTCTTAAAATTTCCTGATTGGCTTGCTCCGCCTGACCATTAGACTGTGGATTTGCCACGGCTGAAACATCAAGCCGGATATGCTCTTTCTCATAGAACGCTTTCACAGCTCCTTTGGATAGATTTGTTCCATTGTCCGTAATGATACTGTGCGGGTAACCAAAGTGATAGATCAGCTTCTTAATAAATTGAACCGTTGTAGCTGCGTCACATTTGCTGACCGGCTCTGCCTCTACCCACTTAGTAAATTTATCAATCGCCACCAGAAGGTGTGTTTTCTTGTCCTTGGATCTCTTGAAAGGTCCTACCATATCAAGCCCCCAGACCGCAAATGGCCAAGTGATTGGTATCATCCTCAACTCTTGAGCCGGAACGTGAGCACGTCGGCCAAACTTCTGACAGCCATCACACTTACGGACTAAGTCTTCTGCATCTTGTGAGCCGTCAACCAGAAAAACCCATGTCGAAAAGCCTTGGCCACTAAAGATTTTGACCCGACATGATGTCCACAGTCGCCAGCATGAATTTCACTCAAGATCTGCTGGCCCTCCTCCGGTGAGACGCAGCGCTGAAAGACACCCGTCACACTACACTTATGTAACTCACCATTGATAATCGTCATAGACTTAGAATGCGGGGTGATCTTCCTGGTCAGATCCTCCTCCTAAGGCAACTCGCCGCGTGTCAGATACGCCAAATAAGGAATAGTCCAGTCTGGGATAGCATGCAGAGCCGCCACCAATTCCGCCTCCGGGTCAGGAATAGCCAGATCCTCCTCAGAGGGTATCTTGACAGTCGGATGATGCAATACGTCTAGAAAAACATTAGATGGTACCGGCTTTCATTGCGAACCTAACCGTGATAAGGCATCAACCGCCTCATTCTTACGACGATCAATATGATCCACCTGGTACCCCTTGAAGTGATCGGCAATGATATCAACCGCCTGTCGATAAGCCGCCATCCGCGGATCCTTGGAGTCCCAAGTACCTGAAACTTGCTGAGCCACAAGATCTGAGTCGCCTAAACATCTGTCCCGGCTTAAGTTCATTTCTTTAGCGACTCTGAGACCATGGAGCAGTGCCTCATACTCAGCTGCATTATTAGTACAAGGAAACATTAACCAGAGCACATAACAAAACTTGTCACCCTTGGGGGAGGTGAGAACAACCCCTACACCGGACCCCTCTAGCTGCTTGGACCCATCAAAGTGTATAGTCCAATATGTGTTATCCGGCTTCTCTTTGGGAGCTTGATATTCTGTCCAATCATTTATGAAATCCACCAAAGTTTGACGCTTTATTGCTGTACGAGGAACATGTTTGATGTTAAGAGGACCCAGCCACTTGGCAATCCTCCCTGTGGCTTCTCTATTTTGAATGATATCTCCCAACGGGGAAGAACTGACCATGGTTATCTGGTGCCCCAAAAAGTAGTGTTTTAACTTGTGGTTAGCCATGAAAACTCCGTATACCAGCTTCTGCCAATGCGGATACCTCTGCTTAGACTCTGCCAAAACTTCACTAATGTAATAAACCGGCCTTTGCACAGGATATTCCTTCCCTGCCTCCTTGCGCTCAACCACAATTGCTACACTAACCGCTCTGTTGTTAGCCGCCACATAAAGGAGCAACGGGTCTTTCTCAGCTGGAGCGGCTAACACTGGCGGCTCATTCAACTATTTTTTAAGAGCTTCAAGTGCTTCAACCGCTGCCTTGCTCCACTTAAACTTGTCTGTCTTCTTCATCATCTGGTATAAGGGAATGGCCTTCTCCCCAAGCCGGCTTATGAACTAGCTCAACACAGCAATCCGTCCTGCAAGGCGCTGAACGTCATTAATGCACGTCGGCTCTCCTAAAGAATTGATAGCCTTAATTTTATTTGGGTTAGCCTCGATGCCCCGCTCAGAGACCAAGAAACCCAAAAGCTTTCCTGCTGGAACACCAAAAACACACTTCGTCGGGTTAAGCATCATCTTGTAGACCCGGAGATTGTCAAAAGTTTCCTTCAGATCCTCTAGAAGAGTTTCCTTCTTTCTGGATTGAACCACGACGTCGTCTACGTAAGCATGAACATTTCGGTCGATCTAATTGTGAAGGCAATTCTGCACACATCGTTGGTAAGTCGCCTGGGCACTCTTGAGCCCGAAAGGCATGGAGACGTAGCAGAACACCCCAAAGGGTGTAATAAACACCGTCTTCTCCTGATCTTTCATTGCCATCTTGATCTGATGATAACCTGAATATGCATCCAGGAAGCATAAACATTCACACTCGGCTGTAGCATCAATAATCTGATCGATACGAGGGAGTGCAAAAGGGTCAGCCGGGCAAGCCTTGTTAAGATCCGTGTAATCTACACACATACGCCAGGTGCCGTTCTTTTTGAGCACTGGCACCGGGTTACCCAACCACTTCGGGTGAAAACTACCACTATAAAGCCTGCAGCCAAGAGCCGGGCAACTTCCTCCCCAATAGCTTTATGTCTCTCTTCGTTGAACCGTCATAGAAACTGTTTAATCGGCTTAAACTTCGGATCCACATTAAGGTTGTGCTCAGCGAATTCTCTCGGTACACCCGGCATGTCAGAAGGCTTCCATGCAAAGATGTCCCGATTCTCACGGATGAATTCGATGAGCGCGCTTTCCTATTTGGGATCCATGTGAGCCCCAATGATGAACTGCTTGGATGAGTCGCCCTGATTGAAATCTACTGCCTTGGTATCATCTGCTGAAAACTTGAGTGGCGGCTCCACTTCCGTAGTAGGCTTCTTCAGCGGGGTCATATCCTCCGGATCAACGATCTCCTTCTAGAACTTCAGCTCCTCCTGGGCACAACTAGACTCTGCATACGCCGCATCTCCTTCCTCACACTCGAGAGCCATTTTCTGATTACCGTGAACGGTAATTGTACCATTTAAGCTGGGCATTTTGAGTTGTAAATAAACATAGCAAGGCCTAGCCATAAATTTGGCATAAGCCGGCCTCCCAAACAGTGCATTATAGGGACTTTTGATTTTAACCACCTCAAACCACAAGG